>CAKMXK010000007.1:0-600000 GCA_928724755.1 Sporisorium exsertum
AACCTAACCTAGTTTCGAAAATTTTGTCAAAGTCAAAAAATCTTCCAAGTTCCGCCTCCAGAATCACTTCCTCCATCCTCTGGCATCTGTTTCTGCTCCTTTTCCACAGTGATTGAAGCATCAAAGAATTGTTTTTGATTTTTGCAACCCCATTTTTTTATCACTTTGATCCTTTATCTTTTGTGGTTACTGGGGCTGAAAGCATGCAGTGTGTTTGGAAACATAGTTGATTGTGATTCCACACATGTTAGATTTTGGATTGGATAACACGACTGCATGCACCTGTCAAAACGGCTCATGCACCTCTTTGGATCGGACAAGTTGATTGGCAGATCGTGGAGAGATCGGGACATTCAAGATCAGATCGGACCCAACTTCAAGCAGCCCGATGAACCCGATCCCATGGTCCATTTCAAGTCAGACTTGGATGACTGCACACCAATTCAAGAGCTCTATCTGACTGCATAGAAAGACGCTGAATATAAAACATTTTTGTTTGGTATTATAATTGAGCCTTATTTATTGGCTGGTTTGTTACAGAAAGTGAAACTACATTGCAAATTCTGACCATAAAATGACAAAGTCAGTTCAATCCTATATCATACACCACCACTGTATAAAGCTTGCAAATCGGCCCAAGCACATCTTTGGATCGGACAAATCAGTTGGAAGATCGTGGAGAAATCGGACATTCAAGATCAGATCGGACAAAACTTCAAGTGGCCCGATGAACCCGATCCCATCATCGGTTTGCAGTCAAACACAGATGACCAGGCACCCGATTTCAGTGCTTTATCCAGTCATACCAAGCAATCTGCATTTGTAAAAGACTTTTGCAACCCCTAATTTTACTTGACATTTCTTTTGGATTTTGCACAATAGTTGTATGCACCTACACCAGTTTTGCCAGTGGATCCTATCAGCAAAATACAAAAGCTCCTAGAATCAAAGATTGCTTAGCATCACTGACACTGGCAATGCCAGTCACTTACATACAGCACAAAGATCAGAAATGTTACATAGTGGATCTGAGTCACAGTATCAGAAACAATCAGCTTCCAAAGCTGGATTGGGCTGCTTACCAAAAGCTCTCAACCAATGCATAGCTCTGACCGGCAACCAATGGCAAGGCAAGTCACCACACCGAGCTCCATTGTGGATGCAGTGGAGCATCAACATGGTGAAGGAGGTTGATGTGATGTGAAAATCACAAAAAAAGATCATCCGACCATCTGGTCTACTCTTTGGCTGGGTTGCATCCCCCAGTCCCCAGCCCGCGTCCAGGCCGGGGGGAGGGCAGGCAGTCCTGGCAACCCACCTGCTTACCTGGCCACCAGGCTGCCAGTAAGGTATCAAGGACAGCCGGCTTTCCCGGAACCCCCACTTACCAAAGGGGCCCCTTGGGCAGGAAGAAAAAGGGGAGCATTGGTGCTGATGAGGCCGTCTATATATCCTTTTTGGGTCTCTGGCGCCAGCGCTGGATAGAACACAGTGGAAACAAATGGAATTGTGGCTGTGCGTGTGGCTGTGCTGCAGCTGTGCATGTGGCTGTGCTGTGGAAGTTTCCAGAACCTTCCAGAACTTTCCGGAAAGGAGCAGAAACCAATGGAGCCTGATGGAAGGTCATGGAAGGTTCTGGAAGGTTCCGGAAGGTCACAGAAACTGCCGGAAGGCGGTGGAAGCGTGGCTGTGCACATGGCTGTGCTGCGGCTGTGCTGTGGCTGCGCACGTGGCTGTGCTTCAGAAGGTTCCACAGCTTTCTAGATGCTTCCACGGTGGCAAAAAAAGCGAATTTTGACACTGGCGCTGAGGGAGGCTAAAGGTATATATACAGGCCCTTTCTCCACCTTCCTCCCCCTTTCCCTTGTCGCTTTTTCAGCGTGTGTGCATATCCCTGAGCCTCAGTCTGCCTCAAGAAACTTTCACGGTGAGTTGACGTGTTGTAAGACGACTGGTGCTGTCTCTTGACTTAGGTGACTAGTCCCTATACAGAGCTCCTGCCCAGCGTCTTGTCTCCTGTATTCTCTGCTAGGCGTGGCTTGGCCAACCACACCTAGTGGAGATTGGGGGATCACCTCTGGTGCAACACTCAAGAAGTCAACAAAAAGAAACTTCAAGAACAATCCTCAAGAACAACAACAACCTCAAGACCTCAAGACAACCTCAAGAACGACGACCTCAAGATCAAGAATCAACCCTAGGCTCACCACACACACGGATCAAGCATCCTCCAACCTTTCACCATGTCTTCATCATCATCATCATCATCTCATGCTGCCATCCTCCATGCAGCAGAGATGAATGTTCCCCACATGATGTTGATGCCTTCAACGTCTCCCTCTTCCCTCAAGATCTCCTCAAGCTCTACCACCCGGAGCTGACCCTGCAACTTGTCAGCCATGCACCCAACCCCATCATCCAGGACAACCCCTACTTCAAGAACTGGATCTACATTGCCCAGGCAGCCGGCCTCTTCAAGATTGCCCCTGACCTCAAGCAACCTCTCCTCAAGATCATGGCTGACACCCATCTTGTCATCAAGCCATCCACCTACCCCCTGGCCCTCATCAAAGGCAAGCAGTCCATTGCCGTTGGTCAGCTTGTGGACCACCTCATCAAGATTGGCTGCAACACAGTGCGCCTCCAAGTCTATGGGCAGAAACGCCGCCTTTTCAACCTCAAGGCCAACATGGGCAACCTCCACCACCCACTTGCCCACCTCAACACCTTTGACCTTGGCTACATGCATGATGATGGCCGCATCAACCTGGTCCAGCCTGTGCGTTACAACAACCCAGCCATGACACTCTACCCCATGCTCCTCCCCATTGGCATGGGCTATGGATCTGTCCACATGGACATTCCTCTTGGCCCCATCACGTACCAGGTCAAGGCATACCCCGTCTGGTGCACTGCATCAAGGCAGAGTCAGGCAACCAGGCTCTGTGGGCACCAGACACAGTCAGGAGGGCTAGGACCAGGCACACCAACCTCAAGAAGCAGGTTGCTGCCATGGACACCACTGCCCGCTCGAGGATGGGTGGACTCCGACTTGAGGTCACTGTCACTGCACCAACACTGATCCATGCCAAGGACATCATCACGCAGACCCCGCTGCTCAACCTGGATGCCTACCTGTACGACAGGCTGGAGATCATGCAGCCCTTCCAGCTCCGGGTGATCTCCATCACCAAGGCAGACTATGTGGCCAACCTCAAGCACATGCTGGCCAAGGCAGAGGCACTCAGGGCCTTCAGCGGTGACAACCTGGCCAGGCTGCGTCCCCACAAGAAGCAGATCATTGTTGATCTCTTCAATGCCCTGGGCTGGAACACTGGCCGGATGAAGGTGACTGCCTTCAATGCTGCAGATGCCTGGTGGCTCGATGATGTGGAGGAGGTGTCAGCACCAGCTCCACAGGCAGAGCCAGAGCAGCCAGCCCTCTCTCTGGACCACATCAAGGGTGTGCCAGCCATGAAGGCACTCTTCCTGGCCATCAGGCAGCAGCTGCCCTGCCACATCTGCCCTGACCCCGGATACACCTTCATCTGGGACGGCCATGTCAAGCAGTTCCGCCTGAAGTGCACTCAGTGTGGCTCCAAGCTCAACCAGGGCCAAGCCAGGAACTACATCCTCCAGCTGGTGGCATCAGATGAGCTGGAGTTGCCTGAGGAGTACCAGCCTCTGGCCCCAGAGAGGTCACCAACACCAGCTGATGGGCTGCCAGACATGGAGCGGGTGCCCACCCCAGATGCTCCTGCTGCCACCACCACCATGCAGCTGCGTCCCAGGGCCCCAGTGGAGCATTCTCCATCCTTGGAGGTGGTGGTGGAGCTGCCATGGACTCCCATGCTGGAGTGCCACTTCCCTCTGCCAGCCATGGTGGCAGTGCCAGGCCTGCCAGGTGTCAGGCGGTCAACTTCCATTGCCAAGGATGGCAACTGCCTGTTCAGGGCTCTCAGCCAGCATGTCTATGCCACCCAGGACATGCACATGGAGGCCAGGGCAAAGGCAGTGGAGTGGCTGCGGGGCAGACCACACTTGGTGGCTGCTTATGCAGTGGAGGGAGCTGGCCACCTTGGGGCCAACACCTGGCTCACTGAGATGGCCAAGATGGGCACCTGGGGAGGCAGGCTGGCCATCCTGGGCCTGGCAGAGGCCTATGGTGAAAGCCTGTGGGTCTACTCTGACCAGCATGGCCAGCACTCCACCTACCCAGGTGGAGCCAGTGGGCCATACCTGGGGCTCATCCACCTGGGCGGCAACCACTATGAGATCCTGAGCCTCTGATGTGTCTGACCTGACTGTATGTACATAGTATAACACAAAAAACCCAAAAAAAACCACCCTGTAAATAGCCAAAATACTGTGTGTGACATAGTGTGAGGGGCCACCATGTCGGTGAGACCCAGAGTCACCATAGCTCAGCAACCAGGTACACACTGACTCTGAAACTTGGAATCTATCTTCTCCTAGCATGTATGGACACATTATACTAAGCCAGCAGGAGAATTGGAGGGGGTCCATTTTCCCACTTTCAAAGGGGGGACCATTGGAGCTCAAGCCAAAATCTCAAAAAATGTAAAGTTGGCCATCACTCCACAACCACTTGGCACCCTTCCCTGATACTTTCAGGACCTTCTATTGACCCCATTTGAAGGTGAGTTTAGTATGGGAGCAATCCTGAAAAATCACTTTTTTCTCGGCCCGACTTGACCCAGGCCAAACTTGGGCTGGCCATACCGGCAAATAATATTATGCTACCAGCATAGGGTTGGATAAGTAAACATGCCTATTTTGGGTAGATAAACAACTTTTATTAAGCAACCCTACTCTGTTTAAAAACCAGACCCCCTTGTAACCCAAAGATGGACCGTTTTTCGACTTTGTCCGTGTTGGAGCACCGAGATGGTTGAGACTGGCTCTGATGGCCTGTGTAGCAGCTGGAATGGATGCTGCAAGCTGTATCGACAATGTACAATGCATCCAGAAGAGCATTGCATTGAGCATTGGATGAAACCGCATCACTTGCATGTTTACACAAACTCGTACTGGGAACTCGGTTCTTGCTGTGATTCTGCTGGAACAAGCTGGTATCGGTGCTGGAAATGAGCTTGGTAGATGCTAGAAGCATGCCTGGCATGCCTGTGTGGTGCTGGGATGTGCACGGTCAAGTTGCGTGTTTTTGACTTTGTCCGTGTTGGAGCACCGAGATGGTCAGACTGGCTCCCATGGCCAGTATAGCAGAATCTATCTTCTCCTAGCATGTATGGACACATTATACTAAGCCAGCAGGAGAATTGGAGGGGGTCCATTTTCCCACTTTCAAAGGGGGGACCATTGGAGCTCAAGCCAAAATCTCAAAAAATGTAAAGTTGGCCATCACTCCACAACCACTTGGCACCCTTCCCTGATACTTTCAGGACCTTCTATTGACCCCATTTGAAGGTGAGTTTAGTATGGGAGCAATCCTGAAAAATTACTTTTTTCTCGGCCCGACTCGACCCAGGCCAAACTTGGGCTGGCCATACCGGCAAATAATATTATGCTACCAGCATAGGGTTGGATAAGTAAACATGCCTATTTTGGGTAGATAAACAACTTTTATTAAGCAACCCTACTCTGTTTAAAAACCAGACCCCCTTGTAAGTACTTGGGATGGAGATATAGACGATATGGCCTCCGGCACTAACCCTAACCCTAACCCCAACCCTACAGCCGCTGGCCCTAACCCTATGTAGCTCTAAGAGTGATTGTATGCTTTCAAACCTCTTTTTGGTGCCTGTATTATGGAGCAAAGTCACTTGCTGGTGAGATGATGTGCTCGATGCGGTGGAAGCATGGAAAACAGCTGGATCAAATGCTAGAAGCTTGTAAATGCACTGGAAGAAAGCCTAGAGCATGTACGGTGATGGACCGTTTTTCGACTTTGTCCGTGTTGGAGCACCGAGATGGTTGAGACTGGCTCTGATGGCCTGTGTAGCAGCTGGAATGGATGCTGCAAGCTGTATCGACAATGTACAATGCATCCAGAAGAGCATTGCATTGAGCATTGGATGAAACCGCATCACTTGCATGTTTACACAAACTCGTACTGGGAACTCGGTTCTTGCTGTGATTCTGCTGGAACAAGCTGGTATCGGTGCTGGAAATGAGCTTGGTAGATGCTAGAAGCATGCCTGGCATGCCTGTGTGGTGCTGGGATGTGCACGGTCAAGTTGCGTGTTTTTGACTTTGTCCGTGTTGGAGCACCGAGATGGTCAGACTGGCTCCCATGGCCAGTATAGCAGCTGGAATGGATGCTGCAAGTTGTATCGATGATGTACAATGCATCCAGAAGAGCCTGGCATGGAGCTTTTGGTGGTTTCGCACTGCTTGCGTGTTTCTGCAAAGTCGCACGGGCAGCATCGTTTTTGGCAACAGCACTGTGTTTCTGCTGCTATTGATGCTGGAAGTGTCTTGGATATGCTACAGACACTTGCCTGGCATGCGTGTGCTGCTCCATCCACTGCTTCTTTGATGTCGGTGCATCAGTCGAGTTGGTTGTTTTTGCCATGCATTTTGACCGTCAGCTCTTTGATGGAGCTGTTTCAAGCTGCAATGCTGCCAATGCACCTGCTGTGCATCCTTTGATGCTGTATGCTGCCCTCCTGGACCATCTGCTGCAGCCTGGTGCGGTGGAAGCGTGGTTTTTGAATGGTTGCATTGCCTGTATACACTGCATGCTGCCTGCAGCAGCACCTGGCCAAGTACTTGGGATGGAGATATAGACGATATGGCCTCCGGCACTAACCCTAACCCTAACCCCAACCCTACAGCCGCTGGCCCTAACCCTATGTAGCTCTAAGAGTGATTGTATGCTTTCAAACCTCTTTTTGGTGCCTGTATTATGGAGCAAAGTCACTTGCTGGTGAGATGATGTGCTCGATGCGGTGGAAGCATGGAAAACAGCTGGATCAAATGCTAGAAGCTTGTAAATGCACTGGAAGAAAGCCTAGAGCATGTACGGTGATGGACCGTTTTTCGACTTTGTCCGTGTTGGAGCACCGAGATGGTTGAGACTGGCTCTGATGGCCTGTGTAGCAGCTGGAATGGATGCTGCAAGCTGTATCGACAATGTACAATGCATCCAGAAGAGCATTGCATTGAGCATTGGATGAAACCGCATCACTTGCATGTTTACACAAACTCGTACTGGGAACTCGGTTCTTGCTGTGATTCTGCTGGAACAAGCTGGTATCGGTGCTGGAAATGAGCTTGGTAGATGCTAGAAGCATGCCTGGCATGCCTGTGTGGTGCTGGGATGTGCACGGTCAAGTTGCGTGTTTTTGACTTTGTCCGTGTTGGAGCACCGAGATGGTCAGACTGGCTCCCATGGCCAGTATAGCAGAATCTATCTTCTCCTAGCATGTATGGACACATTATACTAAGCCAGCAGGAGAATTGGAGGGGGTCCATTTTCCCACTTTCAAAGGGGGGACCATTGGAGCTCAAGCCAAAATCTCAAAAAATGTAAAGTTGGCCATCACTCCACAACCACTTGGCACCCTTCCCTGATACTTTCAGGACCTTCTATTGACCCCATTTGAAGGTGAGTTTAGTATGGGAGCAATCCTGAAAAATTACTTTTTTCTCGGCCCGACTCGACCCAGGCCAAACTTGGGCTGGCCATACCGGCAAATAATATTATGCTACCAGCATAGGGTTGGATAAGTAAACATGCCTATTTTGGGTAGATAAACAACTTTTATTAAGCAACCCTACTCTGTTTAAAAACCAGACCCCCTTGTAAGTACTTGGGATGGAGATATAGACGATATGGCCTCCGGCACTAACCCTAACCCTAACCCCAACCCTACAGCCGCTGGCCCTAACCCTATGTAGCTCTAAGAGTGATTGTATGCTTTCAAACCTCTTTTTGGTGCCTGTATTATGGAGCAAAGTCACTTGCTGGTGAGATGATGTGCTCGATGCGGTGGAAGCATGGAAAACAGCTGGATCAAATGCTAGAAGCTTGTAAATGCACTGGAAGAAAGCCTAGAGCATGTACGGTGATGGACCGTTTTTCGACTTTGTCCGTGTTGGAGCACCGAGATGGTTGAGACTGGCTCTGATGGCCTGTGTAGCAGCTGGAATGGATGCTGCAAGCTGTATCGACAATGTACAATGCATCCAGAAGAGCATTGCATTGAGCATTGGATGAAACCGCATCACTTGCATGTTTACACAAACTCGTACTGGGAACTCGGTTCTTGCTGTGATTCTGCTGGAACAAGCTGGTATCGGTGCTGGAAATGAGCTTGGTAGATGCTAGAAGCATGCCTGGCATGCCTGTGTGGTGCTGGGATGTGCACGGTCAAGTTGCGTGTTTTTGACTTTGTCCGTGTTGGAGCACCGAGATGGTCAGACTGGCTCCCATGGCCAGTATAGCAGCTGGAATGGATGCTGCAAGTTGTATCGATGATGTACAATGCATCCAGAAGAGCCTGGCATGGAGCTTTTGGTGGTTTCGCACTGCTTGCGTGTTTCTGCAAAGTCGTACGGGCAGCATCGTTTTTGGCAACAGCACTGTGTTTCTGCTGCTATTGATGCTGGAAGTGTCTTGGATATGCTACAGACACTTGCCTGGCATGCGTGTGCTGCTCCATCCACTGCTTCTTTGATGTCGGTGCATCAGTCGAGTTGGTTGTTTTTGCCATGCATTTTGACCGTCAGCTCTTTGATGGAGCTGTTTCAAGCTGCAATGCTGCCAATGCACCTGCTGTGCATCCTTTGATGCTGTATGCTGCCCTCCTGGACCATCTGCTGCAGCCTGGTGCGGTGGAAGCGTGGTTTTTGAATGGTTGCATTGCCTGTATACACTGCATGCTGCCTGCAGCAGCACCTGGCCAAGTACTTGGGATGGAGATATAGACGATATGGCCTCCGGCACTAACCCTAACCCTAACCCCAACCCTACAGCCGCTGGCCCTAACCCTATGTAGCTCTAAGAGTGATTGTATGCTTTCAAACCTCTTTTTGGTGCCTGTATTATGGAGCAAAGTCACTTGCTGGTGAGATGATGTGCTCGATGCGGTGGAAGCATGGAAAACAGCTGGATCAAATGCTAGAAGCTTGTAAATGCACTGGAAGAAAGCCTAGAGCATGTACGGTGATGGACCGTTTTTCGACTTTGTCCGTGTTGGAGCACCGAGATGGTTGAGACTGGCTCTGATGGCCTGTGTAGCAGCTGGAATGGATGCTGCAAGCTGTATCGACAATGTACAATGCATCCAGAAGAGCATTGCATTGAGCATTGGATGAAACCGCATCACTTGCATGTTTACACAAACTCGTACTGGGAACTCGGTTCTTGCTGTGATTCTGCTGGAACAAGCTGGTATCGGTGCTGGAAATGAGCTTGGTAGATGCTAGAAGCATGCCTGGCATGCCTGTGTGGTGCTGGGATGTGCACGGTCAAGTTGCGTGTTTTTGACTTTGTCCGTGTTGGAGCACCGAGATGGTCAGACTGGCTCCCATGGCCAGTATAGCAGAATCTATCTTCTCCTAGCATGTATGGACACATTATACTAAGCCAGCAG
Organism: Sporisorium exsertum; assembly: GCA_928724755.1. NCBI lineage: Eukaryota > Fungi > Basidiomycota > Ustilaginomycetes > Ustilaginales > Ustilaginaceae > Sporisorium > Sporisorium exsertum. The sequence goes on from CAKMXK010000007.1 coordinate 9,582, forward strand.
GAGAATTGGAGGGGGTCCATTTTCCCACTTTCAAAGGGGGGACCATTGGAGCTCAAGCCAAAATCTCAAAAAATGTAAAGTTGGCCATCACTCCACAACCACTTGGCACCCTTCCCTGATACTTTCAGGACCTTCTATTGACCCCATTTGAAGGTGAGTTTAGTATGGGAGCAATCCTGAAAAATTACTTTTTTCTCGGCCCGACTCGACCCAGGCCAAACTTGGGCTGGCCATACCGGCAAATAATATTATGCTACCAGCATAGGGTTGGATAAGTAAACATGCCTATTTTGGGTAGATAAACAACTTTTATTAAGCAACCCTACTCTGTTTAAAAACCAGACCCCCTTGTAAGTACTTGGGATGGAGATATAGACGATATGGCCTCCGGCACTAACCCTAACCCTAACCCCAACCCTACAGCCGCTGGCCCTAACCCTATGTAGCTCTAAGAGTGATTGTATGCTTTCAAACCTCTTTTTGGTGCCTGTATTATGGAGCAAAGTCACTTGCTGGTGAGATGATGTGCTCGATGCGGTGGAAGCATGGAAAACAGCTGGATCAAATGCTAGAAGCTTGTAAATGCACTGGAAGAAAGCCTAGAGCATGTACGGTGATGGACCGTTTTTCGACTTTGTCCGTGTTGGAGCACCGAGATGGTTGAGACTGGCTCTGATGGCCTGTGTAGCAGCTGGAATGGATGCTGCAAGCTGTATCGACAATGTACAATGCATCCAGAAGAGCATTGCATTGAGCATTGGATGAAACCGCATCACTTGCATGTTTACACAAACTCGTACTGGGAACTCGGTTCTTGCTGTGATTCTGCTGGAACAAGCTGGTATCGGTGCTGGAAATGAGCTTGGTAGATGCTAGAAGCATGCCTGGCATGCCTGTGTGGTGCTGGGATGTGCACGGTCAAGTTGCGTGTTTTTGACTTTGTCCGTGTTGGAGCACCGAGATGGTCAGACTGGCTCCCATGGCCAGTATAGCAGAATCTATCTTCTCCTAGCATGTATGGACACATTATACTAAGCCAGCAGGAGAATTGGAGGGGGTCCATTTTCCCACTTTCAAAGGGGGGACCATTGGAGCTCAAGCCAAAATCTCAAAAAATGTAAAGTTGGCCATCACTCCACAACCACTTGGCACCCTTCCCTGATACTTTCAGGACCTTCTATTGACCCCATTTGAAGGTGAGTTTAGTATGGGAGCAATCCTGAAAAATCACTTTTTTCTCAGCCCGACTCGACCCAGGCCAAACTTGGGCTGGCCATACCGGCAAATAATATTATGCTACCAGCATAGGGTTGGATAAGTAAACATGCCTATTTTGGGTAGATAAACAACTTTTATTAAGCAACCCTACTCTGTTTAAAAACCAGACCCCCTTGTAACCCTAACCCAACCCTACTCTGTTTAAAAACCAGACCCCCTTGTAAATTTTGATCTGTTTTACATATTCTATCAAGCACTCTACTTTTGTTTTTTTGGGAACCCCCTTGTAACTCTAACTCAGCACTGAGTGTTGGGCGCCATCAACGAATCACAGGCCACGATCTCGCAACAAGGTCACCTCCTGACCAATAATAAGCCTCCAACACCGAGTACTATCACCCCGAAGTTCGACCACGGTCAAACTATGCAAGCAAGTGGAAGGAGGGAACCTCGGAGCAAGGAGGACCGAACCAATCACAAAAGGGTAATAGGCGACGAAGTGTTTGAGACAATAATGAAGGGTCACAACACTCAGTGCTGAGTGTTACGACATCATTGGAAAGTCACAAGCCCCTTGGTACCAAATGAAGACTCACACTGGTAGAGGATGGATGCCTCGTAGGAGGAAGACAGCCATGGAACAATATGTATATATGCTCCAACTTGCATGCTTGGAAGGACCGAAATATCATCGAATCTCTAACACATCAAAGGTGTCTCTAGATTGTCGAGTGACTGCTAACACTTAGTACTGAGTGTTGGCTTTTGACGGTAAAACCTTAGAAGCTTCCAACCCCTGTGCTACACTCTTCACTCGATATTACCTCACTGAGAACAAGTCTTTGGCATCACAGCCTGGATCGCTCCCACGTGTCGGCTTCGGAACCAATCAACGTTCTCCCAAGATCGCAACTTAGGAATCATAGTACTGAGTCTAAACACTCAGTACTGAATGTTGTAAGTCATATACGAGTGGTCGATTAACTGATGTCGTCTTGTTCCCACAAGCCCTGTCTTAGCACTTCATCTTTTCTAATACCAGACACGTCCCAGGCTGATGTCCCCAGCCCCCGACGGTCTTGGAAGCGAACCGCTGTGACTCTTTCGGCTTGCATGCGACAAATGACCCGAGTGATCCTCGTTGTCACCTTGTCACACCCACAGCTCATGTGATAGCGTGCCGAGAATGTTGATCTGGTGTAATGAATCCGACGGTGCATGATCAACCCGAAAGTTTATTGTACAGAGAAATGTCCCGTGTCAAACCGTGAGCTCCAAACATGATCCGGCTGGAAGCAATCTCAAGCAAAATTGCTCGTAGTCTGTGCAGAAAAGGAGAGGAGCGCTGTATAGGTACCGAAAGAGGCCAGTCTATGATTGACGCCCCGCATGACAGGTAGTGAGCGAAGTTGCTCTGGCTTTCGCCTGCCTTATGCGCTAAGGCGTACATCGTTGATCACTTTGGCTCTGTGTTGGATATCCATGATGGCGATTGCGTTGGATGCATCGCATGAGCGTATGGGTCAAATGAGTGATGTCTTGGGCACAGCGGCTTCCGCGTCGTGTTGATGAGACCCTTTACGTTCTTGCATATCAAAGGAATCGGCTTCGGATGCTGAGGTCGACGAGGCTGACGGGTCTTGAAGCGCGAATGTGCTGATTGATAGTGGTCTTGATGCGACGTGAACTTTGGTCTGAGCATCGTCCTTGATTTTCGCTGCGCATCGCTGGTACATAACTGTTGATGTTAGGATCGAAGCCGAGCCCAAGCACACGAACGCAATCTTGCCGAACCCTCTGACCTTGCTGTCAGAAGGGAAAAGGGCCGTATTAAGCAAAAACGTCAATATAATGGCAAGCGCACTAGCCAAATCATTGACAATGACTCCAGCTTTCTTGAGCATGAGAGCGACGAGCATGCCGTTCATGGAATGAAAGATGACCACACTGATGGGCCAAAAGCTGTGGGTGAGGTCGTGCAAAACAGGCGAAAGCTGGTGCTTGTCGGATACCAAGACAAGGAGAGCCGCAGGAAGGATAGAGAAGGCGCTGAGCTGCACGTTGGAGGCCCACAGATTGACAGTCCGATCACGAAAGATGTACTCGAGCACGATGCCAGCTACTGAGCTGAGCACTGCGGCAGCGGCCACCTGAATGGTCGCTAAGACGTTTGAGGACAACTGCCTGTGACCGACCTTGATACCGTCGCCATGCTCATGACCTTTGGTTGCGTACTTGACACAAAGAACACCGCAGAAGATCCCGACGATGCAAAGCCATTGCAGCTTGTTGATGCGGCGTTTCAGTACGAAACGGCTGAGTACCGCGCTAACGAGTAAACGCATTTGCCAAAGCGCTTGAAAGAATGCGGGATCGAGCTCGGTAGCTCCCACAAGACAGAGATTGTTTTGCGCGACATACAGAAGTGCTGGAACGATGAGTCGGAGACCTTGACGGGCGAAAATTTGCGACAGGACATGGTGATAGAGCGTCTTTTGCGTACTTCGAGGTTGTGAAAGTTCGGCGTCAGGCTGCAATGAAGATCGTTGCGAAGAAAGATCATCGGTCGAAGCGTTAATGTCGTAGTCTTCCTCTGCAAGTTTGGTGTAATCGGCTCGGTCGACCTGGGCCGATTGTCGCTCTTTGTATAATGCTCTTGTTAAGAGAAGACTAGCGCATGAGATTTTGACGCTCTCGATCAGCAATACGGTGAGATAAGGAGAGTATGCACCATGATGAATGGCTTGATGCTGAACGATGCCCACGCCTGAGCGGATCGCGCTGATAGCTGCTATCAACGACGTCAAGGAACCTGACATATCGAAGTCTAGTTTGATGGGACGACAAAAATCAGAGTTGGGATCGTTAGGGCGGTCAAGATGGTTGCAAGAAGTGAGAAGCGGCTAAGCAGCAGCTGGAACGAGGACTGCTCGCAACGACACCGACAAGAGCGATGCGTACGTATTGTACACGACGAGTTCTTGCCAATGCATACCACAACAGTGTCGGAAACCTCTTTTGCTAGCCGAGTTTATCACATGCCTGTCATTTGCGGTGCCAAGCTAGGAAAGTTCGGAAAGTTCGGCAAATTCCACAAATTTCATGAATATTAATAATGGGCAGTTTTCGGTGGCTAAGGTAGCAAACCCTGGCAACTAATATACGGAAACACGGAAATACAGGGTTGGGAGAAGCGCGTAACAAGCGCTGCGCCTCCGTGGCACGCAATTCCGTAAGCACACAGTAACAAGGGTTCCGGATCTGCAGCGAGTAACAAGCGCTAAGCGCTGCATATGCTACGGAATTCCGAAAACACACATGCCAGAGTGTTCGCCACCTTTTAGAGAGATTTTTAGCCGAGTCAATTCATTACAATTCGGCGATACGGAATTCCTTGGCGAAATGCCTTGTTCTGTCGTGGCGAACCGCGCCGGCAAAGCGAGTCGAATCTCTCTCCTGGATCTCCTGGAGTCAACAATGGTGTCGCTGGCAACGCTTTCGACAATCTCCGACTTGTTTTGCCCTTTTCTTGCTCGGAGGTTCAATTACTGCTTGTGGATGCAGAGTGTGTGTCAACGCTTGGGCAGACACTACTTAACCAGCGCGTTGTCGGCGCACTCGCGGGTTTGTCTTTTGACTATCTCTTGCTTCCACTCTTGCTTCCACAGGCTTGCACACAACGCTCTCGTTAGCAAGCACGTACATCAACCACTGTAACAAGATGGTGAACACCAAGGAATCTGCCTACACGTCTATTTCCGATGCAGATGTGGAGGCCGAGATACCGCTTCTCGTGCCCGGAAGATCGTCTCCACGAAGGATTCGCGACACTTCGTGGAGACGTTTGCTATATGTCAAGAAACTTCCGCTTTGGCATACTCTCATCGCGCTTGCGCTAAACGTCTTAGTTCTGGTCATTGGTGTCGTTCTGATCACACAGTACAAGGCGGCCCTGAACGCTAAGCACGCAAGCTCATATCAGACCGTTGGTATGCTCAATGACAAAATCGCAAACTTAGATCGGATCATTGAAACACAAACCACCAAGATTGCAAGTTTGACTCCAGATTTGCTTCTCGACGGGGCCAACAACGCAAGGATCGGCGTTGCTTCGCTCAGAACAGGAAGTGGCGGACGATGGGGTTCCACAAACAACCCCATAGACCGCTCAGTTAAGACTTGGACTAATTACGCACAACGATGGGGCTATCCAGTTTGGCAAGGCAATCAAGTGCTGGCCTACGGCAGACCAAACAACTCGCCGATCTACTCAAAGACAGCTTTGCTCCTATCAATTATGCTAAACGAGATGCGCAAGCCGCCAGGCAGCCGACTCGAATGGCTGTACGCCACCGATGCTGACACCTTAGTCCTGAACCCCAACGTTCCCCTAGACACGTTTTTGCCGCCAGATACCGAATTCGGCCGAAGTCAGGTTCTGCTTGTCAATTTCGATGCATGGGATACGGTGAATGGCGGAGCTTTTTTTATCCGGGTTTCGTCCCAGGGCATGGACTTCCTTGCGCAAACGCTCGCCTTCAAAAACTTCGTGCCCGAGGATACTTGGATTCCCCTTGCTGAACAATCCGTCATGACGCTGCTGGTGCACGAGGCTAGATACAATTGGACCGATTCGGTCACCGTCACCCCACCCTGGTTCAACAAGAGCTCGTGGAACTTTAAATGGCCACTAGATGGCGAAAGTCTCTTTGACAACTTCATGATCCACTTCGCCGGTGACAACAAGGATCACTGGACTGAAGTGTTAGAGATGATCGAGTCCGGGGAAGACCAGAAATACATCAAGCCCCTCGAAAATACCCAGTACAAGGCAGGCAGCAATTCGACGGCAGCGTGGTGGCAATACTGGGAAGCCGTGGACCCAGCGGAGAGGCGCGCAGAGACCATCATTCTCACAGAATCGCTGGCCGGCCATCTCAGAGAACACAGTAGTACCACTTGGGATTGGAGACCTGTCCTTGCCAAACCCGCACCCACCCCGTCAGGTGTGCAACCAGGGAGATAATGTTCTTGCATCTGTCGGAATAACTACGAGTATGACTTTCGATCACCCGCTCGGTTTCGCGCTTGGCAGCAGGCGGGTTAGGGTTAGCCGGCCAAATACTCCACAGGCGCCGTAGAGGTGCCACTGGTGCCTTCAATCTGCATGAAGTACACGTCGCCGCAAACATCGAGAACTTTGCAGGTCGAGCCAAACTTGACGTACGGAGGAACGGAGCAAAGTATGTCCGAAAGGTCTTAGCGCAACCCAACCAACGCTTTCTGTACTTCATTAGTATCATTCTACCAGCGGACGCGCTTGGTAAGGGCATAGGCATGCTCCAGAACGCGGTGGAAAGCATCTTGTGGAGAATCGACCTCAGCCGCGAGACTAGGGAGGAACAAGTTGTCACTGTGGAAACTGGTGCGTCCGAGCCACAGGTGCATTGGGAACTGGACGAGTATCACTTTGCGACCAGAGAACCTCTGCTCTAATCGTCACTTGCTGGCTTTGCAGTTATTTCGACCCTTGATACTATTGTCATGCGTCATACTAGCTTGCCATCGGCAGGCATGCCTTGCGTCTAGGTCCTGTACGAGCGCGCGCCGCATGTCCGAGCGGTGAGTGTCACTAGGAAAGCGCCCGCACCAGTACCGCATAACCCAGTGTATGTGGTGAGATCGGTGGGGTTGATGACGGCTTCCTCCAGAGGACCGGACAGCCGATCCGCTTGGAAAGATCTCTGCCTTGATGCTCCGTTGCTCCCCAGACAGGCTGATGCCTTGATGGTGCAGCTTTGCGCAGAATCTCGGTGAAAAGAGAACCGTGCAATCATACGAAAGCATTGGGAAACTCCTCACAATCTGGTACTAAGTTCCATTGCGCACAGTCATAGCAATAGCAATTGTGTGCTGGACACTAGTCCTCTCATATATCGCGACGATGAAATGCGCACTTTCTAGGGTGTCACGAGGCAGCATGTGGACGTGCCTTAGGAACCCTCTGCAATTGACGCACATCGTCGTCGTCTCTATAACAAGGAAGACCCATCCAGTGGCTAGGACGTGGGGGAGTGATATTGTCCGCAAATTTGGGGACACAACGCTACCCCAGCGTTTAGAACACCGAACTTCACCCGAGCGGTAATCCGCACCCCGTTGAAGTGCTCCAGCAGCTCCGTGTCCTTTGGACCTTCGTAGGACCATCACCAGCTGCGGCGTTTGTAGTCGGCTATCACATGGTCCTTAACGGGACCGTTGAGATGCAAAAAGCCGGGCCACATTTTCGTGAAGGTGCTGCGCAACATCCATGGCTGGATGCCATTGAGTACCTTTGCCGAGAGCGTATTGTTGGACTGTGCCAGCGGCGAATGCAGAGCTGTCCCGTTTGATCATACCACAAGTCGCCGGCGGAGCTGTGCGATTGCAGGCGTGAGAATGGCGCAGCCGACATTTAGGGTCGATGCCACCGTGATGGCGGCTGTTTTCAGAGTGTCATGAGCTTCAAGCGTAACTTCTTGGAATCTGCGGTCGATTGAAACAAGATCGTACTTCAGATCGTGCCGCTCGCCGTTCCTTGCACCGCCTGTCAATTCCAGTGTGCCGAGATTTCGGCATCGCTGGCTCGCTTAAACTCCCGGCGAATTTGGACAAGACTCGTTGGAGGGTGCCGCCGGCTGGACCTGCACTAGCTTGCATTCGACGGTCCTCGCAGCCCCGCAAGCAACGTCCATACACAAAACGCAAGTGGTCGTTTCGCAGGCAGTCAGCGTAGTGTGCAGTATACAGTATGCGGACGCCACCCTGCCGCTATTTCGATTCGCAAGGGATCGACAATGCATCCTTCGGTCTCTGGTGCCTTGTTTGCATTGCTTGCGGATCCCTTGTTCGCTGTAAGTCAGGGCGGATGCGATCGTGCCGTGATTCTGGGACTAGTCACACGTCTCCGCGACAAAAGGAAAACAAGGCCCTGGTCGAGCGAGCCGTCAAATGCGCATATAAGCTGCTCTCCTATTCCTGCAAAGTCGTCGTCTTCGCTCCCCCTCCTTTATCTCATTGAAGCTCACAACCTGAAACGCCATGTTGAAGGTTCATACGATCTTACTTGCCGTGCTCTTGGCCTTCATCAGCCAGGAGCATGTCAGCGCCCATGTCGGCCGTGGCATGCCCGTCCATCACCACTTGAAGGCTAGCTTCGGTACAACAACAGACCAGGATCGCCACCTTAGCATCTATCGTCGCTCTCTCCACCACGACAACGAGAGACGGTCTCAATTCTTGCACAAGTCGATCCACGAAAACGTGAGGCGAGCTGCAGCCAAGGACGGTCTCGTGATCTCAGCGTACAGCAAGCGCCAGAGCTCGACCAACTCTGGTGGATCCACGGGATCTGGCGGCACGGGTCAGACAAACGCACACGGCACCACTGAAGAATCCGCCGCCCATCTCGACAACGCAGTGGAGCAATGCACAGCGTACACCCTGCCCGTCATCGGCCAGATCAAGTCGCAGTTCCCCCCCGTGTGGACCGTCGCCGATATCCTCGAAGGCGATACCGAAGCCACGCAGTTGCTGCAGACCATCAACGCCTCTGGTATCATCCCGGCCGGCATTGCCCCTCGCGGTACGCAGCCCAGTTCGCTCATTGGTGCAAACCTCGATGGCAACTACCCTCTCAGCCAAGATCCCGACTGCTGGTGGACGGACAAGATGTGCACCACGCCCAAACATGCCGGTCTCTTGCCTGATGTCACCACGTGCAACGAACCGTATACTTGGGGCTACACTTTCGACGACGGCCCCAACTGCACCCATAATGCACTCTACGACATGTGGGCCGCCAATAATCAGAAAGCTTCCTTGATGTACATCGGCTCCAACGTTATGGATTGGCCTTTGGAAGCGCAGCGAGGCATCGTCGATGGACATCACATCTGTGTCCACACCTGGTCGCATCGATACATGACCGCTCTCACCACTAGCCAGGCTTTCGCCGAGCTCTGGTACACGATTAAGGTCATCAAGTACGTCATGGGTGTCACACCCACCTGCTGGCGTCCGCCTTACGGAGACGTCGACGATCGCATCCGTGGTATCGCCCAAGGTCTCGGCTTGCGAACCATCATGTGGAATGTCGATACCAACGACTGGAACATTGCCCCCTACGGTCCCATCCCTACCGCCTCGATGCGACAGACCTACTCGAGCATCATCTCCATGGCCACCATGGCCCCTGCTGCCACAGGCGGAGTCATCGTCCTTGAACACGAGCTCGAGCAGTCGGCCATGAACATGAGCATCGAACAGTATCCTGCCGTCAAAGCCGCTTGGAAGCACGTCGTTCCTCTCAACGCCTGCCTCAATATCACCCACCCTTACCCCGAAGACATCACATACCCGGACTTTCACGACTACATCAGTGGCAACGTGCTCGCCTCTGGTTTGCCCGATAGTCACATGGAGATTGCTTCGACTGCAAAAGTCACGGCGCAAGGCACCCTCTCTGGTATGGGCAGCACCTTCCCGACCGCGACGGATGGCGCTGGCAACAGCATCACCTCGCCCGCCCAGACATCCGCGCCCACGGGTACCGGTTCAGGGGCACAAAGCGCCGCGAACGCCTCTTCAAGCTCAAAGGGCTTCGCCCACTTCAGCGGTGCTTCCTCTGTCTCGTCCGTGTCCTTGCTTGCTCCCATGCTTGCGGCTGGCTGCGCCTTGATGAGCGCCGTGTTGGTCTTAGTCTGAGCTCAGGGACGCTTCTCTACTCGCTACCTCTGCCAATCACCATTACGAACAATGCGACGACTTTCCGGAAAGACCGTGGATGATGCCGGGATGAGTGAGGTTGCGGTATGTGACGGTTGTGTAAGAGTCGGCTGAGTTCCTCTTCAACTGATGCAGGGTTCATATCGTCCGACCGATCGAGGGCGATGATCTGCCAGTTTGGTGTGTATCATCGCCGGGCCCCTTATGAGGGGCCCCGAGGCTCCCGCTGGGAGCCATCAGCTACGCCCTTCCTTGAAGGGCACCACAGCTCCTCCCTAGAGGGGCTTCACAAGTGCAGGGGAGGCGCCCGCCCTCATGAGACACGTCTCTGACGAGTCTCGGTGCATGAGTTGCGGGAATGATCCTCTACCTCACTCGCGGATGCCGGAAGTGCTTCGCGTGTGGGGGAGGGGTGAAACGCCTCAGCAACCCTACCACTTCCGTGTGGTCGTCAGTCGGAGACATCTACTCCGAGGACGGCGGACCGGTGACGCCCCTTATATTGGGGCAGAAAGGGATAATGCTAGAAGCTAGGAGCGCAGCATCACTTACCATGTCAACCGACTCCCATCCCAATCCCACCCAATCCCACCGTTGACATCCCGCATCGTCGCAGCAACGACCGTGGGAATCCAAAACACCTCACCATCAGAGCGTGACACCGTGAGAAACGGTGTGCCCAGTGTCATCCGTCAGTCACCTTTGGCCCGAGCACCTGCCTCTGTTCGCAAATGAGCCGCAGGAACGGAAAACTATATGAATACCCTTGAGCAGAGCCGGCTCGACTATCTCATCACCCAAGTCTCGCGACCTTCCAAGCTGTCTATCGTTCGCTTTCCCTGTCCTCCAGCATTCCACCGCCTACCCTTTTCAAGCCAACAAACTGCGAATCGACATGCTAAGCCTTACAACACGTTTCATGTGGCTCAGCATCTTGTCCGTCGTTTCTCACAACCTCATCTTCTGTCGCTTCGAGCTGTGGCCCTTTCAACTTGCCACGCTCGCCTCTATCCTCTTCAGCATTGACGTCTCTCTTCGATGTCGTTTCGACGGTACGCCCTTTTTCCCGGACGCCGCCAAGCAGGCTTACATCGATCTCACTATGTATACTTTGGGTGTCTTGTCCAGCATTGGTATATACCGTCTCTTCCTCCACCCGCTTCGTCGCTTTCCAGGTCCCATATCGTGGGCTCTGTCCAAGTTTGCATTACTCGGTGTCGACAGTAAAGGTCTTCGTGCGAGAACGATCGAAGAGGCACATCGGAAGTACGGCGATGTGGTGAGAACGGGTCCTCGCGAGCTCTCGATCAATGCGCCTACTGCCATTGTTCCCATCATGGGAGCAAAGAGCACTTTCTGGCGAGGTCCGTGGTATGCGAGCTCGGCTGGATCGAGGAGCCCACACGTGCCGCGGAACGTTCATGCAGTGTTGAACGAGGCAGACCATGCCGCACGTCGTAAGTTCTGGGAAATCGCGTTCTCGGCTAAGGCGCTCAAGAGCTACGAACCCATCCTGATCGACGTCCTGGACACCATGGTTGACCAGCTTGAGCAACGTGCGCGACGCAAGGAAACGATCAACATCGACGACTACTGCTCCTTCTACGCGTTTGATGTCATGTCCCAAGCCGGATTTGGCGCCGATTTTGGTCTTCTCAACCAAGGGCAGCTGAACCCAATGATCGAAGCACTGGAGGGGTTCGTGTCGTTCATCCAGCTCGTCGGTAACTTGCCGTACCTCGTCGAGATCCTCGGGCTTCTTCCCAACCCGATGTTCGAGTTCGACAAGTACATGAACAAGATCGTCATGGATCGAAAGACGCGCAGCGACGCAAAGCCAGATGTCATGGGACACCTCCTTCACGTTGTCAGCGACAACCCCTCGGGCACAGACAGCAAGCGCAAAGACGCAGAGGCGGCGTCGGACGCGCGACTGATCGTTGTTGCTGGAAGCGATACTGCAGCCACGACTTTGGGTATTGCCACGTTCTTCCTCATGGAAGCTCCCCGAATCCTTGCCGGTCTGCGTCAGGAGCTGCTAGACGTGTTTGGCGACGACCCTAACTTGCTTACTGACTTTGGTCGGATGGACGACAAGACGTGCCCACTGCTCAATGCAGTCATCAACGAGTCGCTGCGACTCTTCCCTCCCGTTCCAAGTGGCCTGCAGCGTGAGAGCCCCTCTCCCGCTCTCGTCGACGTCAACGGTAGTACGGTCGTGATTCCAGCCAACACAGTGGTCACACTGCCCATCTGGTCGATCCAACGAGACGCTCGTAACTTCTCACCCGAGCCGCTCAAGTTCCGCCCACAACGCTGGCTCCGTCCGGAAGGAGAGGAGCGATTCAACAGGGCCGCTTTCATGCCATTTTCGTTTGGCAAAACATCGTGCGTGGGCAAGGCGCTAGCCTACATGGAGCTCCGCCTCGTCCTCGCCAACCTAGCGCGGCGCTTCGATTTCGTTCCTACGGACAGGTACGACGCGCAAAAGTTCCAAGATGGTCTTGTGGACGCCTTTGTCATCCAGCGCAAGCACAAGCTGCCGGTCCAAGTTCACATTCGTAATCATGTCGGGCCGTGAGATGATCTTCACAAAGAAATTTTCAGTTAACGTCGGTTGTCTAATTTCATGTCTGCTGATCCGTAGCTGGGCCTGATGCTTGTTTGCGATACAAGGTCTGCGTACGCGCAAAGACGGTCCCTGCCACATGTCCGTACCTCTCGGAGCATCTGCCAGCCCATGCCTCGGCAGACCCGCTTCGAATCATCAACGCCGCACGAACCTCTAGAACATCACCACATACGAGACTCATCCCTGTTTAAGTCACTCTAGTTATTGCTGTAATCCTGAATATACGAATGCGATGAATGGGTCTAAAAATCTATGTGTAATAATGGAAGGCCTTGCGCTTCGGCTAGAGCTCGGTGGTGTGCGACTCGAAACGCATCGCCATAGGGTAGCGCAGCAACAGCCAGGCGCGTACATACTTGGTCCAGATCCAAGCATCTTCCGGCCGAGGGGTCGGCGAGGGCAAGCCGTGCTGCTTGAAGCTGAACGCCGACGAGATGTTGAAGAATTCAAGCGTGGATAGACCCTCTGCAGTTGTTGAGCGATTCGGCATGGCAGGCGTGACCCACGTCTCCTCCAGGATGATCGAGTGCGTATAGCGCGAAAGCAGTCCAGCCACTACATCCAGCCGCCTCTTCTCCGCGCTGCCCGGTGCAGGTTTGATCGACACGTCCATCTCCTCGAATTTGGATGGCGAGGGCAATGTCGCCAGAGCCGGCATGACCGATTTCTCGTCCGGTAGGAAAGCAGAAAGGCCCCGGAGTCCCGATTTGCCTACCAGATGCATGACCATGCAGTCGCCGCACACGGGCGCTTGGTAAGCAACGCGCGAAAAGAGCTCGGACACGCTGGGGTGACTCGCCATGAGCAATGGCTCGACGCATTCAATTTCGAGCTTGCACGCCACCGTGTCACGTGTCTGGGTTGCGCCGGCTGCGTTCGCATCCGAGCCATTAGAAGACTCGGAGGGAGACCGCGGAACGTACAACGCAGACCCATCCATCGAGCTCTGCAAGAACTGATGTGACAAGCGCGCGACCAGACTTGCGTGTCGCAGGCTGAGGGCCACGGTCGACTTGTCAAGCGACGTTCGCGTCGGCACAGAGACGACGGGGAATGCAGGATGGTGGATGTCGGCCACTCCAAGGTCTCGAAGCAATGCTGCAGCTTCCTGCGTCGAGTAGACTCCATCCGCATCACGGTCATGCTTTGCGACGAGGAACGACCACAAAAGCGCCTCGCGGTGCCTCTCGACCGTGTAGTGAGCGTGCAGCGTTGTGAGATCGAGCGACCCGGAAAGTCCGAGCTGGTCAGGCCACGTCTGTTGCATCTCTGCGAGAACCGATTTCGAGAATGGCTGTGGCAGATCGAGAAGCTTTCTTCGCCGACGTGATCCGAATCGCTGCGTGAGAAGCGCATTGGCACGGATGATAGGAGCATCTTCAGCAAGCATCCCAACAGCATCAGCTTCCGCAGTGGGAATGTCGCCGCTGTCTGCCTCGGAACTCAGACGGAACACAGATCCATACAATGGCGACCAAAAGTCGCTCGATGACACCGGAGATGCGAAGATGTGATGGGGCGAGATGGGCAGGCGCACGTCGGATAGCTCTGGTGCCACGGCAGCAAGCAGCAGCGAGTCGGATGCAGATGCACCGACGGTCGAGGAGGAGACGAGCGAACAGCTGTCCTTGGCTAGACCGCTCTCGTCGGCGCAGGCGACCTGGCTGTGATGCAGAAGCAAAGGAGGTTCGTATACCGGATCGGCCGTGTTGAGCCAGCAGGGACGCTGACCCGTGTGTGGGAGCCCTTGACTATCGGTATATACATGTGTACATACTGTTGCTGAGTCGGTAGTCACTGCGATCGGAGCATCCGGAGTGAGCAGAGTGACGGTGCCAAAGCCGGATTGCATGTGTCGCTGTGCGGATCGGAAAGAGTATCGGAGCAGATCCGAAGAGGTGCTGCGTGACTGCTTGCCCTGCGACAAGGACGAGGACGCTGTCAAACTCGCATTGTTCCACGTCCAAACCAGATCCAGGCGGCCTTGCTTTGGCCAGTAGCTGGGCGGATCCCTGCATACAGTGCCCGTGCTGATCCACTGTGCCCAGCACTGTTCACGCCGGTGTTGCTGCTCGCCTGTCCATTCCGACGTCGATAGAAAACTTTTGCTTGCAGAATGCTCCACAATACCCTTTGAGTGAAGGTCGCGTCGGTAATAGGCCGAGGTGAGAAAGAGAAGCACGATCGAGGCAGGCAGCGCTAGAAGTACGAATCTGGTACGAAGCGTACGTGAACTCTGTGGGAAGCGCGTTCCTGCAGGAGATTTAGTGCTTGCGTTGCCACCAACCGACGACATGGTTGACTTTCGCCGATGATGAAGATGGTGATCTCGTTGGAGGTGATGTTGGTGGTGGTGTTGGTTGTGGTGTTGGCCTTCTTCTGGCTCCTGCCGAACTCGGCGGTATCGTTCAGCAGCCAGAAGATGGCTACGTCCAACCGGACGCGTCGTCATGTTCAGTTGGACACCGCTCAGAGGAGAATGACTACTTGGCTGCGTCGGGTGCCTGGGAATGCAGCCGAGTCTGGAGTGTGCGTGATCCGTGTGATCTGCGAAGCGAAACGAGGCGATGAGACTGGACAACCAAAAAGGGTCCAACAGAAAATGAGTTGTTTTACCCATGCAACGCACACAGGCTTGGCATGCAACCCTAGCTACTTCGAGCTCGCGCGGTGCAGCGGTTCAGCAAAGAAATCTCAGCCCGCTACCAGTCGACCACGTAAATCTAGATTCCGCATGACTTTCACCTTTCGGCACTGCAGCGCAGTCTGGCCACCCGCCAAAAAAAAAAAAAAAAAAAAAAAAAAAAAACAGTTCCGCTCCGTTCGAAAACAATGCAAATCCAAATTCTGGACTTGAATCGCCGAGTCAAGTCGTCAGACAGGCCTGCTGTGCACGACACACTGGGAGAAAGGGGAAAAAAAAAGAATAATAAAAGAAAGGGAAATAAAATACCGTAGTGCAATTGCTGTTCTTGATAATGAAGGCAACGATGAGCTAGTCAAGACGACTTCCTCCATCTTTTGCTGCCCGCCATCGTGTGTCAGCGCAACCGATCATGCGGTCCTTCGGCGACATCCTGCTATGTCCTCCTACAACCCGGCTCCGCATGAGAAAATCTGCATGAGCTCGTAAGCGGGCTCCAATATCTCCACACGGCCACGAAGCATCGATGCGGGTTCGTTCAGTTCGGCCTTGCCTTGTTCAATGCAACGGAATGGAATGGGAAGAGAGACGTGTGCATGCATGCAGAAATAAAAATGCGAATGAGAAGGATGAAACGACAAAAACAAAATCAATCGCGATGCAGTACACAGACGACGTGGGCATTGTGATGCCGCGGCTAGGACCTGGACGCCGTACCGGCACGAACATAGCTGTACGTGCTGAGCATCACTAGAGTGCTGCCCACCAGCTGACTCAAAGATGGCAGTCGAGAGCTCAGCATGCTCTCCAATGCGATTGTCGTGCAGATGGCAAGGCTCGTGGCGAACCCCTTCATGATCGTGTCGGCGTATCGCAGCGTCGCCGAGACCACGTATCCGCTGCCACCGCGTAGGAGCACTGTGATCCAAGCCAACGTCGAAAAGTTTTCGAGCGGCGCCCACTCTCCCTTGCCTACAGCTTCGAGCACCACCGCCGCTCCTGCGGTCAACAAAGCAAACGACGCCAGCTGAGCGTTGCGCACCGAGAGCGACACCGACATGCTCGACTTGAGCTTGATTTCGATATAGACGCCGGCAAAGCTGCCGCAGACGCAAGCAAGCAGCACGCAAGATGCTCCGATCGCCAGGGATGCGTTTGCGTATCTGCTCGCCAAGTCCATGGCCTTGGCCATCAGCACCGATGCAGATGACTTTTCAAGACCTGTGCGACGCTGCGAAAAGGGCGAATCCGAAGCTGGCTCCATCTCGCCCAGCGACGCCATTGCATCTGCCAGGTCTTGGTGGGACACCGTCTTTTGCGTCAGGAACACAACACCGATCAGCAAGACAGGCAGACACGTCCATTGACGCGCCGAAAGCGTCTTGCCGAACAAAAGCACGCTGATGATGGCCGCCGTGACCAGCTTGAGCTGTGACAAGCCTTGATACGTCACCGAGTTGAGGTACGAGTTGGCTGCCAGCTGCAGCATGTTCTGAACGACATACACCAACGCAGGCACACCCATCATCCAAGCTGAAGGGCTGTAGATGTTGCTCCAAGCTTGGCGCACCTTGTCGGTCAACGACATGGCCATCATTACTCTTAGCGGCGATGAGTGTGGTGAACCCATCGAAGTATCGTCTTGGTCCTGATGGTCCATCTTCTCCGAGAAGAGTGGCAAAGACGCGCTGTCCTTGCGTGTGGTGCCCTCCTGCGACAGAACTGCTAGCGTGAATCCCACCAAGAGCTTGAAGAGCTCGGACAGAAACACGGATGCCGCAATCGAGTAGCTCTTGCCCGTATCAACTCTTCTCGATCGCTGCGAGAGAATGCTCGTCGCTGTAGTGAAGAGTATGAGCAGCAACAGGCTCAGCCACTTGCGGGCCGTATGATTTGGATTGTTGAGAGCTTGCATGTTGACTTTGCCAGTGGCAAGAGTTGCTATGGATCTGGACATCATCGCTATGTTGTTTGTGGTTATATTGATGACCTTGCGACGCGGTTCGTTGTCTGGGTGCAAGTTGACGTCGAACTACCTTGTGTTTCGTGAAGGAATCGAAGACAATGAGACAGCAAGACAGCCGACGCTGACGACAAGAAAAGATGCGATGGAGGTGAGAACACAAGAAGATGGAGCATACTTTTATGTCGAGAGCAGCGGAGCCAGAAAGCAATCTGAAAGACCCGCTCAGATTGTGGGTGTGTACTGTACTGTACTGTAAGCGGCAGTTTCTTTCGAAGACCTTAATGTTTACTGTATTCTTATTTTTATTTTTTCCTTTTCTCGTTCCATCATTTCGAGGGGCAACAGCGATTGCTATCCACAGCGTACCCGTCACCTTTATTGGCGATGCCGTATCAGCGAGACTAACTCTCACAACCGTTCAATGCAGTGCAGATCGTTTGGACTCGGTTTGTTACTGCATCTGGAGCGCCCTCCGTAGATTCCAACGGGAGGCAGCGGCAGGTGTAAATTTCCTGCCAAGACACCATTTTAATCTGACTGCCCGAGCAAAGGGTAACCTGGCTCCCTGTCACAGGTCATCGAGCTTGCAAGGCAGCGCTCCGTGCCGACTGAGGCTATACAATGGTTCCTGAGAGGGTCTCGAATGCCGAGTGGACGTGAGGCTTGGCAGCATGTGTCGCCAAAAAAAACACCGCAGGCAGGCAACATCGCTCGCCAAAGCGGCTGGCGGTGACTAGCACGCGGACGATCGAGCGACGGGCAGCTGGACTGCATGGTGCGAATGTCATCATGCGGAACGGGACAACTGCAGTAGCTCACATGTCACACACACAGATGCACACAGATGCACGCAGATGCGCACACATGTCTCCTTGGTGGCTCGGAGACGAAAGCGGCGCGACTGCAGCCCGGACCAGTGAACACCCGCTTTTCTCGCGTTTCCTTGGCCGAGATGCAGCTAGCTGTCCAACTCCGCCCGTACGTAAAGGGTTCTGTGACATCTCGATGAAATTACACAACCTCACCATCGTCGCCGGGAATACAGTATTAGAGACACACTCTAAGCTCGGCGTCAAACAGCTCCTTCTCTTGCAGCTTGTGCGAACTCGTTCGACAATGATCGAGCTCTGTTGATATAGCAAGCGGCATGGATCAAACTAATGGAACAAGATCGATACAGACGGTCGCACACTGAATTGAGGAAGCTAGCAGGCAAACGCGCTTCTATTGTTTCGCTCCGAGCCGAGTTTTTTTTTTTTCACTCTTGCTATGGTCTGAGTCAAGTTTACGGCCAGCTCGTTTCACTTTCGTAAAACTTGTTGTCACACCGGGCTTTACCAGTCGACGCATTCAAGATTGACATGACAGCAACTATAGAATGTCGTTCTCGCTGCCATTGTTGCGGTTGGTGGCTAACACGGCTCAGCCGTGTTAGCCTCTTTTTACAGCAAGCTTTCGTTTTCGAATCAGAGTCGAGACCATCGTGCACCAAAATAAGCGCTCCCGTGTGACTTGGGCAAAACAAGGCGCGAGAAACAGAAATTGAAAAAGAAAATGGGAAAAGGGTTGGAAATAAAAGGGGAAAAGGAGACGCCCCGCCGATTCTTTCTGCCACCAGCCGAGCTCTCCAAATTCTCTCTGTCATGACGTTTCGGCTGCCCCTGTAATCGCCACGTGGTTTGGGAACCGCACTCGGCCTGAATGCATCGCGTTATCTTTGAGCTCGGCCTCATCAGTGGCTTCTCCCTTCGACTTGACTGTGATGCAAGAGGCAAGAAAATACTTTATGCCCCCTGGTCCGAAGCTCTGACAGGCCTCAAAACATCATCAATTCACAAATCCAACTTTGCACACTTCACGCGCCTCGTGCATGGCGATCATATCCCGACCTGTTCCGCACAAGTCGGAAGACTCTTTTTTTCCGGCACCAAAGATGAGTGAACCTCAAATCTACTTGGAGACGAACCGAACAAAGCAACAGAGACACGAATGGTTCAGAGAGCTACAAAGCCGTGTGAAGCTGTCAGAGAGAATGAGATGATGCTGGAGAAAGAGTGATCGAAGAGTACAGGATAGAGACAACATACAGCCGCTCAATCCTCGCGTCGGGCGTGCAGCTTCTCCTCCTCGCTCTGCGTAGCCGCCTTGTTGTTCTTCCAGTGGTGGTACTTGTTCCTGATGGGCTCTTCAATCATAAAAGTGGTGAACGTAGCCACCATGAACGCAAGACCCGTTGGGCCCCAGTTGTTGACAGGCCAGCCGTGAAGCGCCTGCAGCGGGAACTGCCACAGGTACCACGAGTACGAGATCCTGCCTGGGAAGCGGAACAGCTTCGACTCGAGAATCGGGTTACCGTTGATGCTGCCCAGAACAATGAGCAGCACCAGCAGCGCAGTCAACAGCTCGAGCCAGCTGCCCGTGGTTCGGAAATCAAATTCAGTGCCCACCAGACCGTACCCCCACATGTAGGTCATGAAAAAGAAGCTGAGCGTGCTGACGATGCCCATCCACTTTCGCGTGCAGATCTCGGGCACGGGAAGCAAGCGAGCCGAGCAGCCGATGAACATTTTCCAGGCGTTGGCCGAGTATGCGTATCGGTAGTCGATGCCATACATTCTGTCTGTGAGGAAGGCGTAGCCGCTAAAGTCACGGATATAGAAACCGACCAGCATGAGGAACCCCATCACCAACGCTCTTCTCTTCAACGAGAGCGGCATGACGAAGGGGATGAGCAGCGACCAAAAGATGTAAAACTGCTCCTCGACCGCAAGGGACCACGTGTTTAGGTACAGACCGGGGAACATCAGTCGCTTGTCTTCGGGCTGGAGCGGGTACATGTTGTGCACGTAGAAGAAGGCAGACAATGCGTCGGCCTTGAGCACTATGAAAGGAACGCCGAGACGCAGACCGATCTTGGCCACAATTCCCACCATGAGTGCAAGCGCGGGTGTCAATCGCACAAATCGGTCCATGTAGAACCTTGGCAGGAACGAAAAGCGTTGGAGCGACACCTTCTGCGAAGGCGAAGTGGCGGGAGTCGTGTCCTGCTGCGCCTGCTCCTGCTTCTTGATCTGCGACATGAGCACACCCGTGATGAGGAAGCCCGAAAGGACGAAGAACACTTCAACACCCAGAGTGCCCAGCATCTCTTTCTGTGGGACTACGTGCGAAATCATGACGAGCGCTACTGCCAAGCCGCGGAGACCCTCCCAGCCTGGAACGAATCCGATCTTGCCAAGCATCTTGATACCGCGTCGCGAAGACGTCTCGGATGTGGGAAGGGGCAGCATGCTCGAGGTATCGAGTTTCACCTGCGATTCCAGCACTGGACTTGCTTCCCTCGAGGAGCGATACGAAGGTGGCGACGAAAAAGTTGGTCTCGACGTCTCTTCAGCCGAGTTTCGAGTTGATTTGAAAGAGGTACTGCCGCTGGTCATTGTATGCATGTAAGCGTCGCAGTCTTCTGCGCAAGATTGCTATGGCAGGGAAAGTAGAGCGACGACTCGTCAGAACGCTAAGCTGGCCTTGACGAAGAGAAGTTGTGGAAGAAGTTAGGGAGTTTGGTTGAAGCGGAAGCGGATGTACGGAGGCAGGGATGTTGACGGTCAGGAGGAAAGGTGGGGATGGGAAGGAGGCAAGAAGAAGGAACGACTTTCAAGGCCTCGTCAAATATTGTAAGTTCAGTCCATATGCAAGTCAAACTGCACTCTTCACCGTGCTTGCTTTGAGGGCCTACTAGACCGGATCAGGCACAGACTTGGAGTGTACAACTGTGCACCCGAGGCTTTGGTTTGGCTCGAGATATCATCCATGGCATGCCTGCCCCGCTACGAAGTGGCCGTGGAACTATGGACACGGTTCAACAATCCAAAAGAGGATTGACGCAAGCATCGGACGGGACGTCGGCAGACTGGTTTATTGTGTGCGTGTGTTAGCGCAATTTAATACAGGTGTGGTAAGGGCGCAAAGGAGGCGCCGCAACGAGGGCTTTCGAGAGTGGCCCAGTCCTAGGCACATTTCCATGTTTTGTTCGTACTCGTCGACAGCTGGGTTGAAGAGGTGTGAACGGAGACAGTAGCAAATCAGAGCTGACAAGTTTCGCCATGACAACGGACTCAGCTCAGCCAAAGCCCGTGGTACAGCGACGAGAACGAGACATGCATGCGAGCCTCAAGAGAAGCTGGAAAGTACAGACGCGGCGAGAGAATCGCATCGTCAAGATGAGCATACAGCGAGGAACAGTTGCATGTCCCTTGGCTGAGTGGAATCAAGAATGATCGGTCAATGTTCAGGCTCAAGGTGCCATTGCCAAGGACCAGACACGGGAGGCGGAGCAGAAGCAAGACAGCCAAAGAATGCAACGTCGACATTTTGCTGTGGCTCGGAGAATGATTGCATCAGTCGACGAGATCGAAATAGTTCGGCCACGCTTGCCAGCAGCAAAAAGACAATTAAAAAAAAAAAAAATTACTGTAATACTGTAGTGAGTGGGTGGCGCATGAAGAAAAGGGTCCGGATCTGCACCACAGGTGATTGCTAATTTGAAGATCACGGCAGCCTTAGCCGACTCTCCATGCAGCCAGCTCGGTGTTTCTTATAGGAAATTCGGCCACTCTAGCTTGGCATTTTGGCGTTGCCCGAGTGGCGCGGCACAAATCAAGACTGCTCGTCTGCTGTCAACCATTTTTCTCAGCCGTCTTTTGATTCTCCGCAAAAGGCAAGACTTTATCCTCTTTATTTTAGTTGAAAGAATACTTCCAAAGCGATGCCAACACTTTCGGTCGCTTGGCAACAGAGAGCAAAACAAGGCGACCTTCTTTCCCTTGATGAGAACGATTCTCGGATAATTCTTGTGAGAGTGAATGCATAGCCTTACCCACTTCGCAACATGCCATAGAAAGACGCAAACGTGAAGAGACAACTGAAACTCAAGAGGTCCAAGGTAGCAGTAGTTCCTAGCGACGTGGCTGGCTGAACCGTGCTGCGCGCGACCTGCACAATCCTGCACAGCTACTTGTAATTTTTCTGTTCGGTGTCGTTGTGCTTGGACACCGTCCTTCAGTGCACTAACGGATCGAAACCAGCTCATTCGACAATAACAACTGGCCTCTGTACAACTGCAGACAAGAGTATCGAACGGAGCTTGGCATCGTTTCTCAAGACAAACCCGAGGAAAGTCAAGAGATAATAGAGAGCCTCGTCTGCATTGTTTCTGTCCTCAGAAGTTGGTCGCCGACACCTGCGCCTTGACAGCATCCTATAACGTCGACGAGCCGTTCACACCCGGTGGCAACTTTAAGAGGACGTTCTTTCTCTCCCACGCTCAACTGGTCAAGATAGCGACGCGCATATCTTCCGAAAACGCCATGGAAAGTCAAGATACCTTTCTCTCAACCACCTCGTCACGGCTGAGAATCAATGCTTTCTCTCTCAACACGAAGCAGGCGGAAGCTTTCTCCCCCCACGACCACCAGGATCAACAACAGCATCACCAGCATCTGCGCAAACCGTCCCGGTCCGACGACATGGTCCTACCAACGCATATGGCGAGCTCCCGCTCTGCCGCCAGTATCCACGGAATCAAATGGACCGTGGCGGGTGGCCTTGCGATGCTAGGGCTCTTCTTGCTGCTTTCCAGCGGCGCCAACCGCTACGATCACGCATCAAACTCCTCCTACCTTTCGTCGTTGGCCACCTTCGCATACAGGCCAGCCTCGACTTCGATGGACGAGGTCATCACGAATTGCGCAAACGCAGGCACCCATCGCATCGCATGCAAGGTGCAACACGCCGCCGAGCTCGCTGAGCAGCTTGTGTCCCGTCAATCGCTCACGCCGCAAGAGGCTGTGCTCGCATATAAGCGTCGCTACCAGCGTTCACCCCCAAGCGGCTTCGAGGCGTGGGTCGAGCTAGCACTCCAGCATCGTGCTACCATAATTGACGACTACGACCAGATCGAAGTCGATCTCAGCGCTTTTCGTCAGGCCGGGCTCGTGGGTGACAAGCTCAAGAGCAGAATCCTAGAGGCCAAGTCGCAGCTGCCCGGTTACGAGCTTGGACAACTCAGCATTATCGATGGCCAGGCAGTCGTTTTCGGTCCCGATTTCGGTCCGCTTTCCACAAGCACGCTTATCGAACTGCTAGAGCCTGTCCAGCACATCATTCCCGACGTTACGGTGCCCTTCAACTGGTATGCGGAGCCACGGATACCCCATCCTTCTAAGCAAAGCGATTTTGGCCCTCTCGTGTCGATGAATCTCTCGGCGAAGGATCCCACCGACGTCTTGCGCAAGGCATGTCCGTCCAACCATCTGACGCCTAGACGGCCGTGGGATGCGCTGCTAACTCCGCTCGACTACTGCAGCGAGGACCACGAGGAGTTGGGCGGCCTGCACGGCTTTTTTCAGGCACCCGGCAGCTTCTATCCGCTCAACAAGCTTGTCCCCTTGCTTTCGAGATCCAAGCTATCCAACTTTGCCGACATCTTGGCTCCCAACGTCTGCTATGGCCACGAAATGTACCGAGGTTACCCGGACCCGATTCCGTTCGAGAACAAGAAGGACACCCTGTACTGGCGCGGCACCACAACCGGTGAGGTGCAGACGTCAACCACCTGGGCGCGCGGACATCGACACCGTGCACTGCGCTACGTCAAACAACTGCGCGAAGCAGCCAACAAGCTGGCCGGAGGCCTCGAGACGGACCCATTCGACAAGATCTATGCGCCCAACAAGACCATTGTGCCTTCCCGCGAATCTGCCCAAGTTGCTGGCAACACGCTGCCTCTCTTTGACTATACTGACAATATGGTGGTGGCCGCGCTCAAGCGGCTGAGTGACAAGGTGTTTGATGTGGCATGGAACATGTTTGTGCTGGCAGACGACGACACTTTGGCCTCGCTCGAGGCGAACCAAGTCACCACAGGCACCGAAGAGCGCAACGCGGTATACCAGCACAAGTACACTCTCGACTTGGACGGTCAGTCCATGTCGTGCCGTTTCTACCAGCTACTCGCTTCCAATTCGGTTGTGTTCAAGCAGACCGTCTGGTCCGAGTACCACGACGACCGTCTCATCCCTTGGATCCACTATGTGCCCCTAGACCTGCGCATCGAGAACAACGAGCTGCCTCTGCTGCTCGACTTTTTCATCAACCATCCTCAGGGTCCAGCAACCGCTGCCAAGATCGCCGCAGAATCGAGGCGATGGGCTGAATCCACGCTTCGCCCCATCGATGTTTCTCTCTACTATGCTAGGCTTCTGATCGAGTATGCTGAGATCTACCATCCATCGTTCTGATTCGTGCATTTGACTCCATCGTACGCAGGCCGACTCAATCTCAAGCATGTTTTTAAGCATGTTTTTTGTACTTGTATCTTGTTGCAACAGTCGTCCATGACTTGGTGGTCCCAGGTGTGTCGATAAATGCCTGCCTTCTGAGCAAGAAAATCTTGAGGGCGTTCACCCTTTTTTATAAAAAAAAAAGAAAAACATTATTGAAAAGAACAAATGACTCTTTACAGTAAAACACCGCATGAAGGGCTTTAGCGCTCCACGTGGGAACAATTGGTCTCCTTGACGTAAATTGAATTTTTGCGAAAAGGCTTGAGTGCTCGTACGTCCAACTTGAGAAAGGATGTGCATCCAAGCCAAATCAGCGCAATCGTTTCCTACTTTCTCCATTTCAAATGCGAAAGCGGAGGGGCTCAAAAGATTAAGGGCAGAAAAAATAGAACCACAAAAAGGTTCGCCGAGGCCTTGTGGATCGTCGCACATACTGTACATTGGCCGAACCGCATGCATGGACACGCAGCTGTCCCCAAACCCTGCAGAACACCTGTCTCTTGTTCCACGGCTTTGAACCTCAGCAATCAGTCCCTTGAAAGTCTGCCTCTCCTCTTCTTTCTTGGTCGCCCAAGGCCTTCCCGCCATTCATGGGAGCTGGAACCAAAGCGTGAGAACAGCCGCTTCGAATTAGTGTTGTCTGCGCAGGGCTTGCAATTGTCTGCCTGCTCAAGCCTTGGAACCCGTCCTCGAGCTGAGCTTTGCTGTCTCGCTGCTGGCAACGGGTGAACTTGTGTCCATGGCGTTTGCTGCATGTCATAAGGATCACCAGTGCTGATATGATCCTGTGTATGATACAGGGCAGGCGGTGTCAGGTAACAGAAGCAGATCAAGCTTGGAAGCTGCCGTCCACGATGGTAGCACGAGCAGTCTTCAGACCTTCCTGCAACCCTTGATTGGAGATGCTCTTCACTGTATCTTTGAGCTCATGGGCTTTCTGGAAGGGTACAGATCTCACACCGAGGAGTGTCTACAGCTATGTGATGGCCTTGCACTTAGTATCGCCAGGACCCGGACACCAGACTTGCCTGTATGCTGCAAGAACAATGAACGATCCAAGAATTCATGCACAGCCAAGGCGATGCAATTTGAATGGAAAAAGCTGTGATGTGATGAAGGACAAAGAAAATTGTGCCGCGTACAACTGTTCCTTCCTAGTCGTGACCAATGATGTTCGCCAACTCAAGCATCTGGCGATACGTGTATACCGACAGATCGATCTTCCTGAGCCCCGTCCCCGCCCAGTGCTTCGAAGCGTCTGCCATCATCTGACCGAGTTGTTGTCCCTTGGGATGATTGGCAAAGAAATCGACCAAGATGGGAAGCTCCTCAAAGCCCACGTGAACGGGCACGTAGTGAAGCCAGGGTACGATACGGTCATCGTGCCACTCGACATAGATCGTCTGCTTGAACACAAGGCTGTTGCTTTCTAGCATTCGGTAGAAGCGGCCGGACATGGAGTTGCCGTCCAAATCCATGACAAACTTGTTTTGGAACGCAGTCCGTGCAGGCTGGCGCGACGCTAGCGGGATGGTGGCCTTCCACTCTTCGCAGAACTTGGGCAGCTTGTCACAGTAGTGCAGATTGACAAAGTTCATATCGAACGAGTTGCTGTTGAGTCTCGAGAGCGCCGAAAGCTGTGCTTGGCTGAACGTCGTCGGCATGTTGGGCAATCCGACGCGGTTGTAGTCGGCAGGGACAAAGCTGAGCGTGGTACCAGCTGCAGCACGTGCAGCACGTGCCGCCAGCTCGGCGGCTTTGAGCTTCATCTGATGCGCCATCATGATGAGACGCACTCGCTGGGTCTGGAAGGAGAACTGCAGATTGTCCCTGCTGCCTGTGTTGCTTCCACGCCAATAGATGCTGTTCTTCTTTTGGGAGTAAGGGAGGTCGTCCCGGGTAGCGTTGGTGAGACGGTAGTTCGGATTGCCGTAGCACCAAGAAGCAGTGGTGATGTCCTGGAATGTGGAGACCCTGGTGGTGGAGAGGACGGGGATGCTCGAGTTGATGCAGGCGCCGTACATGTGCGTGATCCCGTGCTTGCTCTCCAAGTCGTCGAAGCGGGTGCAGATGTTGACCGAGGGGCGGTCGCTTGTGACAAGCGAATCGGTCCCCGTGTATCGCGGGCAGCCCTTGGTGAGGTATCCGCGCGCATCGGGAAGACCGGTGCTGTGCACCATAGTCACATCGGGGTTGCTGACATCTTCAGCGCCCTGGGTGGGTCCACAGACCTTCATGTTGTCGTCCCAGTTCTGCAGCACGCTAAAGTTGGGCAGTTTGTGCAGGAAGGGCCTCATGATGTCTCGATACGACTGCACCACCTCCCAGTCATCGGGCGCCGAGCTGATGAGCGTGCCGTTGACAAAGTCCCACTGATGCATGAGATGATGCACTTTGCGCGCACGTGCGTTCTTCATACGTTGACGCAAGATGTGACCTGGAATTAGGCGCAGCGGAGCGAGGTCCTTCTCGAGCTGACCGTAGTCATCAATGATGGTGGCGTTGTGCTGCTGGGCAAACGTAAACCATTCGTCAAAGCCGGGAGGTGGCTGTCGGCTGTACTGCTGTACGTATCGAGCCACGGCCTGTTGGTAGGTCTTGGACTGTCTGGAAATCATGGCGTTGAACTTGCGCTGTGCAAGCTCTATGTGGCACACAATGGCATCGGCGCCGCCTTGGAGCACGCCAAGGCACGGACTGTCCTCGAGACCCGTATGGCTGCTGACAGCTTGTGCAGGTGCTGGGGTTTTTTGCGTTTGGCTGTCTTGTGTGACTTGTGTGACGGGCTTGTGTCCGTCAAACCAGCTCTTGATATCGGACACGGCGGCCTCAGAATGGGGCCCGGCTGGTGTTTGTACAGTAGCTGCAATTGAGGTTGAAGATGTGAAGAGGGCGTACGGAACACCGACGATGAGAATCAAGCAGAGGAACCTGACGAACGTTTTCGAAGTAGGGATGCGCATGAGCCTGTGGACTGCGCTGCTGCCCTCTGGACTATAGAGCGGAAGATGGTGGCCAGACTCATTGGGAGTATTGGGAGCGAGCGCATAGCCACGCAGGCGAGCCGAAGTGTGCGAGTCAAAGAGGTTGAACATGCGTTGACGTAGTGACTGGTTCTGAGCCGATGGACGAGCCCAAGCGGGTTGCTCTGCGACGTAGCTAGGCGAAGGCGGGTAGCTCGATGTGGAAGACGAGGCTAGGGAATGCTGCTTTTCCGTATCGGCGGCTTCGGTGTACTTCTCCATCTTGAAGACGATCAGTAGATAGCGTCGAACGACGTTCTGAGATGGAATGCGGAGATGATCAAAGGAAGATGGTAAATGATGATCAGGATCTACACAGGCGTAGGAATGAGAGCTGAACTTGCACTTAAGGAAGCCATCGAGAGGAGAAACTCGTCCTGTTACGCACAGGCGAACTGCCCAATCTTTGGTCAGAAGTAACACAGACGGCACATGGTTACACCATCGCGCAATCACAGGGTTTGAGGACTCTCGCCTTGTGAAAACGTGGACATGCGAGAGTTCTGTGCTTCTCTGCACGAGACGTCTCTAATCGCTCGGTGGAGAGTGGAAGCCGAGGCGAAGGTGGCTGCGGTTCTCCTGGAGTTTTTCTCAGTGGACCAAAAGAATCGAGACAGATCGCCCGCCAGTGACATTCCCGTCGTCGCTCTGTGCGGAACTGAGGAGGGCGATACCTGCTGCTCTCCTGCAGTTTGTGCTCGGGGAAGATCAGTGCAAATGCAGCTGAGCATTCAAGACAAACACAAGTGGCAATGCAAAGCAGCTGAGACTTTGCCCAACCAGAGAAACCATGGCCTTGCTTTGCAGGCAATTCCGGTTCGGCGAGCTAATTGCTTCAATCCAAGTAGCAGATGGTTGCTGGCCTTGGGGTATCGTTCTCGCCACCTGGGACCACCGAGTCTACAGTAAAAAGCCGGAATCGAACAAGCTTGGCAGGAATACTGCATGCTCGCCGAACTGCTCGGCGAGATGAATAGGCAGAGGACGAGTGCGCAGTCAAGACTCGAATTGCAGAGACTTGAAAACTGAGGCAGGAAACAATAACAAGGCTGGAATCGTGCGCGAGTCGCGCAGTAGCATGGATGAACAATGCACTCTCCCACACTCGAAACCGCTGCAAGACAGAGAGACTATTGATCGGCCTTGCTTGTTCTTTGGGCCCGCTCCTCACCAACGCTGTCAAGAATGGGAAAATTACGCGAAAATCCAAAAATGAGCGAAGCGGCGGTTCTGCGAGTCCCGTGTCTTCGAAAATGGCTGAAAAAAAAAAAGGGACGCAGCAGGTCCCGTTGTCCGAGTCGGCATTTGATTATTTGCAGATCTCTGCTCTGGTGCTGGCAAGGAGGTGGATAGGATAGATGTGCCGGATCCTTCTTCTTTCTTCCTCCTCTGTCAAAGCCACAAGAAAGATCGGCTCTCTGCTTTCGATGAGACAGATACCTTGTTGGGTGTTTCGAGTAAGGAAAGTGCAGGATGTACAGTATGGACGGCAGCCCGAAGAGTATTGTTCGATCAAGGAATCTCGACGTCGCTCCAATCGGGCGGATGACGACCTTGGGTTGCAATGTACGTTTGAGCCCAAATTGCTTTGAACGGCTTCTTCTCTGCCTTTGGTGGTTCCTTGGGAACGACCTTTTTCTGCATCCGCTGCGGCTGGGCCTTAGGCAAGACCAAGTCCGACTGGATCACTGGAGCATTGTCGATCAGTGCCGCTGCAGAAGCATGTTTGGCGTCCGTGGCTGCGGACTGTGACTGTGTAGCCTTGAGGCTTGTGATCGAGGACAGCCTTGCTCTCAGCTGTTCCATGTTCTGGGGCACTGAACTCGACCGCGGTGGCGATTCTACTGCTGACAGTGCCGGTGTAGCAGACGGAGGGGGTGGCGTAGAGAGCTTGTGCATCAGCCGTCGAATTCTCCATCGCCTCGTGGCTGCGATTGGGTCGATATTGCGCAGAGCCTCCCTGATTCGATTCCACCTGTAAACCATCCTCTGCTTTACAGTCGCATCTTGGACGAACCCGGTCTCAGCAACCTTCCACTTCCCCGGCTGCAAAACCTGCCTCATGAATCCACCATCCTTCGTCTCGGCCGCTCCAACCTTGAATCCGCGTTGCAGATCCCATTCAACATCCTCCAACCTCTGGCTCTGATCGAGTTGCGTTGCGAGATGCGACAGCGACCGATCCATCAGTTGATCCTGCAACGCTTTTGCCCGTCTCACGGCCGCTTGGGTGGTGTAGAAGGGTGCAGAGTCCACAATGTGCTGAGCAATGGCGATGCGAGCCTTCTGAGTCGTCGTGATGAGCGATCGAGCCGCATCGTGTACGTGAGCGGCGTGGGTGCTGAGCGGCGCAAACTCGATGTGTGCTGCTCGCAGGATGCCATCGAGGTCGCTGCCCGCTTGCTCGGCGAGCCGAGTGGGCAGCTCGAGGGCTAGTAGCAACGGCAAAAACGCCGCCGCAAGGAGAACAAGCTGAACCAACGCAGGCGGCCGCATATCTTGCCTTGCTGCCCCAGCCGCCGCTCCATCGACTTGTACAAAATCCTGCAACAGCAGCTTCGTTCGCTTGGTTCGTTGCCAATTCACCGAGCCGCGACCAAGCAGCAACGTTTGTTCCCAGAGATCGAATTTGTTGCTAAGCGCAGATGAAGGCCAAGGTTGCGACGGGTCGGTCGTCGAGAATGAAAGTCGATGGACTACCCCCGGCTCGTATCAAGCTTGAGTTTCAACAGAGGATGCAATGGAAGGTGAGCGATAAGGCTTTGCCAGTCGAAGCTCGTGCTTACGCATTTGCTCCCCACGGCCCTGAAGCAAGGCTCTCCTGTGAAGGTGGGTTGATGCATGCAAGGTTTGAAAACAGCAACAAAGTTCTTGCACGCGTCGCCACTCAAGACAGACCCACCTTGGCCACCATTTGATTGCTGTCCCCACAGAAGAGCACCGAACATAGACAGCTTGTGTCTGTGGCTGCAATGTTAGTCTTTCGACCACCGCAAACCTAGCTACCCCGTGTGTCTTTGCTGAGTGGTTAAGATTGCAGAATCACACCCCAAAGATCTCAAGATCTCATCTCGCTGACTGTTCGTTCCACCGTCTTGTGGTGGGGCTGAACAAGGTCTAGACTCACTCTCGCAGCGTGGCCCTCTCCTACCACTTCTCTCTTGATCTGCTGCGAAGTCCTCGTTCCCGGTAGCTCTCGTGCTGCAGAAAGGCCTCCTGCAGAAATTTTTGGCAAGCGTCCATGTTCTATAGTTGCAGCAGTCGTGGCCTGGTGTCGATGGGACCCTCCCACCAGGACAAACAATTTGAGCCTCAAGGACATCCCCACGCTGAGGCATAAAAAGGGGACTGTTCACAGCCAAGGTGAAGAAGTATTGGAGCACACACAAGCACCCCTCCCTCCGCCACTCTACCAAAACACATCCCTTTTTTCTCACGCACGACGATGACGAGCCAAAGACTTTTCACCAAGTGCATCATCCTGTCGACAGCTGTGCTCTTCTTGCTCGGTCTGTGCTGCGTGGCTGCGCCTATGACACCAGTTGATGCCAAGCCTGACGTCCCCGAACCGCTGCACATTCGGGATCTGACGACGGAGGAACTCTTCAGAGCAATGATCGTACACGATGCTTCACTGCGCGTCCCCATGTCGACCGATCCCAGAGCCGCTGCTAGCATTCAGCAAGTTGTGGAAGAGAGGGCGGCTCAGTCCGAACTCGTTAAAAAGATACTAGAGTTCCGGAGATTGCCGTCGTATCTCGACTATCCCGTCACTGAACCAGAGGTGGTCAGGTTCGATCCTGCCAAACCGCCGGTGCTCATCTCCCAGAACGCCGATGACCTGCAAAGTTCGATTGATTCGCATGCATTTGACACGTACAATGTTCGACTCAACATGTTCCACAAAGCCTCTCGCCCTACTCCCACTACCGCCGCCGAGACGTCGGAGGATTGGATCCGTCAAGTAACACCAGCCACTCGATACTCCACAACTCAGCAGCTAGCAGCCGAAGCTGTCCAGGCCAAGAAGCAGGCTCGAGACTGGGCCCTCGAACTTGTGCGAGAACAAGGCGGTGGTCATGCGCAAGAGGCTCTAGTCGACGAGTCGCTCGAGAAGACGTGGAGGATTTGGTCCAAAAGCTTCCAAGTAGCCAGTAGTTATGCCCAACTTATCCTACCCAAGGACGAGGTCGTTCACCTTCTTCCACGATAGTCTCCCTTCAGTTTGTTGCCCATGCTGATTCCAGTTCGTGCGCTGAGCTATCATGCCTATTTGGGAAGGTCAGAAGAACAAGATGATCGGTAGAAAAATGTATCAAACTGTAGTCGGTACTGGCGTTGTACAATGCTGCAGTTCGGGCAGGGGAAGACCCGTCTATCCATCCGCGCAGACAGCGTGTGTCTGTAGGTGCAACGAGTTGGTCTTTCGATTACTGCCAATATCGCTGTTCTGTGTGCTTTTATTGAGTGATCGAGCGTGGCGCGGCGAACCGCACGTCTGACGTCCTAGACATCATCTCACGGCCTATTCGTTCAACGTTCCGGTGGTGGAGCCGGCCAATCCTAATTTCGCTTGGAGTATATCCCCCCACCATCTTCGACTGCCGCAATTGCCAAGCCCACCAGCTCATGCAGCAAGAAGGCTCCGAGAGGGACTCCTGCGAGCACTCGTTGTTTTGCAGAGGACACCTCTGATCTGGTGTCGATGTGGGCCTCCCCAATTTGGTTCCGTCGCCTCTTGGGCGTCCCCGCCTTTGTGACAAAAAGGCATAAATAGCGACGTTTCTACAGCTAAAGTAGGGCAAGTTTTCCAACCGCTCCTCTACCTTTCTGTCACCTCCTCCCAAATTTTGCCAACGACAATGAAGGGCAAGAGACCCTTCGTTGAGCTGATCAATCTTTCAATTGTTGTGCTCGTCTTGTTTCGCGTGGGCTGCTTGGCCACACCCATGGGACCGAGTGACTCCACGCCTCGCAAGCCGCTAGAGATCCACGAGCTGACGACGAAAGAGCTGTTCAAAGCCATGGTCATTCACGATAAGCTCCAAGTGCTGTCAGTTGCTGCTTCCGGCAGTAAGCGGGCGGAAGAAGCGCGGACGTCTGAAGCCGGCTTCCTCGAAAGCATGCTCAATTTGGTCTGGCAACCTTCCAACGATCATCTGATCAAGTTTGACAACAACAGACCGCCTGTCCGTATTCCACGCGATAAATCGGACATCGCAAACGCCATCCGACTCCATTCGTCCAATGAATACACCCTCCGAGTCAATAAGATCCACGAGGATACTTTGCGCGCTCCCACCACCACTTTAGAATTCGTGCAGAACTTGTTGAGTCAAATTACATCCGAAACTCGACAGCAAGCGGCGAGACAGGTGGCTCATGAAGGCTTAGCAGCCAGGATCAGTGCTCAAGAATGGGCTTTGGAATTTGCGCGCCGACATCAAGGTAGCCCAGCGCTCGAGGATGACATCAAACAGTCTTTGGAAGAAACCTGGAAGGTGTGGAGACGCGGCTTTGTTGAAACTACAAGCCAGTTGCCTGAAGCCTTGATGCGAGAGAAGCCCAAGGTCGCTCGTCGTCGTCGTTGAGCCGCTGTAGCCCAATGACGCATGGTAAAACCCGCTCTACTCAACCTTGTTCTGCGAGTGTGGTGATCGCAGGTGGGAATGCACACCCTGCCACTCTCCTTGCTTCTAATCACCTTATATCGATGCTTGCCGCCAAGCCCTCGTGTCTTTGTACATTTCTCACTTGCTCATTGGCGCACCATGCCGCCACGCCCGCTTCGGCGGGCTGGGAGCCTCGGAACCCTGGATCCGAAAGGACCTCGGCTTGATCTGCAATCCACCTTCTTCTCTTCTCATGCTGCCTCGTCTTCGTCTCAGCGAGGGTTCCTGGCATTTGTTCTCCAAGCGTGGGCACATCGTAGAATTCTTGCGTAATCGAGGTGATCGGTTTAAAAAGTTGATGCTGTTTGAGGCTGTAAATGGCACTGACGTTGTACAATGCTGCATTCTACAGCGGAGGATTGATCTACCAACCCCAACCAGGTCTCTGAAACCCATTGACGATGAGATTATCTGTCCTAACCACGCCACCGGTCCCTACAGCCCTGACCCGCTTCTTCGCCTTCTCCACTGCCTCCACCTCTTTCTCCGCATACGTCTTGCCGTACCTTAGAACAACACTCAACCTGGCCTGCGGGTGCTGCTTCCTGCCCATCCTCGCTCTACCCTTGATATCCGCGCGCGTCAAATAGACACCCTTCCCAACCCACGCCTCGCTCACGACCAGACGCGGCACTTGCATCCCTTTCGCCTCTGCATGATCTCTCGCCAACGCCAGCGTACTTAGAACCCGCTTCGCCGCACGCTTAGGCGAGAACTGCATCTGGAGGATGGCATAGTCGATGGGCTGCCCGCTGATCTGGTTGGCCAACATCTGCAACTTGCGCGGAGAGATCTTGAACGCGGCTGTCGAGTACTTGTGCTCGAGCGCCTCGCCCGTCAGCGGGTCCTTGGCGTTGAAACGTTTTCTCTGTTGGCGGGTGGCAATTTTTGCGGAAATGCGCTGCTGCTTGCGTTGTGCCTGTTGCGAGATGGGCAGCGTCTCGACGTCGTCGAACAGGGGAGTACCGTCGGGGGAGACGGATGCCATGGCAGAATCTCGACGCCGTTCGAAATCGAGTTTTTTCTGTTCTTCGGGAAGCACTCCGCCTCGTTGACGAGTCTTGGTGTAGTTGTCTCCGAGTGCTACTTTGGCAAGACGGTCGGTGATGTTGGAGAGGAAGGACGTGCGTGGTGCCGAAGAAGAGACGCTGCGGGAGAAGGGAATGAAAGTAGACAGCAATGAGAAGACGAGTCAGCGTCGATATGCTTTTGATGGCTTGTATCAGAGGCGGTGCTTACCTTCGCTGCGATGCAGTAGGAGGAAAACGAGCCGATGTAGACGGTTTTGTTCGTGCGGACAAAGACGAGCGCAATAGGTGCTTTGCCGTTCGACCGGCGGTATTTGACGCCGACATGGTATTGATATATCTGTATGTGATTCGCTGCGTATTCGAGTCCTTCCGTTTGTAGATGGTGCTGGTGACTGGAACGAGTTATTCGATGATGATGATGATGATGATGATGATGAGCAGCAAACGCAAAAGTCGATTTCTTCCAAAAATGATTCTTTTCGCTCTTTCCTAGCTGCAGTCACGTGAAATAAGGTCAGATCGGCGATTTGATTTTTATCATCTCGATTGAGAATCTCAAAAGTAACACCCCGATGCCTGCCTGCCCCGCACAGCCCATCAGTCTTGGCATGACACAGACCATCTCGCTCCACCATATCAGCACCACTCGTCACGCTCGACATCACCTCTCCACGGGGCGGCTTGATCAAAGGATGGGCTCTTGTCTGTCAACAAACAAAACGTTTCAAGGCGAAGGACGAACGCTCAACGAACCATCCTCCTCCTCGTCGACTGCTGCTGCACCGAAACCCAGCGGAGGTCATCGACTCGGCGGTGGCGGTGGCAGCGACGCTATTTCACAGCCGAGCGCGAATATGGCTACGGGAAGCACGTCGGCTGCAGAGAGGAAGGCGAGAGCGAGAGCAGCTGAAGCAAGAATGTCTCAGCAAGCCGCGAAAGGCAATCCGAACCAGGGCAAGCTAAGTCAAAAGCTGGACCAGCAGAAGCAGACGAATCCGTTGCAGGAGACGGATCGGCAGCCAGAACGAGTCGTTGTACGTATGACTTAAGCCCCGCCTGAGGCGAGAGTGGGTGAAGGAAAGCTGACACGTAGCAATCTTTGCAATCTTTTCGTCTCGAATCTTGTCGGCATCAATCTGTAGTGGGATTGACCGTTTCACGCCGACCGCACTCGACCGGCCCCCGTCGCACCTGTACAACTACAGCCATCCTCCAGCAACTGCCCCTCCGCCTACTTCGTCAAGCTGGGCTGTACGATGGTAGTGCTCGTGTCAGACACTTTCAGCAGCATTCGCATCTACGTTCTACATATCTTTCTCCTGTGTCTCTGCCTAGGGAGAGATGTGAGCTGTGTCCGTCTACCCCGCACCATTCATTGGCACAGATCCTTGCTCGGGGATGGTACGCCGACCAACCATGTTCTCTCAGGACAGCTTCCATCTTCCCACCTTGTTCTGTTTCTGTCAACTTGATTTTGCGACGCTCTCGAGAGTACGCCCCGTTGTAGTACGCCGCCATGTTGTAGCCCCCGGGATTGCTGGGCTAGCATCGCATCTGGCCTCTACGACGGTCAACGACGTGTGACCACGGTTGATGATACTGGGCAGGAGGCGAATTTTTGACAGTGTTAAATCGCTAAGAAGCAAGCTTTTCTTTGAAACGCCGTAAACTCGCCGAACTTTTTCTGTTTCTATACCACCATCCAACCCCACAGAGAGCCATGTCGTCCCGCTCGCAATCCATAACCTCTCAGCGCATCAATGACGATGACGACGATGATGACAGCTCAGCCAGCTCTGCTGCCGAGGACACCGCCACTCGCACCACTGCATCTGCAGCTCCGGCGAAGAAGAAGGTCTCATGCCAACCGTGTCGAGAAGCCAAAGTCAAGTGCAACCCCTCTCTCACCGGATCATCCTGTTCGCGCTGCCTCAAGCTCGAGCGCGAGTGCTTCTACCGCATGCACAAACGCGGTCGCAAACCGGGCAAGATCAAGCTCCAGCAGATCCTGCGTCGTCTCGAGCTGCTCGATCGTACTTTGCACGAGATCAAAGAGCTCAACAAGCAGGTCTGCGATGCAGATGCGACGAGCTTGGTCGAGACATTGATGTGGCAGCTGCATCGGAGTAAGTTTTTTGCCAAAGGAGCCCACTCCGGGACGGCCGCAGTGACAGCGGCAGCGGCAGGCGTGAAGCGCGAGAGACACACGAGCAGTCCCGCTGCTGCGAATGCCGGGGATGCGCCAACAACTATGGGCATGGGCGTGCAGAAGAGCAGATCGGACTTCAACATGCTGGTGGACATGGAGGACCATGCGTCAGTGGCTAGGGTGCCTGATGAATTTCCGACACTGAGCAATCCG
Source organism: Sporisorium exsertum (assembly GCA_928724755.1). NCBI lineage: Eukaryota > Fungi > Basidiomycota > Ustilaginomycetes > Ustilaginales > Ustilaginaceae > Sporisorium > Sporisorium exsertum. Next base: position 46,239 of record CAKMXK010000007.1, read on the forward strand.
CTCAAGCTGCTGGCTCAGGCCAGTAGTGACGAGAGCGAGAGGCGGTTGCGTGCGAGGAATGGTGGGGTCGAGCGTGCGAGTGGAGCCGCAAAAGGGTCGGGGTTGAGGAGGCAAACCAGTCTTGCCGATGACGATGCTGGAACGAGTGGTGACGAAGGATATGAGGATGTACGAGTGGATCGAGACGGTGCAAGAAACGCTGTTGATCAGCCGGGCAATGATGGCAATGCAGCGAGGAAAAGAGCTCGATCGAGATCTCCCACTCCCACCGCTGACCGGGTGACCAACACCGTATCTGAAACCATTGTCTCGGCTCCTCCCACAAACGGCGCGTCCTCACGAACCGCATCCACCTGGGCTTCCACCTACTTCTCCCGAGGAGCCTTCCACCCAGTCTACGACAATCGCCAAGAGTTCGACCCGATCGACCAGGGTCTCCTAACCGTTGCCCAAGCCTCCCGCCTCATCACCTCCTTCTATGCCTCCTTCGGCACATTCATGCACATCTTCGACCCAGCCCTCTCCACCATCACGTACATCCGCAAGCATTCCGCCTTCCTGCTCACCGTCATCTGCGCGCTCTCAGCCGAATTCGAGTCCTCCCCCGACCTCCAAATCCAGACTGAATCCGCTTCGCTCGCCCTGAGCCTGCGCAGACACTACGAGGAGATGATCACATGGATCGCTTGCGGGGATTACAAGAATGTTGAGATGGCACAAGCTTTTTTCCTGCTGGCGAGCTACCGGCCCATATCGGACAGCGCGATGAGCGACCAGACGTGGTTGTTCTTGGGTACGGCGATCCGAATTGCCACGGAGCTGGGCTGCAATCTTGTGTGCTACTCGTATGGCAATCCGAGAGTAAGCACAGGGCAGGACGAGCACTATCAGCGCCAGTTGCGGAATACGGAGCGGTTGTGGATCAATTTGTGGAACCTCGAAAAGACGCTGGCAAGCCAAACGGGGCAGAGGATGCACCTCGCCGATGAGGGCGTGATTGCCACCTGCAGTCGGTGGCATCGCATGCCATGCTCGCTAAGACAGGACGAGGCGCTCATTGCACAGGTCGAGTTGCGGCGGATCATGATCGCGCAGAGTGATCACTTCAACACCCATGTCTTGCGCAGTTTGGGAGCGCGGCGGAGAGTCGCACACCCTCCATACCACCACCCCGAAGCAGCGGGAGGCGACAGCGATGGCGAAGACGATACGCTCAGCACAGCCGAGCGCGATCAACTTCTGTTGCAGCTCAGCTACTTTCGCAATTCCGTAACGATGGATCTAAAACGATGGGAAGAGCGATGGCTTTCCTCTTCTTCCGCCGCTACATCGTCCTCAACGGTGCCGACACCACTCCAAATCACGGGACCTCTATCACTCGACTATGCCGCGCTCGTAACCTACGCTCTCCCCCTGCCCATCAACTTTAGAGTCGACGTCACGCCTGAACTTGCTGCACTCAACCGCCACTGCTACATCAGCTGCACCAACTATATGGCCACCTTCATCGACCGCAGCCAACGACACCTGATGGATCACATTACCAACTCGACCATTATCTCCACGGTGTACGCAGTGGTCTTCGCACTGGATCTAGCGAGAAAGGCTGCGGCTGGAGGGAATGAAGGGAAGAGAGGAGTGGATTTTGGGTTTGTGAGCAGTCAGCGGGTCTTCAATTTGGCCAGGCTGACAGCGAGGGAGCTGGAGCGGGCCGGGGCAGCGAGGAGGGGGATGGTGGGGAAGAGCGTGGCGAGCAAGTATAGTATGTTTTTGCAGGGGGTTTTGGCGAGGTTTGAAGGGCCATCAGCCAAGACCGGGGCGGAGATGTGGGGAGGCGGAGATGTTGAGGTGGGTGGGGAAGGGGACGTCGGGAAGCCGGCTGCTCAACGTGGATTCGAAGCCGATTCACGACAACAAGCGACGGTGTCGACTCCAACGCAGCCGGTCAGCCCTGCAAGTCGTGACTCCACCCTAGCGTCAACTCGCCTTTCGATGGGAACAGATCACGCCCACGCCTCCTCGTCGTCGGCACAACCAGCGCACGCCAACACCACAACCGCTGGAACGGGCAAGCAAGGCACCAAGGCACCACACAACTACTCGTCCAACTTGCTCTTCTCTCCTCAACCCCTGCCTACTCAACAACAGTATACTCAAGGATGGACCGCTCCCGCACCCTCGCCAGCAGCTCTTCAATGGAACGCCCAGGGAAGACACACCGCTTTTCCGCCGCATCATACCCCAACAGCCACCATTGACACCAACGCCGCCACCACAAGCGCTGCAACAGCAACTACCTGGCAGAACTTGGGCGCGGGACAAGCGTTGAGTCCCCCGAGCTGGTTTGGTCAGCAGCAGCAGCAGGCTACCGCAGGATCAGTGGGAGGAGGGGCATTGTTGGAAGACGATCCGTGGTGGGAGTGGATGATGAAGGACCTGGATTTCTTCAACGTCGACGGTGGCGGTGGAGGAGGCGAGCCGATCCTGGATCAGATGGGTCGCTTATTCAGTTGAACTCCCTCTCCCTCACAGTGAAGGTCATACACAACCGTAGACGACCCTCACACTGCTCTGTCTTTCACACATCGCATTCTTCTTGCTCTATCTACACATCCTAACGAATCTTCGTCTCGACCCTCTGCACCACCGCTGTCGCCGCCAACAGCAACGCCGTCACCCCCGCAACTGCAGCCACCTTGATCAAATTCGCCCTATGCGTCAACGTATACTTGACATACACCAGCTGCGCATGCTGCGGCGAGCACTTTCCTCTCTCCACGCGCACCGCTGGCCTCCCCACCGTATCCAGATACGTCTTCGTGATTCCATTCTCCACTCTATCCATGTCAAACGGCAGTTCGACCTGCACGCGTGTCGCGCCCTCTGGCAGGACGATGGTGGTGGACAGCGCGTCGACAGCGACATCTTTGAGTGGGGTGAAGAGCGGAATGGCGGTGACGTAGTCGTCTGAGCCAAAGAGCTGTTTGGTCCACCCGCCTGCGCTGAGGGGCAGCGTGTAGCCGATGCTAAACGTGTAGTTCCATCCTCCGAGCAACGGGAAGCGCGGCTGCAGCTCCAGCAGCGACAATTTCGCAGCAGACGAAGGAAGGCCGGTAGAGGTAGACACGAGCGCGGGGTTGGGCGGGGAGGCGCGGAATCGCGACGTAGACACGTTGCCGATCTGATCAATAAACCATGGATCCTTCACGCCTGCGGGCAGAGTAAAAGTGAGAGAGGAAAGCGCAGAGCCCGAGCCGCGGTTGTAAAAGGAAGACATCTGGTGCTCAATGCGTGAAAAGTGGCCTTTGAGGGACGGGCCCGAGTTGCGGAGCAGGATGCGGTCGGTGATGGAGAGAGCGTCGCCCCAGTGGCTGATTTCGGCGGTTCGGTCGAGCGAGACAATGGTTGCGCGAGGGGTGTCTGCCTGGAAATGCACTGTGCCCTTCTCCACCTCTTGTGCGGTGGAGTGAGGGGCGACGTTGGAGAATGGCCCGAAAGTGACGATCGACCCAGACTTGGTAGCATCCTGGGGCGTGAATGCGACGATCTTGGGCGAAGCTGCTTTGACCTTGATCCGGCCACTAACGGTAGTGTAGGGCGAACGAATGGCAGTGTCACCCGTCCACAGGAAGAGCTGCGGTTCGGTTTGCTTGACGGTACTCGGCAGCGGCACGGTAACGTGATTGAGCGTGGTCTCCAGCGTCAACGAAGCCCCATCTTCCCCGAGGACGTCCGTAGGAATCTCAGCCTTAAAGAGGTAGCTATTACTAGCATCACCGTCCACCACACCCTGCGGTTCGAGGGCGAGCACGGGTCGCGCACCTCCTTTCAGCTCCGAGGTGGAAGCAAGGACCGAGTCGAGGGCGGGTTTGACTGTCAGTCGGCTCCACGACAGCTGTTCTGCCTCTTGTGCGCTGAGGAGGAAGTAGTACGACGAGGTGGTACCAGGAGAGCTTGGAGTGGACTTGGGTTTGATGGTGAGCGTGGTGAGGGTGTGCGATGTGGAACCGGCCAGATCGATCTGCTTGAGGTAGTTGGTGTTGGTCCAGACGGACGCGTCGGGGAGTGTTGCTGCCTGGATGGCGGTTGTGCATGCTGTCAGCAGGGTGACCAGCAGCAGTGTCAACGGCATCGTATGTTGCCTTGCCATTTTGAGCATGACGGGGTCGGTGGTGGTTGAATAGACACGAAGAGGACGGCGATCAACGAGCAGCAATTGGACTGTGCGCGTTCGCCCCTTTCTTCCAGCTCATGGCTCGATGAGCCGCACGAGAGCGGTTAGGCGCAAATTTCGCGCTTTGTTGTTGCTTTCTTCAATCTGACACTATGGAAATTCGGCCAAAAAAATCCACTCAACGCGAAGAAGCGTTTGCGACTCGACGCGCTTTTCTATCTCGTGTTGCTCTCGTTTGCGTTTGGCTGAGCGTTTCCGTGAGTGTTGCTCGATGCTCTGCACCGCTCTGCACTCGCTCTCCACTTTTTGCTCTGATGCTCGGCACACCCGAACAGCATTTGTGCCATACAGTACATTCCCATGCTTTCCCACGCCATCACCATTGACTCAACCATCACTGCTTTCGATCACTGATCAGCTCCCGACACGCTCGGCTTTTTCTCGATATGGTCGTGGTGGCGTGCCCCAACTCGTCGCTCGTCGAGGTGCACATTGATCCGGACCGCATCCCATCCAGCTCGAAACAGGACTATGCTGCTGCCTATGCACGCATCCGCTCAGCAGCCCGTGCAGCGGGGCCAGGCGTATCGAGCGTGCTCATCCTCAGCTCACCCGACGTCGACTCGGTGTGCGCGACGCGCATACTCACCTCGCTGTTGCTGCAGGACGACATCCCGCACCGGGTCGTGCCCGTCGAAGGGTATAGGTCGCTGCTCGGCACGCTGGCCACTGTGTTTCCCCCTCTCGACGAGGATGGAGGAGCAGGTAACGCTGCTTCGTCGTCGAGTGGAACAACAGATGTTCCGTCGGTGATATTCGTCAATCTCGGAGCGGTGCTTAGTCTGCCGACGACATTCAACATCCCGCTCAACTGCACGATCCATGTGATCGACTCGCATCGGCCATGGAATTTGGAGAACCTGTTTGCCACGAGTCATGCCAATGACAGAGTGTGGTGTTGGGACGACGGCGAGATTGCCACCAAGCTCTGCAGACAGGGTGGAGAGAGGGATGCCTTCGAGAAGCTCGAGTTTGATGTCGAGTCGGATTCCGAGGACGATTCAGACAGCAGTGACGACGATGATTCAACACACAGTGATGACGATGACGATGAAGACGGCCCAGGCAAACGAAAACGACCCTCCCGCGACGACGGCACCTCATCGAAAAGACGCCAACACTCACCTTCCAACGTCCGCCTCACCAACGCCGAACGCCATCGATACCGCACCGTGCTCACGCGCTATTACAATCGCGGCGAGAGTTTCGGCATGTCGGTCTCCTCTATGCTCTATCTCCTCTGCGAATCTTTGGGCAGGGCAGACCGCGAATCGCTCTGGCTCGCCATCGTCGGCCTCACCTCCCTCTACCTATCTAACGGCATCGACTTTGAGACATACGAAACCTACTCGTCCGCGTACGCCTCGGAAGTCGTTGCCATTGAACCTTCCTCCTCCACCGCCCCCACCGAAGCGTGGTCCCTCGACCTCCTCAGCAAAGACACCGACGATGTCGCTTCTGGTCGACCCAACGCCGCCGCCTCTCGGGCACAGGATCGAGCACTGCGCACGGTGATCGCGCAAAACATAAAATCTGAAGACGCAGACGACCGCTCGATCCGCATCATCCCCTCCGAACTGCGGTTCACGCTCTACCGCCACTGGAGTCTCGAGACTGCCATGTACCACACTGCGTACGTTGCTGCGAAATTGGGCACATGGCGCGAGCGCGGCCTCTCGAAGCTCCGTGGGCTCATGGCCAAGATGGGCTTCTCGCTCACAGCGGTGCGACAGAACTACACACATATGCCCCTCGATCTGCGCCGCAGTCTCGTACGCAAACTTGAATCCATCGCGCCAGAGTACGGGCTCACCGAGTTGACCTACCGTGGGTTTGAGCGGTCGCTCGGCTTCCGCACCGCGCCTCTCGGAGCAGCGGATGTGGTGGAAGGTGTATCGGCGTTGCTGGTGGCGGCGCACGGGGTGAAGATCGAAGTCGAGACGCCGGGGATGGTGTTCGCTTCTGCCAATACAAGCGGTGCAGGGGGAGGACCGTTGGGGAACAGTTACGCGGCGAACCTGAACCCGGCCAACCCGCACGCGCAGACATCGGAACTCTTCGCTACCAAACGTGTGTGGTCCCTCGGCACCTCTCTCACGGATTCCATCAGCTCTGCAATTGCTGCTACGGCGTCAAACTCGTCGAACAGTGCTACGGGGGCGAATGCAGGTCTCGAAGCGGTCGCGTCTCAAGCAGGATCCAGCGCCGAAGAGATGGCGAATATCGAAGCAGCCGAACGCCGCGTGTGGATCACCAACTTCTACGAAGCCTACCGCGCGCTTGACTTCACGCGCTCCACCTCGGTCGACCTGCTGCGCTCCTCGCTGCTGCTCTCCCAGGCACTGCATCGCAAGATCGTCGCGCGCGGCATATCGTTGATTACGAACCAGAGCATTCGGACACTGAAGAACTTCCGGTTGGCGATCCTCAAGGACGGGGCGGACCTCGAGCTGTTCACGCACGTAGACGTGCTGCTGCGCCTGGCCAACTGGCTCACCACCAGCTTGCGCGATATCATCGTGGATCAGCAGCAGCAGCAGCAGCGCAAGGGAGCAACAGCATATGCGCCGCTACCGTTCATCTTGGCTGCACTCCATCCAGCGAAGGACAGCTTCTTAGTAGTTGGAACAACGGGCGCTGCAGTGCATGGGCTGGTCGAGAACAACCATTTCACCGCGGCGTTCCAGCAGGCCGCGAAGACGAGCGGTGCGAGAGTTAGACATGACCGGTTCCAGACGTTTAGCATTCAGGTCAGGAAGGGTGATCTGGCGGGTTTTGTCGAGAAGGTGCATTTGAAGATCAAGTAGCACATTAAGTTGGTCTCGGTTGCAATGCATGATGCCGTTCCAGCACAGAGACAGGAGTGTGCGCTGTTTGCTCGTTTCTTGAGACGCACACCTCCCCTCGACCGCCTTTACACACAGGCCGCCTCACACACACACAGGCCGCCTCACACACACACACACCCAACTTGAGTTTCACAAAGCAAATGTCCATATTGAACGTTCAGCAGCGCTAGACATGCGCCCCTCCTGCTGCTGCTCCACCACCGCTAGCCTGATGGCTCAAAAACGTCTTCAAGTCCTTAATCTTGCTCCCCGCTCCACCCGTCGTGCCACTACTCGTCCTCGGCTCCACCAGCAAGCTCCTCTCGTACAGCGCATCATCGTCCAGAACGGGCACATCGACAATGAGCCGCTCCACCGCCGGATTCGGCTTGATGTACCGATCGTACTGCTGACACTTTGCCACCGCCATGACCGCTTCGTCCATCAACGAGAATTTGCGCCAGTGGATCCACCCGTCGCTGGCGCGCTTGGACGGATTGCCGTCGCTGATCGAGATGATATCCTGCAGATGCACGCCGACGTACGGAATCGTCGGCCCGTCCGAGTTCTCGAGCGCCAGCCTGTACGCTGCACTCGATCGCTCATTCGACATCAGCCGCACCAAGCTTTGGTACGCCTTGTTCACCGCTTTGCCCTTCAACAGCTCGCGCGTGTGTCGCAGCCGGTGCACCGCCGTCTTGCTCAATCCGCCCAACACCGAGTTGAGCGATCCATAGTTGTTGTCATGCCTCAGGATCGAGGCAATGTTGAAAAACTTTTCCAACATGCGTGCGCGATGCTTTGTTTTCGACTGCGCCAAGATCATCGAACACACCCAGTTGCTGATGTAGTTGAAGTGCGAGATGGAGCGCGACACAGGTCCGTCGCGCTTATCGTGTGGGACCAGGATGTGTCGCAGCAGGTCCCGTGGCTGGATGGCGGTGAAGAAGTTCCACTCCAACCGCGTCAGCTCGGACGCAATCACCTCGTCGTCCACTTCCATGAGCACGTTCGAGATGCTGCGCAATGCCGCCTTCTGATCCAATGTGCGCAAATTGCTGCTGGACGCGGTGTCGCCGCCTCCAACCAGATTGGCCGTCGAAGAAGTCACAGAACTGTTGCCGATTGTACCATTCGCAGGAGTGCCCGTCCCCGAAGCACTTCCACTAGTGCCGCTCGGTGGTGCTAGCATCATGCTCTGCTTACCATCCCTGTACAATGCATCTGCGCCTTCAACGGACGAGCTCGTCAGGTCAGAAGCGCTACGCGAGCGTCCGACGTCGCCCAAGTCGTTAGGCCGTAAAGGCAGGCTGCTCTCGGAACCGGTTCGCTCGTGCTCCTCCAAGCCTTCTCCTCCATGCCCCTGGCCCGTGCCGTCAAAGTCGTGGCTCGTGTGGCCCGAAGAAGGCAGGAACCCAGATGCGCTACCACTCGAATGGCTAGCTGGCAGCAATCCGGCACCATCTGCAGCCTCGACCTCTGCTGCGTTCTGCTGTGCATTGACAATGGCGGCCATGGCAGCAGCCATACCCTTGTGCCGCGTCTGGTCGCTGTTGACCGTCTTGCTCCAGAGCGCATCCAGATCGGGCGCATAAGCCGTCGCTTCCACAGCAGCCTGGATCTGCACAGCCGTATGCACCGTGTCAGGGTGATGCAACAGCTGGCGGTGGTAGCGCACCAGCAGAGCATGCGTGTCAGGGTGGCTGAGATCGCCGGGGTAGTCGAGCACCCAATCTCCGAGCATGTTGGTAAGCCTGATCAAGGCAAAACGATGCACGAGGCCATCGGCTACGTCCTCGGCGGTGAGCATCTCGAAGCGCGCCATCATCTGCCTGAGCAGCTCCATGGGCGTAGCAAACCCACGGTAGAACACCATAAACATGGTCACAAAGCGCTCGTCCGTCCTGGAAATGGCAGCGTGGAAGAGCTTGTCCCACAGCTCGTCGATCGAGACATAGCCTCCGCTGGAACGTGCGTTCTGCAGACCCATCTGCGCGCGATGCAGGCTCTCGTGCAGCACACCGTCTTCGTCCGACTGGAAGCTGGGCGCATCTGAATGACCGGACGCGACTGTGGCAATGCTCATCTTGCGCGGCGTGAACCCTATTGCTCCAGGGCGAGCCTGCGCACCGCCATCTGAAGACAGATCCGTTCTGTTGTCAGAACTGACTATGGGAGGAGGAGCGTGTCCAGCTGCATTTGTTGATGTATTGCCTGCTGCTGAGAGCGCACGACCGCCGCTCGTGCTGGCATTACTGTGGCCTCTGGCACGAAGCAGATCGACGGGTGGAGCAGGGGAAGGCAGATGGTCACCAAGGTGAGCCGAGGCTGCATCGCCACTGATCGAAATCGGTTCGGGAGCAGAGGAAGCGCGGCTGTTTTGTGAGCTTCCCTGCGGCGCGTTGGAAGCAGCTCGACTCTGCAACACTGCTGCGGCAGGATTGGGAGCACCGGGCGACAGAGATCTCTGCGAAGTCATCGCGGCAGATGCTGGTGGCACGGTGCTAGCGGGACCCCGGCGTGCCCGCCCGGATCGCGCCTTGGCCACCTCTTTGACCAGATACGAAAAGCAGTCGCGCATACGCTTTTTGCCCTCTTCGCTCTGGACGGTGCACTCGGCGAGGCCGACATTGTAGATGCACGCCATGTCGCTTGCATAGTAAGGGTCGACGGCTTTGGGGTGGACTTCGGACTTGCACGCTAGCATCACGGTGCTGAGGTTGGCAACCGAAAAGTTTTCGAGTAGCTCCGACATGCCACGAAAGGAGGCGATCTCAGAAGCATCATAACAAAGAATGACGGCATCGACATGCGGGAGGAACTTGGGCCATGCAAAGCGCTTGCTGGGACCGTTGAGCAGCACTGAGGCATCGACCTCGAGCACCTCGATGGTTCTCTGCTCTTGGTCGACCACACAGACGGTGGAGTGGGATGTGACCTTTTCAGAGAGCACCTGAGGTTTCGAGAGACCGAATTGACGGAGACCTTTCTTGATCACGGTGGATTTGCCCGAATGAGCGTGGCCGACGACGGCAATGACGAAGCTGGCGTGGGACTTGGGCTGTGAGTTGACCTGTTGCAAGAGGCTGGCGCTGCTTCCGCTGCCGCTGCGACTGCCAACGCTCGGGCGACGGTCGCTCGTTTCGGTGACCAAGCTGTCGCCGCCGCCGCCGCTGTTGCTGCTGAGTCCATTTCGCTCTTCGATGAACGAGATGCCTCGATTTGGGCCATCCATGTTGGAGGAGGAAGGCACTCGACGGTCGAGGTCCATGCTGTGGGTGTTGCGCGCATTGTCGCTGTCTCGCCTCGCGGTCCTGGACCTGTAACGAGGCTCAGCCAGATCGAGCGGGAGGATCTCGTTGGACAAAAGCGACCTTGGCCTCGACTTGACGGAAGTTTGAACGGGAGCGCTGCCACGCGCAGGCTGCGAAGGACCGGGCACAGCGCCGACGGTGAAACCTCGTGGCCTTCCCATCATCGAACCTGTCCTTGAGCTGCCACGAGATGGATTCGGAGCGGCAGCAGCACCAGCAATGGGAGCGGTGCTGCTTGGTGGCGAAATCTTCGAAGACCTAGATGCTGGATCAACAGCTTCTGGAGCTTCTCTGTCTTTGCGCTGGAGAGAATCGCTGCGTTGTCGAATCATCGGAACTGTCAAGGTGGACGGCGCTGTTGCTGTTGCTGTTGCTGGCTGAGCGCTGTTTGCTGGCGTTGTTGCGATCGGTGATTGTGCGCTGCTCGAGGTGGTTGCAGTCTGGAGAGACATGTGTCGGAGTTGTTGATCGGCTGAGGCGACCTCTTGTTCGAGGCTGTAGCTCCTGGAGCGCAGGCTTGAACCTCCAGAACCATCCATTTCGTCCTGCAAGGAAGTGGGCTGCGCGACGGTGCGGCTCGAAGTGCTGGGGTGTGCACGCGTAGAGCCTGCAGAGATACTCGAGGGAGCAGCAATGGCACCGCGTGAGGATGCGGAGGAAGAGGCTGTGGATGAAGCGATCGAGGGAGGAGGTGGTAGCGGCGCTTGAGGCGAAGGACGCGGCGGAGGGAGCTTCGTGGAGCGATGAGCACGGGTATGCGAGACGTGGGTGGGCGAATGAATCGAGAGATACGAGGCTGCAGGTGGGTATCCTGGTGGAGTGGAAAAGCCAAGACCGGTAGGTGATTTGGGAGAGTCGCTGGAGAGGAGCGAAGCCGAATTGGAACGAGAGGGCGAAGGACGCATACTGCTGGCAGCGTTGGGATCTGTTGCGACACTGCTCTGGCTGGGCGACGCGCTCATGTCAGAGGAAGCGGATTGTTGCTGCTGGAGAAGCGCAAAGCTAGGCTCAGGTGGCCTGTCTGGGCTGTCGAGCAGCTCGCTATCTGGCAAGAGCGGGCTAAACTCGAGCCAAGGACGTGTATCTTCGAACGATGGGGGCCGACCTTGCTGATCCCGGCGTGCATTGGAGCTCGAGCCTGCATAGATACTGGCGACAGGTTTGGAAGGTGTGATGGGGTCCGACTGGGCATCGTGGAATGTCTCGGTTTGTTGGTCGTCATTGCCGGTGGTGAGCGTGTTGCTTTCATCCGTTCCAGAGATAAGATTGGCCCGTCGCGATGAGGCCGAAGAGGTTCGCGTGTGTGTTGGCCGACCGCGTGCTTGAATCGGCAAGCCCGAAGACTTGTCCGTATCTGCGAGGGACGGTTCTGCCGCTGCCCCTGCAGCAAGGTCGTCGTTGTCGTCGTCTTGGGCATCATCATCGCCTGAGAGCACGGGCGACTCGGTCATGTCGATGGCACCCGCACTGCGCCTCTTGCTGTTGCGTTTGCGCAGTTGCTCTTGCACCAACCGTCGACGTCTGCGCGCCTTTACGGCGTCCATCTCCTTGGTGGTGGAATCAGACTGTGGCGCATCTTGGAGCTGTGATGTGAATGCGACTGCAGATGCGGACGGTAGCTCAGCGTGAGTGGCCGTAGCGTCAATGGAGAGACGGGATGTGGGTGTCACGGAAGAGTGTGGGGATCGCGGTGTGCTGTTGGCGCTACTCGAACTGGTAGAAGGCTGTCGCGCAAGACCAGACGCGATCGACGGACGTGCCGATTGTGGTTGCAAGTGAATTTGTGCTTGGTGGCTGTCGGCCGTTGCGTCGGAGCGACTTGGCACTTCTGCAGATGTCGGAGCGGCCGAGGATGATACGCTCCTATTCGACAGTGGGAATGCCGCATGGGTGCGTCGGCCAGACAGCGAACGATCGAGCGACGAGGAAGAACCGGAGGAAGATGATGCAGCACCGGATCCAGATTGCGAGTATTGCTGGATCAGACGCTGCACACCACTGAAACCAGATTTGTGAGTCGGATCGGCTTGTTGTTGTTGCTGCGGCTGCTGCGGCTGCTGCTGCTGAAAAGCTGTCGGGCGCTGCGCTGATGGCGATGGCGATGGTGACGTTGAAGTGCGTCGCTCGAGAGCATCAATGCGACGCGCTGTGGAAGGTGACCTGTTAGACACGGCGGGTGGTGGTGCTGTAGGAGCGAGTGAAGCTGCGCTGTCCTTGCGTTGCCTTTCCCAGAAGGCAAAGGCGGGCTTCTTCTTGCCCGCCTGATTGACAGGATCCTCCATGGTCGCGCGGAAGGGGAGCCACTCGGGCTATCGACGGGCCAATGACCAATCGCTGCTAGGAAAGGTTCAATGCGAGAGCGAACTTTCAAGTACGGCGCAACTGGTGGTATGAAGAGCAGCTCTGACTGTCGAGATGAAGGTGGCGCGGCGCGGACATGGACATGTGTCCTTGAGCTACTGATCGAAACGAGATGATGTATAGGCTCAACGTCGTGCCCAAACCCGAGATGAACAAGTGTGTCGAAGCGTGCGAGGCGTCTAAGGCTGGGTATCGTAACCGGTGCAAACCTTTCCGGGTAGGTCTCAAATCGACGCGAGATGGAAGGAGGTTGGCGCGTGCTCGTGTCGTCGAGCGCCCTTGGACAAGGGATTCAGAGCGCGTGCAGGCAGGTGGACGGGTGGTTTCGACTTTGCGGTGCTGCTGTTGCGCGAGATTGTCGCCGTGGTCGAAGTGGTCAGTTCTAGTCGTTAGCAATTCGTCAAAAGGGATCGTCTAGATCGTGGTGTGTGCAATAAAGGCACGATGCATCAGAAAGCGATGGTCTGTCCGATGGTGTGGTGTTTGCTGGGATGAGGTATCAACAGTAGAGTGCGAGTCCAAGATGGGAAAAGAACCAACGCGTCCGTCGCCGTCGCGATTGGCAGCGATGCGGAGGTGTGCGCGTATGTGTGTGTGTGTGTTTGTTAGAGAGAGAGAGAGAGAGAGAGAGAGAGAGAGAAAGGGGACTGAGAGGTCGAGTCAAGGACCGTTGTATGCGGTTGGTGGATGGTGTATGACAAAGGGAGAGAAAGAGAGCGAGCAAGGACGCCATTTCAAAGTTGGTGTACAGCGAAGTGCGTCGGTCGGCTCGTCGAGCCAAGACACACATACAGACAAAAACGCACACACAACGCAAGAGACGCGCGGTTAGCGGAGCTCAGTTGAAGCGTACAGTACAACTGACAGTGGCGGGCAGCAGAAGCGCACCACTCTTTTGTTGCTCTCCTTTTTGTTCTTTTTCTTTTCGAAATTGAGAGCCACAAGCAGGTGTTTGTATGCTGCGGTGTGCTGCCTGCTGCCTTGATTGTCGGTCTCTCCTCGTCTTATTTTCTTACAACGGCGTGTTGGTGTTGGTCCTGAACAACGGCGCCAGCCCGCTCACACGCTATCGAGACGCAGCAACAACCATACCCACGCCTTCATAACGCTACGCTCATGCGGCTCACCGTCTGTGCTCACCTTCGACGCCAGCTCCCGACGGCTTGTCGGAAATAGAACAGCTGCAAATAGGACGTGCGTAGGCGTAGGCGTGCTGTTGATCCAAGCGCGGTGCGCCAGACAAGTTTTGGCGTGGTGAACTTATCGCTGGCGTGAGGCTCGTGTGGAGAAGGGTCTATCAAGTACTGCCTTGCCTTCCGTCGACGAGAGCGTGGGTGCGGTTGTTGGCACGGCGGGAGAGCGTTGAGGTGCTTTCAAGGTAGACTTGATTCAGGGGTCCGACGCGAAGCTTATTCTTTCGACGCTCCTTTCTTGGCTCGCTTGCTTGCTTGCCTGCTTGTGTTGCACTGGTCCAGACGCCTCTTTTTTCCTTTCGCTTTGCCCTTCCTAATGCTTTGTCGGCATGCTCGCTGTCGTCGTCGTCGTCGCGTTCGACTCAGCATTCGCAATTGCTAAACGTTCCGATGAGCTACAGTAAGAGGGCATTTGTTCGTCAAGTTGGCTCGCTGGTGCTGCTGCTGTCGACACTGCTGCCGCATCAGCCGGGCTTAGAGTGCGAAATTTTGTGACAAGCTCGCAAATGCCCTCCTCGTTCGGTACCATCAACTCGGCAAGCAGCTCGACACGATCCAGGTGTTGTCCGTTGACTCGGGAATCTGTCCTGTCAATCGAAAAACAGGAGAGCTTGCCGAGCTCCAAAGGCAGCTCAAAAGCCGCGTCGTCGATGATCTTCACACAGAGCACGGTCAACTCCAACCGCTGCGTGACATTGACAGCAGCTATCGATCGCTTCAAGGCATCGATGGCGTAAGACGGTCCATAAGGAAAGAAGTCGCGCAATGTGGCAGCAGCAGCCGCCGTGGAGGCCGCTGGAATGCGCATTGCTTTCGACTAAGTTCCATTTGCGTGTGTCTCCAAGTCATACGAGACGGCCATTGACGGCCAACGGGCAAGTGGCTGACGGTCAGCGGCGGGAACGTAGGCTCGAGTCCAAATCGGGATTGACCCGACCGATTTCACACTCCAACTTGACGCCGAGTGCTTGCAAGATTGGGAGCCGCATCGCTCACGCACCAGAGCCAACTCAGTCTCAGAATGGATTTTTTGCAGCCGCGGCACTTTGTCGGACTCCGGCCTTTGATGTCGACATGCAGCAGCAGGTGCAAGCCGCGGTATCGGTCATCCACGGCGCAGAACCGCCTCAGCAAGCCATGAATTGGACAGAGCAAGCCGCCAAGAATGCGTCGGAGGACGCGGCACAGCGCAGCCGAGAGAGATTGTGAGCGCAACTGTGGCCCGACCTTTTTTGTTTTTCCTTTTTCTCCCACAAATATTCAGAAGCGCAGGAATGTTTCTCACGCCCTCCACCCCACCCGATTCCATTGTTTTCGCCTGTCTCTGTAATCGAGATTTTGGATGTCGCCTCACGAAATTTCAAATCTGCTGATTTGAGTTGGCACCTCGGACCTCATCAACCGATGCCGTATCGATTTCAAACGATAGGAAAAAATCCACGTCAGCCGTGCGATCGGTCGAATCGGATTAGAAATGAGATTTGGCCATTTTCAAATCGGCGCGGCGGGCTTACACTTGTTGAATTGAAATCGTGATTCCGATTCGGATCGCTCTCTCTTTGCCGGCACGCTGAGCCATCTTTCTTCTCTTCCTTTCCTCCTCTTGCGCAATCGACGCTCAAATCACCCCGCGATCGGGCGAGCCGGAAGTAGCTTTGTATGGCTCTCGCTCCGCTCCACTGGGAATTGAGTTGCTCTGTGTGTTGCATACGGCGACTGGGATGTCCTTCTCGAGCTTCGCTCCTCCCTTTTCGCCCCACGCTCGTCGACTCCCATCCACCACCTTCTTGTTCCGATCAGCCTTGTCGAGTCGACGCTCGTTGGCATTTCTTTCGCTGCGCCTCCCCTCCGTTTTTTTTCGCATAGCCTCTCAACACGCTCTCTCCCTCCCCTTCTCCTCGTCGATCCGACCGTCGCGTCAAATCTTCGCGCGTCGACCGCCTCTCGCAGCTGAGCAACTCTGTCCATCTATCCTCTGGAAGTATCGTCTCGACTCTTCTTGGAGCCTTTGTCGCTCGTGAACCGCGCGACATCCCAAACGAAACAACTTGCAGGCACGCGACATCCACAACACGGGCCAAGGCATCGCATCACATCTTGATCACGTCACAATCCCCACATCTGTACGCACAGATTTCGTTTCTCTTGCGTCATGTCCAGCGAAGCTCCTGCCCCTGCAGCCGTTGCCAGTCCCGTTTCGGTCGAGGCTAACGACACGGTGACCGCGTCCGCGCCATTTGGCGCTTCCATCATCGGAAGGAAAGATGCACCTACCTCTGAACCCGTTGGGGTCCAAGAACAGCAGACCGTCGCTGCAGAGCCCGAGCCATCCACAACTGGGGCCACAGACACGTCCGACGCGGATGCTGCTGCTGCTGTGGCTACCGCCGCCGCCGCCGCCGCTGCTGCTGCTGCCGACGCGTCGAGTGCCGCTCAGACCATCACCGAGCTCGCTACCGCCGCTACCAATGCCGCCAACGCCGATGCATCCGCCATCGAACAGCCAGCTGACGCATCTGCCACTGCTGCTGATGCGTCTGAAGGTGCTGCTGCTCCAGCCGCTTCGACCACCGAAGGCCAAGCAGACGATGCTGCTGCTGCTGCTGCCGAAACCGAAACCACCTCGGGTCTTCCCCGCAACGTCGAGTCCGAGCTTCGCGAGATCTACTCGGTGTCGAGCGCCATTGCCAACTTCTCGGTCGCGCACGTCAACCAGGTCAACTTGCCCACTCCGCAGAAGGTGCGCACCATCATCCAAAAGGCACTCAAGCTCACCTCGTCGCTCAGCATGCTCCTCGCCCAGCCTGAAGTCGCGCTTCGACAGCTCGACGCCGACGAGCACGGCAAGCGGCCCGCCGAGTCCAAGCTCGACTCGGCACGCAAGCGTCCACGCTCTTCCGACTGGGACTCCAAAGCTGGTGTCGCCACTTCGGCCGGCGATCCCACGACGCCCTACACGCCCACCTCGGGTCTGAGAGTGTTCCCCGATGGATCGTTGCCCACGTCGTTCCCTTCGCCTGGCTTCGATACTGACAGCAAGGGTCCGCAGTACAAGAAGCGCAGCCGTGCGCCCGCTCCCGGTTCGTGCCAGGCGTGCGGCACCAGCGAGACGCCCGAATGGCGTCGCGGCCCCGATGGCGCGCGTACGCTGTGCAACGCATGCGGTCTGCACTATGCCAAGCTGGTGCGCAAGCGCATGCAGCAGGAAGGTGGTGAAGAGCCTTCGCCCAGCCAGGCGCCTCCTCAGGTGAGCCTGGTGAGCCTCGAAGAGCTGCGTGCGTCCACCAAGAGCGCCGAGGCTGCCGCGGCTGCCGGGTTGACCCCCTCCGGCTCGTCCAAGTCGCTCAACGGCACGCCCATGAAGCTGGACAGGAACGAGGCGTGGAACACGCCCTCCAAGCCGCCTCGCGTTGCGTCGTCGCTCGGCAACAGCGTGGTTGCTAGCAACTTGGATGGAGGCAGCGACAAGGTTGGCGAGGGCGTCATGGCGCCGACTCAGACGGCGGACGTTGTCGAGCCTGCCCCGACGCCTGCTTCGGGCGAAGTCAGCGCGTCTGCTGCTGTTCCGGAACCCGTGATCGCGCCTGAATTGGCGGGTGAAGTGGGAACGATGGAAACGGACCAATAGACAGACGACGACTTGTTGACCTCCCTCTCGCTGTCTTTTTTTTTCTTTTGATTCCCCCCGTTTACTCTCGCCTCGAGGCATGCCATTCTCGCTGTTTGTATTGTTCGATTTCCCTTTAATCCCCCCCTGCAATGTTGTTCCTATTGATGTGCGTGGGTTGAGTTGTGTGAGCGGGCTGTGGAGTGGAACCTCTGCGTTGGAGAAGGTACGGATCGGGCGGGAGAGGTGTGAAGGATTAATTGGTTCAATTTTTGGGTTGGTTTTTGTAGACATTTTTACTTTGAAACTCGCTTGTGACGGCTTGCCACGTTTCTGTCTGATGTGAGCGGTGAGCGGGGCGTATGACGTTGTTCGGCGTTTTGCTCCACATGGAGAAGGCGACCGGCGACCTTGGCAGCGGTTCGGGGGCAGCGATGCGATCCGAGGTCGCGGTTGAGAGTGGGCGTGTATATGAAAGCAGCGGGCGGAAGGGCTTTCCCCGCGTTGCTTTGGTGGTTGCCGGTGGTGGTTGCGAATGTATAAGTAGGCATCGTCCCAGCCCTGTCAGCCCCTCTCCGCACCTCAGCGTCACGAACACTATCAACATGTCGAAAATCAACAGCAACACCACCTCTCGCACCACTCTGACACTGGGCGAATCTACGCGCAGCCCTAAACCGCGCGTGGTCGTCACGGGCGGTTCTGGAAAGCTCGGCAGGGCAACCGTTGCGCACCTCTCCTCCTCTGGCTATGAGGTTATCAACCTCGACCGCGTCCGCCCGAAAGGCGCCTCCGAAGATGGCAAGACCGGCCTCCAAGGCGCGTATCGCCTGATCGAAGTTGACCTCACCGACATGGGTCAGGTGCTCGAAGCGCTCATGGAGGTCGATATGGCCTACTCCGGCGTGGACGCCATCGTGCATCTCGCAGCGATGCCTAGTCCCGGGCAAAGCAGCTCGAGCCACCAGTTTAACACCAATGTCAGCGCCACATATAATGTGCTCGAATCCGCTCGCAAACTGGGCATCACCAATATTGTCATGGCCAGCAGCGAGACTCTCATCGGCATTCCGCTCGATATCGCCCCTGCGAGACTGCCGATTACGGAGGACACACCGTTGACTCCCGAGAGCGCTTACAGCCTGAGCAAGCTCGTGGGGGAGACGCTTGCGGAGCAGTACGTCCGCTGGTCCAAACAGGAACATAGGAAGCCGCGGGGCGGGGAGGCGAAGATCATCAGTATGCGCTTTAGCAACGTCATGCTCCCCGAGGAGTATGCCACGTTCGAGGGGTGGCAGGATGACGCGAGGAAGAGGTGCTGGAACTGCTGGGGGTACATCGACTCGCGTGACGGCGCAGAGGCGATCAAGTTGGCACTGGAGAAAGACCTGAAGGGCCACCATGCATTTATTATCGCCAACAACAACACGGTCATGAAACGGCCCAGTGCGGAACTGGTCAAGGAGGTGTTCCCGGGCGTGGAGTATACGCCGATCAATGCGCATCCAAATGTCACGCTTCTGTCAAATGAGAAGGCAAGAAGGTGCTCGGCTGGCAGCCCAAGTTCGATTGGAAGCCTTAGGCGGCGATGGTGTCGGAGAGCTTCCAGTCATTCTACGATCCATGGACGGCATACAAGAATATCAAATTCTGCTATAAGTCGAATCAACGTTCGACCTCCAAGAAGGCTCAACTTTGAGGTACGTTACTGCTTGAATCACATCAGGTTCCGCGGCAGGGTCAACAACATGTCAAGCGCACTGAGGGACGCTTTGATGTGACCCTGGCGAACGAGTGCTGAGTTGTCGTCTATTGGCCAAGTTCAAGCTCTTTCATTACTGGATACACCGGACATGCTGGCCAACGGACGGCAGTCAAGTGGGCCTTGGAACGCAGCAGCACTTGTGTCACCGAGTTCAAGTTGTTCGCTGCCATCACTGGTTATGCTGGCAAGCAGACAACAGTCGAGAGCGCCTTTGAACGACGCTTCCAGCAACTGTTATTGTCAGATACGCAGGCTATATGCGTGAGCTGACTGAGTAACGAGATGGATTTCAGGAGCAGCGGAACTAGATGGAGGCTAGTACTTATACTAGCCTCCGTACAGAAGCGGGACGGAGCGGAGACTGAATCGGGCTAAAAGGGGCGTCTGGAATGTGCCTTCTCGTGCGAGAGGGGAATGTGCCCTTCTCGTGCGAGAGGAGCATCCAGGCGTAACAGTTATGCTGATGATGCCCCTCGGGACCTCAGCATCTGACCTGGGGGCATGGCAGAACTGCCAGTTGACATGTACTGGAAGGTTATGGTGGAGCAGTATGGCGAAGACTACATCACACCCGATGTAGCCCGACTCATCACAGCTTTTTCAGAGGTTCATCTCAACAGCCAGTACAGTAGTGCCATGATAGTCCTCATCTTCTGAACCGTTTCTGGTCCACAATGGGCCAGCTTCCGGGCTGACAGGGTGCCTCTCTACTGCATGGACCACATCACCTTCCATAGCAAAATCAACAACATGACGAGCACCCTGAGGGATGCTCTGATGTTCCTTGGCGAGCCCAGCTCTTTCCAAAGAGCGGCAGGCACATCCAGGCAACAGCCAGGCGAGCTCCATCTCACTACCACCTGCTCACGGTTCGAGCTCAGAAGCCATGCAACCTCTGGTTTGCAACCACTGAGCTTGACTTCTTTGTTCACGTACACTATGACTGTCAGGCAGCCTACCGATGAGAGAACGAGAGTGCTCTTGCGGTGCTCATGCCCAATCATCAGCAAGGTAGCCGCAACTAGCCTCTTCGTCTCTCACTGCCTGTCTACACTGAAATACAAGTCTTTATTTTCCTGTCTTCGGGGGAGGACTTGTCCCCCTTGGGGGGAGGGCTTGTTTGCCTCCCCCCCCCCTTCGGTGTACGCACCGAACAACCAATCAGCCTGGATGTGCAACCCGACCTGAGAAAGTACGGCCACTTGGACCTTTGGTGCCACTTGGACCTCTGGCACCTTCGGCGCCACTTGGGCCATTGACCGATTGAACTTGGGGAGTTTAAGTACTCTCGTCTGCTCTTTCGAGCAGACTTTTGACAATGGGATATAACCGCCCTCATGCATGCCCTTTTGGGTTGTGTATGCGGAGGCTGCGTCACTGTCCCGACGCCCCCCCCCCCCAATGGGGGGCGGGGTTCGCATGTGCTGGCTCGCCGGACGAAAATGCTCGCTCCCTTCAAAGCGAAAGAAGAACTAAACTAAACTAATGTACATGGGTTACATCGCAGACGGCTGTATGACCGATTCCATTCCGGGACAGAGCGGAAGAGCGCTCGTTCAGCGCCTCGGAGAGCCACATGCTCGCTACCTCAGGAGCAGAGCGATAAACCAGAAGAAAGCCATCCTACCAATTCATTTTCAAAGCGCATCTGTACAGTACGGCCTGCTCGACGACTCACGGCAACAAATGTCAGGACGAAAGCTCCATTGCATGCTGCTTTTGATCTGTGAGACGAGAGGATCCGTAACCAAAGTGGGTGTTATGTGTGCGGAATATGAAATGTTTAAATAATTCCTATGCAGCCAAACGAAATGTCAAGGACCGCCGGAAATTCCAGCTCCTTTTCTACTCCATCCCAGACCATCCCTCTAAAGACGGTAAGAGCCCATCGCCGCGCTCATACGAGTGATTTGTCCCGAACTGAAGCCGGTCATACATGAGTCTGTAGAGTAGTCAAGGAAGTTGTGGATGGAATCAACGCCACCACCGGTGCAGGAGTCTTGCGAGGAAGGACAGCCACTGGTAGCGGTCGATTGAGGCGGAGTGTCGTCAACGTAGTCGCCGCTGCCCGAACATCCACCCTGGAAGACGTGGTAGAGACCGGCCCAGTGGCCAGCCTCGTGCACGAGAGTCTTGCCTTGGTTGTAGCCCGAGGTGGGTCCGCCAGGGTAAGTCGACCACAGCATGACGACACCGTCGTTGGTTGGGTTCGAGTTGTAATCCCAAGGGAAGGTCGCGTATCCCAAGAGCCCGCTGTTGCCAAAGCTGACAGTGTAGACGTTGAGAGCGTTAGCGCCTCCTTTGCGGAGTGCCGACTTCATAGCACGCTCCTGCGAGGTGCCCTGGTCAACATTGTTGAACCAGTTCGAGTTGACGGTGGTCTCGCTGCCAGCAAGGTAGAACGAAAGACCGGTGCCAGAGTAAGCGCTGTTCATCGCCGAGATCTGGCTGTTGATCTGCGACGAGGTGAGCTTTCCGTTGGTGCCGTCGGTGATGACGTGAAAGTAGATGGGGATGCTGGCCGAGACCGCCGCGGCGTTGACCCTGAATTTGGAGTCGGTGCTGGAGCTGGAGATGTTGCGGAGCTCCGAGATCTTGGAGCCCAAGTGCTGTTCGATGTGCTCGGGAGCGGTGTATGTGTTACCACACGTGGGCCTAGAAGGTGCCGCCATGGCAGCCGGAGCGGCAGCCGCAAAGACGGCACCGATGAACAGAGCAAGCGTCTTGAACTGCATCTTGTCTATAGATGTTCCGGGTGGGGGTGTCTAGGGAAATGTCTATGAGAGACGATCTAGTGGAGACAGCGAGATGAGGAATGGATACCGAAAGAGGGACAGAGATGGAGAGGATGGGGGCTTCTTATACTTTTACGTCGAGATCGAATGCTTTATCCTGGGAGAGGGAGCGCTTCTCCACACCACCCTGACCGACGCTACTCTGAGACAGTCGGTGTGCCCATGCTTCCCTCGTCAAACCCAGCGATACGATTGAAGACCGTTGCAACGCTAGCGCTGTGTTAGAAGTCGTCTGACACACCATAAACCCATGCTAGCTTCAAGCGGAAGACATGGGGCCGCCATCACACATTCGGCGCTCGCTGATCCGTTCATGCGCCTCGCCGAGCGACAGGCTTGAAAGCTCGGAGAAATACCGGGGCTGCCGGCTTCACTCTGGCGCATACAACCTCTCAATCGAGCGAAGGGGAGAAGCCGGACCACGGTGTTGGTCCGCGTCTCGGGTGATTCGGTGAGAGGCTTGCCTGGTTCGTGTTGCAATCGTGAGCCGCCACCATCGACGACACTGGCTGCGACGTACAGACGTCGGAAAAGACCCTTCCGTGGCCAACAGATCGATGCAGTACAACGCATGCAAGAAGATATCGGCAAATAGTGGCTGAGGAAGGGATAGTGTCCAAGAAAGAGAGGAACCATACAGTGTCCCTTGGCGTCTAGAGGTATCACACTGCTCTCAGTGCTCTCAGAGAGAGAGAGAGAGAGATTTCAAGATTTGTGAGGCGCTGCTTCTCTAAGTCACTTCACTCGGCGTGGGAACTGTTGAAGGCTTTGTGATAGTCAAATCGAGGGATGTGACAAGCAAAGCACGTAGCGGCTGAACCATCCGGCGAAAGGCGCGGTGCCACGCGTGGAAGCGAGACGAGCTCGGATAGTCGCTGGACCCTCGCTACTTGGGACACAGCCGAATGCACATTCGATGGTCATGGGAAGCAACAGCAGTGGGACATGGACGGACTAGCGAAATGCACCATCACAACGATAGGCTCACGGAAGACCAAGTTCCGTCTCGCCTACCGAGTACGTTGCTTGATTGTTGTGGGTAGTGTCGATCTAGTCTGATTGTGACGAGCGAATCAGAGGGACAAGAGATAGGAAAAGACCGTTTCGAAGCATTGCGCGAAAGTGTCGCTCGACATCTAGGCGCATGTACTGCAGAAAGGCAGGGAGCCGAGATCAAGGGTCCCCTGGGTTGCGTGGCAGAAGAAGAAACAAGGTGCATACACCCTAAGTGAGCTCGATTAGGCAGGTTTGCGGGAAATCGCAGCTTGTCGTAAGTGGGGGGGCAGGCTAATCAGTCTGGGAGGACAGCTTGGACGTTGACAGTGGACGGCGGCGACTTGCATCCCCGCATGAGCCATCCCCGCCAATCGAAGAGAGTTGCCGTCGGACACCAACAACCGATTGGGAAGCTGCTGCAGCTACTGTAAACCCACAACGAGAAGGCCAGAAGGTGTTCAGCGTTCATGCAAAAGCTCTGCGGTCTCTGCGCTGTTGGACTTGACCGGAGCATCTGCGCGCTGCCAAGACTTTTAGACTCATTTCCCGTCTTCGCTAAGCGAGCGCTAATGGCTCTTTTGTGCAAGCCAAGCTAGCGAGCAACTTCTTGCTTTCTATCTTCCGCTCGCTACAAGGTAGCGCACCATGATGCTTCTTTTTGGTTCATTGTCCGGTCGGAAGAGGCACAGCCGGTCGAAACCTTAACTAACTTCGCGTGCAAGATACGATAGACCGACGTGGGAGAAATCATAAATCGCCGATCGACTCCACAGCCGACCCTCCGCCGCGCTCGATCGATCGATTGATCCGTCCATGGGAGGTTGGTCGTCGCTCATGAGTTGGCAAGACACAGAAAGCCCATAGCACCACCGGCTTGGGTGTCGAATAGTGACAAAGGTGGCGTGGGTCCTGAGTTGCGGAGAAACAAGTCCGCGCTTTCTGTCTTGCACGGTGAAAAGGCGAATTTGGATATTTGCCTCATCCTCGACATCGTGCCTGAGGCTTTTGACCTGATTCAGCATTCGAGACGTTGGCGGTGCGATCACCGAACTTGTGGCCCAGATGGTGGATGGAAGCTATCTGTCCGAGATAGGTCTTTGAAGCGGGTCGACTCTGAGCTTCGGCCTGGTCGACGCCTTGGCGAGAAGATAATGATGCTCCGACTCTGGCAGCGTTCAGAATGCAGAAGCCCCTTGTCACCATCGTTAGGTCCTCTTGTGCTCTTCTATTCGATCACTGTACGAGACTTCCGCGGCCGTTCCTACCAGATCATGCATGCCGTGGTGTGTGCGTGTCTGTGCTCTCATGATAGACGCTGGCTCAAAATACCGAAGACGAAGGGTTGTCTGTTCTCAAAACTCTGCTGAAAGCACCTACCCTGCTTGAAGCAATCCCAAGTAGGAGTTAGAGAAACAAATCGCTCATCCAGAGACGAACTGACTCGAGACTATCGAGGAGCCCTAGAGTCATTTCGCACTTCAGGTCAACCAGAGTTCCCGTGACGTTCCAGCAAAACTCGATAGGCGGCGCTTCCGATCCGAGAGTGATAAAGGCTTCATTCGTGCCGATCAAACCATTCAGATATGGAGGCGCCAAGTTCCGTTGCGGGATCTCCGATTCAACGAGCATCGGAAAGAGTTCGACACAAGGACCAGTGCATGGTCAGCTGACGAGTGTGAACGGCATGCGCATTGCTGCGACGATCCGCTTTGGTCAAGCCGGCCACTGCGGGCAACGGGAGCAAATTTGTTGCGCGTAGGCTGTGTCGGTTCATCCGAGTGGAAGGTTTCGTCCCGCATGCGCAGTGTCGTTTGAACAAATGTCTTTGCTGAATGGCGGCTACCTCTCAGCGTAGCCGATCAAACATCTCTACCTGCTCGCTCGCTTCTAGCACGGACCAAAGGATCAAGAAACGCAAATGCTAGGATTGAGAACACCGAATCGGATTTGTTCCGACACTCTAGTGGTGGGCCGAGTGGTCGAGCTCAAATCGGATCCCGCTGTAAGCCGCAATGAGGCAACAAAACTAATGTCAGCAAGCACTTTCTAGAGTGAACGTAGAAGAGGATTGGCAAAATTTACCAGTATGGGCAGGGCTTGGGACCAGGCTTGTCGAGGTTGATAAACACCTTGGGGTGACCGAGCGGGCCACCTCCGCCGTCGCATGCAGCAATGCGTTTGCTCGAGAGACGAATGGGCTCCCTCTGGATCATCTCGATGGCAGCGAGCGGCTGGGGCTGGAAGCGCATGTCGAGCTGCTCGAAGCGTGGACCCTTCATGGCATTTTGTCTTGGGTTCTGCGACTCGGACCAGGTTGCGGGGAAGTTGGGCGACTGCTCTGCTGGGATGTGCGGCGGAGTGTGCGGTTGCGCTACTGGTCGAACCGCCTTGGGCTGCGGTGCCGAGGGCGAGTTGGACGATGTGGGTGCATTGGCAGGACGAACAAAGAAGCCCGAACGAGCCACGCTGGCGGTGTGGAATGCGCGACGTGCGGCCGCGTTGGCCTGTCTAGTCGCGAGTACCATCATTGTCGCGGCTGCCTCTGATTTAGGTGTCGATGAATTGGAGGAGTGAGCAAGGTTGGGAGCAAAGTGACAGGTGCGGATATGATGGTTGCACTTGTCAACTGAGACTGTCGATTGCAATTTCGGTTCCGCTCCAGCAAACACACAGTGACTCGCCCAGGGCCACTTTCAGAATTTCCAGTCAGAAATTCCCGTGCGAATAATGAGCCATCACAGCACGCTCTAACATGCTGACAAATTCGGCTCTCGCTTCCGTTGCATCGGTGATTGAGCTGAGCAAGGCATTTGGCGCGCTTTCTTTTTCTGCCGAGCGCTGACTGACTGTGTAGCTCAGTCAGTTTTCCTCTGCAAAGCTGCAAGTCCGTGGCGACACTTTTGTGAGAGCTTCGGAGCAGCAGCAGCAGCAGCAGCACCGAAATTAGCGGCGGGGCGAACTCGCCACAAAAGCCTTTCGTCGCTTTCCATCGGCTCCTTCCATCGTTCCGACATCCACTTAACCGTCGATCAACAATCGCTGCTTGTCGATACCCTCCCGCATCGAAACACCGTATTACCGCCACCAACCTTGCTGTAATTCCTCTCAAGATGGCAAGCTCGCTGCGATCCTCGACGCCGTCGAGGCTGGCGCTGCGTGCGCTCACACGACACGATGCTGCAAACACTCGGTCCATCTCGACCAACATCAAGGTAGCATCCACATCCTCCTCCGTCTCTTCGTCGACACCACGACTTCACTCTCGAGGTTATGCCTCGCCATCGTCCCCGGCCGCCATGGCTACCCCCATCGAGGTGGCACAGCCCGACATTCGCGCTGGCGTCGGCAGCAAGCAGGGCTCGGGCAAGCACCTGCTCAGCGACATCATCTCGGCCGCACCCAAGCACTCGACAGCCAACCGTCCCATCTACCTTGATGCACAGTCCACCACCCCCGTCGACCCGCGCGTCGTCGACAAAATGATGCCCTACATGACCAACCAGTACGGGAATCCACATTCGAAAACGCACGCCTACGGCTGGGAGTCCGAGAAGGGCGTCGAGCAAGGCCGAGAGCATATCGCCAGCCTGATCGGCGCCGATTCTAAGGAGATTATCTTCACTTCCGGTGCCACCGAGTCCAACAACATGGCCATCAAGGGTGTCGCCCACTTTTACAAGTCCAAGAAGAACCACATCATCACTACCCAGACCGAGCACAAGTGCGTGCTCGACTCGTGCCGTCGTCTGCAGGAAGAGGGATTTGAGGTGACCTACCTCCCCGTTCAGTCCAACGGTCTTATCGACCTCAAGCAGCTCGAAGATGCACTGCGACCCACCACGGCGCTCGTCTCGATAATGACTGTTAACAACGAGATCGGCGTCATCCAGCCCATCAAGGAGATCGGACATCTTCTCAAGACCAAGGGCGCCGAGCTCGCCAAGCAGAGCGGCCGCGGTGCCTCCAAGCCCTTTTTCCACACCGATGCCGCCCAGGCCGCCGGCAAGATTCCGCTCGACGTCAACGAGCTCGGCGTCGACCTCATGAGCTTGTCCAGCCACAAGCTGTACGGCCCCATGGGCATCGGCGCCTGCTACGTTCGACGCCGTCCGCGTGTACGTCTCGAGCCCATCATCAACGGCGGTGGCCAGGAGCGTGGTCTGCGTTCCGGCACACTGGCTCCTCAGCTCGTTGCCGGATTCGGTGAAGCCGCGCGCCTCGCCAAGCAGGAACTCGCCTACGACCACGCCCACATCAAGAAGCTCTCGCAGCGTCTGCGCAACCACCTCGAGGCCAACATCTCACATCTGCTCTTCAACGGCGACCAGAACGGCTACCCGGGTTGCCTCAACCTCACGTTCCAGTATGTCGAGGGCGAATCGCTACTCATGGCGCTCAAGGACATTTGTCTTTCGTCCGGTTCCGCTTGCACTTCGGCCTCGCTCGAGCCCTCGTACGTCCTGCGTGCGCTCGGCTTGAACGACGAGAACGCGCACTCTTCGCTCCGCTTCGGTATCGGCCGGTTCACCACCGAGGAAGAGGTTGACTACGTCGCCGACAAGATTGTCAAGGTCGTCAACAAGCTTCGAGACATGAGCCCGCTCTGGGAGATGGTGCAAGAAGGCATCCAGCTTGACACTATCAATTGGTCTGGATAATGTACATAACACTCTCAACGTTGAGAGGTCGAAATGACCGGTCGAATTTGCTCGCAGCTTGGTGTTTTTTGGGGAGTGGCGAGTCGAATGTAACTTGTAAACACGTTCAGGTCTCGTCTGAATCGCAATGACTGTGACAGTGGACTCGAGCTGTGTGAGGGATGTCCTAGTTGTTTGTGTCGAGGAGAACCCTCTGTGGAAGAAGAGGTGGGGCTCAGGGTTGAAGGCGAGGTCGAGGCATTCGTTGGTTTCTGAGCTCGAAGGGTCCCGAGTCACAAAAGCGCGTTTGAGCCTCTTCTCTGAAGCGAATGGTTCTCCATAGCTTCAATGTAGGGTTTCATTCGCTCTTCGCACCCTGATCCCGTCCACGGATGTCGAGGCAGTAATCGGCTGGATCGGAAAGGGGCTTCACAGTATCTGCCGATGCGGTAGTGTGGCAAAGTGGAGGAAAAATCGTGTGAATTTCCGGGCTCACTTTTAGGAGGATCTTTTTTCGAACTAATTCGCCGAAGTGATTGCTCCAAGTTGATCGGCACTGCCGGGACTGGCTTCCGTTCGCTTAGAGAATGATTGCGACCCTCGACCCACCAATCTGCCGCTTTGCGTTCGACAAGTATGCGCATAGCTTGGCTTTGAGAGAATGTTCGGTGAGGCCACAAGTAGGATTACTGCTTTCCACTTCCGGTCGAGACGCGGCGTTGGAGTCGGGAGGGGCAGTCGCGGCGTGGCCCCGCATGACAGCAGAATCCAGTGTGAAACGATGTCGGGGTGCGAGTGGAAAACCACATGCGAGCTCACTATCTGTTCAAAATCACGCAAGCAGAGAGGGAGAGAGCGGCAAGGAGAGGAAAGGCCGAAGACGACGAAAGTCGCCTAGCGCGTGTGGTGTGACAACATCGCGCACCGCTTCCGCATGGTTCCGTTAGCCTTCCGCTGTGCCTGAAAATGTTGATAGACATAAGCACGGCGGCACTCGCAGCACACACACAGATGCTCTCGCTGGAACCGTCAGGGCACTCAAACCTCACACGGTCTAAGTTCCTACTGTAGCCGGTTAACATGGTTGAGTACAAATCGCATACAAAAGGGCTTGCAACCTATGTCGGCGTCCTAGAAAGAGCCAAGGCGGATGCAAATACATGCAGCCACATGCATCGCAATGCGTACCAAAAGCCGCGCCGGCCCTCAGCGCGGTCGCCGCCTTGAACCGGAACCGTGGTGGAAACTTGCTCGCAGCCCACACCTCTCATATGGCGAGGCGGTCTTGGCATAAGTAAACCCACCACGACGACTACACCGGCGCGCACAGCTCTCTCTCTCTCTATCACACACATCCTGAAAAGAACGCTCACTTTGGTCAGGCAGCCGAGGTTCCCAAGTTTGGTAGAGAAGGCTCTTTCAAAGCGCCGACGGAACCGCTGTCAAAGTCGACGCGTAGGGATGGGTTTATCTTTTATTTTTTTTATTTTATTTTTTTTACTGACGGACAGACTGACGGATCGGCTGGCAGCCGTCTCCCTCGGCTTGGGGCCAAAGCGAAAAAAAGGAGAAAAAAGGATCGCCGCCTTACCCTTACGTTGAAGCTTGTAAGTGAAACGATACAGCGGGTGAAGTCATGGCTTCGAAGACTGGCACCTGATCTCTCTCACTCACACACACACACTCTCTCCAATAAATTATACACCAAGGCTCCAACTGTCTGGTGCAAACCAACCCTTGACGCTCTTTCGAGTTACTGTACTTGCAATTCATCCGATATCACACACGCACACCCACCCACCCACAGTTCTTCATCGTCACAGAGTCACACGCTCACATCCCACATCTTCCCTAGAGCTTCCACTACAGTCCCACCCGCCTACACCTAGACACTCCACTTACAAGCTCGATCCGACACGTGCTCGAACAATCCGGTCGTCTCCGTCCTTTCTCGGCTAGAGCATACTGGGCCATCGGCTTTTGCCTCGAGCAGCAGCTGCTCACTCATCGACCACCATCAGAAAGATCTGTTGTTGACAGCTCCTTCATCTGATCACGCAGTGGCCTGGCGCTGCTCTTTCCGACTACGCCGCGTCGACTCGACGATCGCTTGGCTTGCTCCGGATCACATTCAACAACACCCGGCGCTTCCTTCCGCAGTGAGACCAAGCGCTGTCAGCTTTCTCACATGGTTGCTTCTCGCTGTTCCCGACGTTGATTCGACCTTTGACTCATACAATTCGCAACCATGTCGGATGCACACAGCGCCAACGAGCGCGACCTCACCTTCTCCTCTTCCTCCACCGCAGACTCTTCGACACTCCCCACTGGCAGCAACGAAAACGAGCGACACGATCACTCACATCCAGACCCACAAATCCGTGTTCAAGACGCAGATGCTGCCGACGCGGACGATACGCTCAACGGCTCCCATGACGCTTCGACTCGACCTGCTCCCTCCAGCACCTCGACCTCGACCGCCGTCCCTAGAGACGCCAACGCTGCATCTGGCTCCACTTCTGCACGGCGTGCTGGACACGTCCACTGGGACGGGAGCTCCAATGCTGCCAGTCTGCGGAGAGGCGGTCAGCTTCAGATCCGGTCCGGAGGCGCGCTGGCTGGGCCGACAGTGACAGTCCGAGGCGGTGCTACTCCTGCTCGATCCGATAACAGCCTCAGCCAGCTCAGCCTCGGGTCCGTACGTAGAAATCACCATCCAGGCCCGCTCAACATTGCAGCACGCCTCACGCCTCAAAATGAAGTTCCAACCTCCAGCACGCCTCCGCACACAGACGACGCAGCTGCCGGTCCCTCGAATGCGACACAAGCTCAGATTCCTTCTCTCTCCCTGACGGGCGCCAAGGGTCTCGACGAACAAGGCCTCGACAACCGTGCCTTCCTCGAGCTCCAGCGTGAGCTTCAAAGGCACGAGGCTCGCAGCGATGACGGTGCCAGCCATCTCAGCTGGCAAGAGGCAGAGGCCGCCCAAGATCGCGCCGGCAGAGATCGTCTCGAGCAAGTCTTTATGGATCGCGAACGCGACCGCGAACAGAGGCGGCGACAACGTGCCAGGGGTCATAGCGGTTCAGAAACACCCGCTGGCTTCGGCGACCTGAGCGGCGCCACCACGCCTGGCACCGCCACCTCCGAGAGCAGCTACGATCCTGCCAACGACTCGGACCTCGACTACCTCGACCTTGTCCCTGGTGAGACCGATGGCATGCCCACCCGCATCAAGAAGAAGAAGAAGAAGCCCGAAGAAGAACCACCAGAAGAGCAGCCAAAAGGATGGGCCAAGCTCCGCGGCATCTTTGGCAAGCCGCCCCCAGATGAAGAAGACCAGGAAGAAAAGGGTGAAATTCCCGAGACAACCGCAAACCAGGCCGGCAGATCGCATGAAGATGGTGGCCCGACCAACTGGAAGTCGGTGCCCGTCGAGACGTCCAGTGGTCTTCACACGGGCGATGGTCCTCGACGCAAACCCAACAAGTTCGAACGCGAAGCTTTACGCCTCGTTCGGCAGCACAAGCTCACGCAGCAGCGGCAGGAAGCGCTCAATCGTATCGGTCGGTCGCATCTCCCCGACACGCGCGCATCCACGCCAGACGCAATGGAGACCACCATGAACCTCGACGCTCGCCCAGTCGCTTCGGGCGGTGTGCTTGGCAACCTGCTGCGCCTCTACGAACAGCAGCAGCGCGAGCTTCCCTCCAAGAGCGCCGCCACCAGCTCCGTCGGCAGCGCGAGCGAATACAACATGGATTTGGATGGCAGACCGCTCATGCCCCAAACACCCGATCACGTCAAGGCCAAGATGGACTCGCCCGGCTTCCAAAGCAAGATGGACAGGTACGAGAAGCGTCGCGGCATGTCGCTCCACTCTATCAGCCTTCCGAGCCCCAAGCTCACCCAAACCTTTGCCAAAGTGGGCAACGTCGCCTTTCACACTTCGACCAAGGTAGTCCGTGGCGTCGCCAACGAGACCGGTATTGAGAGCGCGCTCGACGAGCGCCCCAAGGCTGCCAGAAGCGATGCAGGCGTGTTTGGTGCGCTCGTCGCGACGACGGGCAACTTGATCGGCGCCGTCTCGCCGCAGCATGCTCAGCTCGGTCCCAACCCCAAGCGTCCCGGTTTCTCGCTCGATCGCTACCTATTGCCCGAGATGAATGCCAAGACGCTCAAGCGCACCGCTCAGATTGTCGCCGACGCTGCCCCCATGCCATACCGTCCCAGCAACATGGCGTCTCCGCTCGCTTCGCGTTCCCACTCGCTGCCTACGAGCCCCGATGGCGAACGTCGCGACAGCTCGACGCAGGCCAACTCGCCTCCGGCCTCTGGCTACGTGACACCGCACAAGAAGCGTCCTAGCTCCATCATGCACTTCCCCGTGCGCACCATGACGGGCGGCAGCTCGATCGACGGCACCGGCCCCCGCAAGAGGCACCACCTGCTGCCAGGTGCCATGTCGCGCGCCTTTACGCATTCCAATCTCAACACGCCGGATGTCCACGCGGGTATGGGCCCAGACTACTTTGGTCCGGACGCGGAAAAGGTGCACTCGGACTACCACAAGCAGGAGTGGCAGCGCAAGCTCAAGAAACGCGCCAAGGACAAGAAGCGCAAGGAGGAAATCTTCATCACCATGCACGTCGCCGCCATCCTGCAGCGCCAGCAGTTCATCATGAAGCTGGCGCGTGCGTTGATGATGTTCGGTGCGCCTACGCATCGCATCGAGACGCAGATCCAGCAGACGGGCCGGGTGCTCGAGATCAACTGCCGCTGCATCTATCTGCCCAACCTGATGCTCATTGCGTTCGGCGACGATGCGACTCACACCTCCGAGACCAAGTTCATCAAGCAGACGTCCGGGCTTGACTTGACCAAGCTCACGGACATGCACACCATCTACTGGAATGTCATCCATGACAAGATCGGTGTCGAGGAGGCGTCTGCGCAGCTCGACGAGCTCATGAGGCGCAAGCCGCTGATCGGACGCTTGCCCATGGTGCTGATCGGCGGGTTTGCCTCGGCATTCATCTGCGTCGGTCCGCAGGGTTTCAACGGCAGCTTTATCGATGCGGTGATGGCGTTCCCGCTGGGTGCGTTTTTGGTGTACTGCCAGTCGATCATCACCACGGAGCTGTACAGCAACGTGTTTGAGATTGTATTCGCCACGCTCAACTCGTTCATCGCCGCGGCGGTGCAGAGTACGGGCTACTTTTGCTATGCTGCGGTGGTGTCGGGTTCGATCGTGCTCATCTTGCCTGGCTTCATCGTTCTCAGCGGCTCGCTCGAGTTGCAATCGAAGAACCTGATTGCGGGATCGGTGCGCTTAGTGTACGCCATCATCTACTCGCTCTTCCTCGGCTTTGGCATCTCGATCGGCGTGTCGTTCTGGCAGCTGTTTTCGGGTAACACGGATACGCAAGGGTTCAACAACTGCGGCACACACAACGATAAGTGGTGGCAGTCGAATGTGGGCGAGGTGTGGGCGGTGCTGACGGCGCCGGCGTACTCGATCTGTCTGTCGCTGCGCAACCAGGCCAAGGTGACGCGCAAGGAGTTTCCGGTCATGGTGCTCATCGCATGCGGTGGCTGGGCGTGCAACCACTTTGCGGCCAAGGCTACGGCGCTCTCGAAGCGGCAGGACGTGACGGCGGCGTTGGGATCGCTGGCGGTCGGTCTGATGGCCAATGTATATGGACGCATCTTTGACGGTCGAAGCTTTGTCGTGTCAGTGCCTGGCATCTTGTACCAGCTGCCGTCGGGTCTGTCGAATGGCGGGGGACTGTTGAACTTTGCCAACAATTCGGACTCGACTTCGGCGTTTGCGTCTGGTTTTACTGTGGCGCAGTCGCTGGTCGAGGTGGCGTTGGGTTTGACGGTGGGTCTGTTTGCTGCGACTGTTCTGTCGTACTTGCTGGGCGGTAGGAAGATGAGGAACGGCGGTGGGCTGTTTAGTTTCTGATCGCGAGATTCTCCGACACATGCGTCATTACGTACACTCTTTTCTCTCGCTCGATTTGCATTTCCTTCCTTCAGCATACTGTATATCTTTTATAGACAGGGGACGATGGTTCCCCATTCATAGATTCGTCTTCACTCGTGTCATCTTCTCTTGCATCTACATCCACTTCTCATTTCACATAGCATTGTCCCCATACAGCATTCTTTGTCGACTCTTTACCACATACATAGCATACATCTTTTGTTCACTTTCCATTCGACAAACGATCTTCTCTCCGTTGTCTTTGACTCCTTGCACAGTCCCACTGCATGTCTGCTTTGTTTGGACCGCATGTTTGAAGATGGGCGAGAGTGTACAGCGTGCCAGGCGTTGGAGTTGAGCGCGGTCACTGCGACTGCAGCGGTTTCGGCTGAAAAGGATTCGAAGCGACGGCAAGATTCTACAAGTGGTCTGGTCAGGCCGGCTGCTCATTCTCTCGCAACAAGGTTGGTCGACGACCCACCGCGACTGCCCGCAGCATATACACTGCTCCCTCCTCCACTCCCCCGCGCAAACTCATGCTGCAAACTAAGCCCTCCCATACCAAACGAAGCGGGACTCGCCGGACGCGTCGAACCGCGGCTGCTGGACCAGCCCCGCTCCTGCGCATACCCGTCCAAGATATGCACGATGCCCTGAGTCATATACTCGAACTCGCCAATCTCCTGCGCCGACAGCGACAGGTCCGTCCGATCCCCCCACTCTTCGCCATCCTCGCCATCCTCCCCTGCCTCGTCCTCGTCCTCCTCCCCATCCCCCCTCCTCCTCTGCTGCACCCCGCCGGCCTTCCTCGCCTTCCCAATCCCCTCAAATACGCGCAGCATAACCACATCCATAATCGACCGCAACTTCTCCAGATTGTCCAGCGACTCAACACTGCCCGTAATCGGCAGCCAGAAATCACACTCCACCCCCTCCCCCAACACCCTCACCTCGGTCGCCCCAAACAGCATAAACGTCAACGGATCCAACCGCGTACATCCCCTCAGCATCGTCGACGCATTGTTGCCCGCACTCCCCGACGCATTGCGGATCTTCTCGCTAAATGCAAAGATCTCCTTCTCGCCCATGTTCGCCGCATCCCACGGCTTGTGCTTGGTAAACTTGGTATGGCAGATCGACGACGGATGCATCAAGCACGATTTGTCCTGCGATGTCCTGTAACTCGCCTTGCCGTTCCGGATCGCAAAGTTGGGCGGCGACGACACCGCCACCAGCGCAGCCAGCAACGATGTCACTTCCGAATTCGTGTTGAACTCGACATCCGTCTCGCGCGGCCGCCTGTACCGCGGATATGTGTTCCCATTCCCATTGCCCGCGACCGATGAGCTCTGGATCACCGAAATAATATCCGCCTTCTCCATCGACTGGAACAGATGTTCCTTGACCTGCTGGATCTGCAGCAGCGTCAGCTTGCTGAGGAAGTTTTCCTGGCAGAACCG
Organism: Sporisorium exsertum; assembly: GCA_928724755.1. Classification (NCBI taxonomy): domain Eukaryota; kingdom Fungi; phylum Basidiomycota; class Ustilaginomycetes; order Ustilaginales; family Ustilaginaceae; genus Sporisorium; species Sporisorium exsertum. The sequence continues at coordinate 81,418 of CAKMXK010000007.1, forward strand.
ATTCGCAGCGACAAAGTCACCGCGCGACTGCAGCTCCCACCAGCGCGTGTAGGCTCGCAGGATGCACAGCGCATCCGACCGAAAGTCCGGCGGACACCAGCGATCCTTGATCATCTCGGCCTCCTCGCGCAGATGCATGGGCGCCATGAACGGATCCCTGCTCGTCAATATGGCAGCCAATGAAAGCACCGGGTCGAGACAGCGGAAGAAGGCGCCATACAGACACATCTTGCCCATTGGCGCGTCGACAGGCAGCTGCAGCAGCACGCGCCCCAATGACGTCAGGTTCTTGTACATGTCGAGCGCGCCGACCATCTTGAGCTTCTCCATGGCCGCCAGCACGCGCTCGGGCGCAGGCGGCTCGATGGCCGACGCAAGAACGTCCTCCACCTCCATCCCAGGAATGTCAAGCGCCTTGATGTGCATAACGACGTTGCTGAGGTCGGTGCGCTTCATCTCGACCGTCTGGTTGACCTTGAGACGGTCGTAGCGCGCTTTGCTGAGAACACCAAAGTACTCTCCGGCACGATGTCGACCGGCACGTCCCGCACGCTGGTTCAGATTCGAAGTGCCCACCCATGCAGAGACCAGACTTGAGAGGTGACGCTCCGGATCGAAGCGCTTCTCCTTGACGCGACCCGTGTCGACAACGTAGACAACATCGGGGATGGTGATCGACGTCTCGGCAATGTTGGTGGCAAGGATGATACGACGGATACCCTTGTGACGCACAGGCTCGAACACGGCCTGCTGATCCTGGACAGGCACAGTCGAGTGGAGGATGTGGATCTCGTACTGATCGCGGTCGTTGAAGTCGGTGCGGAGGAGCGGGTGATACTGCGTATCAGTGAGCAGCAGGTTGACCGCTTTGATCTCGTCCCAGCCGGGCAGGAAGACGAGCACATGGCCATCGTCTGAGATGGACAACACATAGGCGATGATAAGGGCGACGAGCGGATACGGGATTTCGAGATCGTCGACCTGGTCTGCCATAGGATCGACGGGCTCGTTGGCGCCAGCGGCTGTAACTGCGCCGTTGCCAGCATAGCCATACTCACCGCCCGGACCACCTCTTGCGCCGCCGTTGTTGTTGCGCGATGCCGAGCCGCCTCGTTGGTAAATCTCGCGCTCGATGTAGTCGCGCACATTCTTCTCTGCCCACACCCATCCGCCCATCTGCGGTGTCAAACGAAGCGCCTCGAGGTTGCGCACCGTCTCTTCCAGATAATGCTTTTCGACCGGGTAGCTTCGACCGGGAATCTCGACCACGGGAGCAGGATTGCCCGAAGAATCAGCAAAGTAGGACTGGAAGAGCGTCGGATTGATGGTGGCGCTCATGAGCACCACCTTGATCTCCTTCTTGCCCAGCCTGCGACGCTCGGCAAGGAGACGCTTGATGACGACGAGCAGCAGATCGGTCTCGACATCTCTCTCGTGCACTTCGTCGATGACGACGTGCGTGATCGAGTCCAGAAAAGTGTTGGACGATTCAGCGTCGCCAAGTGCCGACTGCAGTCGTCGCAAAAAGACACCGGTGGTGCAGAAAGTGATGGAACCGTTGGGTTGGGGCGGTTTGGCCTCGAAACGGACCTGGTAGCCGACGGTCTGACCGAGCTTCTCGCCTCTTTCTTTCGCCACGCGCTCAGCGACACTGATGGCAGCGATACGCCTGGGCTGTGTACAGACGATGTTGCACTTCGTACCTTTGCCCTGAAGGATGTAGTCGTCAAAGAGAATCTGAGGGATCTGAGTGGTCTTGCCTGAACCTGTGGCGGCCATGCAGATGGTGACCTGGTTGAGCTCGACTTTGACGAGGACGTCGGACTGCTTTTGCGAGACGGGCAGGCTGAGACGCTGATTACGCATGCTGGCCATGGCGTCGTCCGAGTAGTACCGCTTGAGCGAGGACTCGAGCTGTTCGCTCTTGCGTTGCAGCGAATCCTCGGTGGCGCCAAACTGTTGGTTGAAGCGGCGTGCGCGCTGCTGACGCATCTGGCGCTGTTTTGCGAGCTGGTCGCTGGCGTGATTGCAGGCAGCGTTGGGATCTTCGCCTGCGGTAGCCACACCGATGGTGCGTGGACGCTTGGCATAGATCTTGCTGCGGATCATGGTATCGTAGATGTTCTGAACGGAGTTGTCGAGCTCGTCGCTCATGGTGAATGTGACGTGTGGCGCCTTGTTGATCGACATGCCGGGCTTGTGCAGCAGCGAAAAGGTCTTCCAGAGCGAAGGGTCGGTAGACTCGATGTAGGACACAGATTCGAGGTAGCAGTTGGCGACGGCCTGCTTCTTGTTCTTTCCAACGGCGGCACCAATTTCGTTGCCGGCAATGTACATGGAAGCGTGTGGCTGGCTAGCAGCGGAGGAAGACGATTTGGCGCCGCCACGCTTGGGTTTGCCTTGCTTGCCTACAGACTGGCGGATATCGGGTTTGCCCAGGTTGAAGCGTTTGCAGTAGAAGTCGATGAATTCGCGAGCTCGCTGCACGGTAAGTTCAGTGCCGTCGCTGAGTTTGGCGATGGGACCTTGTTGCTGTGGGACGAGTGGGGCGGGAGCCGAGGCAGTGGGCGTTTTTGTCAAGATGTCACCGCTGTTTTGGAGGAAGAGGACGGCATGAAGCGCAGCAACGCGTTCGGCGTCCTTGGCGGTCTTTGCGTCGCCGTAGACGTGCCAGTCATATTCGAGATCGAAATGAAGGGTGCAGCGAAAGTTGGTATCTCTTCGACCCTCGACCTGACCCTCTTCGACCGTGTAGACGGGATAGGTACCTGTGCGGTGAAGCACATAGTTCTGGATGGGGTTCTTGGGATTATCGAGCCACGCCTTTTTGACGAGACCGCTATCGAGAAGGCCGTGGTAGTAGTCCTTGATGTTTTGCAGAGAGTGGTAGGGAAGCGGTTGTGTTGGAAGGAACTTGGTGGGTTTTGCGGGTGCGCCTGATTTGAAGTTGGAGTTTTTGGTCGAGGGGATCGAGGTAGATGGCGCGGAAGCAGGCTCAGACGACGAAATGGCTGAGTTGGCTTTGGCTGGAGCGCTCTTTTTGGAGCGAGAAGCACTACCGCCTTTCTTTTTCGGTTTCTGAGACGAGGCAGTGCTGTTGCCACGACCCCAGCTCGAGCCGCTGTTCGGAGTGGCCGATGCGGATGACGAAGCACCACTTCGCCAGGTCGAGGAAGCGTCGGCCATGATCGCTGCTGTCCCAGAACAAGACGACTACTCGACACTGGACACTGTAGCTTAAATAGCGAGTCGTGCTACGACAAGCTAAGTGAAGTGGAGATGGAAGCAACGAGCAAAGAAAGAACGAATTGAAGAAGTGGTGACGTGCGCAGCTGAGCTTGCTTTGAGTGAACAGCTAGCTTCCTGAAAGTCACAAGTCGCCCGACAAGTCAACTCTCCTGCACCTCAGCGAGGAGGTGAACCCTTTTTTCTTCTTCATTCTTGGCCCTTTCAGCAAGAAGAAAAAGGAAATTCTCTAACATGTCAGATCGGGCCGCGAGAGGAAAGTTGGACCCTGAATCACCTTGAAACAAGACATGATCGGACAGCGACGCGTTTCGAGCCCTTCGGCGGCCAAGACGTCGTGGTGGCGTTTCTTCCGAGGGTTCACGTCTTCCGCTGCATCAAGCTGACTTTGGGCTTTCATGAATTTTCGTCTTTCCACTTGAGCAGGCAGGCCAAAAGTCGACTGTTTCGGTCGGGCCGTGCCAAAAAAAAAAACCGACACTCGCCGATCGGTGTCTACCGAAGTGAGCTTTTCGATGATGTTGCTGATGATTACTGGTCTCGGTTGAGCCGTCGATGCGATATGTACAGTACGGATGCTTAGGTATGAAAAGGAAGTCCGTGAGGTAGGGATCATGGCAAAGGGCAGTTCTAGAAAAGAGGTCTTCACCGCGTTTTAACCGAGTCGGAAGCCGCCGATCCTGTTCGTGGCCTAGAGTCGAGGCGCCGTTCTTTTCATGGTTTGAGGTGGCTCCCATGCAGCTCCTCCTCTTGCCCCTCCTCCTCCTCTATCGACCGATCACTGCCCCCGCTATATGGACAGCAGCAGAGACACAAGCAATGTGGTCCATAGCATAGCGTCTTCGGTGCTCCTCATAAAGTCGTGTCGCCTCTTCCCCTCCGGCCGGCTGGTCCTCTCCCCCTCATCCTGGACGCCGACTCTCCAATATGTCGATACCTCGCTCTCCTCCCTCGCCTTCTGCATCTAGAGAGGTGCGTGTCGCGATCGTCGGCTCTGGACTCACTGGCCTCGTAGCCACCTACCTCCTCACCGCTCCAACTTCCGACTCGCCCAATGGCGTCAAGGTCACTGTCGACATCTTTGAGCGGGCTGCCACGCTTGGAATGGACAGCGCCAGCATCTCGGTGCCTCTGCCGCCGTTGTCGTCCCCTGCTACGACAGCACCTGCATCGCCGCATCAATCGCCGCATCAAACGTCTTCAACCCGCATTCCTGGTGACAGCAACCATGGCGCATCACGGCGACGCTCCCACAAGTGTCTCAGACTCGAAACGCAGAACCTGGCTGAGCGACAGCGTTCCATGCGCATCGATGTCCCCATGCGTGCCTTCACTGGAGGCTACTATCCACAGCTCCTTGCCCTTTATCGTCACCTCGGGATCCGGATCAAGAAGACCAACTTCACCTACTCTTTCGCTGCGCTCCCACCATCCTCCGCTGCTGCACCTTCCTCGCCATCCTCCATCGTATCCTCCTTTGGCACGCGCCAATTGTCACCGCAGTGCGAGTCGACAGCACCAGCAGCCGGCTGGTCTCCTTCACCCTTGAACGAGAAGGAAGCGGAGAGCGTTCAAGCACCCTCGCCTGGCATCCTGTACAATGGCGCCAACGGCATCCGCGGAGTCAGCGTCCCTGCGAACCTGAGGCACCCGCGCCTGTCCAGCACGGTCAGAGTACCCAACGTCTTCGACCAGGTCAGTCGTATTCCAGCCTACTTTGGCTCGCTCGTGTTGCTCGTCCTAGGGTACCTACAGTTGCTTGTGATTGCGCTCTGGCATCATCACCTCGGCCATACATGCGATCCTAGCCACCCCCTGCGGATGCTTACGCTCGCCGATCTCGTCGCCGAACCTTTTCCTACTCGATCACCAGCTGTCTCGAAAGGCTCTTCGCCCAGAGTGCGATCTCAACTCGGCTTGTTGGTCGAACGGATGGTGGAGTGCGTACTGCGCAGAACGATCTGCTTGGACGAGCGATTCGCACAGCAAACGTTGACGCCGCTCTTCAGTGCTGTCATGACGTCGTCGCTCGGCTCCGTCTGGGCGTGTCCTGCCTCTGAAGTGCTTGATTATGTAGCGCTGACTCTGGGCAAAGACCATTACGTCGTCAAGGACGGCGTTCGGACCGTCGTTGCTACTCTGTTGCAGCACGTAGACCAGCAGAAGATCCAAGCTCAACACAGCAGCAGCAGGAGCAGCAGGAGCAGCAGGGTGTGGACGAACGCAGAGGTGCGTCGTGTCCAGTCCAAGGTGGGGAAAGCCTGGATCGATGTCGTCCATCACGGTCGCGCGTCGAGTCCGCAGCAGAAGTCGGCGGATATGCAAGACATGTCGGGAGAGCCATCGTCGAGTTCGAGCGATCGAACGTCTCGCAATGATCAGGAAGAGCTGCAGCAGCATGGGCCGTTTGACCACGTCATTTTTGCGACGCAGGCCAACCAGACTGCGCACTTCCTCGAGCGGTACGTGGAGACGCTCACTGGCGAGAGCGGGATGGAGGAAGAAGCGAAGAGGTTGGATAGGGTGATGGAGGTGTTGAACACATTCAAGTATGAGCGCAGTGTGGTTGTTAATCATACAGATTGTGCGTTGTTGCCGCGAGACAGAGCGGACTGGAGGGATTTGAACCTTGTCTCGCCATCGCAGGCTCAAGGTGGGGCGAAGCAGGCTTGGACGGTGGAGAAGCGACGCGATAGCGGCGGTCCGGATTGGACTGACGATAATGGAGAAGGGAGTGATGTGAGTGCTTCCAATGACACGCTGTGGTCGCTGGCTGGCGTCGGTCCCACCAAGAAACAAATGAAGGCGCAAAGTGGGTACACGATGGCAACGCACGTTCTTGCGCTGCCCCCACCCGCGACGCGCTCCGATTTGCTGGTGATGCAAACCACCAACCCACTTTCCACACTCAATCCGCGCCCAGCCACAGTGTTGTCCAGATCGACGTTCGAAAGAGCCGTCATCGACGTCGCTGCCCACCTCGCCCGCTCGGAGCTCTTCCATCCTTCCCACGCCACTTCTGTTTCTGGTCGTGTCGAAGTGAAGACCGCTGGAGGAAGAGTTCTCGCTCTGGGCCGATTGCAGGCGAGACAGCAGCAGGAGAGGGGGAAAGGAGCGCAGGTGTGGGTGTGTGGAAGCTGGGCTATTGGGATTCCGCTTTTGGAGGGGTGCGTTGTGTCGGCCCGCTTGGTTGCTGAGGAGATTCTGAGGCGGGAGGGGATGCGGCTGCCGGATCGTGCGAGATGGTGAGTTCGCACTGCTTAAACTGATTGGAAGGACTGCAGTGTACCAACGGAAACAGATTGGAAGGAATGCAATGTACCAATGGAAACAGGGATTCTGTTGACCGCAGTCCAGTGTGTGTGTGTGCTCTCACAAGCAAGTTGTCCCCGTCGTCCGTGCCCGAACGAGTCACATTCTGTCTTCTGAACGACAATCTGGAATAGAAAGTTCGGGATTGGGCTACTATATACATGTTCGCGGATTGCTTTTGCGCGGCGACGATCGAAGCGAGAAAGACATTATCTCGGCTTGTCGTCGCTACGTGATGCTCTCGTCTTTTGGTTTACTTGGAACCGATAAACTCGCGCACATAGTCAGCAAAGCTGACCATGCAGATCGTCTGCCAGATGCCCAAAAAGATCCTTGGGGTGACACCCCTGTACAACCCTTTGATGCCGTTCTCCTTGTAAATGTATGCAAACGTGTTACCGATCGTCAACTTTTCAGGCCTATTGCTGCCTGGAGCTGCCTTGGCCATGGACTGCATCTCGACGCGAATCACCTCGATTGGCTGGTTCCAGGTGGCGAGCGCGCCGCCGATGGACGAGCAAGCGATGCGTTCGACGGCGTTGAGCTTGTCCTTCTCTGTCTTGCCCGAGAGGCTGCGGATGGGCGATTCGGCGAGACGGGCGAATCCCATTCGCGAGCCCCAGTTGGTGCACTGACGCACAGCAACCGCGTTGACTCCCTTGTTGATGCCCTTGAGACCTTCGCGGCGGTAGATGTCGGCGAAGACGGCCCAGGTGGAAGGGGGTTTGATGCCGGCTTCGGCCTGCTTGTGGCGCGTGATCTCGGCGGTCTTCATGCACGTGCAGAAGCCCATGGTGGCGTAGGCCTGTGCGATTCCGCCCGTCATCCCGCCGAGTAGGCCAGCTGAGCCCGAGGAGAAGCCGGCGTTTTTGGCGACCTTCTCGACTTCAGCGGCAGTGAAGAGTAGCACGGCACCTTTGGTCGAGGCTTCGATCCACGCCCAGGGGATGAGTCCCTGGTAGAAGCCGAACACTCCTCCGCGCGAAGAGACCGTCTTGAGCGCCTGCAACATCGTCTGCTGTCGGTTGGATGCCATTTGTGTCTTGATCACCTCGAGTGGCTGTCCCAGCGTCGTCACCTGGCAGAGGCGAAAAAGAGCAGAAGCAAAAGACAAAAAAAAGTGTTAGCATCTTCACCAAAGGCGTGTTTGAATAGCGAGGGGCAGACGCACCTCGACAATGTTCATGATAGATCCAACGGCAATGTTGGACCACGAGAAACCCTTTTGTTGCGGTGCCATGTTTGCAAGTTTCCGGAATCTAGCGCTTTTCTGAGAGGGACAAGCACTTTGCTGCGATCGCAATGAAGAGGAGCGAGCGCGTGGCACGTGTATGGAACCTGAGGAAGGTAGGTGTAAGGCGTATAGGGGGTAGCCTGTTGAACAGCTATTCAAGAGAGAAGGGGGTGGCGGTAAGTGATGGTGTTGAAGAGAAGAGAAAGGAGGAAGCGAAGTGAAATTCGGAAGGTATGCCAAGGGTTTCCCCTCGCGGACTGTCTCTGGCGCACGGATAGCAAGAAGAAAGCGCAGCCGAGTTGAGCCAAAGTATGCACGCGTTAGAGACAGGTGAGCTGGCTCGGCTCAAGGTGAGTGTGCTTTGGGGCCAACTTCGTTATTTTGCTATTTTGTGACCCCAACGCGTGGCGCGGGTTTGCTGCAAGTCTGAGAGGGTGTGAGCGAGAGAGGGATCTTTCCGATTTTGTTCCCCACTCCGCCTGCCTCTCTTCGTTGGGTTTTTGGTTGATTGGAAATCCAGATTTTGGGTCAACGTTTTCCCGATCTGGTCGCTCGTGCATGCTTCTGACTCGATCTTCTCTACTCTCCGAGCCCCGATGTTGTTGATCTCTCTCGCAAGTCATACGATTTTTGACAGCTAGAAAGCGTATCGCACTTTTCTTCTTGCTTGCTGGTGGTGGTGGTGACGAGCAGAGTGTCGCTTTTTGGGGCAGACGCACACGCTGCGACGATTCTCTCGGATTTCTCAATTACACCATTGATCAGCTCAAGTTGTTGTTGATCACTCTTAGCGCACGGGAACGGTAACACAGTGTCGAGCGTCGAAAGCCAACTTTGATAGTGGTGATCTAGTTGCTCATCATCATCTAACGCCTCTCGTTTGAAGGCAGCGTGGAACAACGTAGCGAGGATTATTGGTTTTTGGGCTCGAGAAGAAAATCATGCGCCGCGTTTTTATCGATGCCAACCCTCGACCTTTGAGGTTTTTCATCGGAAAGCGAAAAATCGGGCTGTGTTAAATTTGCAGTGGTCAGTGTACGAATGTTAGACCGTCAACCGCAGTGAGATGGAGAGCTTGCACGTCAGCAATGCCTCTTCTGGCTGGCACCCACCCACTTCATCCACCGCCTCCCTAACGTCTCTTCGCTTCACTACTGGCCCGATGCAGGCCCTGCCACCCTTTGGGCTAAGATCACAAGTTGACGGCAGCGGGCTGTGCAGACTCCACCAACCCTACTAATGCACGGTGCCCTTTGTCTTGGCACACGACGTACGTACTACATCTTGCGGAATGGAGTGCCCGGCGCTATTTTGCTTCAATCGCTCTCTCTCTGTGCAGTAAACCGGAGAATTTTTGATCATCGCTTGACGGAGAGTTTTTGTGCGTCTTTAGCGAAAGCACAAAGCTGTCAAGAAACGAGAAACCCGGCGAATTCTTTCGTGTGCTTATCAGCCGGCGAAAGACGAGAGGAAACGGTTTTTTTAAAAAGAATTAGTGCCATCTTGGCGTACAAAAGCCGAAGAATGCCAAGAACGTCCAACAACCGCAATATCGAAGCCTCAGGATTGGGCCGTAGCGAACTCGCACTAAGTCGAAGCAGTCTTCTCTTGGCACACACACACACTCACTTCGAGGCTAGAGACGCAAGAGCAGGGTTCCGAGACTCCGGGCTGCTCATTTACCGCCGCCAGTCCGCCTTTCCCCATGGAATCAATGCCGTCGGCAAATTTGTCGTGCTTCTTCCGTCGCTCGCTTGGCGTTCGAGTGACGCAAGCTCATCGACCCGACCCAAACGTGTCCCGGCCTTCATCCTGACGTGCGGCTTGTGATTGATAACGATTCCTATCAGCAAGGTGGGAGAAACCTTAGAGGTAAGCATGCCCATGACAAGTGCCGAAACCACGACAGTTAAGCTAAATACCGTGAGAGGCTTTTCCATTGTCTGCGGATTTTGTAGCGCAATCTTGCTTGCTTGCCACCAAACTAGTGCGAAACGTTCTCGTAAATGAGAGCACAAACCTTCCCGTTACACCGTGTCTGTCGCAATCGACCCATGAACGAACACTGTTTGCACTTTTCTGGCAAGGTTCACAAGCCTCTCTACCTACCACAGTGTTTACCTCTCCATCGAGCTGCATGCGATCGCAAGTAACACCCTTCTCACGCTTGTGATACCAGCCTCCATCACATCTTAGGTTTGGTACAGTCTTGGCGTTTGAGACGCTACAGCTTTTAGACTCTGGTGTTAACTCGTTGTGCGAAGGCGTTGGTGGCGTGCGAACAGCTCACCCCGTGTGGAAACCTCGATCGCAGCGATAGCAGGAAGAAGGTGGGACGGCTACGGTTTCATGTGAATTATGAGCTAGGGTGGTGCTTCTGGGCATGCCAAGACCTCTAGTCTCCTGTCTGCTAGCGCGCCGTGCGCTTAGTCCGGAACCCTTTCCGGCGCCTGCCACCCAAGCTCCAAAGCGTCACGGAGCACGTCCAGCTCTTGGCAGTGGGCCCTTACCTGCGAGCATTAGTGGCTCTTGACAGCCGACTGCTGAGACACACCCTGACACTGATAACGACAAGTTGCGTGACTGCATTTTGGCCGCTGCCGTGGGTTTGCAACACCTTACTGTACAATCGGAAAAATGGGCTCGCTCGAGTCTGATCGGTTGCGCTTCATATCTGCGCCACCCTGGAAGAAGGTGGCCTTGGGAATGTCTCCACCAGCTGGTCTGATTTTACTGAGCTGCTCTGATAGAGGGTTTCCACAGACGCATGAGATATATACGATTGCTCCCAACTGCAGAGACACTCTGGCAGGCCCCTTTTCCACCGTCTTCTTTCTCCCCCCCCTTCTCCACAAACTAGACACACTCGACATCGACAGCGACACCTTCCCCTCCTTCACATAGGCCAGCATACACTCACAATGCCTCCAACGTCATCATCGGCCTCTGACACAAGGTTGCATCCTTTTCTCACCCGTCTGGAGCACATGACATTCGCCTGGTTTACCTCGTGCATGTCTCTTGGTGGGATGGCCAACCTCTTCATCGCGAGAATCATCGACTCTTCGGGCCTCCACTACCTCGGCATTACCCTCTTCTTCATCAACATCGTCTACCTGCTCCTTCTTATCACGCTCCAAATCGTCCGCTACACCTTTACCCCTGCGACCCTCACGTACACGCTCACACACCCCATCGAATGCTGTTTCGTTCCCACAGCCCTCCTGGCGTGCGCAACGGTCATCAACGGCTTCGCCGCCATCGCTGGGACCGACACCACTCGCGGATGGGAGTTGTTCCTACGCACGGCGTTCTGGATCTACTTTGTCGCGAGCTTTCTTATCTCGCTCGTGTGCTATACGTGCTTGTTCGCTCGCGCCGAACAGAGTCTGCACCACATGAATCCGGCGTGGGTGCTGCCCATCTTCCCGCTCATGCTGTGCGGCAGTGTCGCATCGAGCGTCGTCCCTACGCAGAGCGAGCTCTCGGCGCTAGTGATGTCCATCTGCGGGCTGACGTGTCAAGGTTTGGGATTCACGGTCTCGTGCATGATGTACGCAGTCCTGCTGTTGAGACTGATGACGGTGAGTTACCCGCCGCCTCGTGCCAGGCCCGGGCTGTTTATGAACTGCGGCCCTCCCGCGTTCACTATACTGTGCCTCATGGGACTGTCGTCCGAGATGCAGCGAATCTTGCCTGCTCTACCGACACCCTTGCCGCTGCCAGTAACGACGTACGAGACGCTCAGCATCGTCGCGTTGGCCTCGTCTATCTCTCTGTGGTTCATCTCGGCGTGGTTCTACATGCTCACCGTCTCATCGCTCATCCACGTAGCCGCGGATGCGAAGCTGAGAGGCGAGATGGAGTTCATCCTCGCTTGGTGGGCGTGCGTGTTCCCGATCACCGGATTTGCGATGGCGACCAACGAGATCGGGGAAGCGTTGGCGAGTGGAGCGGTGAAGGGTGTTGCGCAGGCGATGGTGGTTTGGCTGACGGTGGTGTTCGTGGGCGTGGCGGTGATGCATGTTAGGGCGGTTTGGTGCCGGGGGATCATGCTGGAGGGGAAGGATGAGGATCGGGTGATCGATACTATGTACCATCGGGTTGGGTTGGGTGGCAGTGGTGATGGCGGACATGGTGCCGATCTGGAAAAGACGGCAGCGGCGCATTGTGAGCACACTGCAAGGCATCAGCACCAGCATCCACATCAGCAGCGAGGGCAACGAGAAGATGACCTCGAAGCACACAGTCCCTACTCGAACCCTCCGACGTACCCCTCGACTCCTGCTGTCTCGGTCAGCAGATTGAGCACCACCAAGAAGGATCCCGAGCACAAGCAGGACCGTCACCGCGACGACGACGACGATGTGGACAACATCCAGCCTCTCCCACCTTGCTCTTCGTCGTCCTCTTCGTCGGGACCCACGACTCCGTGGTCATCTCAACTCCGAATGACTCCGCTCTCGTCGTCTCCTTGAACATGGCCCGCCATCATCTTCTCGCAGTGCAAACCGTCGATAGTCTCGCAGCAATTTCTCCATCTCGCATGCCAACCAGGTCGTTTCCATTCGCGCTATCGCAACTGCATCCGTCGTCGTCTACACTCTCGTTTTCAGGTCGTTATTGTCACCTCGCTTCCTGTTCATACATTCATTTTTTTCCGCACCATGCATTTTCATTCATCTTTCCTACCGCAAAGCCGTGCTAACAAGCGTGGGAGTGAATCGTCCTATGAAAGGGCGTGATTTCATGCATGCATGCATGCACGCACATAGAGAAAGGAAGATGAATTTTCCTCAAATGTCCCTTTGTGCCATCAAGCAGCATCACTAGCAGCCCCATTGAAACCGACTCGCCGTGTCAGCCTTGGGCTGATGCAACAAGATCGGCGCATAATGTTTCAACAATGATCGTCGACAAACGGGCAGCACGGGGCAAGGTCTGGATGATGACGTTTCGTCTTTCGCACTAATTAGCATATGGGTCAGCGATTCTTGCGCACGAGTGATCCTCTCTAGCCGGTGGGGCAAGGCCGAATTGAACACAAGCCACTCGAGTGTGTCTGGTCATGGTCGCAACCGCCCACCGTCACGATAAGGGTGAGGGGCCCTTGTTTCCTTTCGCCAATGAAGGGACTTGTGCTTTGATGAAAAAGCTGATAAGCCAAGCAAGGCCCACCATTGGTCGCCGGAAGGAATGAGCTCACCATCTGTCTCGGTGTACTGTAGCTTTGATGCACACAGGCACAACCTTGGCTCACACAGCCGGTTGCGACACCCGACAGAAGGCGAACAGCACCAAACATGCCGAGCCGAGGCTTGCATGAGCATCGCGTTTCAACTGCAACCGGCGATGGTGTGAGCAGAACAAAAGGCTTTCTTTTTTCATCATTGCATCTTTTGTTCAACGCAAGACTTTTCCCGCAGTTCCAAGCCTCGTCATTCGATTGTTACCCACCCGTTTCACTCTCAACCACGCATGCTCGGACCTGTCGTGGGCTGTGTCGTCCCGTTTCCCCGCCGAGCCAGCACAAGAGTGGGTTGGAACTTCGGCACCATACAACGGCGCTATCGATGCAGTACGAGTTCACCTCGCGGCGAGTACGAAACTGCTCATGCGCGGGACAACGGAAAATAGAAGTGTCAAAAGGCTACTCACGTTGTGTAGAGCGCGCTAACTAGCGTATGTTGCTGCTTGCTGATGTTTCCACATCGGAAGCGAGAACCGAGGGAAGGGCAAACAGGCGGATCGGTATGCATCAAGTGGATGTGCATGATGCATACCCTGCACACGATCCCAATGCTTGTTAAGACATCAATACTTCTCACTACTTCTCACACAGATCGAAGGAGCGACTGGACTGAAACATAGGGACCCGACTCGGCGGCGGAAATATGGAGAAAGGGGCGAGTTTTCCCCAAAAAAAAAAATCCATGATGAAAAACAATGTGAACGGCGCGCCACCGCCACACACAAGTTCAACAAACAATTGAACATGAATTTGGAAGAAAAATAAAAATAAAAGAAAGGGTAGAAATAAAAAGAACAATGGGGCGCCCGTATGATGATGATTCCTTCGGTTCATCGAAGCTCTTTGCCTTTCTTCTGACGTACGAGCACAGCCGAAGGTTATTCATGGTGGTGTTGGTGCAAATGCACACACGGAGCGAGAGCTTCCGGTGCCCCAGAAGTGAAACTGCAGCAGCGTCAAATCAAGCGGAGAGTGGTTTGGGATGAATGGTTGTACCTTGGCATCGGGAATCCACAAGACGAGCATTGACTTTGGCTCGAGACTTCATTTGGATATCAACCAGTGCCACAAGCAGTGACACACACGCGCACGCACACACGCATGCTTTCATCTCTGATGAACTCGATGGCAGTCTTCCCCGCCCCCCTCTCTCTCTCTCTGTGCTCCCCCTCTCCGAAAACATGACTCTTCAGGAAAGCTTCATTTGTGTATCGGGTGGTGATGGTGCGGGCGGTTGTTGGCGATACCGCGCTTATTTGTCCCTCTCTTTGAAAGGGACACTCTTTGCTGAGTGCCTCTGCGTTTTCATATCCCACTCTGAGTCCAACCCAAGCCTTCAAGGGGGGCGAGGAGGAACATAAAATGAAGGGGCTTGATTGACTAGGGAGCGTACGACGCGCGCGCCCTTTCCCCCCTTCTCCTTCATCCATCGACACTCCTACCCCCCTTGCCCTGATCATCCACCACCACCGCACTCCATCGTCAACACTTTCCCCCTCGTCTACATTATTCATCCCTATCATATCATTGCAATCCGATCGGTGAAACCACTTACGCACGGATCTCTCCACTAAGACGCAACAACATTTTCTAGGGTCCTGCACAGTCACTGCCGCTCGGATCGCTTTTTCCCGGCTTGATTACCTGTTGCTTCAGAAAATACCCGTTGCGCTGCGGCCAGAGCGAGCGAGCGCGCTAGGATCGCTTCACGTCGCCGGCTGTTTTATATTCCCATGCACACCCCTGTCAAAACGCCCATCTCGAGCTCACTGCACACGGCGCCTTGTGCATTCTCGTCTCAACAAGGCCTGCAGCTGCAACCGACAGCAAGGCATCCATAGCGGCGCAGAAGGTCTGTTCGTTTGCTCGCAGACGAAGTTGCCGCGCGGGTGATTGCACCTTTCTTTTTCATTCGTTACTCTGATCGCGCATAAGGTGTATAGGGTGCGCTTGGATCGCTCCTCCTTGCCTTGGGTTGTCCGGTCCCGCGTTCATTTTGCCTTGCTTGCTCGCCCAGCTTGGAAGCCCAATCGGCTCTCATCTGGGTTAAGCAGGAGGCAGCTCCTCTTGCTATCTCATTGTGAACGCTCAACGCCCACCTCACAAGAAGAGGAACCGGCAACAGGAACCAGATCGGTCTTTTTCTCTTTTTGTCTTGCCAGAGGCGCAATTTCGTAGCTGCTCTCATACGATCAGCACACGATTGGCAAACATATATATTTAGAGGTCCCACTTTCTCGAGAGAGGTGTGCAAGGCGCACGTAAAACACCCAACCTTTCTTTCTGCCATTTGCGAAACATAATGCTCGTTGCCCACGCATCGCCTTCGAGTATGGCGAACACTTCTTCCGGCTCGACTGCGATCCGTTTGCCGCCCATCCGCTCTTCCTCCCCACCGTCATCGTTCCGTCCGGCTATGCCTTCGCGCTTCAGTTCTCCTCCCCATCGCCACCATCCGTATCGTCACTCTCCACCGTCAATGTCCACCGCCGCTCCAACCACCACCACCGCAGCAGCATCTACTTCAGTCTCTTCGTCCGCTTCCACAGCTACTACCGTGGGGAAGCATCAGCAAGACGAGTTCTCGCTGAGCGACGAAGAAATGCTTCTGTGTGACGGCGACGACGAGGGAGACGGTGCCGACGATGACGAAACGTGGTCGAATTGTTCTGCAGGCGACACTGCTCGACAACATGGACGACACCACAAACGCTCTCCCGAGATTGCGAACGACACTACGGCTGCGGGCAGCGGTAGTCACCACCACAGCAGCGGCGGCTCTCAACACGATACAGCAAGCAGCAACGGTAGGAGTAGGAGACTTCTTTCGCTCGAACAGTCGAAAGTGCTTTACAAGATTTTGGAAAAGGTATGTTTAACTGCCCAAGGTGTAGATGTGGCGCGGTGTTGGTGCGAGTGGGAGTTGCGATGGCATGTGGCGCTGCGGGGTCATAAGGTGGTTGGGATGGTGTCTTTGGCGCCACCTTTTCTTGGTGGCGAACAAAAGCGACTTCATATGCGAAACATGACAACCAACCGCCGTTCCCCCATGCATCACCTCATCAGCCCCGCTCGCCTCGTTCAATGGCCGGTGGAGAACACGCGTTTACTCACCCACCACCCTCTTTTCGGCCGTCCCCTTCTCTTATCTCCCCGCCTCTTCACCACCTCCAACAGACCCACTTCCCATCGACGCAACTCCGCGAAGCTGCAGCGGCTCAGCTCGGCGTCTCCCCGCGAAAAGTTCAGGTGGGTCTCCCCTCCCCTTTATCCCCCACTCCCCCATTTCCTTCCCTGGTACTAACCCTCTTCGCTCTGATGTCTCTTCGCTCCGCGCAGGTGTGGTTCCAAAACCGCCGACAAGTGGGCAAGAAACGAATGATGGAAGCCGTCACCTCAATCGTCGCCACACAACCCAACATCTCGCTCGAGATGCTGCAAGAACAGCTGCAGGCCACACTGTCGCCCGGCAAGCCGGGTGGGCGGTGCGCAGACGCCATGGAAGACGAGCGTACTCGCGCGTGGAGACGGCATACGATCCGGTTGGCGCTCAACCCGACCGAGCAGGAGGAGGAGGAGTGTAAGGCTGCCCTGCGCGAGCTGGAGAGGGGCTATTCGCGCGACTACCACTTCCAGCAGCAGTTACATCAGCAGCGGGAGAGGGAGAGGGAGAGGGAGAGGGAGAGGGAGCGATATGTGCCCACACCGTCGTCTTATCCTGGGGAGAGGGAGATGTTGTTTCGCTCGACCAGCGGTGGTGGTAGTGGCGGTTCGCGAATCCGCGCGACGCGCTCTGCAGCGACTCTGCGCATCAACGTGCCCCTCACCACCACCCATCCACCGCTGATTGCAACCTCGACGTTCCCAGACACGCAGACGGTCACGTCCACACCCACATACACTGGCCCGGGGAGCGCTACACACCTCGAGACGCTGTCGGCGCGCACACCGCGCACTGCCTCTCGAGGCCCTGGGATGGTCGTCATGACGCCGCTCACGCCCGGTGCTGTGCGGAGCGCCATTATCCCCCCGGCGATCGTGACGAGTCAGAAGGAGAGCTTCAGCATCCCGCCGCCCCCACCACCGCACCCGCAGCGGCTGAGCGAGTACGACGATCGACGTCATTATCAACAACAGCCGCAGCAGAGGATGCGCATGGAAGCGCATTACCCGCACCCGCACGGCGTGGCCAGGAGGGATAGGAGCGCGACGTTGCCCCTGCAGCGATGGGAGGCGGAAAATTTTCACTACATTGCCGGCCCCAAGACGGGACGCTCGCCCGAGTGGACTTCTGAACAGCGACGTGCCTTCCACCAGCCGTCGCAGTCGTCGCAGCCGAGAGCGCGAGTCTCACCGCCCTACCCATCCACCGTCCCCAGATACACCGGAGGAGCACGATACAGGTCGTCCACCGAAACACTGTCGCGCTTACCCCCGCTACTCCCCTCTCTGCACTCGAACACCACCGTCCCGCAGCAGCAGAGGCGCGAGCGAGAGCAGAGGTTCGCGCCGTACCCCTCACCGCGCACTTACCCTCCCGCTCAACAGCATTACGCAGCTATGCACCGCGCGCCGCCTCCCGCGCCCTCCGACGGAGGGATGATGGCGGGCGGCAGGAGCCGGAGCATCTCCACACCGCTGCACCGCCCGTTGCTGGACTTACGTTTGAGTCCCAGCTCGCGCTTCAATGCTACCAGCGCTGTGAGACGTGCCCCTTCGCCCCCGGTGCTCGCTGCAACCCGAAGAAGCCCCAAACAGCGCAGCCCACCTTCGCACACGCTCACGCTCTCCCCCGTACGCACCTCGACAACATCCGACCCCACCGCACCCTCACAGGCGAATCAGCAGCGTCACCATCAACCGCGCCGCCAAGAAGACCGACACCCGAGCGATGGAGATGCAAAAGAGTCGCGTGCAAACGTACTGATGGACGTCCGCACGCTTACAAATCGGTCTTAGCTTCTTTAAGGGGGTTTATGTGATGCTTTTTTTGTGTGTATCAACTTTGCTCTTGGGTCGTCGAAAAAATTGAATGGTTTTCCGCATGTGCGCCACCCTGCTGCTCATGTGTCGGCTGTGTCGAGTCTGACATGTGGTGCGAAGTGAGTGGCGCAGAGTATCACGTTGCACGCTCGGGCGTTGATGCAGACTTGTGAGGGTGTTGTAGGATGTATTTTGCATTTCAAAAAGGTGACCGACCGTCGGGGCGAGTGTCAAAAGAGCCCAGACTTATACACACCAGCCTAGCAACGCCCGCAAGCCGCACTGACCGTGTTGGGGAGGATCAGAACATCTCCTCTTCATCCTGTGCGACCTGCATTGAATGCGACACAAAGAATCGTCAGTATCGAACCTCAAAATCTGGCATCTCGTCGGCAGCGGCAAGACTCACCTCGTTGCCCTCGGGCACTTCGAACCCTTCCTCGGTGGAATACAGGATCGCCTGGATCTGCTTGAGACTCTCCTGCTCCTCGGTGCCCACATGCAGACCCTCGGGATCCTCCTCCTCGGTCGGGGCAGGGAATTGCTCGGCCAGGATGGACAGTCTCTCCTGGACGAGGATCTCGATGTCGCGCAGTTTGGCAAAGTAGAAATCGCGTTCTTTTTCCAACGAGTCGACCGAGACCTTCATTTCGTCCATCTGTGCAGTCAAGGCTTGGATGGTTTCGTTGGGGACTGCTGCGCCTGATGGCGCTGGACGTGCACCACCCGCGCCGAGCGGACGTCTCGCTGCCGCCGACGCCGACGCCGGGGCCGCCCTAGCGCTCGGTCTAGTCGTCGCCGTCGATGCACCCGCAGACCTCGACGCACCTGCAGCAGTAGTCCTCGCAGCGCCCACACTCACCGCTCCCACCAACGGCGGCGGAGCAGCACCAACCCCGCCCCTCCTCGCCTCAGCATCGTACACCTCGCCCGCAAAGTTCTGGTCCCAATACCGCTTCAGCCACTGCAAAAACTCGAGATTGTCCTGCATCTTGCACCGAATCAGCCGGTCCACGGGAATCGGTTTATCGATGCGATTACGCTTGAAGCTCTCTTGGAGAACTTTGAAGTTGTTGATGTACTCATAGTCGTGTTTTGCGTCGAACTTGATTTTGACGAGCGGAACGTTGTAGTAGATGGAATCGATGATCTGGGCATATGCTGCGCCGGAGCCGCACTGCTCGACTTTTGTGTACGAGAAGCCGAGGAGTTCGTTGATCCAATTGATAAGTTCTGTGCGTGATTCACCCATGGTGGGCCACAAAGAAGTGATGGTGCGTGATGGTGGTGGTGGTACGAGTCGAAGAAATGGAGAAGAGACAAGCAACACTGGTGAGTGGCTTTTGGATGCATGTGCGCACGCGCGTGTGTATGTTTCTCTACAGTACTTCGCGTGGTCCCTTTGTGTTGTTTTTTGCCCTCAGAATTGTCGGCCGACACGCGCGTTTGCGTGCTTGCTTGAACTGCGCTCAGACGCGTCCTCTGAGACCAACACTCAACAACACTGCTCCTTTGCCGCCGCTCTGCTGCTCTACTGCCCCTGTTGGTCCAAGACTGTCCAACACTGCATCGTCACACATAGGAGGACTTCTTCATCTCCGTTCCCTCTCAAACTTCCTTTCTGGCCGAGTACCGACTCGATGTGTGATTCTTTCACAATGGCCCGCGTGCCCGGTGGATGTGACTGCGCAGAGAGAGAGAGAGAGAGAGAGAGAGAGAGAGACTGCAGATCCTGAGCCGTAACTCTCGGTGCGCATATGAAATGAAGTGTGCTTGTGCAGTTTTTGTCACGAGAGTTGTTTTGAGAGCGGAGAGTGGGGCCAGTTCTGCTGCGCTGCTTGCCTTCCTGCAAAGACTCTCGCTCTTACCAATACCAACACCATCAGCACGCCGTCCCCCGATTGGGCCGTATCGACAACATGACAGCCACCCTGATCATGCTGACGCTGCTCAGCATTCTGTCCAGTTGGACTGTACTGGCTGGGTCGACGATCAGTCTTTTGCGCGCTAAACATCGTCAACGTCTTGTCGGATTAGACGGCTGGCAACGTCTGCAGCTGTGCGTATGTTTGCTCGATGTTTTCCTCCTCCTTGCTGTCGCACCGCTGTTCCTTGTCCATGCGTACAAGCAAGGGGCTGCTGGTTCGATTTGGGCAATGGCCTTCAAGACTTCGACGACCACGTTTGCTATGGTTGTAGCTTTGGTGCTCAGACCAGCGGTGCTTGCCGCTCTGGCAGCGAGCTTTTACTGGAAGCACAAGTCAACAATGCGTTTGCAGGTGGTGCTTCCACTCACAGCCATTATAGTCGTAGCTGGCATCGCCACAACCGCGGCAGTCAGGTGCACACCCGTCAATCGCGAATCGCCTTCCTGCGCAGCGGCACCATTCGTCAAGATCATAACCATCACATCACAAATCGTCTTTGCGGTCTGCGCCACAACTTTCCTAGTCCTAACCTCCTCATTAACCTCCAACGCCAACATTAACACACAGCGCGCGTGTGTGCATCCGCATACTGCCACCGTAGCCCGTCGAGCACCAAGCCTCTCGCTCCTCATCCACACCCAACCCGACCCCTGGACGCGTCACATCAACCTCGACAGCCCCGTTAAGCCCGATTTCGGTCTGCAGCGTCCCAACCCACAAGCGAGCGTGGATTACGGTCCCAGGCTCATGCACAATATTCTGGGAGACGCGGATCGCACAACCGACGCAGCAACGGCTTCGTTGGGCTATGCGTCTGCTGTCGCGAGCTCGACAAATCCGTACCTTCTCGGCTCTGCTTCTCTCGCTTCTCGAGAAGCGCTCAACAGCGTGGCTGCTGCGTCCAGGATCGATCTTGCGGAGGCGGGAGAAGGACGCGGTTTGGGATACGCCACTTCGACGAGCAAGAATTCGGCACCTCTTGGTGCAAATTTGTTGTCGAGGACGCCTAGTCCTGGAATCATGGAGGTTGGTAGTCGTCCGCTCTCCAGGCTGAGTGCAACGGCAACGGATGAGCTGTTGCTGGATCGCAGGGCGAACAGCAGTAGTCACTCAGAGGGTGACAGAGATCGATCTCGGGCACCTTGGAGACCACTCGCAGCTAGCCTGTCTTCCCTCTGGTGTCCCATAGCACTATCCACCTCAGCACTGCTTGTAACAGCGTCAAGCGCGCAAACGTTCATCATTCTCGCCTCTTTCTGCTTCCCCGCCACGGTGCTACTCGCTCAAGAACTCGCTTCCCGCTGCTCAAAACGACACTCACTCCCTCCATCTCCAGAGCCTATCTCACCAATTCAACAACCACATCGCAGCCCTCTTTCGCCCCGCGCATCCACCGCCTCGTCAGCCGTACTCGTCTACGACAACCCTGAAACCCTTCGAAACCGGCGACCCCATCTACGCTCTCGCTCGTGTCCTCTCGAGTCAGAGCTCAACGGCTACGGCGATCCCTCCTTCGATCGAAGTGCTGGTGCTGCGGGCAGACACCGCCAGAGTCTGTCGTCAGCGAAAAGCGTGCCCTACCTGGGCAAGCATTGGGCAGCGGGTAAAGTCAGTGGTGACCGCGTCGTCGCTCCGAGGAGTAGCTTTGTCAGGGGGCTCAATTTGATGTTGAACCCCAAACCGAAGTTGGAGGTCCTGCCCTGTCCTGTGATGGAGCAGGAGTATGGTGCGGCGCTACAGGGGAAGGCTCGAGTAAGCGGTGCACGCGAGTCGGGGCTTCTAACAGTTGTGGCGCAGGCGGTGGTGGAAGGGTTGTTAGAAGCCCCACCTGTTCAAGGACATTGGACTGCTGATAGCGAGCGTACGTGTATCACGCAGTGCTACGGGCTAGAGGACGCGGGGCGTGCTCCCTCGTCCATGATATCGCTGCACGCTCCAGAGACTGAAGGCGAAAGCGTGGACGCACTGCAACAACAGCCTCACGATGTCATCCTGGACTTCGACGACACGCCGGGAAGCCCACGCCTGCTCACGAACGCGCCACCCCTCCACGAACACGCAGAGCTGGAATCGCCGACCAAACGACAGCTCGCGGCACGTAGCAGCACCCCCAAACGACCCGGCACACACCCTATAGCCTCACCCAGCTTTTCGAGCAACGAAGACTCGCAAGTGATGGGCAACAGTGCCTCGCGACTATTCTCCGAAATCATGGACATCCTCAGGGGAAACACAGGCCACAACCGTACAGCCGACCACCGAAGCGGAGGTTCCTTGAATCACAGCTTACGCCGCACTCCACCGAAAGGGTATGCCTCGATCGATGGCGAGTCCGCCGGAGTCAAAGAGAGCAGCAGGTACGCATCGGCGACCGAAGATTGCGATACGATCGTCATCCACTCGCTGGATTCGAGCTGTGAGTTTCGGACTGCTGCTTCAACAGGCGCAGCGCAGCCCTCCTTCGCTTCGCAGAGCCGTACTGCAGAGCGCGTCCGCGCCCACGACGGCGAAGATCACCCTTCAGCCTTGATGTTCGAGCAAGCGCAAACCGAGACGGAACTCGAGCGCAAAGGATCCACCTCAAGCACACTCTCGTTCTCCAGCATCTCCAGCCGCATACGCTCCTTCCGACGGGCAACTAGTACCACCAACGTAACTCCATCCGGCTCACCAAGCTCACGAGCAAAGCCCGAGCAGCAACACCACGAAGTTAAGAAAATCCGCAGCCGAACCTTCGCGTCCGCATTCGGGATCGAGCTGGGCATGCTGCACCGCAACGGATCCAAAAACAGGAGGGACACACCTGGCTCGCACGTCGACAACTCTCCTTCAACTAGCGCCGGCACTTGCCCCTCGTCTCTCATGGATCTGAGCTTCTCTCCATCGCCCGCAGCCGCTCCTCGCCAGACGGGTGCGCAAGAGACGCCGTCGCCAAATGCTATCGTGGACGGCAGCTCGAAATCGGCGCATAGACGCAACCTCTCGCGCGCAGACTCGATCATGGACATGCTCGACGACGACCACGGCGACACGATCGAGGAGATGCTCGAAACCTTCGATGGCGTGTCTTGCGGGTCCCAGGTGAACGAGCCGATTGCGGAGGGCGAGGGGAGGCCGACGCAGGGGGTTGAGGCAGAGTTGGATGGGGTGGCGGTTAGGTTTGAGAAAACGAGCGGGGAGGTGGATTTGGCGGACGTGACCGTTCATGATGCGTGGGAGCGGTGCTTTCAGCAGGACGAGTGCGAGGATTGTGATGAGGGGTTGTTTGGTGTCAAGCATGAATGCGAGGGAGTTGGGGGCGATGGAGAGGGTGGTTACGATCTGATGGGCTTCGATACGAGGCGGCTAGTTGCTCGTGCTCCTTTTCTGGACACGGTGGAGGAAGAACCTGAGGACGACCAGGCGGTCGAAGGGAGAGAGGAGCATCAACGGTGTTCGACGCAAGATCGATTTGGCCAAGACCAGGACAGGCATCAGCCGACCACATACTCCCTATCAAATGCTACTAGAGATGATGCACCAAACGCTTCTTCAAGCTCCAAACTCGACTCGAATTCCGAACTTATTGACAGCAGCGACGCAGGAGCTGGAGCATCTCGAGAATCGCTACTGCTAGAGCGGGAAGCAGAACAGCGTCGACTCGCCCAGGCTTTGATGGAACACGAAGTCATGTTCCCGCACAAGACATTATCGAGGATCGAGGAAGTGACCGAAGCAGCCACCACCACACTGCGAGCATCCAGATTCCGAACCAGCAGTGCAGCGAGTGGGAGCAAGCTTCTCAGCGACAAGACAGCCAGCACAGCCGATGCAAGCTCGCTCCGTCTCGGGCTGCCCCTCTCTTTGGCCTGTGAGGGAGCAGTGGAGCGCGGCGGGATCGATACTGCTGCTTCAAAGTCGACCGAGTCGGTAAGTGATGTCAGCGAGGGCCAAGATGAAGAGAAAGTGCTGGAGGAGCGGCGGCTATTCTTCGTGACACCTCGAACTCGTATGCGACGTCGAGCTGCGGCGGGACGAAAAGCGGCGATTCGTTCTTTCGGTGCTGAAGCAGCCACGGGCTCCAACGCGCTGCTATCGCCAGGAGATCCAGCACAAGTGGACCCATCTCCAGCTTTGAGGAGTGTACGTCTTGAACAGCTGGGCATGGATCAAGGCATATGGAAGCGCTCGCCCATCAAGCTGCAGCTCGAAAACTCCTCAGCATCTGTCGGGGATGTCAGTCAAAACATCAGCGACGAAAGCAGCTTCGAGATCGTCAACGCTTCGACGGGCAACGGATCATTCGAATCAATCAGGCACAGGAGGAGAGGTCTGACGCTGACTCGATCCAAAACGGCCATCGAATCGAAAGCAACATCGACGATGAGGAAACTTGTGCGGCTCGATCACCACGACTCTCCCAAGCGGGAGATGCGGAATCGGCTCGCAAGGACGTCAAGTTTCTCCGCTTTGCGTACCAGTCTAGACGCAAGCAGCAGCGCTTCACCACAGCAAAAGAGGCTGCCACACAAGCCGATCAAGAAGCGTCGCAAGAGCCGAATCAAGGGTGTAGCTGTGATGATCGCACGACATCAGTTTACCGTCGTCGATGAGGACGATTCCTTGATTCAGCGGATGGGTGCAGCTCAGCAGCATCCCGGCTCCTCTGATACGAAGGCACCGGTTCTGCAATAGTGATTTCAGCAGCTTCAATTCAATTCAGTCGGCAGTGCCGCATCTTGCAATGAATCGAGTGTGACAGTGAAAGTTGGCCATCAGAAGATCCGGCTCTTGTCGGAAGAGCCGTTTCGCAGTTTGACAGCTGCGCGATTTGCCCTGTCCCGTGTGAATTTGAAGGGGAATGCACGAGCCAGCCAGCCTGTCAGTCAGTCGTGCTCGGCATCTTCCTCTCCGTCGGGTCTTCCGGCTCGATTTGTGTCTGCGCGTCTGCGTGTCATGCACCATTTCCAGCCTGCAGCAAGCCTCCTCTCTGTGAAAGCGCGAAGCAGAACTTTCAATTCGCTTGCTCTCTCTCTCAGCGCAACCATCGCTGTCATCATTCTCACCACCACCACCGTTTCCCACCCCAATCATCCGCGCATTGACGACCATGGTAGCCGCTTCGACCTTGCGGGCCGCGGCGGCCGCACCTGCTTCTACTGCTGCCCGTCGCCGGATCGCCAGGGACCAGCTCGAGTCGCTCCTCATGCCAGCTGCCAAGGCCTACCTGCTGGGCTACGTCATGGACATCTTACCCGCCATCCTCAAGGCTCTCATCCGATTCGTCACTGCCGAGCTCAAACGTATCCGCGAGTCCGAAAAGCGGCTCATCGAGGAACGCGAGATTGCCAAGGAGTCGGGTGAAGCTCGACCGAAAGCAGGCTGGTTGCAGGGTCTCAAACCCATCCTGCCTAGTTTTTACCGTCTGCCTACGTTGCTACAGGCGATTGCAAAGGCATTGCTTGTGGCATTGGGATCAGATGGAATGGCGATCAGCTGCTTCCTTGCTATGGCGGGCTGGAGGATTTCAGAGGCGCTCGTGTGGTGGCCGATTGCCAAGTACTATGCGCTCAAGCTCGCCAACCCGGCGACTTCGTCTAAGGCTCACACGCTCCGCGCGCTGCGACACGCTCGCATTGCTTCCACATTTGTCGCATCTTCGCTCAGCTCGGCGCTGGCGATGATGATGTTGCAGCACAAGAGCCAAGCCGCTCTGCAAACAAAACAGGCCGCGGCGGCGGGTGGTGTTCCGCCCCTGCTCACCATCGATACGACGCCAGGCTGGATTCCAAAGAGTTTGCGCCCTTCCAATCTCGGATTCTTGGGTAGGAGGCTCAACAACACTACATCTACGCCTCGCATCGCGAGCTTGGCTCCTGCCGGGCACTTTTTGTCAAGGCTCACGAGTCTCACCGTTCCCGGCACTCCGTCTCCGCATCTTGGGAACAACTCTGGCGTCAGCCCCAATATTCCTGCCAGTCCAGACCCCAGAACGCCTTCCTCTCCCTCGGCCGCCTTACAACCTCTCCCAAAGATCTCTTCAGAGGATGTATCCGCTCCACCGACCTCACCGCTTCCCTCGGCAAGCCAACCGCCCTCTACCGCGCAGGCACAACCTCAATCAAAGCCACCACTAGGCCGACCGAGCCCCACAATCGACCTGACGCTCTTCGCGCTCGTGCGAGGCATGGACACGCTCGTGCGCGCCCTAGCCGCCCCCGCCGCCTCGCGCAAAAGCCGTCTGCGCACATCCACCACCACCACCCGGTCGTCGTGGGGCCGCACCCTCGTGCGCCGCATCGCGTTGGGCATGGCCGACCAGGCGGAGGGGCTCATCTTCGTCGTGTGCTGTGCGCAGATCATGTGGGCGTGGTTCTACCACCCGGAGCGTCTGCCGCCGACGTACGTCAAGTGGATCACCAACCTCGCGACGATGGACGAGCGGCTGCTACTGGCGCTGCGATGCATCCGCACGGGCAAGCCGCTGACGTGGAACTATCGGAGCAAGGACATGTCGGCGGAGGGGGTGCATCTACTGGGCAGTCTGGCGGAGGAGTTGGGACATCCGTATGAGTGGGGCGATCCGACGCAGTTGCCCAACACGGCGGCTGAGGCACGCAGCATGCTCGCCGAGGCCAGAGCGGTGCAAGCTGCGAATGTGCACGGTGGTGGAGCTGCTGCGGAGAAGAAGGGCTCGGATGCGGGATACGTGCTGAACGGCGCCGTGGGGCCTCGCGGACGCGGCGAGATGGGCGGGATGCCGTGCGAGCTGGTGCATTGCGGAACGGGTGGAGGCAACTGCTACAAGAACGCCCTCTACCGCTGGATCCGAGGCTGGCGCATGAGTATGGCCATCTACTTCCCCGTGCACCTTCTACCGCGCCTCCTGTTCAACCCGCGTGGCTTCCTCTCCGCCCCCCTGCCCAACCTCGTCAAGGTGTTCAAGGGCGCCGCGCGATCCGCCGCCTTCCTCGCGACCTACATCGTCGGCAACTGGTTCCCCATCTGCCTCGCGCGCTCCGCTTTACTTCCCCGTCTCTTCCCCTCGGTCCCCTTCAACTTTTGGGACGCCGGCCTGGGCCCGGGTCTCGGCAGCATCGCCTGTGGGTTCAGCATTTTCATTGAGGAGAAGCGGAAGCGTGCGGAGATGGCGCTGTACGTGGCGCCGAGGGCGTTGTTTGCGATGGTGGAGGGGGCGAAGCCCGGGTGGTTGAGTCAGGGCGAGCAGACGGCGCTGTGGGCGGAGAGATTGACGTTTGGCGCGGCGGTGGGGACGGTGGTGGCGGCGGCGAGATATCGGCCGGATCTATTGAGGGGGATTACCGCGGCGATGGGGTGGGTGGCCAGGCCGCCGGGTCTGCCTGCTTCGGGAAGGAATTACGCTAGGAGTGCCAATTGATCACACTCTCGGAAGGCATGAACGAAAAGAGAAACACTTGCACTTTCCTTCCCTTACGACTTGTACTGAGCTGTGTCGTGCGCACCCCATCCCCTACCGCAGCGTCTTGCGCCAAGTCGGCCCGCCCGCTTCACTTCCTATCGCTATGCCCCAATCCAAAGTCCGGATTGACCAAGTCCCTGACCTTCTGTTTGAGAACACGCATCTCGGGGAAACCCGATTCGACTTTTCGATCCCAAACCAGCCTCAATCCTCGTTTTGCCTCGTCCTGCGCTGTATCTGCTGCGGTGGCGACGTAGATGCGGAAGCGACCAGCAGAGATGTCGTCGACTTTGGGGATGAGCATGACGCTTGCTATGCTTGCATTTGGTGTGGCGTCGGATGGCGTGGCGGTGGGGGCGAAAGTTGACAGCAGTTCCTGCTGGAACCAGTTTGCGCGCAGACCGAACTTGCAGCGTTGGCAGTACTGTGCAGATGTAAGGGGTGTCAGTATTGCCACTGTCCATATGCGGACCCTTTCACCACAAAGTGGGAACGTGTATCAACTCACTTCAATAACAACCAGCGGCATCGGTAGGCCATCCACACTGCGGAGCGGAGCAACGAAGGTCGACGGATCCATCAAGTCTTCCACCTCGTCTTGCACCTTCTTGCTATTGGCGGATGCGGTGGAAGCAGCAACATCGGTAGCGGCGGAAGGATGCGCCGGATCAGGCTGACAGTCAATACACGCCACCCCGGCCTCGTCCTCGCTCCTCGCGGTCGTATTGGGTACTGCGCCACTCATAACGTTGGCGTTGAACTATCGGAGATAGCTGAGTTGTTACGCTCCAGCGAAGGACTGAGAGACGACAAGATGATGGTGTTAAAAAAAGCTGGCTCGATCGCGGACAAGAGATCCGCATCTGCACCGCGATTTTTTCGCCTCCACCTCTCGGCTTTTCGTGATGCTTACACCTCAACACAACGCAGCATTCACACTCAATCTCATTCAAACACACACACTCACACTCAAACAAAGTAATCTCATATGCGTTGCACTCAAAGACAAGCAGTCTCGCTCTGCGTCCTCGCCCACCCACCTCCTCGCCCAACTGCACCCCCCGCCGCACCAAACGACTCACTCCTCTTCTGGCGCCCCTTCATCCCCGTCTGAGCAGCATATACCGTCGAAGGCTTAACTCCCACCCCGACATCCTTGACACTCAGCTCCCTCTTTCCCTTCACAACGCCCCGGTTGCTAACAGCCTGGTTGTCGATGAGCACCGTGAGCTGCGGACTCGCTTCGGGCAGGGTGACGCTACGCGACCAACCAGCCTTGCGTTGACCAGCAGAAGGAGCAGCCAACATATCCCTTGTAGACGATGGCAGCTGCTCCTTCCTCCTCTTGATCCGTCGTGTGCCATCGTCATCCCCTTTTCCCTGCGAGCGTCCAGGTCTCTCGTCATCTTCCCCCTCCTCAGCAATTATCGGAATGTCCACAGTAACGCTTGAGCTCGAAGACTCCGAGTCGGCCGCCGCGAAAGGATTCCTCTTCTTGCTGCTGCTCCGCTTGAGCCCATTCCTCTTCATCCCATTCGCACCACCATTCTTAGCATGAGCAGGCCGCTTCTTGGCAGGCGACTCGGACCGACTCCTCGCCTTAGCCGCCTTCGCCCTCGCAGCCGCCCTCCCCGACTCTGCCTGCGAACTCGCTGCAGGTGCCGGCGTCGATTCGGCAGACGACACAATACCCGCACCTTCCATCTTCGCCGCCGCCGACACGGTCCTACCCAGCTTGCCTTTCCTCGAACCTAAACTCCCCGGCGTAGCCGCTGCAGCCGCTTTCTTCTTTTCCTTCTTGGCGAGCTTGCGCTGTTCCTCCAGATAGTCCCTAAACTTGGCCCAGGTGTGGTTGCCAACGATTTGCTCGATCGCCTTCGCTTCGGCAGGGGCGTCGTCGTCCACCTGTTTCGGCGGGAAGAGCGAGAGCGCTGCACGTTGAAGATCTCCCTGAATCCACACGTCAAAGACGTCCTCCCATTCTCGTGCCGGATTGGGGAAATCGTAGTTGAACAAGATGGTGCGAATGGGACACGTGGGATCGTGGATCTCATGCTCCTCGTCCTCTTCATCGTCATCATCGTCGGCAAGGTCAGCAGCTGCACCATTAGCATGACGATTCCTCTTTTCGCTTCCTGCTGCCTTTGCATCCTTAGCCCGCTTCTTGCCAGGACTATCTTCAGCAGTGCTGCTCTCGTTTTCGTCTTCGGAAGAGTAGATGAGCCACTCGTCCTGGGCGTGACAAGCCTTGGCAAACTCGCGGACGATCCGCTTGGTGCCTGGAACTTTGAGACTGGTACCGGCGACGATGAGAAGATCGGGAGGCAGCGGCTTGAGCCTGGGAGGACGCGTCGTTTTCTTCTTGGGCGGCACGACAGGCTCTGCGATGGTGATGCCCCTGGCTGGAGTCGTAACAGGCTGCGAGGAAAGAATAGACGGGCCGACGCTGCTGCTGCCCGCGCTCTTTCCGTCTCCATCCTCCGCAAACGCCCTTGCCAGAATGTCGTCCTTAGAGTCCTGAGCGGGCAGCAAGCTTCCCAGCTCAAGATCGACAACCCCTTCCGAGTCGACACTGGTATCGGCTTTGACCCTGCTCTCCTCTTCCTTGACAGTCATCAGCTGCTGATGGCTCATGTCGCGCTCGAGCTCGAGCTTCGCCGCTTCTTTGGCCTCTTTGCGCTCTCGAGCACGTGTCTCTGCGGCAGACTCGGGCACTGGCGGCTCATTTGGATCCCTCAGGCCGAGGATGTCGCGCTGAAGACACTGGCCGACGCGTTCGGCCCCCTCGTTCTGGCCTCCATAGAGCACAATATCGACCTTCATCCTGCCGACACCGCGGGAACGCATGTTGTTGGACGTACGCACTTCGTCAGCTGTCTGGCATCTTGGACATGGGACAGGCTCGCCGTTCTGAAGCAGCTCCATGGCGTGTTTGCTCTCTTCGTGACCGAGGGAAGCGGAACCTTCGCGGGAGGAAGGCGACATATCCCGATGATCGGGCTGGTGATGGACCGTGTTGCCGAGCATGAGCTTGTGGTTGCACAAGGCACAGGTGAGCGTCTGTAGCGTGCCGTGAAGCGGAATGGTTCGAGGAAACATGGGCTTCTGTACCAGCGCCTTTTGCTCTTCTTGCTCTTGCTGCTTCTGGGCAAAGAGAAGGTGCGAATCGGACTTGGAACGCGAAAAGGCAGCCGAGCCGAGCCTCTTACGTTTGCCGAGCGCTCTTACGGTGGTGGTGGAATCGCCAGCCTCGCCAAGCCCAAATGTGAGACCAGCCTTTTCTTCGAGACCATCAATGTTTTGGGTGTATACGCGCTGAAGTCGGCCCTCATCATCGAGACGCTTGAGGAAACGATGAAAAATGGTGGGTTCTGCCTCATCGGCGAGTCTCTTGAGCTCGGCAACCATCGAGTAGAAGAGGGCTGAAGTGGACTCTGAGCTGAAAAGTCGAGCATCAAAGAGGTCCTTGCCGGAAGAGAGGCCTGCAGTTGGATGTTTCTCCTTGAGCTTTTTGAACAGACCATGGGCGGAGCGAAAGTCAGGGATGTTGGCTGGAGATGACACCGAGATACCAGCGCCGCAGATGACGGCAATACGCCGTGCACCGGATACAGCTTCGTAGAGACGAGCGAGGTCACGATCGACATCCTTGGAAGGCTGAGCAAAGGGCGGAACGGCAATGTCGGCGGGGAGATCGTACTTGAGCGCCTTGAGATCCGAGGTGGTGGAAGAGTTTGCTGCGGTTGATGGCGAGGTGGTAGATTTGGACGGTTTCGGAGAATCGTCGCGCAGCAGATTGGCTACTGCCATGCTCTGAACACGACGAGAGAGACGCCGAGAGGACGATCCCGAGCTGGACAGAGGCGTGTTGGATCCGGAAGAGGAAGACGAATGGTCGGAAGGAGGAGCAGCAGCATTGTCAAGGGCGAGACGCGGTCGAGGCTCTGGTGGTAGCGAGACATTGCCGTCTGTGGGAATGTTGATGACGATCATGATGTTGATATGCAGCTCGTAACCAGCGGCCGGAACCACGATGAAGGAAGAGGAGTCAAAACCTAGCTCGCGATAGTGGCAGTCGGCATGGGTGGAAGAATGAGGGTGTTGCTCCAGTCCAGGGGTATTTAAAGAGGGGGAGAGAGCTGCTCAACTAGCCAGCGAGGCGATAGGGATGGTGGCGGTGTGAACGAGCAAAAGGTTGGAAGCAACAAAGCAGAGTCGGATGTTCCACTTCTCGCTCACTCACTTGCTGCGGGGGATCCGCGATTGGCCACGCTGCGATTTTCGAAATCAAAGCCAAACAAAACAACAGAAGACACGATGATGACTTTTGTTTTACGCACGCATCCTCTCTCGCACTGCAGGCCGAAAGAGTTAGAAGTCAGCTCGAAACGCAGCTCAGAACGCAGTTGAGACGGCTCTTCCGTGCTATGCGGATGTTCCGGAATGAGCTTTTGAACCAGCGACCCTTCGCTTTCACTGCAGTCGCGCGACAGTTCTCAGCTCGATTCCGCACACAATCTGCTTGTTGCTTGCCGGTCGTGCCTGCGTGGGAACAGTCCGCTCGTTCGGCTGTCCCGCTCGAGCTTTGGCACTCTTCGCAAACACATTTCTCACGGTCGTCAGGGGAAACTTGACACTGGTGATATTGGCAGCATTCGGCCATCGGTGCGTGTTGATCGCTTGCTCCTCGGGAGGACCACCAACTTGGCTGTTTCAACTACGAGCGTGGAATTCGATCCCCTCAAGACCGCTCCAGCTCTGATGCAATTGTCTGGGCGCCGCGCCACCAACGATGGATTATGCTGCTCGACAACATCCATGGATTTTGCTGTGTCAACGAGCACACGTCGCGCGTACCTCAAATGCACAAGCGTGACGCGACTCGCTGCTGTTGTTGTTTGCTGCCGTTGCTCCTGTTCGGCGTCTTTTCTTTCTTTTGCTGTTGCAGGGTTCCGCGAATTCTTTATGAAAGTTTGGCCCTTATGGACCCTGTTGATTCGCCGTTCCATCCATCTCTCGCCCGATCCCCTTTTTTGGTCTGGCTGTCAGACCTCTGTAAATTCCTCCACTTTCCCGGCACGCGCACAGAGCAGCCTTTTTCCCCGCATTTCGCCGCTGCTTCCTATAGTTTTGATGAACCCTTCCACTACGAGCATCGCATCGACTTCCAGCAATCATGGCGGCGGCAACAGCTTTCCGAACGGCTCGTATCGAACTGCCAAAGACGGCGTTTTTCCTGTGCGATATGCAGGAAAGGTTCAAGACCGCCATCGCCAGTTTTGATCTGGTCACAAACACTTCGGCTCGCATGCTCAAGGCTGCAAAGATCCTCGATGTTCCTGTTTTTACCACCGAGCAGAACCCAAAAGGTATGCCTTCTCTCCAACATAGCCACTCTTGCAACGGCACTGAGCCATCTTTTCCATTCCATCTCGCGACACAGCATTGGGAGCCACCGTCGCTCCATTGAGCGACCTCCTTAAGGAATTGCCAGCCATCTCGGCTAGTGCGGTACATCCAAAGACCAGGTTCAGCATGGTCTTACCCGACATTACCGAAAAGTGGCTCAAGAGTGCCGGCGACATTCAGCACGTTGTCATCTTTGGTATCGAGTCTCACGTCTGTGTTCTACAGACCACGCTCGATCTGCTCGATAAAGGCATCCAGGTGCATGTCATCAAGGATGGTGTGTCCAGCTGCAACGTCGGCGAGATTAACGTCGCTCTCGAGGTGAGTGTGCAGCCTTTACATTACTGCAGCTGCTCTATATATACTCTTGCTGACAATTGTCCGATCCACCATCCTCCCCTGACAGAGAATGCGCGATTCGGGCGCCAAGATCACAACCTCAGAGTCGGTCCTCTTCCAGATGCTCGGTAAGTCTATGCTGGAATGCACTGCTTCTTCTCAGCTTTGCAAGAGTACGGGCTGATGCATCTCTTCCATTTTCATCGGTGTATGCCGCAGTCGACGCCTCTCATCCCAACTTCAAGGCCATCTCTGGTCTCATCGTAAGTCCTGCTTGCCCTCAATCGAAGCGGACAGTACAGTCACTGAACCTGTCTTCTTCGCCGTCCACGTTCACAGAAAGAGGAAAAGCAAGTGATCAAGGACGCCGTCAACACCCTCGGCCACGCGAAGTACTGAGGTGTATTCATACAAAGTCATCCAGTCCTAAGTGTCTTGGGTGTTTCACTTCTGCGGCGCGCTGATCGAGAGCGGCCAAGTGTTGGACTTTTTTTTGAGAATATTTGGTGCACAACTGCGCCAATTTCATTTGAGCTGAGCTGCGCTTTCCTTCCCTTTCCACCACCACCTGCCCTTCTCCATATACCCCCAGGTCATGACTGCACTCGCTTTCAGCCATTATGAGTGTCGAGTCCAACTCTATTACCATCTTCGTCCTCGACATCTCGTCCCGCATGGGAGAGACGCGCCAGGTCGAGGACCGCATCGTCACAGAGAATCAGACTGTTCAGCGACGCACTCGCTCCACCACGCATCTACAATGGGTCTGCGAATTCGTCTCGACTCGCATAGCAGAGATCATCCTTCGCGGCCTCAAAACCACCCGCGTTGCCATCATCACCTATGGCTCGCCCCGCACAAACAACTCGATCCCTGACAATCCGAGTGACTATCAAGGCATCGACGAGATCTTTTGGCCCGCACTTCCCACCCTTGACACTTTGGATCTTGTTCAAAGCCTTCGGGCCGTCCATCAAGATCAAAAGGCGCCAAATGCAGATCCTCTGGCCGCGCTTGTCGATGCCGTCCAGCTTGCATCCGATCCACAAAAGGGCGGCATCAAACCATCGCAAAAGAACACGTGGAAGCGCACCGTCTACCTCGTCACAGATGGTCACTCTTCCTTCGGCTTCGACGGCGCAGAACCCATTCGCAACAAGCTTATTGATGAAAATATCACTCTACGTCTCCTCGGCGTTGATTTCGATGACCCGGAATCCGGTCTCAAGCTCGAAGGCAAGGACAAAGTCAAGCAACGAAACGAACGCTTTTGGCAGAACTTTCTCGCCGAGATTCCCACTGCCGGATTCGCCACCGCCGCCTCGGCTATCGCTCAGTCCGCAATGCCAAATCTTCAAGTCACAAGACCCGCGCCGCAGAAGACCATCCTGAGCTTTGGCAATCCAGAAGATCTCTCCTCGAAAGGATCCTTCCAAATCCCCATCGGTCTCTACAAGATGACCGACCCAGCTCGGCCCATGACCCAATCCAAGATCTCCAAGCTTGCACGAGAAAGCGCCGATGCTGCGGAAGAGCGCAAACGCGAAGAGGCACGTCGCAACCATCTCAACCCGACCTCCACTCCCGTAGCACTCATAAAGGAAGAGGAGCCAGAATCATCCGTCGTCTATCGTGCCGATCTCAAACGAGAATACTTTCTTCTCGACCAGCTCGCCGCCCTTGCCAACTCTAGCAAGCAACCCGAGCCGCTCCCGCCCGACTCGGATGCAAGCTTCACGCGAGCGTGGAAGCTGGGTGCCAGTCTCATCCCCGTCCCCGACGAGTCTTTCGGCGAAATGGACACGCACAAGAGCATGGAGATTCTGCACTTTTTCGATGCGTCCGCATACAGGAGAGAGTACAACATGGATCAGATCTGGTACGTCTTTGCCGATCATGCCCAGGTCAAGGCGCAACTCCAGATCTCGACGCTTGTACGGGCTATGGTTGAGATGAACTTTTTGGCTGTTGTCCGGCTTGTTCGGAAAGATGGCGCCGAGCCCGAGTTGGGTGTTCTAAAGCCCAAAGTTGAAGAGCATAACGAGTACTTCTTCTACTCAAAGGCTCCCTTCCGTGAAGATTTGCGAAGGTTCCCTTTTCCGCCTCTTGACAGGGTCATCACCACGGATGGCACCGAGCTTCGTCAAGGCCCCACTATCCCCGACGACGCGGACCAGCAGGCCATGGATGCGTTTGTCGATAGCCTCGAGCTGCCCCACGGATGGTTCGACGTGTTCGACTCGTACAATCCTGCCATCCACGGTCTGAAGACTGCGGTGCGCCAGCGCTTTATTCGTCCGGAAGCACAGGATCTCCCCGGTCCGCACCCGGAACTGGTTAAGTATCTCGAAGCGCCCGCCGAGATCAAGAAGGCAGCAACTGAGGCGGCCCAAAGGTGTAGAGACAGGTTCAAGATTGCCTATGTCCCGCCCAAAGGCAATGCTGACCGGAAGAAGCGCACCCTCAATGCTATGCAAGAGGAAGCGAACGATCGATACGGGGCTTCGGCGTCAGCATCATCATCAGCAGCAGCAGCGGGAACAGGCGGGGAGCAAGAACAAGCAAGGAAAGCAGCTCGGTATGAAGCCACACCCTCGGATGCGGCTGACAGGAAAAGGATTGTGCTGGATGACGATTCCGATGCCACCGAGGACGAAGACAACTCTGCCTCTGCGATTGATGCTCCAACCACCGCGGCCAAGGCTGAGCCAGCAACAGTCTCGAAGCAAACTCTCTTACGTCTCTCGGACCCAGTCAAACACCTGCACGAGTTGGTCGAGAAGGACGACGTCACATCTGCGATCAACTCTCTCCAATCCACACTCTACCACCTCGTAGGCGAGAAACAGTACGATGCAGCAGCAGAGTGCATGAAAGCGGGCAAAAAGGTGGCTCAGGAGTACGAAGAGGCTATCAACTGGAACTCGTTCAGTCGTGCTTTCAAGAGCAAGCTGTTGAAAGAGCACAAGGAGTTCTGGGAGAGTACGATCAAGGGTGACTTGGAGTTTGGGTTGGTGACAGAGGAGGAGGATGAAGCGGCACAGTCGGATGTCACGAAAGAAGACGCGAGGGAGTTTGTCGACACTGAAGAGGTGTGAGTTTGTTGTCTCGCATCTTGCCAGTTCGAAGCAGATGCAATCTCAGCGAGTTCGGCATGCAGCTGCGTCATTGTGATTGGGTTGTGACTGAAGTGACAAGAGGAGGAGAATCAAGACGATGCAGCTTGTTCTGTCTGCTGTCGCGACGGCGGCTGCTTCTTTTTGGGCGAGGTAGAAAATCCCATCGCCAGCAAGTTGTTCTTTTGCGTCGGCAACTTGGCCTTGCCCGCTTTAGCACCTGTTCCTCTTTCACCTCTAGAAGACCCATCGGGAGGCACACCGATCTGCATCAACTCATAAAACCTCTCCCAGTGCTCCATTGGAAAGATCCCACCACTTGCCTGGGGGTGCCCATTGAACGCGTTGCCCCCCACAGCTTCCATAACCTCCTTCTTCCACTCCGCATCTTCGTCCGCATAGCTATTGAGAATCTCAATGATGTTAACCTCCTCCCCCCTCTTCTTCGCCACCGCGGCGATACGGCAGCTGAAATTGACCATCCCAGGCGTATACCCGTCATTGGCACACATTACGACCTGGAGGTTCTTACTCTTGAGCGCCCCCGTCCAGCGCGTAGCGATCGAGGGATGCACCTGATACGCCGAGGTGATGCGCAGCACCGCAACGCGCCCATCCTTGGAAAATTTGGGCGGAGTGTGTGTACACCGCTCCGTCTCCAGTGTCACTGCATCGCGCGCCTCATACAGCCGTGCAGCATACTCGTTTGTAGCCGGATCGATGATGGTTATTGGCGAAGTCGAGGCGAGGAGAGCGGACCAGGCGGCAATGACGTCGAAGTCGGGTGTGCGTCTCGGGGCGTTCAACAGAGCGATGGCGGAGCCGAGACGCTTCTTGGTCCATTTCTTGACTTCCGGCGTGAGATCCGGAAAGGGTGCGGACCAATCGACGTTGACGCTGAGATCTCCCATAGTCCCGAGCACTGCGACGTAGTCGATTTGATTCTGCGCGAGGTGGTCATCGGACCATAAAGGACGGCAGAGCACCCAGGTGAGTAGGGAGGCGGTGGCGACAGGCTTGTGATGACACGCATTGAGCATCAGACAGCCCTGTGGGCCCGGCTCACCTTCCGGCAGCCAGTGGTGGTCCACCACCATGCTGCGCACGGCGTCAGGGTGTTCAGACTTCCACCCGTGCTCCGCGCCAGGCACAAGAGGCGGGCCATTGCGAGAACCCTGATCGAGCACAATGATCCACTTTGCTCCGTACTCAGCCATAGAATCACGCTGCGTTTCAGCAGAGGGATTGCTGCCTTTGGTCATGAGGTGGATGTCGATGTAAGATGGGTCCATGCCAAGAGCTTGCACCAGAGTGCGGTACATAATGACGCCGGAACAGAGACCGTCAGCGTCTTTGTCCGGTACGAGGAGAATCCGTTCTGACGAAGGCGAGGCTGCGCATGCTTGCAGGAACTCGGTAGCCTCTTGCAGCTTTGAGGGAGAAGCGGGCCATTCTGGATGTGTTGGAGATAGACGAGCTACTTGGATGAGTGCTGCTGAAGGTGTAGGCGACGAGGGATTTGGCTCCTTTGCTGGAGCGCTAGCTTTCGTACGCTTTGTTGGGGAAGTAGCGAGCATGGAGCTGGATGTTGAGACGGATCGTTTCGACATGTTGGCGAGCAGAGTAGCAACTGCTATCGGATGCCGTGTGTGGGCGGCTAATGAAGTCAATCTAGGTGGCAGCGTGAGGACAGTTCGCCAAAGCACACGAGGCAGCATACCCCGACAGCAGAGCTGTGTGATAGTCGGTGGTCGAGTGAGCCAAGCTGAGAAGGCGAACAATCATGAAGGCGAAAGCGATCTTGACATGGTGAGCTGAGGAGAAGGGATGGCAATGCCATTTCGCAGGGTCCAAAGCTGCACAAAGCTCGTTTCAAGGCACTTTACCCTCACGTCAGTTGACAAAGTGCGATTTTCCAACGACGTCACCTGGCAGTCGACGAATATTCAAAATTGTTACGACGCTGATACAAACATCAAACGCAAGTATTAAGTAATACTTAGTCGGACGCTACGACTCGGGTGCGGGGATCGGCTGAGCCGGTCGTAGAGGTGAATGCTCGCAATCAGCAGACAGACTCGCGAGATTGACTGTTGAAAGCGCAGACGCCGACTGTGCTTCGTGGATGTGTCACTTGTCCGTTGGAGAAAGACACATCATCACTGTCGGCTCTTCCTCTTGCTCTCCATCATCACCATCGCCATCGATCACTCCCTAGAAACGCCACAATGATCGCTACGGCTATGCTTCCTCGCGTCGCTCTGCGTAGCGCTTCTGCTGCTCGCACCGCTTTGCCTCTTCGTCGAGGCTTTGCTACTTCGCGTGTGGACCTCGCCAACACGCTCGTCTTCCTCGAGCACAAGAAGGGCAACTTTGCCTCTGCCACCCTCTCCGCTCTCACGGCTGCACAGAAGCTGGGTGGCGATATCGATGCACTCGTAGTTGGGGATGACGCATCCGCCAGCCAGGTCGCTGATAAGGCTGCCAAGTAAGTTGCTATTACCGGCACTGGTCTCCATGCCCGTTTATGCGTCGTCTCAGTGTTGACTTATCGTTTATGTTTCCTTGATCGTTTCCGTCCTACCTAGGCTCCCTGGTATCAAGAAGGTCCTCGTCGCCAAGCACACCGACTTTGCCAACAACCTCTCCGAACCCCTTGCTCCCCTCATCAAGAAGATCGTCGAGTCCAACTCGTACACTCACGTTTGCACAGGACACACCGCCGTTGGCCGCGACATCTTCCCTCGTGCCGCTGCTCTGCTCGACTCCTCCCAAATCTCCGACATCATCGGTCTGGAGGGCGAGGACACGTTCATCCGCCCCATCTACGCCGGTAATGCCATTGCCACCCTCAAGAGCTCGGACAAGGTCAAGGTCTTCACCGTCCGAGGCACCGCGTTTGATGCTGCTGCACAGGAGGGTGGAAGCGCCACCACCGAAGAAGTCAAGCCTGACAGCGTCGAGTCTCTCACCGACTTCGTCGAGGAGAAGGTCTCCGAGTCGTCTCGCCCAGACCTTGCCACCGCTCCCCGTGTCGTCTCCGGTGGTCGTGCGCTCAAGTCGGCCGATAACTTTGTCAAGTACATTGAGCCGCTCGCCGACTCGCTCAATGCTGCTGTCGGTGCTTCGCGAGCCGCTGTCGATGCTGGATACGCCGACAATGCTCTTCAGGTTGGACAGACGGGCAAGATCATCGCTCCTGAACTCTACGTTGCTGTGGGCATCTCGGGTGCTATCCAACACTTGGCTGGTATGAAGGACAGCAAGACCATCGTCGCCATCAACAAGGATGCCGACGCTCCCATCTTCCAGGTCGCCGATCTCGGACTGGTTGCTGACCTCTACGAAGCTGTTCCCGAGATGCTGGAGAAGATCAAGTAGAAGGCTCAATTCCAGCAGCAATTCATTCGCAATCACATGGCTTACCCAGCATTGCTCGTTTGCTCTTGTGCTTGTGCATCAGCGTGTCTGAGACTAATGTGAATGCTTCCTCATTGTTACGATGCACAGCTGCTGCGAGTCAATATCCTGCGTAGTAAGACAGCGGTCAGTCACACGCGTAAAGTTGACGCGAGAAAAAAGTGTCAAATGCACGAATAACACTTTCCTGTTGACCGACCTTCTCATCTTCCTTCCATCCTGTCTTCACTTCCACATTACACCATACTTTCTCACACATCCATCATGGCCTAAGCATTGATTCGCTCCCTTTGAAGCAAGATGCCAGTCCCTTTGACAGATGGCTCCGTCGTCGGTGATGGCAGCCAGATCGGTATGTTCCCCGTTTTGGCGGACCAACGGCTCGACAAGCCTGCCACTTTACTCCGTACTTCTGCCAACCCTCGTATGGATCTCATCCTGCTTATACTCAAAGACGCTGCTTTCCAGTCCGCTTCAGCTCCTACCGCACCACCAGGCATGTCCGCTGCCCAATTTGCTCTCGTACAGCGTATGCTCGCTGCCCGACAACGTGGCGCACAAGCTTCCACCGCTCAAGGCGCTCCCGAACCCAAGCGTGGGCCACAGATTCATCTCGTTCTCTGGAGGATGGGCGACGAGAGCTGTGCTGTCTGGTCCGTTCCGCTCAACTTCGACAAGGTCATGGATCTAGCTCCCAACGCTTCGGGAGCATCCCAACAGGAGCACGAGGATGTTCACCTTCACGATCTAGCCTGGAGCCCGAAGGGCGATCGTGTTGCCGTGTTAGCGACCGTCAAACGATCTCCCGTAGCATCTACCTCGACTGCCACCTGGCGAGCGGCGACGTTTCTCCGCACTTACTCGGTGCAAGATGGCCGTTTCCTGTCCACCGTGCCTGTTCACTCTTGTAACTATTCCAGCAGCAGCAGTAGCAGCGCCGGCGATTTCGCCCAACCAATGACAGCAACATGGCTCGATGTCAATTTCGGCATGCCGAGTGATGCTGTAGACGGAAGCAGCGAGTCCATCCTAGCCAAGTTCTCGCCTCTCCCCGCACTGCCTATCGCCGATACCTTTGCATCCGCGGGTGGTACAGGCAACCTCATGCCACATCAGCTCAGAATGATGCAGATGAGCAGCCAAAAACCGCCGCCGAGCTTTCAGTACCCTTCAAATCTCGCATTGCAAGGCAGAGGTGCTCTAGCAAGCATCCCGCACTTGGCCAGGGCGGACACGGATTTACGGTTGCTCGAAGGTGGAGATGCTGCTCTCACTCTCGACCCGGATCGTGCGTTGCCGCTGTTGCCCGAGACTGTCGTTCTTGTCTCTCGCGCCGCGACTGCTTGCGTGAATCTCATCTTGGACGGTCAAATCCATATAGGCTCGCTGCAGCTCCCGAACACTCCGCCAGCACAACTCGACGATCCGTTGGTGTGCCCGTCTCGCACGCTTTGGCTTTCTCCCGACATGACGCACGTATTCTCGGTGACTTTGTCTGTTAACTTGGCCCTTTCTCAGCAACACCTCGAACTGCCCATGCCAGTCGAGACCCGGTACGGACCACTCAGCATACGCCACAGGATCGCCGCAATTAGCCGCGTCAGCCACCTCCTCCGCTTCTATCTCGGCTACGCGCTCGATTCCGCCTCCGCCTTGCAACAGATCTACCGGAAGGAATTCGTGCAAAAGGTCACCAACGAGTGGTCCAAGAGTATCGACGATCTCAGCATCAAGTTTGGCGGAGACATGAAGTACGAGCTCATCAACGTGCTTCTTACCGGACGAGCCGGTCCAGCAGCGGAACAATTCCTCCTCGGAAATCTCACAGAAGGCGTCCTCACCCGGCTTGAGCAACAAACCCACACGGCCATGTATGCGCTGAAGAAGCTCATCTCGGAAAGTCTCAAGCCGGCCTTGGAGCGCTGCATCGTCTGTCTCTCGAGCCTTTTGGGTCAGTGTCTATTCTTTGGCCAGAGCGATGATGGGTTGCGCCCGGCACTCAAGATCCTGAAAGCTTCGTTGGATTCGACTTTGAGCTTGGCGAAAGAGGTTGATATGGAAGCGCTCGTTTCGCAAGAGTTTTACCGATGGTGCAGGACAGAGAGGGAAAGGCAGGAGAGGATCAAGCAGGATCAGGACGAACCTAGGCTGCCGATTACGTACGACGTGCATTATGTGGCCATCTATATTGACAGAGGATTTGAAAACGAGGAAGTGCATGCAAGGATGGGTGACGATGTTGCTGCGGAAGCGATCGAGCAGGTTCTTGTTGAAGCGCCGAAGAAGGGGTCACTGCGGGAGACTCTGGAAGCAGCTCAGGCGTTCCTGGCTGCTCCTGGGACGGCGAGCGTCAAGGCGAAAGCACAGCGCGAGAAAGTGGATTTGTTAGGGAAGAGCGACAAGGTGCCGTTGGCGATCGTGCCTACATTGAACAGGGCAGTCGAGATGCTCGGCAGCCAATTGACGAATCTTCTCGACGCAGGCTTACACCAATCGACGGTCGAACCGACTGCTTTGGCCACAGTCGCAACACGTGGCTGCAGCTTGGCACGAGAAGCCGCCCCTGCTCTGTCGCTTTCCTCGTCTACAGACCACATTCAGGAGCAAGCAACACGCATCTGCGCAACGTCCATCATCTCCGTCGACACAGCCTTTTCTGCCTACATCCTCCGTTCTGGATCTCAAGATGCCCCTTCCCCGAGCACCTCAATCCTCGTCATTCGCCAGAACGTGCTGGCCTCACACGATGCTCCAGCCGTTGCCCATTTCATCATCCCCAACGCTCAAGACGTGACGATGCTCGACCTCGGATTCTACGGGGATGCGGAGCTGCTCGTCCTCGCCCGGCTATCGTCCACTTCGATCAGCATTCTGCTCAGCTTCAGCCTAGCCAATCTGCCGTTCACAGGTGGTGGTGATGACGGAGGCAGCGGTTCCATTGCCACCGTCACGCCGAGTCGCGCGACCGAGTTTGAAAAGGACTTCAAACCGGACAAGCTCGCCGTGAACACCAACAAGCAGACAGCCACGGTGATTGAGGAGGACGGCAGGAGGATCATGTACCTGGACATTTCGGTGGCTGAGCTTGAGGATGTGGCCATGCAGGAAGAGGAGCGCTGACACCAGCTGACAGAGCGTCCGAAGCGCTCGAGGCGCGGACGAGCATCGCCCTACGTTGCGTTCTGCGCCAATTGACTGACAACTGGCGAGAGAGAAGAGGGAGAGAGAACAAGGGTTCTTCGGAAGGCCAAGAATTCCTCTGCTCGCTTGGCGCTCAGTCTGTGAGGCGTCTTCCCCCCCAAATTGGTGTGGTCCGCATTCATTTTTCAGGTGTAGCGGGGCTCAAGTCGAACTTTTGTTGGAATGCAATGCTTTATTTGTGGAGGAGGTAACTACTTAGGGTTCGCTTCCCCGCGTGATTGCAGCTCTCAGCACCACAGCATCGGTGCTTCCGAGAACTCAGCTTTCCAATGAGACGACGTCCATCGTAGCTTGCCACCACCATCTCCAACCTAGGCATTGGCGACACCACAGAAAATTGTGAACGACAGATCACGTTGCGGGAGCCGGTTTGTGCATTCACTCCGTAGACACTCGCTTCCCCGCGGCCGCCGCCGATCATGCCATCCCTGTTCAAGAACTTCCGCAAGACCTTGACAAAGTCTTCCGAGGGCAAACCACACAAGCGCAGAAGCTCGAGCTCCAATCCCGCTGCTGCAACGGAGCATGCTGCGACCCCCGCCAAGGATCACACATTACCCGCATCTCCTCCGACTACCGACGCATCGAGCAGCGTCGTTGGATCAGCATCCACCACCTCTACCCAGTCCGCACTCGCAGATAATGAGCTCCACCACCAACAAAGCTTCGTCAGCACGTCCTCGACCGCTCGGAGCGGGTCAAACGTAAAGATCAAGGGCAACTTTTCGCTCGACATTGCAAAGCAGGCGGTCGACCAGATCGTTTCAAGAGCTATCATCTCGGTCGACTCCATCCAGGTCGACGGTCTGACTCCGGATGGATTTCAGATCAGCCTGCGCATCAGAGTTGGCAAGACAGGCCCCGCAAAGGCAAAGATCTCCTTTCCCGACGGACTCGATCTCTACCTAAACTCTGCGGAGGACTCGAGAGTCGGAAACATTAGCTTGGCCCCCATCAAGATCAGGAATGCGACCAAAAACACCGGCCTTGTCGTCGAAGGGCGACTCACCGCATCCTCCGCGAGTACTTCATCACCACGCAAAGGTCTAGTGGCCCTCTTCCGCACGCTCTTGTCTTCGACTGGCGCGGTTGTTTTGAGGGTGGCGTTGTCCAACACGGAAGTCAAAGCGTACGGCATGTCTTTCAAACATGTCTCGCTTGAGAAGAACATCAGTCTTCAAGGCCTCAGCAATCTCGGCGGGCTCCTGTCCTTTGACCTCCCGCCGTCGGCGTCTCCCTCACATATTCCTCAGCGGAGCCTCATTGAAGGCTTCAAACTTCTGCGTGGCGATCCCGCCTCGGGCATCTCGTTTGAAGCCACCGTCCAGCTGCACAATCCAGCAGAGATCTCGGCCCACATTGGCGATATCCGCCTCCATTTGCAGAGCGACATCGACGAACTCAGATCCCAAGGAGCCGATCGGAATGCCACCATTGGCGAGGTCATCCTACCCAACCTCTCGGTCAGACCTGGACCTGCCGGTCTTAGCATCTGTGGCAACGTGCAGGTTGCCCCCGAAGGCGATCCTGCGCGCATCGCCAGCGTTACTTTGATTCGCTACCTTCTCGAGAATCGCGCCATCTCAGTCAACGTGGTCGGCTCCAACACTTCTTCCGAGATATCATGGATCGCTACGCTCTTCAAGGACGTCCGCATCTCGGCTCTGC
The DNA here is from genome assembly GCA_928724755.1 of Sporisorium exsertum. Taxonomy (NCBI): domain Eukaryota; kingdom Fungi; phylum Basidiomycota; class Ustilaginomycetes; order Ustilaginales; family Ustilaginaceae; genus Sporisorium; species Sporisorium exsertum. The sequence goes on from CAKMXK010000007.1 coordinate 125,945, forward strand.
TCCCCGCCCTGGGCATGAGTTCCAAGCTGCTCGACGGCGCATCGCTCATATCACCCGATGAGATCAGCTCGTCTACTCAATCTCAGCTTTACGCTCGTGCCACTCTTCGCAACCAGCTAGGACCGCCGCTTCATATCCACTCGCTCAAGGTGAAGGCCTTCCAAGATCTCGGACAGGATTACAGAAGCTCGGCTGCTGCAGCTGATCCAATCTGCCTCGGAGACATCTGCACCCCTTCCGACTGGCCCGCGCTGACGCTATCCTCAGACAGACCTGTCCATGCCAGCCTCCCTTTCAGCTTGTCGGCGGGTGGATCTTCGTACGTGCGCATCCTTGAAAGTGAAGCCAAACGAAAGGGCATCCAGCTCAACCACAGCTTGCTCGCCGCACTCGAGCTCATGCCGGCAGACGAGGGCGAGAGAAAGGCGCCATCTGCGCCATCACCATCATCCATCAAAGGCAGTTCCAAATCACACGAGGTCCTCGATCTGCCCAACCTGGTTGCCAGCGCTCTCTCGTCGCTCAAGGTCTCGGCACATATCTCTGCTGAAGTGTCCATCGGCGATTTTCGTATTCCCGGCCTGATCGACTTTGTTCAGCACCAGCTTCCCATTGCCGTTACGGTCAAGACAGCCCGAAGCATTCTGCCCACCATCGGTGCGCCGCTCGTTGATGTGCTGGTCGAACAGGCAAGGGTGTCGATCACCAAGCTCAAGATCCTTGATATGGACGAGAAGGGGCTCAACGCTGAGGCTGACATCGGCCTGGTCGACTTTGGACCCCTGGACATCGACATTCACTTTGACCAAGGGCTCGATATTACCTCCCCATCCGCCAAAGATGCCGCACACGAAGCCGCAGTCGTTGCCCATATCGTCTTGGCAGAATCTCTGCGCGGTGTCTCCGGCAGTGAGGAGCTGCTCAAGACGCGCCTGCGCATTCTGCCAAGTCCCGGGCCGAAGAGCATCGCCAACTTTTCGGCCTTTGTCTCTGAGCTCATTCAGAACCAAGAGCTGCCCATTTGTCTCTCCTCAAACGCTTGTCGAGTCATAGCAGGTGGAGCCGAGTTCCCGGCCGTATTGACCAAGTCAGTCACTTTGCCGGGCCTTGGCGGTCTTAGAGGCCTCACATTGAAACAGTTCGATCTTTTCGACGAGGTCGCCGCTCCAACGGGTCCGGGACGAGGCAGAGCCTTGAGCTCGGCATCCGCATCCAGTGGCAGCTCCGGTCACCTTAGCCTGAAAGAAAAAGCCTTCAAGATCAGGACTCGGGTCAGTATTCCGCACACGGGCTTTGTTGCAGTTGCGCTGTCCAAGATCGAAGCCGGTATCGAATTCGAGGGCGTGCAAATCGGCATCATCTCTGCCGAAGACATCGTGTTTACCCTGACGATGGCAGATGTCGAGTTCGAAGCCACCGGATACGTCTTCATTGGGAGCGAATCGCTCAAGGCCAACCAATCCGTAGCACAGTATAAGCTCGCTGCTCTGCAGACGTTCGGCCGTCTTGCGACGGCGCTCTTGGCTGGTACGCCAGTCGAGCTGACCGTCAAGGGATACCGAGCGTTTGCCATGGGCGAGATGCAGCACTCGGCACTCGGTCGATCTCCGGTGCCTCCTCATCTTCGCAGCAAAGCCTCTACCAATTCCGTGCAAAGGTCACCGTCCACTTCAGGCCAGAGGACCGACTCTTTCAACCTCTCACGGACCGGCTCTGTCAGCACTTCGGGCAGCAGTTCCACCTTTTCGCAAAAGCAAGTGCCGTGGCTGGATCAAGCCTTTCAACAAGTCTCGACAAAAACGGTCCTGCACCAAGGCATGCACCCGGTCATCAAGAACATGCGTCTCAAGCAGCTGTTCGCCAGCTTCTACCGACAAGAGCCGATGGACGCCGACATCGACGAGATTTCGTTCCAGGTCGAAGTGCCGCTCAACGTCCGCTTCGAGGTGTTGTCTGTTCAAGCAGACATTGAGGTGCACTACGAAGGATACGGATGCGTCGGCACAGGCGTGATCGACACGGACGTCCAAGCGTGCACGCCTGTCGAAGAGGCCACTGGGGGCCATTCAGGTGCAGACAGTGCCCGATCGAGTCGTATCGTTCGGCTTGCGCCGGGATCGTTCAAGCTTGTCACCGAGCCAACTGAGGCACTTGCGCAGCTCATCGCTCACATTGCCGATTGTGAGGAGACAAACAAGATCAGCATTCGTGGCAAGGCTCGTGCCCGTGTCGACGTTGCATTTGGAGAAATCTTTGTGGATGTGGATCTGGGCAAGCAACCACACGTTCTGCAAATGGACGGCGTGCGCGGGCTTCGATCGAGCCCTGTTCAGTATACCAACTTGCAGATCGTCGAGGCGTCGAGCGACTACCTTAAGATCGTCTTCTCGCTCTACCTCAACAACCCGAGCAAGACATTCCAGCTGGCGCTGCCTGACTCGGATCTCACCATGGCCGCCTTTTATAGGGGATCCTACGTCGGAAGGGCTCACATTCCCAAAGGGTTCAAGCTGGAATCCGGGCCGGTTGCCATTCATGACATTCACTTTCGCTACTGCCCACCGCCCGAGGTCGAGAAGGCGGCGCGCGACATCCCCGCCAACTTCCTGTCCGGCCGCACCACCACGCTCGAGATCCGAGGCGACGACGAGTCGAGTGAGATTCCCATGCTCATCCCGGCGCTGAAGAGCATCCAGCTTTCGTTCGAGCTCAAGCCAATGATAGATCGCACCTTGATCGATAGCATCTCGATCACGCTGGGCGTCACTGCCTTGACGGCTGCCTCGGTAGATGCCGAGTTTGTGGTCAACAATCCGCTGGGTGTGCCGTTTGATCTGTGTGCCATGTCGTTCATGGCGTCGTACCGGGGCAAGCCGTTTGGCAGCTGCACAGTCACGTACGAGTCGGATCACCCGTTGCGGGTGCCGGCGGGCAGCGTCAAGCAGCCGGGGCAGCAGCGCAGCTCTCCTGTGACGGTGACGTTGGCGCAGCCGCTCGAGGAGATGGTTGGCGCGTTTCTCAAGAGCAAAGGACAGATCTTGCTCGATTTGGAGGTGGCTGCCAGAGTCGAGATTCAGGGCTTCCAGATTCCTAATTTCGACTATCGACAGCCCTCCTTGCCGTTGACCATCAAGGGGTTAGAGGGCCTCTCCAAGTGGATGAAGTTCCTGCCCTGACAGACGGTCCCATTTCATGCTCCATCTGACTGTCTCACACGCTTTCCCCTTTGATACCCAGGCGACCGCAGACGCCGGTCGCTGTGCCATGCTTCGTGTTGCAAGAAACGGATTGGCGAATGGAACAGGCCTTGATGTGCATCTTCTTGTCATTGCGATGAGTTGTGGAGTGTCCAGTGAATGAGAGATGCGAATGGGCAGATCGGATCACCTTTTCTTGCTCGGCGGTGGAGGCAGCAGAGGTCCTGTACCAAATGCACCACCCAGGCCTGAGGATGAGCTGGAAGACGACGATGAGGAAGAAGTGATCTTGCGGCCGCCGCTGCCGGGGAGCTTGATGGCGAAGGTTTCGCCCTCTTTGAGCGAGAAGTCTTGTTTAGGTCCGGTGGGCAGGTGTGGTGAGGGTGCGTTATCCACGGGTGCTGCAGCGTCTTGTGGTGAGGGATGTGCGGCTTGGGTGGCGGCTGCTTTTTGGCGTCTGTGTAAGCGGGTTAGATGAGGGGAGTTTGGATGGGTGGTTTGGATGGTTCAGTGTCGGGATGCAGGGATGTGGGGGAGGAGTTGGATTCAAGGAGGACTTACTTTGTCCAATCTTGGAGTGCGACGTTGAAGTCGAAACTGTCGCTTCTGTCTTGGAACTGTTGATCCGGCGACGAGGGTGGGAGGTTAGTAAAGCTTGTCGAGAGGGCCTGTAGCTGCGTCCCCGGCGTACACAACTTACCCCCATGCCAATGTAGGCCTTCTTCTTCTTTCCATCTGCCCCCTGCGACTCGACACGCAGGACAAAGTACCTGCTCGAATCGAGCACAGGCTCCACCGACGTCCCCGTAACATCGTACGGACATTCAGCAAACAGTTCACCTGAACCGCCGTCTTCCAACCGAATCGAACACGTGTTCGAATCGGACATCTCCATGATGCGCAACCGGCCTTTCCAGAGAAAGGCCTCCATGTCTCCCCACTCTCCCGCCTTGTATCCCGCCGTCGAGGTGCGTGGAGGTACCCGGTAGACAAAGCACTCGCGTGCTACAAAGAGCACCGTCTCGTACCCTGCCGACATGGTGTAGGTTGTGATGCCGGGCGCGCGAGACTAGTCAAGTGCTTTGTCGGCGTCCGATCTGTTGCGCTCAGTACCTGGCTGGATGCAGTCAGTTGCTCCTGAAAGGTCTTGAGAGTTGAACAGAGTCGTAGCCAAGACGGTCAAGTGTGGTGGGAAGGCAAGCAAGAATCAACAAGACGAGACTGTCAAAAATCAACAACACACGACGTGGAACGTGCGTGGTTCCTGCATGCCCTCAATTTTGTTTCTCTGGCTCCGGCACGGATGCCAAACAAAAGCAAAGACCAACAAGCTCGTTCGAACCCGTTCGTTCCGTCAGCACTTCATAGCTCAGATCCATTACTTCAAGCAGACGTCGGTCAGCGCAATTGATTGAGACAACCACAGCGACAAAGAAGGCAGAGAACATTTTGAGTAAAATCACGAGACCAGGGATATACACAATTTAGGGATTGAGACGAGGGGGGAGACTTCCATGGGAAAGCTCGAACTCTCCAGCCAAGCCAGATGCGTCGCCGCATCCACGCCGCCCGAAAGCAATCCCGCCCATTCACAGACGCGAGATGATCATCTTGACACCAACAAGACCAGCAGCGACATCGCCCGAGCTGCTGGTGACGAGCTGAAGGTGGATGTTGAGCGCAGCTTGCTTGTTTCTCGCCTCGATGGCGGCCACAATCTGCATGAGACCCGATACGGTCTTGGCGTCAATGGTGCCGCAGTTGAGATGGTCGAGCAGCAGGTTGATGCGGCGCTCGGTGTCGTCGACCATCCTTTTTTGAGCAGGTGGCGCGGTCGACTTGAGTCGTGCGACTTCGCGCTGCAAGGCGTGCTGGATGGGTCGCTGATTTTCAGGGATGTGCGAGCGATCGCCTGGTGGATACTTCATCTGCGAAGCATTGCGAGCTCCCGGGGTGGCACTGCGAGGAGGCGCGCCGGCACCACCACCTGGCGTCGCCGAACGCTGGGGTACACCGGGTGGACCTGCGAGACCAGGAGCACCAGGTGCGCCCTGACCTGGAGGTCGGAGAGCGCCGGCTCCAGGAGCTCCGGGGGGAGCACCCTGCTGTTGCTGGATGCCGTTGCCATAGGGTCCAGCGGGGCCTGCAGGAGGTCGAGCGTAGGGTCCAGCTGGAGCAGCAGCCTGGCCAGGTGGACCGGGTTGGGACTGAGCTTGAGCCGGTGCGCCGTACTGTTGACCAGGTCGTGGCTGACCCTGCGCGGGTCCCATAGGAGGAGGTCGGACGCCAGGCGGCCCGTTTCGCTGCTGTGCAAGACCAGGACCCGAGGGAGGGCCTTGAGGCGGTGGACTCATCATGCCCCGAGAGGGCGTCGCGCCGCGAGGAGGTCCGGCAGGCGGAGCGCCAGGAGCGCCGCCGTACGGTGAAGGTACCTGGGAAGGAGCGTTGGGGAAGGGCGAGGTGATGGCGGTCGTCGATTTGTGCTGCGACATAGCGCTGGGTGTGCGCTTGGGCGCAGCAAGGCCTTCGGGCACATCGTTCCAGCCTGACTGATCACGCTTGAGAGGCGGGGGAGGAGGAAGTTGCTGCTGCTGCTGTTGCTGGTACGAAGCGCCACCAAAGGTGGGTGGAGCTGGGATCATGGGTTGTGCCGGCTGGTAAGCAGACTGGTAGCTCTGAGCACCGTAGCCACCGTAGGTGTTGGTCTGCACCGGTTCAGGCTGCGTGGCTGCAGGCACGACAGCGGGCACCGCCGGTGCATATCGCGACTGGGTGGCAGGCTGAGAAGCAGCGGCAGCAGCAGGGACAGGGGCGGCGGCTGCGTATGGATCCTGGTACGTAGACACAGCAGGTACGGAGGGCACAGTGGGAATGGACGGGACGCTTGACGTGGTCGGGGCCCCGTATTCGTAGGGACTGTATCCGTTCGAGGTGGGTGCAGCGGCGTACGAAGAGGTGGGCACAGCAGCAGCAGCAGCTCCGCCGTTGTTGGAAGACGAAGCAGCAGCGGCAGCAGTGGTGTCGCCCTTGGGACGCGCGATCTCTGCCTTGAGCAAGCGCTGCTTGAGCGCGGTGGCAGTGAGCGAAGCGGCAGCGCCCTGGTCGACTGGACCGCTAGGACGGTAGTCGGCAGGCGTCTGGTTTGCAAACCTGAGAGCAGGAGAGATGAGACCCTGATCGGCGAGTAGTTCGACGTACTCGTGGATGCGGTCGTATAGCGGAGCCAGCTTGTAAGAGCGGGCGCCCGTCTCTGCGACGATGGAGTCTTGCGTAGGCTGCTGCAGGTCGACATCGACATAACCAACGGCGCTCTGGAAGACGGTGATCTTTTCCATGAAGGTTTGAAGAGCCTCGGCGCGCGCAGAGTAGAGGGTGCCTTCGTGAGAAGCGTCGGCGCTCTTGCTGTCGGAGCGAAGCGCGAGCTCTTCCTCCTTCATCTCGTCGATCCACATGCCAGCGACTTTCTCGAGCTTACCTGCAGCGAGGTAGCAAAGGACGGCATTCTTGCGGTACTCCTTGGCCTGAGCGGTGTCCGAGTTGCGAGCAACGGTGTACTGGAATTCGAGACGCTGACCAAGCTGTTCGGTCAGGTTGCTGAACTCGTCCTGTTTGGCGAAGGTGCAGAGAACCACAAAGATCTCTTGCCACTCGCCAAGGTCGGCGTTCTGGACCACATCGGAAAGATCGTCCGAGACGATGCTCTGGAAGAGACGCAGATAAGGAAGCTGAGCTGTTCGCTTCTCAAAGTAGGCCTTTTGCGTCTTTTCCAGGAGTTCTTGTCCACCACGAACAGCGAGGAGAAAGGCATCGGAAAAGCGATCGCTGTTGATGCAGAGCGAGACGGCACTCTCAAAGTCGCCGAGCACAAGGGCACGGGTGATGAGCTTATCGGCTTCGGATTCCTCGGAGGGATAGATTTTGAAGGTGGAGGGACGGAGGTTTTCGCTGGTAACGGACGACGGGCCTGGCGAGCCAGCGGTGGCAGCTGCGGACGAGTGGATGGGTGCCCGAGATTCGGAAAGGAGGTGGCTGGGCACGGCAGATCGAGTCGCTGCGGTGGGGCCAGACGAGATCTGACTGAAAAAGTCCGAGCCGTCCTTGTTGGCGGGGTCTGCAGCATCATCGCCGAACAGACCAGGCTCTTCGGCCTGCTTTGCATCGGACTCGGCAGCAGCTTCAATGGGAGCAGCTTCTTGCGTTGCAACAGCCTCTTCAGAAGTGGCGCGCTGGACGGGTTCGGCCTCGTCAATGAACTTGTCGATGGGAGCAGCCTCTGGTTCGGAAATGGCGGTACCATTGGACTTGAAAGCTGCGATGGACTTGGACACTTTCTGGGCGACATCCTCCTTGGAGAAGCCGAGCAAGGCGACAAGCTCATCGCGAGAATCGGCACGGAAGAGGGTCTGGAGCGCCTTCCAGTTTGCAATGTCGTCGGGGCAGGTGGAAGGGTCCTGGCTGCGTTCGGCGCAGAACTCGGCGAGGGTCTGACCGTCGAGGGCCTGTTGCAGCTTGGTGGCCCTTTCGACAATGGAAGGTTCGGAGACAACGTCGCGGAGGTGGACGGTCCCAGTGAAGGGCTTTGAGGAAGGACCACCGCTGGAAACGAGCTGACCACCGAAGCCAAAGACGGCGGAGACGGGACGCCGCAGCCACTTGGGAGGCTGCTTGAGCGAGAGGCCTTTGGAGGTGGTCTCGGTAGCGGGGGTCTGGTTGAAGAAGTCCGAGTCATCCGTAAGTTGTTGTGGTGCTGGGACGTCGGAATCGGGAGCATTGGTGCTCTGCAGCGAGTGGACGCCAATCTTGCCGTCGAAGCTGGCGGTAGCGAGCAGGCCGGGGTTGCGAGGGGACCACTGGACTTCGAAAGACCAATTGGAGCTGGAGGGCAGCTCGCCAACCACTTCGCAGGTCTGAGGATTCCAGCAGATGGAGCGGTTGTCTTTACCGCAAGAGAGAAGGAGATCGGCGTCCTGCTTGCACCAGGAGAGCGAAAGGACGCCCTTGTCGTGACCGGTCATGATCTTTTCAGGAGCGCGCGAGTTTCGAAGATCCCAGAGCATGATGACGGGGCTCGAATCGTCTTCGCTGGCGGTGACAAGTCGGGTTGGGGTGTCGGGATGCCAGGCAACCGCGCTCATTCCTCGTCGACCACCGGCAGCCAAGGCGCTTCCAGCGTTGAAGCCAAGTGAGCCACCTGCGGTACCAGCACCGCCGCCATACTGAAGAGCGACGACTTCGCGCTTGCCCTTGAGATCCCAAACGACCGTGTATCCGCTGCTGGAAGAGGTGGCGAGGACATGAGGCACCTGACAGTTCCAAGCCAAGGAGGTGATTTCGTCGAGCTTTTGAGAGCGTGCGCCGGGAGAGTAGGGCTTGGCAGGCGAGTTGAGATCCCATATGAAAATTTCGCCGGCGACGGCACCGCTGGAGAGCAAGTTGGGTTGGAGAGGGTTGAAGTCGAGGCCACGAACGGGGCCGGTATGTGTTGTGTTCTTGATGACCTGCGCATCAGATTCGGATGCGCCTGCGAGGATCTTTTGGGCATCCCAGATGCCTAATTCGCCGTTCTCGAGACCAGCTGCGAGGAGACCGTTGGGACGCGTAGGATTGGCATAGCCCCAAGCGAGGCGGTTGAAGCGAGCGCTGGTGGAGATGCTGCCTAGCGGCTTTGCATCGGCCGAAGCGGAGGCGGAAGCGGTGTAGGAAGGCTGCCAGAGCTCGAGGACACTTTCATTGCTGAAGGATTCGTCGAGAGCACCGGCGACAGTACCCGTTGCGATGAGGGGAGAGTCGGACTCGTAGGTAGCAGGCGACCATGCAAAAGTGGCAGTGCGGTTGATATAGGCCTTCATGGTTGCAGCGCCGAGGCACGATGCCAGCCAGCTCGAGTGCTAGGGCGGGGCGGCGTGGATGTGGTAGATCAGAAGATGGGGCTAAGCCCAACAAGCGTGTAAGGTGACAATGAACGATGAGGAGTCGATCGCTGATGTTGAAGACGGGGAGGAGGAAGCAGGTGCAGAGTCGGAATGACCGAGTTGGCCTTTTCGGCTGGAGCGAAGGGGCGTGCGTCGTCTGGCAGAGAATGGGGCTGTTGATGCGTTGGAAGTGTCTCGAGCCAGCCTGTCAGCTCATCCGCGCTGTCTCTGGCGGTATTCACGCTCTCCGATATTTTGAAATGCCTCGATGAAACCGAATACATTTCACCTGGCTGTCGCATTTCAAAATCTTGTGCAGACTTCAAGCTGGAGAGAAGAGAGCGGCGGCTGCTACAGTACGCGTTTCCACTGTGTGACTGCTGCGACGTGGAACCAATTACTTCGCAACATCGCGCTTGCAGACTCTCACAGACGAGAACCTTGATCCGGCAGCTTCGTACCAGCATCGTGATCCCGGGGACTCCATGGCCAGAACTAGTAGCAGGGCGTTGAGGTGCTCATCTCTGCGTCTGCTCCTCAGGATGCAGCATATGTCAATCTTTGTGAACCTTTCTTCGCGTTCACGGACCATGTCAATTTGTCGCACAAATCTAACAAAATCTAAATTTCGTGATCGGGACGCGTGTGCACGATTTTGGCTGCAACTCCACTTTTTGATGTCGAAGCAACACTCAGTCGCCTTCTCGCCTCGTTGCTTTCGATGCAGATGCCAACCACCATCAGCCACCTCACCCATTGTACGTTTTCAACCACTCGAGCATCGACATCGACATCGCCTCAAGGCTCTCTAGTACTTGTAGTATTTGCCGTTCCGATCCACCACCACACGCTTGCAAAAAGGCTCGTATCCTCTATCAGCCATGTCGGCCACCAGCTCCAACGCACAGAACTCGAAACCAGAGCCACAGTCCACAAAACCAAGCGAAGAGCCCAAGTCGTCGCTGCCCTCTCTTGGTGCTCTCGACGAAGACGACGAGTTTGAAGAGTTTGACGAGCAGGGTAAGTTCTCTCTCAGTTCAAGCTGATTGCATTGGCCCGGCGACATGCTGACCCTTCTTCCCGGCTCCTTCGCCAACAGACTGGAACGATGCAGAAACCGATCTTTCACACTTGACTGCAGGTGCATCCAACGCATCTGGCGCTGGTGTGGGTCTCACCATGGGCGCATCTTCCGCCAGCACAGGCGACCACCTCTGGCAAGATTCCTGGGACGATGACACGGTCGAAGACGACTTTAGCAAGGCTTTGAGGGCCGAACTGGACAAGCAGAGCAACGCACCACAAGCCATGTCCACCTGATCTCGCCTTTCTCCTCGCGCAATACCAATGTACATGCGCATTGTATCACTATCAACGCACAAGTTTGAACGGCAATCTATCTGCTTTTGATTCAATGACTTCAGATGAACACTACCGTCTCGCCAACCAGCTCTCGACTCGACAGCGCAGCCACGCACTCGACAACTTGCACCAGCTCTGGATCCTCGTCGCCGTTTTGTTTCCCATCGTCCTGGACGTAATCGCGAAGGATGTCGGACATCTGTTGACAGTAGACGCAGCGGTCAGGAGAAAAAGACGTCAGCTCGGTAGAAGTCCACGCTCAAAGGTTGGGGACTCGAAGACTTACCAAAAGCGGTTTGATGCCTTCTGCCTGGTTTTGCGCCTCCAACACCATGACATGTTGAAGCAGATCCAATTCAGAGTCAGCCTCGGGCAAAGAAGAGCCACGTAATGCCTGCGCCAGACCCTTAAGAATCGCAGCAGCATCGAGCATTCCTGGCGGTGGACGCGGCTGAGTAGGTACGCGCACAACTTTCTCTTCTGCGTCCACGTTCGTCACTTGAATTTCGCCTTCTTGGCTGACTTTGCGCTGATTCTGGCCATCTGACCAAGCAAAGAAGTGATTAGCATCCAAGTTTGGAGCCACATGGGTCAGATCATGCCACGTGTTGGTGTCGCAGTCGAGCACCTGACTCGGGCTATATTCTGCCTTGTACTTCATCTTTTGGCACGTGTGGATGTAGAAACCCATATAGTAGCAGGTGATGTCTGACATGGCTCTGAGTCGCCCTAGGCGCCTGGTCAAGGCGATCTCTTGCAGCGCTGAAACCTTGCCGAGCTGCCAGTCCTTGTACTCGGGATCGTAAAATACGTAGACACTGCTGACGCAGTTGGGTAAGATGTCGAGCACACCGACGCCAATGAGCTTGTCATCGAGTCGATATTCCTGATGATAGCAGCCATACGGCAGCTCTTCAGGTGGATCGGCCGGGTCAATACTTTTTGCTCGCCACAGCGTCTCTTGAGCGGGCGTCAGCGGCTCTCCGATGGAAGGCCAGGTCAATGCAAGGCTCGTGTCGACCAAGAAGCGACGAAAGCCCTGTTCGCTGCTGATGTCCTTCTCCGGCTCGCCATGAATGGCCGCCTGGTATCTGCGAAAGAGCTGATACTTCTCGTCCGAGGCGGCGGCAAGACCGAGAAAAATTTGCAGCTTGCGTGTGATGGGCCCTGCCACTTTATCCGCCCAAGACAACGTCGACGTAGAAGCTGTATCCCGATCGGCAGTAGACGGCACAATCTCGTTCCAGCGGTCCTCCAGATCCCAGTCTCTTGCCCTGCTCCACCTGCCCTTCCATTTGGCGGGCTTTGGCTTGGTCTGACGTACGCGAAAGAGCAGGTTGGTCAGTGCCCGCTTCTGGCTCTTCCTTGGTTTGAAATCACGAGCGTCGAGGCGGATCGGTATCTGAGCGCAGCATGTCCTGAGCAGGTCTGGCTTGTAGATGTAGTCACCCGAGCGTCTCCAGCCTCGGTCGATGAGGCTCTGATAGTTGTAGGGCGAGAGACGGTGAGCCCAGATGCCGTATGACTTGCCCGATTTGCGGGAGCTTCGTTTGCCAGAGCCGGGAGCCGTGCAATAGCCGCAGGTAGACGTGGTGTAGCCAGTAGGCGAGATGATCGAAAGCTGCACCTTGTCGCGCTTGTTTGGCATGTTGACCTCGGTGGTCGCCGGCAGTTACATGGTGACCTTGTGGATGAGTGAAAGAGACTGAAGCTGAGCATGCTCGCCTCGATCATGCCGTGTCGTGGGCCAACGCTCTGTTCAACCAGCACGCAACACGCTCGCCCTTCTCCCAAAGTGGAGGGAATCGGCTCCAAACACTGACACGAACAAGGCGGGGAACCTTCTTTTTCGGAAATTCCGCCAAAAAGTTCCTTTCTCTTTCCATGTTTCCTTGTTGCTCAAGCCATGCTGAATTGCTAACTCATCCTTTGCTACCATCACATCGAGCAAATGGATCGCACTGGCACGTGCGACGGGACAACAAGATGGCACCGCAGGCGTCGAGCTCGTACATCTCGGCAGCATTCAATCGCGCAAATCATATCGCCGACTGGGCCAATGCCCCTCACAGCGTCATTGCTTATGCTGCTAACAAGTCGATAGCCGTTTGGGACAGGCCAGGTCACCCGTTCTCAGCCGGAGTGACGCAGCTCCTGTCCACAGGCTTCTCCAAGACCATCACATGCCTCAAGTTTGCCAATCTGCACAGCGTCTCGTCTCACCCGTGCATCGTAGCCGGGTCTGCCGAGGGAACGATCGGCGTGTGGGCCTATCGACAAGACCAAGGCTGGACAAAAGCGCTCACGATCCAACAAGCACACCAAGGCTCGGTATCTGCCATCGGAGTGCTCCGTTGCTCCAACGCTTCGCCGAGCCACGGTCCCGTCATCGTCTCGGGTGCTTCCGATGGCCTGCTCAATGTGTGGGTGCTGTCCGAGGACCTTTCGCAATCGCCGACGCTGGTGCAGACTGTCGATCTGAAGGGACGGTTCCCTCTCGATGTTTCGCTGTTGGTGCTGCCGGACCACACCGCGCCTCATTTGCTCATGGCATTGGCCACGACGACAAACAAGATCGACATTTACACCTCGAGTCTCGCCGCCAAGCAGCTCGAGTTCCAGCACAAGCTCTCTCTAGAAGGTCACGAGGATTGGGTCAAATCGCTAGATCTCTGCAACACCTTGACTCCTGCCGATGACGAGCAGCAGCACGCCGATACCGTCATGCTGGCCAGCGCATCTCAAGATTCCAGCGTCAGGCTATGGAAGATTGCTCCCACAGACCAAGCTGGGACGACGACGACGACATCGTCGTCGCAACAGGCACCATCCTCCTTTCAAACTGAAGACGATTTTGAGGAAATGGTAGCCAAGATCGAATCGGATCGCAGCACAAAGGCCGGCGGAATCTCGACTCGTGCTCACCTTTTCACCATCGAGCGCGCAGAAGGTGCGAAGCAGACCTGGGCCATCACCTTCGACGCTTTGCTTGTTGGACATGACAACTGGGTCACAGGAGTGCGCTGGCATCCAGCTGTTTTCACTGCAAATGGCCGCCTTGCACAACCCGCTGCACTCCTCTCGTCTTCAGCGGACAACAGTCTCATCTTGTGGACGCCTTCGGGCCAACTGTCCGAGGCCACTTCCGCGTCTCCCTTTGCAGCTTTTGACTTGAACCTACTTTCTACAGGAGGCGCCCGCCGCGCTCGCGGTCCCACCATGCATCACCTCGCCTCTTCCATCTGGATGCCCTCTCAACGTTTCGGCGAGGTCGGCGGTGCTAGCAACTTGGGCTTCTTCGGTGCCCTGTGGCTACCGAGTCCACCAACCTCATCCGCTGCTGTCGATGCACAGCAGCCCGCCTCTGCCGTAGTTGCGCATGGCTGGGGTGGCTCGGCCCACATTTGGAGTCTGTCTCAGCAAGCGGCATCGTCCTCAAGCCCACAGTGGCAAGTTGCTGACCCCGTTACTGGCCACTTTGCTGCCGCCAGATCTGTTGCATGGGAACCTTGTGGAGAGTACTTTGTCAGCTGTTCTGACGATCAGACTACCCGCCTACATGCTCGACCTATGCAGAAGCATGGGCAGCGCCTCGATCCACGTCAAGCTACCTGGCACGAGGTTGCACGTCCCCAATCACACGGATATGATTTGCACTCGGTCTCGTGGCTCGATCGGCTCAACTTTGTTTCGGCCGCCGACGAAAAGGTGTTGCGCGTCTTTGCTGCCCCGCGTGGATTCGTTGGCACTGCTGGGAGAAACGGTCTCCATTGCGCAACGCTCGGCTCGGAGGTAGAGTCGCGCGCAGCATCTCGTCCCGTGGCAGGAAACGACACGCTCCTCCATCTGTCGGTCGATCCGCGAGTTGGTCTACTCAGATCGGCGAAGCGACACGGCGATCTCATCAAGCAATCGGTAGAACAACACTGCAGGCAGCAGACCGATTCCGTTACCGCTCTCGTGTCATCTGCTCTTTTCAACAAGCCCTTTGATGGCCTTAGCTTCAAACAGATGGAGCTCTATCTCAAATGGCTGTACGCCCAGGCTTGGAGCGTTGCCGTACAGCGTGGCTTGATGCTCAGCAACATTACGGTCTTGCTCGTTCCAGATGCCTCGATTGCAAAGGTTGCCTGCCGACTGCACAGTTCAGGCAGCCAAGTTTTGCTAGATGTCAATCTTGACCAGAACTTGGCAGCTACATGGCAGAATCTTGGCATCCACGCTAGCACAATCGAGTCCGACATTAGCATGCAAGAAAGCAGCGAGTCTGTCGGTCGTGATGATGGCAAGGGCTTGACGTGCTACCCCGTCGTCGCGCTTGGCGGCACTTTCGATCACCTGCACGTTGGACACAAGATCCTGCTCACCATGGCTGCGCTCATTGCCGACCGTGAGATCATTGTTGGTGTCACGGACGATGCCATGCTCACCAAGAAATCCAACGCCGCCCTCCTCGAGTCCATCGACGAACGCATCGCCACAGTCAATGCCTTCATCAGTCTCGTCCGCTTGCCCTTTACGCCCCTCGACCAGCGCGTAGTCAAGCTCGAAGACGTGGCCGGCCCTGCAGCTACCGAAGCGGATCTACAGGCCTTGGTCGTCACGGACGAGACCATCTCTGGTGCCGAATTCATCGATGGCAAGCGAAAAGAGAACGGGCTCTCGACGCTCGACAACTGGGTGATTGGCGTGGTTGGCAGCGAGGGTCAGACTGAGCTGCAGGGGGATGCTAAAGCGTTGGCTGAGAGCAAGATCGGTAGCACCGCCATTCGCAATTGGCTTGCTGCACAGGGAGCACGTCGCATTCAAGCTTTGGAGAAAGCAAAACGGCACCGTGTGTCTCATCAGTTGCGTCTATCCGCAGACAGTCATGATGCTGTCTCGGGCACGGGCGAGGGCGAGAACGTCTCTGCGCGTCCCGTTGGAGCCAGTGTGCCGCCGCTGGGACTCTCGAATCGAGCCGTGTTTGAGGGATCGACGATCGAAGAAGCCCCTTCGGCGAGTGGACAGCCCATCGGGTCGGCCAAGGAGTCACTCTCCGCTGTGCTGCGCCAGCCTCCTTCGGAAGAGCAGCTCTCGGTCGAGACGCTGTGGCCCGAGCTTGAGAAGCTGTACGGACACGGCTACGAGCTGTTGTGGGTGAGCGCCAACCCGGCCAATCCTACAGATGGAGGGCGAACGACAACAGGCGGACGCTTTGTTGCTTCGTGCTGCAAGGCGACGAGTCAGGACCATGCCGTGGTGCGTATCCATGATCGTGCTCAGACTTGGCGAGAGTGCGCCGTGCTCGAAGGACACACGCTCAGCGTCACGCGCATTCAGTGGAGCATGGATTCGCGTTTTGTGCTCACTTGCTCGCGGGATCGAAGCTGGAGGATATTTGAAAAGGTGTCTGCGTCGGACGGGGATGGCGAGGTGCGCTTTTTGCCGTTCACGGGCGAGCGCTCGCATGCGCGTATCATTTGGGACTGCGCCTGGTCGACTGACGTTGCTCGACCGTACGTGTTTGCTACAGCGTCGAGGGACAAGACGATCAAGATCTTTGAGCTGCAGTTCGAGGAGGGGGAAAGCGACAAGCCTTTTAATCTGTTGCAGACGGTCAAGTTTGACGAGGCGGTCACGTCGGTTGCATTTGGAGCTGATCTGGTGCTTGCCGTCGGCAAAGAGGACGGCGGGGTCGAGATTCTGCAGCGCAAGTCGGTGGAGTCGGGAGAATGGACGACGACTCTGAAGGTGCCAGATCTGGCATCAGAGCAGATCAACCAGCTCGCGTTTCGACCAGCGGTGCTTGAAGATGGCGACGATGCAGTGCTTGCCTCTGCTTCCGAGGATGGCATTGTTCGGCTTGTCAGGATTTCTGGACTCTGAGTTGGTCAAGGGGAGGATTGGACAGAATTGTAGGCTGCAGGCTTGCGGAGTTGGCTTGGGCAACCCTAGAGTGCAGGAGCGCCAAATCGAAGTGCTTTGCAACAGCCTGTCGATCGGAGCGTGTGCGGACTGTTTTTGAGGCTGAGTGTGACGGGTTGCAAGAGAGAAACAGAAATGACATGAGACCGAGTAGAAATGCTAGTGTACAAGAGAGTCGAAGCTGTGAAGACAGTCGAGCCTGAGTCGGTAGGACTTGCCACAGAGGCTCAACGACCGTACCTGTAAGAGTAAGAGGAGAGAGTTGAAGCGAGAAGTTGGTTAGAATCCGAGCGGATACGATCCTGTCGCAAGACCTGCGCCAATGATCACTGCTGTGCAAATGTAGACATACTTTTGGAGTTCCCACTCTCTGTTGTCGAGTGGACAGACTTGGCGCGTCTTGAGCCATCGCGAAATGCAGTGAAAGTGGAAGGCATGCTGCGGAAAGCAAAGCAGGTGGAAAGCAAAGTCAGTCACCGTTCGATACTTGGACAATGAGAAGCGGCGGGATTGAGTACACACGTTGCATTGACCCCAAGCGACGGTGCATTCTTCGGTGGTAGCAGAGCCCTGGTTGGCCTGGCATTCGATGCAAAGGTCCATGATGTGGTTTCTGCAGATGGCACAGTTGTCAACTACGATGTCCCAGGACCAGAGACAGACGGCGTTCCACTGTTAACGTTCAGGACAATGATGTAATGCAAGTGATTCGAGGTCAGCAAGGACCTTCTAAACTGTAAACATCAGCAGCGAATCGCAACTGCGTACCTTCTTGACCTGGAAGCGTGGCTGCTTTGTGGCCGGAGAGTCGACCTCCATTGGAGCGTTTTCAGCCATTGTATGTGTGTGTTGAGTATGGTGGCTCAACAATACCGCTATTATGATGGCAGAGACGAAAGAGCGATGAGCAGAGTCACAGAACAAACGACCTTTTCGGTTTGCCGCACAGACTGCGCTTTTGCACAGGTGGAGGAGAAACGCAGCAAAGGCGAAAGACGCGCGCATCGGGTCTCAACCCGATTCATTTAGCGGCACCCGCTGTTCAGGGTCCAAATGCACGAGAAACCTCAACTCAGCCATTCGCGAGTGCCGACAGCTCTTCAGGTGATCACGTCCACCACACCCTTCACACAATCACGTCCCACGGTTGCCACAGTCTCGCTCATCAGCCATAACTCGACCCGCACAAAGCCTTGTGCCGTTCAAGTCATGTGACTCGCCAATCGATCGGTTATCGGCGGCGCCTCTTTGTTACGGCTCTTGTTCATCGACACGGTTCCCACGCCACCATATCATCCCTAATGGCGTCCACTTCTGCGTCAGGCCCATCGCGGCCTAGCCAGCCTCCATCTCGTCACTCGATCGGGGCTTCATTTTCGCCCTCAAACAGGCTTGAGAGTGGTGGGCTACCGCCATCCTCGCGATCACATCAGCCCATCCCCACTCGTGCCAAACTAAAGCATGTCACCACCGCTCCTTCAACAAACGCTTTGTCCACCACAGAGCCGCATGCCTGTCATCATTGCCATCAGATGGACACTCGGTTCTATTGCGATCCATGTCTTTCTTCCAGAATTCAAGCGCACCACGCCGAGATGCGCAGGCTCGGACTCGCTCGTGACAAAGCCAAGGTTTTCGTCAGCCAGCTTTTGTTCGATCAAGCCAGCGCGAGCATGGACGCCGAACCCGCGATCTCTCTATCGCAGCCATCGCACATCCACACCATCAACGAGAATGCACTCCCAGATCCCTTCGACACGAATGCCCCCGAACCATCCTCGTCCTTCAATCCATCGCAGCTCGTTCTGCACTCGCTAATCCAGCTACGAGCGCAGCAGGCGGCCATTCGATCGCGCGTCCAATGCATCCATCAATGCATCTCCGAGTCGCAGCATACCCACCTTCAAGGCCAAGAAGCGCTCAAGGAGAAATTAGCCTACATTGCACTACGAAAACAGAATCTCGCAAAGGCCTGGTCCGCACTCGAAGGCTCCTCCACGCCCGCCTCCCCCTCTGCTGCTCAGCGCTCTCGTCTAGCCGCCAAGTCTCGCTGGCTTGCTCAACCCGCCGCCGATCACATTGATGTGCCTCTTGTCTACACCGACGTCTATACCCACTATGAACGCCAGTCGGACGATCCTTCTGATGCCGCCACTCTGGCTGCAGATTCGACTCATTATCAGCTCGGTGTCATCCTCACTCGAGCTCGCCTCGACCTCGCATCACTCCAGACAGAGGCTGTAGCCATATCCACCCAACTCGCAGCAACCAGAGCTGCTCTTGCTCGCCAGGCTTTCTCTCTGTATTCCGTCTCTCCTCCCAATACCCCGTCAACCCCACCTTTGAGAACACGTCCGCTCGATCTTTCGGCCAGCAGCTCGGTGGCGCAGCGCATCAGTCGACTCTCGGAGCGTTACATCCCAGGCGCCTTTGGGCTTGGTCAGAGCAACTCGCCCTCTACTCCAGCTCATGTCCGCAGCCCTCACCACGACGCAATCTCTGCCGGTCGACCGCCCAGAGCTTCTCCAACAACGTCGTCAACACTGTCCTCCTCAAGCAATTGGTCAATTTCCTCGCTTCCTCTGCCTTTGCCCAGCGATGCGCGTCGCTATCCACGCGAAAATGTCAATGGCGCTGTCACGTACGCGGCCAACTTGGTCCAACTTGTAGCCTCGTACCTTGGCGTCGCTCTGCCCTTTTCCGTAGAGCAGCACAAGGGCAGGCTTTCCATCCGTCCCGATCCGCTCTGGGATGGCGGTGGAGGCTCGAGTGCCAAGCATCTCTACCTCTCATCCAGCGCATATACCCACCTCACCGCCTCGCCTTCCTCCGCCGCTCGACCGTCCAAGCTCAACAATCTTGCAGAATCTACCTACGGTCTTGGCGCATCGACGCTGTCCACCATCGAGTCGTACATCCATCTTTCCTCGGGTGCAGCCTTGCCATGGGGCTTGTCATCCAACGCAGCACACTCCTCCAAAGCTGGCACCGGCCCCGACAGCACGGACGCGGACGGTGACGCTGACCAACATCGCCGTTCGGAAACAGATGCGCGCTCGAGCTCCAAAGCCAAGCCGGATCAAGCGGCAAAGTCGTTTGTATCGGCGCTTGTCATGCTGTGCTACAATGTCGCCTACCTTGCCACCAAGCAAGGCATCAAGCTCGATCTCGTCACAGCGGCAGCTAATCCACTCGAGCTTTTGAGCAGAGTCATGCAGCAAGCCGAGTTAGGTCGTCTCGCGCATGCCAATCACATTCGCACATCAAGCATCCAAGACCTCAGCTTGCCCAGCTTGGACTACGAGCAGCTTGCGCAGATCCTGGAGCCCAACAATGCCGCCGCCGATACCTACAAGCGCGGTCTCTCCAAGTCTGCCAAGAACGATTCGCACAAGACGACGGCACCACGATGCCAGTCGGTCTCGAAGCAGACCAAGCCGCAGCCCAAGATGCTCGAACAGAGCTATGTAGATGTCGGCGAGGCAGCAGCCTCTGTGCTCGACATCAAAGATCCATCCTCAGTGGCACCCAAGTCGTCCTCGCAGCCCACTCCGTCTCGTAAACCTTTGTCAAGGACCGACAAGCATCCAGAGCCGCTCTCAGCGCGGAGAGGAACGCGATCGGATGCGGTGAGTACCTTGCAAAAGCAGCGGGTTGGCGCAGATACGCGAAGTGGCTCGGCATCGTCAGCTCAGCCTGCTCCCTCGCTCGACTTTTTGCGTCAGCGCGGGCGTGACGTCTCTCAAGGCAAAGGCGAGCCAACGAGCAGGGACGCCCCATCGAGCAGAGATGCTGCTAGGCGCTCGAAAGTGTCGCAGCCTTTGCCAGCCAAGGTTGGCCCGGGTGCTGTAATTTTCAACGGCGTCGAGGTGGGCGTTGGCAACCTGAGCTCCACCGACTCTGCGCGCGGTCCGAAATCTCGCAAGCACTCTGCCGATGAAGGCTGGGATCTCGTCTAGACCCCTGTGCTTGCCTCGGTACCATTGCTCGTCTTCACGAATGTCACCTCTCGCACTTGTGCCTTCCAACAATTTCGTCTGTGCTGTCGTATTCTCTGAGGTAATTCACGTTCTTTGCGGAAATAGGGTCCACACATGATTTCCGCGATCCGAGCTCGTCAAATATTCCAGAAAGCTGAGTTAGACTCCACCTGAATCTTTACCATCTTACCTTCTTGCGACCATCTGACCCAGCCTCTATTCAGACGAGTCTCGATTGCAAGACTTTCGGAGCCAGCAGGGATTGATTGCTCCGACGCGATCATTCTCTCGAAATCAGTCGACCATGACGTCCAATCCCGAGCTGCGGCGCTGGATCAGCGACAACAGCATGCGGTTTTTTGGGCTCTCGCAATCGTCCATTATCGATTTCATCCAAGTTTCTGCCTCCTCGGCGTCGACACCGACGGATCTATTCCAGAGCCTCACCTCGCTAGGTCTTCCCTCCACCGATGAGGCGCGCACCTTTGCCAATGAACTTTACACACGAGTGCCTCGAGCTGGTCAGAGCAATCCCAGACCCTCCACCTCGACCTCGAGCAGGGACGCCAAAGACGAAGCAAAGAGCAGCAAGAAGCGCTACGGCTTGCTTTTGGATGAAGAGAACGGAGAAGAGGTGCTCGCCATCAATCCCGAAAAGAAGAAAAAGAAAAAGAGGGATGTCAGCTCGCGTGATGCGGAATCTCAACCCGACTCCCCGCCTACCCATGGCAAACACAGACACTCTCGATCGCCCAGTCCACGCCGCGATGCATCTACGTCCGAATCGGACCAAGACTCGCGAGAACGCGCACGTCTCAAGGACCTCGCCGAGCGCGACGAGTTCGCAAGACGCATCCGCGACAAGGACAAGGGCAGCACGCGCAACGTCGTCGAGGATCGCACCTCTGCGCGCCTCAACCCAGAAGCAGCCGCGCGACGCCTGCTGGCCGAAGACGACGATGCACGCTCCGCAGCCATGCCCAGCCTGCGCGACCGGTCTAGGCAGGAATATCTCGCCAAACGTGCACAGCAACGCATGGAGCTGCTGCGTCTCGAGATCCAGGACGAGGAGCGCTTTTTCCGCGGCCTCAAGATGACCAAGCGCGAACAGCGTGACCTGGAGTACAAGAAGGAGGTGCTACGTCTTGCAGAAGAGCGAGCGCGGATCGACGACGGCGATACTGGCTATGCGATGCCCGAGGATTATATCACGGAAAAAGGCAAGCTGGATGTGGCCAAAAAGGAGCAAGCGCTCTACCAGCGCTACAACGATGCACGCTCCGAACGGCTCGCCCAGCAGACACACGTCACGGACGCCGAGCAGTTCGAAAAGGAGCAGATCGATCGTTCGCGCTACGTGCCCGAACCGGCCAACGAAGCGTCCAAGGAGCTCGTCGAGCAGTACGACTACGTGTTTGACGAAAGCCAGACGATCCAATTTGTCGTTGAGTCCCAAATGGCGGGCACCTCATCCAATATGAGTGCCAGGGATAAGCTGCTGCAGCAACAGATTGACGAGGCAGAAAGCAAGGCGGCCAAGATCCAGGCCACACGCGAATCGCTGCCCGTCTACGCGCTACGACAGGAACTGCTCGATGCCATCGACGAATACCAGGTGCTCATCGTCGTTGGTGAGACCGGTTCCGGCAAGACGACGCAACTGCCCCAATTTCTGCACGAAGCTGGATACACCAAGAACGGCAAAAAGGTCGGATGTACGCAACCGCGGCGAGTCGCCGCCATGAGCGTCGCAGCGCGTGTCGCTGAAGAGATGGGCGTGCGCCTGGGTCGCGAATGCGGCTACAGCATCCGTTTCGAGGATTGTACCTCGGACGATACAGTGATCAAATACATGACCGATGGGATGCTGCTACGCGAGTTTCTCACCGAGCCGGACTTGAGCTCGTACTCTGCTCTCATCATTGACGAGGCGCACGAGCGGACGTTGAGTACCGATGTGCTTTTCGGGCTTGTCAAGGACATTGCGAGGTTCCGACCGGATCTCAAGCTGCTCATCTCGAGTGCTACGCTCGACGCCGAGAAGTTTTCCGAGTTCTTTGACGATGCGCCTATCTTCAACGTGCCTGGACGCCGATATCCTGTCGATATTCACTATACGCCGCAGCCCGAGGCCAACTACCTGCATGCCGCCATCACGACGATTTTTCAAATTCACACGACTCAGCCGCGCGGCGACATTCTCGTCTTTTTGACGGGCCAGGACGAAATCGACGCGGCGATGGAGAATCTGCAGGAAACGAGTCGGGCATTGGGCAACAAGATCGCCGAGCTCATCGTTTGTCCCATCTACGCCAACCTGCCAAGCGAGATGCAGGCCAAGATCTTTGAGCCCACGCCTGAGGGTGCGCGGAAAGTGGTGTTGGCCACCAATATCGCCGAGACGAGCATCACGATTGATGGGGTGGTGTTTGTGATCGACCCTGGGTTTGTCAAGCAGAACTCGTATAATCCAAGAACGGGCATGTCGTCGCTGACGGTGGTGCCGTGTTCGCGGGCATCGGCGAATCAGCGTGCGGGTCGAGCGGGGCGCGTAGGGCCAGGCAAGTGTTTCAGGCTTTTCACCAAGTGGGCCTTTCGAAACGAGATGGACGAGAATACCACACCCGAGATCCAGCGGACCAATTTAGCCAACGTAGTATTGCTGCTCAAGTCGCTCGGGATCAACGATCTGCTCAACTTTGATTTCCTCGATCCACCGCCGTCGGATACGCTGATGCGGTCGTTTGAGTTGCTCTACGCGTTGGGCGCGCTCAACGACAAGGGCGAGCTGACCAAGTTGGGACGCAGGATGGCCGAGTTCCCCGTCGATCCGCAGCTGTCGAAAGCGATCCTGGCGTCGGAGACGTACAAGTGCACCGAGGAGGTGCTGTCGATCGTATCGATGCTGTCCGAATCGTCGGCGCTGTTTTTTCGGCCGAAGGACAAGAAGATGCACGCCGACCGCGCGCGTGCAGCATTCGTACAGACTGGTGGGGACCACTTTACGCTGCTCAACGTATGGGAGCAGTGGGTGCAGAGCAACTACGATCACCAGTTTTGCATCGACAACTTTGTGCAGCCCAAGGTGTTGGCGCGCGTACGTGATGTGCGCGATCAGCTCGCGCAGCTGTGCGAACGCGTCGAGCTGACGCCAGAGAGCAATGCGGATCCGTCGGACATTTCGGGCATACAGCGCGCGATCCTGGCGGGCTACTTTATGAACACGGCGCACATCCAAAGGGGCGGCGAGGCGTATCGTGGCATCAAGCAGAATACGACGATTCACATTCACCCATCGAGCTGCCTGTACAAGCAGATCCCGCGAGCACCGTTCTTGTGCTACTTCGAACTGGTCGAGACGAGCAAGAACTTCATGCGCCAGGTGATGCAGATCAAATCTGAGTGGTTGTTGGAGGTTGCGAAGCACTACTTTACCAAGGAGGATGTGCAGGATGAGGGGAAGAGGAAGGTGTATAAGGGTCAGACGGCGAGTGCGGCTGCTTTGGCGCCTGGGGTGAGGTGAGAGCGGGCAGGAAGGTCGACGGTCGCTGCATCAAGCTGTTAATATCCACGTAGCACAAATGTTTTGAAATGGGTGACAAGTGAATACGATTGCGTTACTAGCAAGGACAAATTGAACGGGTGAGGGCCGCATTGCAGGAGTCTTGAAGACGACCGCGTGACTGTGTAACCGGTACAGCAGACGCGATGTCAAGCTCGACAGCGCTCTGTTGAGCCTCGACCATTTTGTACGGGGACCAGAAGGGATCAGGCGACCGTGTGGACACCCCCGTGCTCCTCACAAGCGTCCTTGAGGTCCTTGCTGGCCTGCTCGGGAGTGGTGAGTTGGCTCTGTTCGCATTGGACCGTCTTCCCGCCTGGATGCTCTTGAGATTGGGCGCACGAGGACTTGCCCGAGGCGATGATCCTGGACGAGACCAGATCGGCCTTGTCGCGCGAGCGCTGCTGAGACAAGTCGCATCGGGCGGTGTTACCACTGGTGAGTGCGAGCTTGACGGTTGAGGCGGGGAGCGGAGCGGAGTGGACTGCGCTGAAGAGTGCGAAGAGGGTGATCGCGAGAAGGGTGGAGAAGGACTTCATTTTTGCTGGAGATCAGAAAGGGAAGCAGGTGTAAGTGATTAGTAAGGGCGGTGGAGGAGCGGAAAGCAAGAAAGGAGGCGACGTGTTTGGCGACACTTACGAGTTTTGCGAAAGTGTACAGTATCGATCAACGATAGTGTTTGCGAGTATAGAGACGAGTTGGTATAGGTTCAGAATGTGATCAAAGGCAAGACTACGAATGCTGGTGCGATGTTGGGACAAAGGAATGGAGAGAGATGGTCGACGAGAAGACCCCAACTTTTATAATTTCAACTCGACCGTTGGCGAACACTTCAAGGGTCACTGCGACTCTTCTTCATCTTTCGCTCCTCACCCCTCACACTCCACCACACAGCACGGAGGAGCCGGATTCATCGTTGCAAGGCCGTGTGGGTTTCAAACGTTGTCAGTCCCGCCAAGGGAGGCTGTGAACTTTACACAATGTGGGTCAATCACACTCGTTCACACGGTTGTTCCTGCGGTTGACCCACGGCTCAAGGTGGACAGCAAGTAACCAGAGGGACTTCATCGTTTGGCTCGCCAGTGGGCACTTGGGTTTCCAGCAACCTTTGACATCGTATCCCGATAACACTGAGGCTGTGTGCTTGTGTGGGATTGGTGAGCGACGGATCAGCCGCGCTTTGCGCGTGCCTTGTTGCTACAAAGTGAACAACGACATTCGGACGTTAGACCGAGACCAAGCCGTGCGGGAGTTCAAAGTCTGAGCACACCTCTGCCCCGCTTGATACGAGCCTACGCCGACGGATTGTTGACGAGGCGTAACAACCGACCCCCGTCTCATTTGAACTGCGCGGTCACAGGAACCGCCGGAAGCGGACTAGCAACAACCTTCCCACGGCACGCTCACTCGACATCCTCTCTGCACCGCTTTCCGTCGCATCGTCACCCTGACATCCTTTTGAAGCAGTTTCCTATGATTGCACTTGTCTTTTTCGGTGGCGTTCTACACTTTTCCTTTCCGCCGTCGGATCCTCCAATTCTTGACATTGCGCTAGATCAACGCTTTCGCACCTGCACTCGAGGATCGCCTTTGGCCGCACGAGCCTGCAGCTTTTGCTGACGTTTCGAGAGGGTTTCGCCCGGTTGCTGTTGAGCGCTGGCGCTGGCGCCTGATGCACCGCCACCGCGAGGCCCGCCTAGTAGGCCTTGGAGCGAGGCAAAGGGGCTTTGGCCGCGGAAGAGGTACGGCAGCAGGATCTTTTGGTAGATGACGTAGCCTCCATAGCCCGGGATCTGTTGCGTTACATCGATGCGATGACGAAATTAGTCAGTTGTCTCGTTGGATCTGAAAAAGAGGAACGAACGAGCGAAAGAACTTACGGTCAGGTACAGATACCAAAACTTGGACCACACCAGCGAAGCCAGTTGCACGAACCAGGTCACATAGATGATATCAAACATGTATCTGCCGACGACAACGAAGCGACAAAGGTTTGAGAGTCAGTGCTTCCAGACAGTGTTAGATGGAAAGCTGGCTAGAAGCTGCGCGGAAGACATACTGCGTGAGACCGCTCTGCTGCAGATCGTTTCCCTGCGCAGCCATGCTTTGCAGCGTGAGCCATTGACCGACGGCGATGGCTTCCGACGCAACATAGCCAAAAACGGTGCGTTTAGTGACGCTCGATCGGAAGAGCCAGAATCGGACCAAGAGGTAGATCGTGTTGGTCGCGAGGAAACCATTGCGTAGCAGCGTGAGCAGGAACGTGTTGCCCGAGGCCGTCTTCTTTGCGCTTCCTTTTGCCTAACGAGACCGGAGTGAAAAAGCGAAGACGAGTTAGCATATGCAGTCTATGCTGATCTAGGTAATCGACGATCCGGAAGACGTACCATGGCTGTCGATTGTGTTTGTCGGAAGATGAGACGATGATGGTAAGAAGCTTCGGATGTCGATGCGTGGATGTCTGATTCACCGAATTCACGAAAGCTTTGAATTGGAGTTGCATCGAGTGTGGAGTTTTCAGTGTCGCTGCATCCGACTTCCGCGTTGTCTCTCGTTGTCCGTCATTGGACGGATGGAGCTTGTTTGCCTCTGCATCGCTCGAGCTTCCATTGCTAGTGAACACGATTGTGACGATTTTCACTCAGCTCTTCAGATGCAAGGTCGGCACATCAGTCTCGAGCATCACGCGCGCTCACGAAACAAACCGCGCTTTTGACTCAAAGCATATACCAATTGTCCTTTGCGAATAGAGAGCTGCGAAGACAGACGAGGTTGAAGGCTGAGAAGAGTCTTTCATCAGGATGATGGAACAAGACGATGGGCGTGACTGCAAAGGTCTCAAGTTGTCCGTACACAGCCCGACGGATCCGCGTTGCAGATTGAATGCATCCACGAGACCAGGGGGTGCTGCCGCACATCTTCGAGCGTAGCGAATGCTCGTACCGTCAACAATTATACTGAATCCCGTCCCTCCTTTCCCTGAAATCAAAGCAACATCCAGACAGCAACACCCAGTGCCAGAAGGCTCGCCGAAACAGCGGGCAATGAAGCGCGCAACATCTCGCCAGCACTCACGACGTGACTGTCGTTGGGTCCCATTGCGGCTGTCCCCGTAGCACCCGAAGCACCCGCTGGAACAGGAGCAGCTGCAGTGCCTGCCAAGTAGCCGGTGCTCGGTACAGATGCGATGGGGTAGGTGGTGGGAGTGGTGCTGGTGGTCGACGCGTTGGTAGACGAGCCGGATGAGCCGGTCGAGGTGATGCTACCACTGCCGCTTGTTGAGACCGTTCCAGATGCCGATGCCGAGCCTGATGCTGATGGTGATGCGGTGGCTGCGTGATGAGCAAGATTTAGCAAAATGCAAGGGCAAGGGCAAGACAGGATCAGTATGCATGCCTCCAAATTCGACGATGACGTCCATTCAGGGAGATTGCACTTACCACTTCCGCTAGATGCAGGCGTATTGCTGCTAGCAGCTGCTTGTGTTGATGAAGCGCTGTTTTGGGCCGACACGGCTCCACAGAGAGCCAGCAGTGCGAGAGCAAGGCACTGGAGGGCGAAGCTGCACGGAAACTTCATCGTGGTTCGAAATAGACTCGGTGCGCGATGATGGTGATGGATACCTGGACACCAGTTGCAGCGATGTGGTGCTATGTCTGTTTTTTGAACGAGTCGTTGGAGAGAAAGCGTGTGAAGGTTGTTCGTTGCCAGGATACGAGGATGAAGACAAATGCTTGTACGTCGAACGAAAAGCGAGCTCAGGGATCATTCACAGCTTTGCCGCTGTTGCAGCGGAACTCCGCTCTCGGCACTCAACGCCTTTGTCAGGAGGCAGTGGGCCAGCGTGGCTACAAACTTTCAAAACGCGATCAACACTTTGGCCCCTTGCCGATCTGAAACCAACCAACGAGCCTCGTCGCAACGTCGATTTTTTCTGAATTAGTGTTAGGAGTGAAGCTAACAAATCGACGATTTTCAAAAAGGAGCGCGGCGATTGGCCGATGAGAAAGAGCGGAGAGCAAGCAGCGCTCTGCATAATCTCATGAGCTTGGAAGAAATGTCCGCTTTTTTAGCCTTGGCCGTGACTCGTTTTGGACGGAAGGAAGAGAGACGTATGAAAGCACTTTCTTCCAAAAGTCACCTTTCCTACCCTCTCTCCCTCCTCTCCATCAACCTCGATCGTCGATATCACCCACACCATGCTGTCATCCGCTCTAAGGCCCTCGACGGCCTCGCTCCTTCGCGGCGGCACCGCCTCCCGTCGCGCCCTCTCCACCTCGGCCTCCCTGCGTGCCGAGCGCGCTCCCCCCGGCGCCCTCAACAAGTACTCGCGCATTATCACTAGGCCCAAGGACCAGGGCGCCTCCCAAGCCATGCTCTACGCCACCGAAGGCATCGAGTCTGACGAGGACCTCACCCGCGCCATGGTCGGTATCGCCTCCATCTGGTACGAGGGCAACCCGTGCAACGCCCACCTCCTCGCCATCTCGCAGCGTGTCAAAAAGTCGGTCCAGGAAGCCGGTCTCACCGGATACCAGTTTGGCGCCGTCGGTGTTTCTGATGGTATCTCGATGGGCACCGACGCCATGTCCTACTCTCTCCCCTCGCGTGATCTCATTGCGGACTCGGTCGAGTCTGCATGCGGTGGTCACTGGCTCGACGGCGCCGTCGTTATTCCTGGATGTGACAAGAACATGCCCGGCGTCTTGATGGCTCTCGGTCGTCTCAACCGTCCCGGTATTATGCTCTACGGAGGCACCATCCGCCCCGGTGGATGCGCCAGCGTTCCAGGCACTCTTGACATTGTCTCTGCCTTCCAGTCCTACGGCCAGTACCTCGCCAATGGCGGCACTCCAGACGCCGAAAAGATCCGCTACGATACCGTCCGCAACGCTTGCCCCGGCCCCGGTGCCTGTGGCGGCATGTACACCGCCAACACCATGGCCTCGTGCGCCGAAGCCCTCGGCATGACCCTCCCAGGTAGCTCCTCGTTCCCCGCAGAGTACCCCGAAAAGATTGCCGAGGCCGAAAACATGGGTGCCGCCATGCGCCTTGTGCTCGAAAAGGACATTAAGCCTCGCGACATCATGACCCGCGCCGCGTTCGAGGATGCCATCGCCCTCACCATGGTACTCGGCGGCTCCACCAACGCCGTGCTGCATCTCATCGCCATCGCCCACTCGGTGGGTATCCAGCTCGACATTGACGAGTTCCAGCGCATCGCCGACGCCACGCCCTTCCTCGCCAACCTCAAACCCTCGGGTAAATACGTCATGGAAGACGTGCACTCGAAACTCGGCGGTATCCCAACCGTCATCCAGTACTGCATCGAGAACAAGCTCATGAAGGGTGAGCACATGACTGTCACCGGACGCACTCTGGCCGAGAATGTCGATCGATGGACGCACGCACGCGGCAAGTTGCCTGCCAACCAGGATGTTTTGTATCCCGTCGACAAGCCGCTCAAGAGTACTGGACATATTCGTATTCTCAAAGGCAACCTCGCTCCGGGTGGTGCCGTGGCCAAGATCACGGGTAAGGAGGGGCTGCGATTCACGGGCAAGGCGCGCGTCTTTGACACCGAGGACGCCATGGTCGCTGCTGTAGAGCAAGGCCAGATTAAGAAGGGCGAAAAGACTGTCGTCGTGCTGCGCTACAAGGGTCCCAAGGGTGGACCTGGTATGCCTGAGATGTTGAAGCCGACAAGTCTGATCATGGGCGCCGGTCTCGGTCAGGACGTGGCGTGCTTGACCGACGGTCGCTTCTCGGGTGGAAGCCACGGGTTTGTCATTGGCCACGTCGTGCCCGAGGCGCAAGTGGGCGGTCCGATCGGGCTTGTTCAGGATGGGGATGTTATTAGTATCGATGCCGAGACCAACACGCTCGAGCTCGTTGGGGTTTCGGAGGCGGATCTGGAGAGGCGTCGTGAGTCGTGGAAGCCGTTGCCGCTCAAGCCGAAGTCGGGCCACTTGCTCAAGTTTGTTCGTAACGTTGCGGATGCTTCGCACGGCTGCATTACTGACAAGTAATGCGGATCTGAACCGTTCTCAAAAAGCACAGTAGCCCGAGCACACTCGGTCACTCGTCTCTTTCTTCGTACATTTGTAGTTATACACCACCATGACAATCAGCACGTTTTCCCACATTGCATTTCCACCGTTAGAAACGGAAGAAGCCGCTCCTACGCTCGCTCGCCATTCTGCGCTTGATCATATGCGCCGCATCGGGCCCCCACACTTCCACCGGGCTTCTGCCCTTCTTCAGCACCTCGGTCTCATGCACTTTCGCCTGCGCGCGCGAGAACAGCGCCACATTCTGGAAACTCAACGGCAGCGTCGAATCCCACCTCTCGAGCTGTGCGCCTGACAGACTGTCGAACGGCGGCACAATGCTCCTTCCCCTAAACACCTCTTCGAACAGATACGCGATGTCGTTGATGCTGAACGGGATGTAGTGGCGCGGACCTGTGTTGTTTGTATCGCGTTCAGCGGTGCAAGGTTGGGTACCGGGGACCGGGTGGCGCGATTCCGACACCGACAGGTCGTGAAACAGCTTTTCGTACAGCTTGCGTCGGCCTTTAAATGCGAGAGGCTCCATCTTTTGGCCGCCGATCTCGCAGATGATAAATGTTGCTACAGCTAGACCGAACATGGCCGGCAGTGGCCCCAGCACGGGCAAGATGCGCACGCGGAAGTCTTCCAACGCCGCCAACTCGTCCACGTTGCCCTTTTCGAATTCGTCCTCGTCCAGCGGCAACAGACGCGTGTCGGACTTCTCCGTAGAGTAGACGCACGGGATGAAAAACGTCGGTTCCGTAAACGTTTCCTCTGCAGCGGCAGGTGTGGGTGGCAGCGTCGGCTTGAACGACGTACTGCGCGACAGAGCAGGCGACGAGTTTGACGGTGACGGCGACAGCTCTTCCACATCTGATACTCGTCTGCGCAGCTTGTCGGCCATCTGTGTACGTGGGGCAGAGTGTGCTGCCAAGTCGACCGCCGTCGCGTCCGAGGCGGTAGCACTGCTTTGAGATGCGCGTCGGCGGCCCAGAATCTGCGCACCCTCCAACGAGCCAGCACCCTCTTTCTCGTCGTCGTCCAGCGGACGCAAGCTCGTATCCTCATCGCCCTCGTCTGGCAACAGCGCAGCCATCTCATCCGAGGGTGTCGTTATGGGCGTTGCGTACGCGCCCGATCCAAACGACGACACACTGCTTGCTCGGCGGCTGTGTTGCGGTGCTTGCGGAACGGCTGCAGACACTGCGCGTGAGCTCGACGCACAACTAGCAACCGTAGAAGCCGTGTCGTTGCTGCTAGATCCATTCAAAAGAGTGAGGTCGCTCGAACTGCCATTTCGAGACGCAAGCGGAGACGGTGAAGAGGTCGCTTTACGCGCGTATCGTGGCGGCAAGCCGCTCAGCCTGCCGTTCGAGCCCACCTTAGGCGAAGACGATCCACTACCGCTATCGTTGTCCGCACCTCTGCGTGCCAATTCATCGCTCGGGCTCGCCTTCATCGGTGTGCGATCGGCATCGACATTAGGCGAGGGCACGTCGAGCGTCGATGGTTTGTTGCTTCCCTTCTTCCCCTTGCCGCCCTGCTTGTTGTTGGGTCGACGAGAAGCCGTCTGCGACTGCGCCTTTTCCAGCTGTTCCGCTTCGCGTTTCGCCTTCTCCTCCACCTCCTTGGGCGGAATGGGCGGCAAGCCGAGCGCGCGCAATCGTCGACGTACGCTGCGTGCGAGCGGATCCTCGGATGTGACGCTGATGTCGGAAATTTGAATGCGGCTGGGATCGCTCTTGGCACCGGCACCCATCGAGCTGATGACCTTGATCTTGCGTTCGGCGCAGAAACGCAGCAGTTCCACTTTAGTATCGATATTGTCGATCGCATCCACCACGTACGTCGGGTTGCCGCCTAAGAGTCGCTCCGCTTCGTCGCCACGGAAGAGCTCTACCCATGCCTCCAACTTGGCCCAGGGTGCAATCTGCGCGAACTTTTCAGCGCAGCACACCACTTTGGGTCGACCGACATCCTCGAGCGTTGCACACGCATGGCGGTTGAGCGAAGAGAGCGAGACCTGGTCGAAATCGATGAGTCGAAGCTTGGAGACACCCGAGCGCAAGAGCATCAGAGCTGCCCACGATCCCACGCCTCCAGCACCCACGACAATCACAAACGAGTTGCGGACCGCCGTCATGCCCTCTTCGCCCAAAAAGCTGTAGTTGCGTGAAAGTTGCTCGCG
Source organism: Sporisorium exsertum (assembly GCA_928724755.1). NCBI lineage: Eukaryota > Fungi > Basidiomycota > Ustilaginomycetes > Ustilaginales > Ustilaginaceae > Sporisorium > Sporisorium exsertum. Next base: position 158,106 of record CAKMXK010000007.1, read on the forward strand.
GATCAGGCTCTCGTCCCACTGTTCGACCGACGGTAGACGTTTTCGAGAAGAGCTATCATTGCGACCGATGGTATCAGCACGTGATGGTCCAGCAGGCGATTGAGGCATGTTGTTGGACGAGTAGAAGCTGGTCGAGTTGCGCAGATGTGACGCAGGTCTCAGCGAGTTGCTTGCGAGCCCCGAGAGGTAGCGCGGTGTACCTCCGTCCGTCGAAGACGACGCCCCATCGAGATCCAGATCAAATCTTTGCAGTCGATTTGTGCCCTGCCCATTGGCTGATTTCGCAATAGCATCTGACAAATCCTCGCGCTTCTTTCGCCGTGTGATGCGTTGCGTGCCCAGAATCGCAGCAGCCGTCGCAATCGAAGACCCCACCGCGATCGATCCCAGAAGCAACGCGTTCCTGCCGTTAGCGCTCGACAAAGACGATAGCCATGTAGAGAGAGAGAGAGAGTCCGACATTCTAGTTCGTCGGTGTTGCAGGCAGCGATGTTGGTGATGATGAAAAGAAGTTTAGTGACGACTTGCAAAAGTGGAGTCAATTTTGAAAGGTCTCCCGAGCAAAATTGTGATTTTTCGGTAAATTCGTCGCGTGAATTGCAACGTGGGGCAGAAAAAGGTTGCTTGTGCGACCCTCTTTCGATCGTCGGTAGGGTCTTGGCAAGGCCCCAAACCGTCGATTGTTATGCATTTTTTATGCGTTCTAACACTTTCTGGGCCTCAGAAGACCCTCAGCGTCGAAAAAGAAGGCCAAAAAACGGCCAAAAATGCCCCAGACCCGATTCGAACGGGTGATCTCGTGTTTTGGACCAGGAGACTGACGAAGTGCCTGCTTACAAGACACGCGCCTTGAACCGCTTGGCCACAAGGGCTTTCGGCCCATAGATGTGGGTAGATGTTGTATAAGCATGTTGAGAATGGACGATCTAAGATGGTGGTGCGAGTCGTTGCAAAACGCGGAATTTTTCGGGCGCGTGGCTGCGTCGGATTTTCCGATTTTCCGAGCGCCACACGCAGCCTCTCAAAAATTCAGCCGGAGGCTCACCCGCCAGGAGATGCAACGAATTGGCTGAGGCCGCGAGGGTGAGAATTTTGTACGACCCGCCAGTGATCATCTGATGATCCTGGTTCGTCCCTCATGGTAAAGAATTGCTGGTGTCCGAACCTGTCTTCTCGGAGTGTCTTCTCTGTTGTCATTGGTTGTCGCGGGCTGCTTTTACAAACTGTGCCATTGAGCGATGAAGCTTGGAGACGCACAGCCAATGGAATGGGTGGAAGTGTCAGCTGACCTCGTTGCGGTCCAACATGGTGGGAGCTCAGGATTGTTTGCCGGCTTTTTACCGAGGCGTCCGGTCTGTGAGCCGAGCGATTGTGCGGGGAACACAGCTTTTTGCGGGGAATTCAGCTCGAGCCAGCCACACGCGACATCAATAATGTCTGCTTCAGCCAACACTCCCCCCTTTCCCTCTCTCTCGACCATCACCCGCAGTTCTTGACTCCATCGACGCAGAGCAGCAACCGCGTTTCGCCAACTATCACCATGTCTGCACCCGCCACTATGAAAGCCGTTGTCATCCAGGGCCCCGAGCAGGTCGCTGTTCTCGAGCGTCCGATCCCCAAGCCCGGCAAGGGCGAAGTTGTCGTCAAGGTCAGCCTCGCCGCTCTTTGTGGTTCCGATCTCCACATCTACCGTGGCCACCAGCCTGTGCCCAAGTATGACTTCATTCTCGGTCACGAGTTTGTTGGTGAAGTCTACGAGATCGGTGACGGCATCAAGAACTGGAAGAAGGGCGACAAGGTGGTGTCTCCTTTCACCATCTCGTGCGGCGACTGCTTCTTCTGCAACCGCAACCAGACCGGCCGCTGCACTCAGTCTCGCGTCTTTGGATCGGTCCCTCTCGACGGCGCGCAGGCAGAATACGTGCTGGTCCCACTGGCCGATACGACACTCTATCCCATTCCCGACAACGTTCCGGACGAGATTATGCTGCTCACTGCCGACATCTTTCCTACGGGCTACTTTGTCGCCAACAACGCCTACACGATGCTCAACGACGTCGAACGAAAGGACACTGTCGCTGTTGTGATCGGATGCGGCCCTGTTGGTCTCTGCGCAGTCACCGCCGCATGCTCATTCTTCAAAACTGTGTATGCGGTCGACTCGGTCCCAGAGCGTCTCGCTGAAGCAAAGAAGCACGGCGCCATCCCTCTCCACCTCACCGACGATGATCCCGTCAAGACTGTCAAGGAAGCCACCGAGGGTCGAGGCGCTGACGTTGCACTCGAAGTTGTTGGTGCTGGTCCTGCTCTCGATTTGGCGGTTCAGATCGTACGCAATTTTGGTGTCATTTCGTCGTGCGGCATTCACACACATGCCGTCACTCTCCAAGGACTCGACCTGTACAATAAGAATCTTCGCTTCCAATTCGGCCGCTGCCCAGTTCGAGCTGTCTTTGAGCCAGCTGTCAAGCTCCTCTCCAAGCACCACGATCTCTTTGGCAGCTTCATTCAGCACACTCGCCCCATCGAAGACGCACCCGAGTACTACAAGCTTTTTAACGAGCGCAAGGTGCTCAAGACTGTGTTCAAGATGAAGCACGCCAACTAACAGAAAACACACCAACGTCGAAAAAGCAATGGCGAGGGGATCGATAGCGAAGAAAAATGATGTGCGTGCGACTACATACATGAGGAACGACACGGGAGGATACGGACGAGGAAGAAGTCTGAAACGACTTTCGAGTGCCGGAACCGAAATTTGGTAACGGCAACCGTCTGAGCCTGGTTGAGTCCTAGGATCCGAAGCATTGCCTGGTCGAGACAAGACGATCCGTAACGGCAGAACCCGACACCAAAATGCCAAAGCGCTGGACAATGTCAATCAAGCACCGAAGCGCCCAAATGACACCGTCACTCAGACAGCTGTCACGTCTGGCTACATCAGGGGTGACAGCCGGGGACGAAAAGTAGACGAAAAGGAACAAGAGGGGACCGCAAACCAGGAACAACGAGCAAGTCGACTATCGAATGGCCTTGACGATCATGTTGAACGCGCCATTGTGGTCGCGATCAGCGACATAATCGCATCCAGGGTTCGGGCATTCGAAGATCCGATTCGAGCCAAGTCTTTCGTTGAGCATACCGCATCGACCACAGGTCTTCGATGTATACGCCTTCGGCTGAACGAGAAGCACGGTCTCTCGGGGGTGTTGATACCTCTTGTCGAATTGGATGTCGTGACACATCCTTGCGAGACGGTCGAGGAATTTACCGTGGGACCAGCCTTTAAGCTGGCGCTTGGTCGAAACCGCGAGCCCCCCTCTCCGGCCGATCATACGGGCGACTTCCATGCGGGGCATGACGATAATGTCGGACGAGACCGCAAGAAAGTTGGCTGTCCGACAATGGAGATCCGTCACAAGGTTGCTGATCTTTTCCGAGATTCGAAGCTGCTTACCGAGAAGTTCCTGACGCTCCTTCGAGTTCAGCAAACATCGCTTCCGTTTGTTGCGCTTTTTTCGACTGATGTTGCCTGAAGGCCGACGATTGAGCGGCCGACTCTTGTGCCGTTGAGATTTGAGCTCGTCCATCTCGAGGCGAAGATATTGGAGACGGTCTCTGTTGGCGTCGTTACCGATGTCGATTGTCTGGCCTTCGGAAGTGTAGATCGAATAAGGAGCACGGACGCCTGGATCGCAGGACTTGACCCGCACAGGTCCTGAGCAGAGGAAAAGGAAGGTCGAATGATTGTCAGTAACGGCAACATTGGACAGTGCTAGGACGACAGAAGCGAAATACATGCCTTCGAGCGTCGTTTGTCCATCACGGCCTTCGCGTGCCCGCTTGCTTGCATCGAAAGCGTCATCCGAAGCGACTTTGTGGAAAACGATCAAGTACCATCGTCCGTAGCGATCATACTGAACGAGCCATTCACGCGGCATCTGATACTTATCGCCCCTATCCATCGGTCGCCAGTTCATGCTGTCGACAAGGAACCGGCGCTGCCGCTGTCCTTGAAGACAAATCTTGACGTCTGGATCCGCACCGCGACGTCTAACATGGCGAGGGGCAATCTTGAGCGTCAACGAAGTGATTCTGCCTTCATGACGACCAGGCGTGGCTGCGGGGGCAGTGTCGTTGTCGGTCCGTCGAGGGGCCCTCGCCCCGGCCACCTCAAAGTCGATTGAGCCAGACTGGGGGTCGAGAGCGACACAAAAGCCTTTTCGCTTGTCTTTGGCCGCAGTGCTGAGCGAGATGTCCGGGATAGACCCACGTCGTGAGCGAGGCGTGTTGAAGTGTTGCGTAAGTAGTGCTTTACGAGCGCCAATAGCCTCGACAACGACATGACGCCGAATGTAAGTCGGGCATTTGGCAAGGAAGGGACGCTCCTGGACGAAGACGGAGCTGTTGTTGACGATCTGTTGCCTCAAACGCCGCGGGTCCAGATTCGGGTGCGAGTGATTGTTCGCCATGTTGACGAGACGAATGGCTTCGTTCTTGACAATGAGCGCAGAGGCGCGCCAGTCTCGAATTACCTCACGAAGCGCTGGAGGGACAACGATGCGATATTTCCTCGCTCGAAAGTTTCCAATCTGCGGCTTCTTGACGGATGATGCTGGCGGAGGAGCGGTCACAGTCGTGGCCGCCCCACGACGAACCTCGTGCGTCCTGGAGCTGTGGTTCCGAATCATGTCAGGCGCAGCCCTAGCTGGCAAGGACTCGTCGGCGTCCTCATCATCTGAGATGACGATGACGGTTTGGATGCTGCGGGCTGGCGGTGGTGACCGGGCCGAGTGAGCGGACATTGGCGAAGCTGGACGTGGCGATGGCGAGGCGATGGTCCCCATCGGTGTGGACGAAGCTGAACGTCCCCGGGGCAGATGGACGACAACGTCTTGAACAGGCGAGGACGATCCGACAGCCGAGGCCACGTCGAAAAGACGGACAGAAGGCGAGGACGGGTATGATGCTGCATCGTAGCAGTCCATGTCGTTGTCTGACACGACTTCAAAAGTCGACTCTGGTGTGTCGAAATCGACAACGGAAGAAGAGAACGACGTCGACGAGGGCTGGTACGATCCGGCGTCGAAAGAGGACGTTGGGGACCCGACGATGAAGCTGGTCGAAGTGGAGAATGGCGAAGGGAAAGACTCGACATTGTCACCGGCACAGGAGGATGGTGATGGCGAGACAAGGTCGATGTGTTGTACGGCCGGCGGAGGAGAAGACAAGGTCAGGTCGATGATGGACGATGGAGGGGCACGGTTGACAAGACGTGTAGGAGACGATGACGAGGCAGGGACGGTGGGTGAGGAGTCGGTGGTCATCGCCAGTACAGCAGGACGATCGTTGTTGCGTTGGTCGTCCTCAATAGGATGTCCATCCACGCCGAGCAACGCTGCAGCCTCATCGCCAAGGTCCTCGGCGTCCAAAAGACCCAAGTCCGTTGGAAAGGTTTGCGGATCCCTTTCGATTACCGTTGTCGTTAAAAAAGGCCACCTGCGTTGATGTTCCGGCCCGTCGGCCTCGAAGGTTGTCACGACGGTTGTCGCCCAGCAGTCGGCCAGGGCTATGTGCGCTCGTGGTGTGTTTACCGGTATCTGCTCTCTGAACGACGGTAAAGACGAAGCAGAAAGGATACGTTCCTGGGCGGGCAGGATGAGACGTCCAACCTTGGGCGCATATGCTGCGTCATAGAAAGGATAGACGTCGGGACCCCTGTCCCTGCCCCGCTTTGGTATGTCGGAGCGAGGGACGTTGGTCAATGCGACGACATCCACCTGTGCGAAAAGAAAACGAAAGAGAGTCAGCGTCTATTCTCGAAAGAGTGTGAACGAGGTGGGCCGTCGTTCCTTACCTTGGCGAATCGAAACCCTGAGCGAAACGAGAAAAGGGACGAGCCTCAGCCCTTGAGGGCGTCTGCAGACGAGTTCGAAAACGTTGAAGAGAGCGAAAGAAAAGATCGGAAGGCGGTCCAGGTGGGGAGGGGTGCCGAAGCTACAGAAGGTCGAAAACCGAAGGAATCCGGATAGGAGTCGGAACGATGATGATTGCGAGTGGGTATGAGAACGGAACGGAAAGGTCGAAGAGACGATCAGAAAGGACGGTATATATGCGTTTTGGAAAGGCACAACCGACGAGATAGAACGGCTGACAGCGTCTGTCGAAGCAAGAACGCTGCCAGAACGCTTGAAAGACTCGTCGTCCAGCCGCTTTCTGCAGACTGTGCTGAAACGGCGGAGTCCTCGCTGCATACAGAGTCGTTTCTCATGCCGCACAGCCTCGACCATTGCTGCGTGGCTCACCCTCTTTTCTTGCCGCCGAGTCTCGTCGATTCCTCTGTCGCTGCACTTTAGCCGTTGTTCTGGCGGCTCGACTCCTCGACTAGCCATCCTATCCGTGTTTCGCTGACTCTGAATAGCGTCCCTTATCTTGTGTTGCCGTAATATCAGCCGTTGCCATGAAACTGTATGATCACAACCGTCTGATTCAGCGACAGTGGCCATTCAGGCCGTCACCTTCTAGAACGGCCTATCGCTCCACATTGGCGGGGGAATCCGATCGTCTCGTCCAAAGTTGACGGTAGCGAACCTTTCACACGCTCATGCCAGACGGCTGCGCTGCAGTCGCTGCAATGACAAACACGCTCGCATTGAGAGGACTGAGAAGATTGAGCTCAAGTAGGAAAGTCAAACTCAATCACACGCTCAGCCATTTTCGGAACGCATACAAGCGGGCAAATTAGAAGATTCGGCAGTTCCGAGACTGCGGATCTGCATACCGACTCGGAATGACAGCCAAAAGAAGAGTCTCGAGACTGCAAAGGCTTGCTTTCCAGGCACAGACGCTGAGCAAACAGAGCGTCCAATGCTGATTGGCTCGATGAGAAGCTCTTTGTGGCTTGGCTGTCTTTGCACACGCTGCGCTGAATGCACCGTTTGCGCCGTTGTTCAGCGTTTTCGTCGAAACTTCCCGTCCATCTCGGCTTTCTCGTTCGGCACAGTCTCGAATCTTTGCAACGAGTTCTCACTCCGGATGCCAAGACTCCGCTGCTCAGTTCTGCTGATAAAGCTTGCGATGTGATCTCAGAAAGTGCACGGCGACTTGTTTTCTTCACAGAGGTGGAGTTGAAAGTCATCGCTACTCATCGCCTGTGATTCTCAGTTCTTCCTCCTTTTTTCTTGGGCGGGGCAGCCAGGCACTTGAGGGGAATTGTTTTTATTTATTTTTCGTTTTAATTTTTTAACACAACTTCATCTCCTGAGCGTGCAGCTGCTTCCTCTCACATCCGCACACATTGCAGCACGATCTTTGACAGTCTCGGCGCAACACCCAGATACACTCAAGTGATATTCCCGCAGCGACATGATCTAGGGGATGTACAGCCGACTGAACGCCTGGACGGGAGTTCTGCAGGTGGGGCAGAGATGGGTGGGGTCGTCGGTCCGCCTATTCGCAATGGAGGAGCGACGAGCGGGCGGTCTTGAAGCGAGGTGTTCGCGACAGTCCATGCAGAGGCAGAGACAGCGACAGGGCCAACAGATGACGTTTCGCTCTTCGGTGCAGCAGACGACGCAGAGTCGACGAGCGTCGTCGGCGCTTGCACTGGGGCGTTGTGTGGATGCTGCTGATGTTCGACGCTGGATCAAGGACCGCGCGAGATGCATGTCGGAGTGAGCCATGGCCGAGTCGGTGGGGGTGGATGGCGGAAATTGGAGGAGAGAGCGGTAGGCGGATCGTGTGAGTGGTGCTTGCGCGCGTGGACGCGTGAGATGGGCTAGCAACAGCTGGTTGAATGCTTCCGTACCCGAATGTAGTGTCAGTTGGGAGCTGCTCGAAGTGCTATGTTCTGCAGCGTACGATGCCAGCTCCTCGAGCAGACCAGACACCTCGTCTGTGTCCATCTGCAACTCTTCCATTTCACCTTGCTCTGTGTCGACGCCATCCGAATCGTAGACAGCCTGTTGCTCTGCAATCGTGACATCATAGTTGTCGTCTTCTTCGTCGCTGTCCTCAGTGCTTCTGTCGCCATCAAAGTGCTGCGAGTCGGACCGTGTGAAAGATTGCACGCGTTCCTCGCCTCTGTCTTGCTGAATTCCCGAGCCAACTAAAGAAGGTTCTCCCGCTTGAGATGACGACGACGATGGTACAGAAGGTTCTCCCGCTTGAGATGACGACGACGATGGTACAGTGAAACGTTGCTGCTGCTGAAGTTCAAGTTGCCTCTGCTGCCGTTGCTGCTGCTCTTGTCGCCTTTGTGCGTCTGCGGCTTGGCGCCGTTCCATCCTGCGAGCCTCGCCATTGCGGCCATGCCAAACAAGCCGGACAAGACGCAGGCCTCTATATATCCATGGTGGAACGCTCGGATCGGATACACCCACGGCACGGAACATCTTGCGCAAACCCTTCACTGCGAGGCTACGAGCAACAAGCAGCGTAGCAACGACAAAGTGCAACAATGCGCGGATACGAGCTAATCCCGCATATCCAAAGGCGGAAGAGGCGCCACTATGGAGTGTCGGCTCGATGCGGACTTCTTTGATTTCGCGCGAGAGACCGCCCATGTCGGTGGTGTCTCGATAGGAAACGGCGTCGAATCGATGATGCGCGGTGGTAGCACGCGGGACAAGCGGATCGACGAGCTCTATGCGACCACTTGAGCTGAGCTCGATGTAAGGCGTATCCCATGCGATCAGCGGTTCCATTTCGCGTTCTAACCCAGTTAAGCGAGTCGACTCCATGCAGGCGGTACCCAGCTTGAAGAGTGCCAAGGACCAGTCTTCGTCGAGCGATGGCAAATTGGAGCGTGAAAAGAGGAGGCGGTGCGGCTGTATCGAACCTTCGAGGAGCAACATGGTGAGCGCATGCAAAGATACGGTGAGCAGCACCACGAGCACGAGTGCGATCTCGGGCGTGCGGGTGAGCGCTTCGAGGAAAGGATATCGACCCGAGTTGGCAGCGAGGGTGTAGTGCAAAAGCGCCAAAACCCCAAACACGCTCGAGATGACGAGCCTGGGCGCGATGACCGGACGACGACATCTGGAGAGCGCAATGATGAGGATCTGGAGCACCTGAAGCAAGACGCAGAGATAGACGTGCTCGTTTGCGGGTGCGTCGGGCGAAAACGAGTGAAAGTGGAGAAGAAAGGCAAAGCCGACCAAGTTGAAAGCAGGTGCCTCCTCGCGATCCGCATCCAGGTTGCGGACGACTGTTTCGCTGATGACAGCAACACACGTCGAAGTGAAGGCGGCCCAGAGTGCGGAAGCGTCTCGTGCGCGGAGAAGTGCGTCTCTGCTACTCGAGCCAAACCTGTTGAGTGCCCAACCAGACATGGGCGTGTCTGCGAGCCATGCTTTCCTCCATGATGTGGTTGTGCACGTTCGCAATAGAGAGTTGACGGGATTCGATTCCGGCAAAAAGGCATCGGCGACGACGGTGGTGAGGATCAGCACTGAGCGAGCTAGCAGTATGAGACCCGGCAAGCGGAGTGCGACTCGCTGAAGTTGTGATAGTCGTGCGGTTGCACCGCCTCGCGGCCTGCAGATGTGTTGCACGCGATTATTGACGATGACCACGATGATCAATGCGATGGCGTAGCGGCTGCTGACAAAGCTCCAAGGACTGTCGGAGAAGCTATCCCACACATCGAGCGGGTCCACCGGATCGTCGGCATGGAGGGTGGACGTGGTGGAGGCGGCGTTGCTCGAGCTTCGACCGTATTTCGATGACTTTGGAGTACTGCTTCCAGTCCAGACGGATCCGGTAGCTGCGCCCGCATCGTTGAGGAAGAGGTCGTCGAGAGGCGGAAAGAGGAAACCGTAAGCTGCTCGAAGTGGCGATGCGAGCCACTCTTTGCCAGACTGCAAGGCGTGCGAGATTTGAAGCGGCATGCTGGTCAATGCACCGCCGTCTGAGCGAGCTGATGTTGGCGGCTGAGTTGCGCCGTCGCTCGAGCCAAACAGAGTGACTGCTCAACAATGCAGGCGTACCATATGGGAAGGCGGATGGCGGATGGCAGAGCCGAAAGCTCGAAATGCGGGTATACAGCGGGCTCGGGCGATCCGATTTCCGAGCGACGTGGAGGCCGGAAACTGAAATTGTGTTCAGAACCGCAACGCACCGCCGCTCTCGGAATAGCCGATCCTGCATCGCTTCTCGTATCGACCCCTTAGGACCAGCCGCAGCTCTTTGTGTGACCTTTGTAAAGGGCTGCCTGATTCGCCTCTCTGGGACGTGTCTCATTGAGCCTTCCTAAAGTGAGACAGCCAAGGACGCCTTGACAATGACTCTGCGTGTGGCCAAGGATCCGCCTGTTCGCCAACACTCTAAAATCGTTCCGGCAGCACATCATAAAGCACAAAGCTGATTGCAGGAAAATTCGAACGGCGCACACTGAGCTATAGACTCAGTGAAAACAATGTACCAGCATCAGATGCTGCCTCCATCCGTTCCCAGATCAAAACCCACAGAAGCAATTTTGTTCATCTTGGCCCACAGGACTCATTCAGATCAGCAAGTACAAATGCAGGGCAAGCTTGGGGCGCCTGCCTCACTCCGTACATACGCACAGTGGGGACACCTTTTTGCGGTCCGGCAGTGAATCGAGGTTGGGTATTTTATAAAGATCGAGTGAATCGCAATGCGAGCAAGTGATACGAAGAGGGATATAAAGAACGTCACGGTGCTTGAGCACCGACAGATATAGAGTCCATGACAGAAGACAGAAACGTTGGTAAACAAGTTGCAATACAGAAGATCAACGCAGTTCGTCGTGTTGCAGCAAAGGTGCTGGCGACGAGGCGCGGTTGCTGTCGCGCTTTTGGTAGTTGGGTTGCGAGCTGTGGCCCGACTCCGAGTTGGCATCGTGCTGTGTTTGCGTATACTGGACGCTGCGCTCGTCGAGGCTCTGCAGCTGCTGGCTGTTCGAATTGCGGCCAAACTCCGGCTGCTCTTGACGCTGGGCGGAGGCCTCGAGGAACGCCTTTCGCTCGTCAGCGGTGAGCGAGGCGAGGTAGGCATTCTTGACCTGGCGTGCATCGACGTAGCCGGTCGAGGAGACGTCCCAGCTCAATAGGCCGGCGGCGTGCAAGTTCTGCGGGTTGACCGGCGCCTCCTCACCCCACTGCGGATCGACGCCGCGACCGACCTCGTCGTCATGCAGCTCGTCGTCGAACACACCGTGTATGTGATGCAGCTGACGCGCCTTGGCACGCTGAGCAGGCGAGAGCGCCACTCGACTGCTGCTATCGTCGTCCTTGCCGAGCAGCTCCAAGGGCACGTTGAGGCCGTCGATCTTGACGACGCTGTACGGGTTGCTCTGCTTTTTGGTATGGCCGTTGGTGCCGCTCGAGCGGGTACCTACACCCACACCTCCACCGCCGGATCGCTTCTCGCCTTGCGCGGCAAGGAGGGCAGCGCGTGCTTCGGCAATGCGACGACGTCGCCTGCGCAGACGCCAGAGCGCGACACCAAAGAGGACCCCAATGACAACGATGGCGCAGACACAGCCAATGACCACCTTGATGCCCTCCGAGAGGCCCTTGGTGTTGCCCGAGCCCGTGCTCGAGTGGCCACCGTGCAGACCCGATTGACCGAGCGTCTGCTTCTTGATGCGCACCGCTGTGAATTGCTGCGTGGCGGCGGTCATGTTGACGAGCGGACGGAGACCGATGGCGGCCTGGCACGGGCTGCTGATGGACATGTTGTTCGCGAGTGCCTCGGTGGTGTTGAGGCCATTGTCGCACGAAAACACCGTGTAAGCACTGCGCATAAAGGCGGGCGAGAGCACAAAGTCGGCAGGCAGGAAGCTCGAATTAAGGTTGGCACCGTTCGACGCACCGGAGAGCGAGCGTAGTGCCTGGAACGAGCCTAGACACGTGGAGCCGTCGGTCGAGGGACCGTTGCCTGAGCCGATCTGAAGGCTGGCATCAAGCGGGTGGATGGGGATGCGGATGCCGCCGAGAGCCAGGGTGACGTTCATCTGGAGATCGCATGGCACATAGTAGCCACCGTCCGAGGCAGGGCCGATGCCCCATGCGCCGTAGAGCGCATTGAGCGTGTTTTCGGGGCCGAGGTTGACGCTGGCGCCCGAGTCGAAGACGGCAATGGGATTCGAGCCGGTAATGACGCTCGAAGTGCCGATGGGGATGGGTTCATTGATACCATGTTGGAGCTGCACACTGATGTCGGTGAGGGCGACGCGCCAATGACGCACCACGCCGTCTGCATCGGCGATGGCGGTGGTGTAGTTAATCTTAGGGTCGGTGCTGCTGCCAGCGTAGGCGGGATCGTGGTTGCCGATGGTCAAGACACTGTCGCCGTTGCCACCATCCTCCTCGAGACGCTGTAGACCGATGCCCATGAATCGACGACCGGGGCGAGCATTGTACCACAAGCCAGCGAGGACGGCGCCCGTGTCAGGGGAACGGACGTTGACGTTGAGCCAGGCAGTGTTGCTGGTGGCATTGAGATCGGCCTGGATGAGGCTATTGGCGGGTGGGCCTACGCCGATGATGCCGGTGAAGTTGCCCGAATCCATGTCTTCGTTTGCGACCTGGTCGCACGAGCCAAACGCCTGCGAGTTGACGATGAGACGCGAAGTGATGGGGTCGCCAAAGAGCATCGAGGCAGTCTTGACCTGGCCAGAGGCGGAGCCGAGGAGATAGCTAATGTTGAAAGCGGTGTCTTGGTCGACGACCGAGTCGAGACGGTCGTTGAACTTGGTGACGGAGAGGCCCTGGTGTCCGCGACAGGAGTCGGTGTCGCAGTCCTGATTGGCGAGCCAGAGATCGCCGCTGCCTGTATCGAGCTGTGCGTTGATTTGCTGGTTGGCGGCGGTAATGGGGACGGTATACGTGAGCTGGCCATTGGCGTAGCCTCGGCCAAGCACGATGCGGGTGCTGTTGAGTGGAGCCGAGGCGGGCGAATTTATACCAGCGCCGCCGCCACTGCCGCCGCCACTGCCGCCGCCTCCGCCGATGTTGCCATTGTTGGATGAGCTGGAGGAGGATGGCGAGTAGGATGCGGATGGTGGGAATGCGGATGAGGAGGGGGAGGACGGCGATGCCGAAAGGGACGAAGGGGCAGATGAAGAAGAGGCGGGATTTGATGCTGAAGATGTCGACGTTGATGATGATGATGATGCAGAAGAGGCGGAAGATGCTTGCCGTGCTTGCAAGAGGGGAGTGCGACGGGTATCGTCCAAGGAACGAACTCTCGGCGAGTCAAATAGCCTCATGGTTGGAGAGAGAAGCACAAGTGCGGAATCGAGTGCTGCTAGTGACGGCGATGCGCGCAGTAGGCTGCGAGGCTATAGAAGGGAGGTGATTACCATGCAGAGGCTGCTAACAACAGGGTCGGTCGAGCAGCAAGTGGAAATGTAAGATGGACAAGATGGTACTGTGATTGACGCTGGTGTAGACTGCGGGAGAGGCAGTGGTGTTGATTATACGGATACTGCGGGCTGCGGAACTGAAGCTGGAAAAAAGTCGGAGTGACGAACGAAAGGGTGACAGTAAAGAGCTGAGCCAATGTCGAGGGTGATGCAAATGGGCGACTGCGAGTGTGACTCTCAAAGGGAAAGAGCCGGCTCGGGCGAAGATGCAAAACCGAGCGAGTGTGATGTGATAGTCCAGAGGTGTGCAAGGGAAGTTGATAGGAAAGGTGGATGCAAAGGGATAGGAGGAGGAGGAGGAGGAGGAGGAGGAGGAGGAAGAGGAGGAACTGTCACAAGAGCCAGCCGCGAGGCGAGCGGGATGAGCTTCAGAAATAAATAAATAAAAATGAGCACGCTGCAGGCTCACGTCGGGGACAGACACTCAGCGGAGGTCGGGTTCCAGGAGAGAATGAGAGAGAAAGAGAGTGGGGAAACACATGAAATTTGGTGCTGCTGCTGCAGCAGCAATCGAGCTCACGAACGTTCCGCACCCTTTCGGAGAGAGCAGTCCTGAGAACGTGATTCTCCTTCATCCTGCAACGGCGAGTCCGACATACGGTCCTGGAATGACACGATAGGTAGTTCCGACAAGGGTGGTGCTGGCGAATTGGGTCCGAGAAAGAGTCGGTGCGAGGCTACACCGAACACCTGCATCTTTGTGGCACTCTGACACGGAACACAGAACCTCGATGGTCGGAACTCTTCCGAAGCGGTTCGCAGTGGAAGCATCCGCACTCGCAGTCGCAGCGTCGTACTGTAGCACATGAGTTGAAAGTCGAGCTGGATTCTGGGGGAACGTTCTCGTGACCACGAAATCCTCGATAGACTGCTGCAAAGCCACGCCGATCCTACGCAGAAAGCCGTCAGGGGGACAAGGAAGGATGTGGCTCGCCGCAGCAGATCGAGGCGCGCTTTTTTGAAGCAGCTCGGGTAAGAGAAGGAGCGAAATTTCGTGCACGAATTCAGGGTGTTGATCATCAAGGGTCAAAGCCTGCTTTCTCATCCATCGGGCGGGCTGACTCGGGGCGTGGGTGTGTTTAGCGCGATCTTGTTGCTATTTCTGTTCCAAGGCGTCGCATTTTCGCTTCCGTCAATATCTAGAATTAGCAGATGTAAGGCGTAGGTTGAGCTCGTGGGCAACAAGCGAGGTTGAGCTGCTGTCAGAAGGCGTAGCTCGAGAAAGCAAGAGTTACCGCGAGGTTCCGACAGCGTGGAACAATCGACGCAGAGAAGCTTTTCAACATCGACGGCAGCCGGCAAGCCTGTTATGGGATTCGGTTCGGATTCGAGAAAAAAATAAACACCGACACAGTAATGTAAGCAGAAATGCGGGTCGAGAAATTTGGCAACACAGAAGATGCATCCTCACAGTAACGCTCTCTAGTGACCACGGCGGAGGACAGCGAACGGACGACAGTGGACGAATCTTTGAGCCCCATATGCCGACCACCACTCCCACGAGTCAGGCGCTCAGGGGAGGCAGAGAGAGAAAGCAACCGTACCAAGGCCAAGAGCGGACCAGGAAAACGGAGGAATTCGGCCGCTTCGCACGTTCCGATCGGTTATCGGGATGGTTGCCGATTCTGGCAACAACGACAAGCGACCAGCACAAGGAGAGGAAAGCTCAGCAAGGCGCCGGCGTCGCTCAAACCGGCTCCCGTCAACGGAGGCAAGCTGAGGCCAGGAGAGCCAATGCAAGAGCGAACTACATACGAGCCTCTCCAACGTCCTCTATTGAAAGCTGATCCGCTCTGGTCGGAGCGAGTGAACCAAGTTCACTCTCTGTGAAACGGCGATCGAGTGGCTGCCCACAGATGGTAATGTCCCCCGTTGCCGTCATGGCCTGAAGGCTGATTGAGAGTGCAAACGACAACCTATCGCTGCTTGCAACGGAAGAGGCGTGCAAACCAATAATTTCTTAGCAAGGTTGACGTGGTGATCATGACAGTAGCACTCTGAGCTGCCAGCATAGCAAGCCCGAGGCGGGCTCTCTCCCGGATCAAAGCGTCTCTGTCAGCGGGTAGCGAGGTCGAACCCACGCGCGCAAGCACACTGACGCACGAGCACCGACGAAAAGCATCAGGCCCCAGGCACATTCGAAATTTCTCTCCGGCCACCCCTCTGCAGGATTTCGTTGCAACACACAGAGCTGGCGGAGGAGGGTCCGACGTTGGCTTTCAAAATGGACCTCGAATACAAAAGGCTTCGTTGTGGTTGAAAAGCGCACAATGCAGGCAATTGACATTTGAACGTGATCTTTGCGCGACTCAATTCTACGAATACAAATTGTAGACCCCTGTTCGAAGTGACGGCGAGGGAGCCATTTCTTTTTTGTTTTCTCTCTCTTCTGCGTTGCATTGATCTGTGTGCGTACAACTTGAACTCGAAGTTGAACTCGCGTGTTCTGAGCCTTTGCCGTGCTGTCTCAAACAATAACCAACAGCGAGTCAGTCTCTAGCTGGCCTGCTCGCGCGAGGATCAACTTTGGGTCCTAAGATTTATTCTCTCAGCACAGCACACAGCACGGCTCGCTTCACCGCACTGCACCACGGCAGCAAGCACATTTCAACGGCGGAGCGCAGCGCAGCATAGCAAAAAGTGGATCAGTCGGTATCTCTCTCTCTCTTTTACTCCACAAACCCTCCTCGTCATCCTCATCATCACCATCATCCTGTTCACCACCAACTTCATCATCACCTCGCCTCGATCACCCTCACATCGCATCGCATTGCATCCTCTCACCTCTTTCTTCCAAGCCCTTGGACGCGCCCTTTCGATCCGACCGTTTTTGGTTACAGCGCATCTACGCACCCTTCTTGTCGATCAATCATCGCTCGCTCATCCTAACTCATCGACCTTCAGCCCCGTGTATCGACTCCTGCCAAAGGCTGCTCGAATCGCTTCATCGAACCGTCTGATCGGCTGATCCTGCGTTTCCAACTCAACTAGGAGCTGCGTTGCCGTAATCGCACGCTGAATCGCTACTACGCGCACCACACACCTTCGCGACCCCACTCGGACTCTCTCTTCCCGCACATCACATACACATACTTCCATCATGTCTGAACTCCGCCGAAAGCTCGTCATTGTCGGTGATGGTGCCTGTGGTAAGACTTGTTTGCTTATCGTCTTTTCCAAGGTAAGTTGCCTTTTTATCGCGCCGCCGCTCGTCCCACGCTCTACCATCACGTGCCTGCTGGTCACTGCAAATGGTTGACTGCCATTATCCTTGTGGTCGATGATCGCGCGATCATCACTTAGCAAGGTCCTGCGCTTCTGCAGCCGCTTTTCCCGTTGCGATATCAACAGCGATCAATTCTCGCTTTGCCAGCAGAGACATCGGCGTACACGCATCCCGCTCCCTAATCTTACGGATCATCTTACTGACTGTTGGTTTGTCTCCATCCCTGTCTCTGTCCGCTCGCAACACCTGCTCACACGCGCACGACATTCGTCTATCGATCATCTCTTCCCATCCCGTAGGGCACCTTCCCCGAGGTTTACGTTCCCACCGTTTTTGAAAACTACGTCGCCGACGTCGAGGTCGACGGCCGCCATGTAGAGCTCGCGCTCTGGGATACCGCCGGTCAGGAGGACTACGACCGTCTTCGTCCCCTCTCGTACCCAGACTCGCACGTCATCCTCATCTGCTTTGCCGTCGACTCGCCTGACTCGCTCGACAACGTGCAGGAGAAATGGATCTCGGAAGTGCTCCACTTCTGCCAGAACCTGCCCATCATCCTCGTCGGTTGCAAAAAGGATCTCCGACACGATCCCAAGATTGTCGACGAGCTGCGCAAGACCAGCCAGCGTCCTGTTTCGGCCGAAGAAGGTATGGCCGTGGCTCAAAAGATCGGCGCCGTCCGCTACCTCGAATGCTCGGCCAAGACGGGCGAAGGTGTGCGCGAAGTGTTTGAGCACGCCACCCGTGCCGCGCTTGTCCAAAGAAGCCGTGGCTCCAGGAAGAAAGGTTGCACTGTCCTCTAAGCCAGCTTTCGTCACAAGGCGGCTTGGGTTGGGTTCTTGACATGCACGCCGCTGTCGCCGCACTCGTTCGGCCGCTGCTGAAAGTCGATCCATACACCCCATTCCTTCTCATTTTTCAATGATTCGACGCTTGCCTCCTCGATGTGGACGTCGCGAGCCCGAGCGCTGCCATATTTTGCGTTGCCTTGCTCGCTTCGCGCGCTTTTGTTTGTCCCCCTGTCTCCCCCGCTGGCTTGTGTTCTTTCCTTGTTCATGATCGACGTTCAATATCAATGATTACGATTAGCTACGTTGCTGGGCTGTGTCGTCGAATGGTCGCATGGCGATTGTCGACGCTGTCGTGGCGTGGATGACAACGCGCTGTATGAGGTGGATCCCGCAGACGAGAATGGGATCCTCCTGCTTCGAGAGCAGAGTGGTGAATGCCTCGATCTGGGTGTGCAAAGGATTTCCATGATGCGCTCAGGAACGTGCTCTCTCGTAGAGGCGAGTTGGATTTACTCTTTCAAACGACACTTTGGTTATGCTCATTCAGTCCGACCCGTGGCAACACATTTGAGTCTGCGTCGAGCCTCGCCCTTTTCAACATCATGTAATCAGCGTTTCAAACGTTTGCTTTGTGATTTGACAACAAGCTCAGCATTAACGAGCGACTTGGGATGGTACAAGTCAGATCCTGGTCTAGAAATGCGAATGATTCGGAAAGACATGTAGGAAACAAGCAAGTGAATGTCCATGCAAAGAGAAACAGAAAGTGGCACGGCTTCTAAGCGACCACAAGCAAACCCAGCGCCAAAGCCACGACAGCGACAAGGCCGCAATCAAAGCCAGGTCTCAACGTCGACGCCGAAGAGGTCGACGACGCATTCGACGGCTGCTGCAGCTGCGTAACAGTCAACAACGCCACTCTTCCATCCTGCACCGGCTGTCCCGGCAGCGCCACCTCTGGATGGTTGATCCCCTGTGAAGTCGCATTCAGCAATACCCCCGCCGGAATCCAGTCGAGCTTCGTGCTCCACACATAACCCTTATAGCTCGTTGTCGCGTTCATCGTCGCA
This sequence comes from Sporisorium exsertum, assembly GCA_928724755.1. Classification (NCBI taxonomy): domain Eukaryota; kingdom Fungi; phylum Basidiomycota; class Ustilaginomycetes; order Ustilaginales; family Ustilaginaceae; genus Sporisorium; species Sporisorium exsertum. The sequence goes on from CAKMXK010000007.1 coordinate 176,586, forward strand.
TTGCCCACCAAGTAGTCGCGTCCGCGATTGTACCCGTTGCGCTGGATCATGTGTCCCAGCGCCGCCGACTCTTCCATCGACGCGGCGATGAAGATGGCTCCACTGAACGCTGAGCTGCCATTTTGGAGGAACCAGCGGAAATGATTGTCGCCCTCGATGGATTCCTTGCACGTGCCGAAGGTCGGGTCTCCATAGTTCCAACGAAGCACGCCGTTGCCGCCGCCGTAGTTGCCCTGCTGGCGAATGCCGAACCCGTCGCCCAGGTTGGCGTACTGGTCGCTGCCGTTGACGTTGCCTAGACACGAAAGGCCAAAGTTGATCGATCTGCAAGAGTCAACGCAGGCTGGGTCAGCGCTGGTGAGGATCATCAAGAGTGCAAACTGACGTTACAACTTACGTCGCATAGCGGAGAAAACCTTCGGGGCAAAGCACTTCAGCGGAAGAGTTGGACGAGATGATGGCGTTGATGGGCTCGCCTGGTGTGCCGTCGAGCCAGATCTGGTGGAGGGGTGTGCGTAGGAACGGCGTTTGAGCGGAAATGAAATGGCGGGTCAAAAGTGGGGTCAGTACACGTCGAGTGAAATGAAGTTATGATCTGCAATGCGGGTTCATAAAGGGTAGATGACACCCACTGTAAGCATGCTTCCATTTGTGCCGTTGTTAGGGTCAAAGTATCCCTGCTGCGGTAGAGGGTTCATCCTCGAGGTGTTGTAGCGCCGGACGCATGATCGGAAGACATCGCTACCTTCCACAGTGGCGAAATCGCTGCGCTGTTGCAACGGCAAGGACGAGAGCGAGGCTGGCGAGGCCAAAGTGGATGTAACTAGAAGCGTGCAGAGTGCTAGGAGGTGGAGAGCCAGATTCATCATGGTGGCTCGCTGACCAAGCGTGAACAAGCACCGAGGAGCGTCTGATGACTGAGGAAGGGGTCGATGGCGATGAGACGACAAGTCGCCGTTTGCGGTCGGCTGCTTCCGAACAAGGCTGGACTTCCGTTTAGTGCGTCAGGACACTCGGATTGGCCGGTGTTGTGAGGCTGCGGAGGATCGGATTCGGCCCTTGGCCCGAGCTTATATATCAGACGATCGGTTGAAGCCAAACTTGTCAACGCAGGGTGGCGATACCGACGACTCTGGAGGCTGAAGCTATGCTGATGAGACTGTTCGAGGTGTGCAGTCGTAGGATCACCTCGCAATCAATGTCACGAACGATCAACTCGGCGCGAGTGTGGTTGAGCTGGTAACAGCAGCGACTGCTTGTGGCTCTGGGCGAGATGGTGCAAAGAGTCTATGTGAGAGCGGTTTGTGATGGAGAGGAAGGTGTCCTTGAGGGCGCCGAGGTCGAAAAAACGTTCGATTGATCTCAGACTGACGGAAGTTATCAAGTGACACTCGGCGAGAGAGAGAGAGAGCGAGGGAAGTCAAGCCGGAAGGTTCGTGATCTCAGGACAATGCTGAATGTGCTGATTACGGGTGCCGAGAGAAAATCATCGCTGCCAGCAGCGGCAGCAGCGTGCTTGATGCCGAGACTTTCTTGCCGTCCCTGCATCTCGTCGCCGCATGTATGAGAACTCGGCGCCTTTTCGTCTTATCCAACTCCAGCTCGGTTTGTTCTTGTCATACACTGCATTCCGAGCGTGAACAGCGCGACACGCCTTTCGCCTTTCCTTCGAAGCAAAGGCACGGAAAAAGTGATAGAGCTGAAGCGGTCGGCAATCAAATGTTCGAAGAGCCCGCCAAGCGAAAGCAGAGATGCAGCTTTTTGGCTGCGCGCTGAGATCATTAGTTTTGCGGCCCGAGCTCTAACAGTTTGCAGATGTCAAGCAGGCTTAACACGGAGCAAAGAAAAAAAACGCGGATCGTCGAGTTCCTTGCATGGGCACAGATCTGGCAGCGCAGCACAAGCTCGCTTGCCATACAGTCCCTCTCATCCAGCCATATTCACGCGCGATCTGCAGTCACATCCTTCTTCACCACCACCGACGTTGCTATACTCTGTCAAGAACAGCTGCATTCGGTTCGACAAGCCATCCACTCCATTCCGTCGCCCTTCGACATCATCGTCTTGCGCCAGATGATCGCAACGCACGTCTAGTTCTTTCCTCCTTGGCAATACCCGGACTCTCTTTGTGACATCCGCCTGCTTCTTTGCCATTCTCAAGGGAACTTCGACTAGTGTGTTGCCCTCCATCCCTCGCCCGCCAGTCTCGAGTCTCGTGGCTTTGAGTGTGTATACAGCGCCCAGCGTACTAGTGTGCCCTCGTTCTCTAGACGACGACCATGTCGTCACCACCCAGCGGCAACGCGCCTCCAGCGCCTCCCGCAGGGGACTCGTCTCGCACCCCTGCAGCCTCGGCAGCCTCCGCTAGCCATGCAACTCCATCTTCCACACGGTCTCCCACCGCCTCGCAACCGTTCATCTACCCGATGCGATCCGCCGTCAGCCTTAAACAGCCCAACCGCGACGCCTCGACAGCACAGACGCCAGACTCAACAACGCTAGGTGCTCCCACCTCCAACCCATCACGGCCCAACTCGGCGGACGGGCCCAAACCGCCAGACTTCGCATCCACCATCATACACGAAGGCCGCAACCGACCCCAGGATGTAGATAAGAACGCCGATCGCGCCATAGGCGACATGAAGGCGCCTGGCGACGAGCAGAAGGATCTTCGCGATCACCTCGAAGAGCTCACCACCACCCGATTCGAATACGTCAAGACCGACGATGGACACATGATCCTCACAGGCCGTGGCGGCAGATTGGCCCGGTGCGAGGACGAGCCCATCCACATCCCAGGCGCTGTCCAGTCCTTTGGATGCATGGTCGTCGCCCGCATCTCGCCAGAGGGCGAAATGGTGGTGCGTCAGGTCTCGGAGAACGTCGTCGACATTCTCGGCGTCTCCCCTTCCTACCTCTTCAGCTTACCCACCTTCCTCGACCTCTTTGACGAAGAAAATGCCGACTTGCTCTGGGACAACATCGACTCGCTCGACCAGTCCAGTCAGGATCTCGCAGAGTCCGGTCCCGCGGTCTTCCAGCTGCGCGGGTACAACATGGCCAACTACGACGAGCGCGTTACCAAGGGCACTCAGCGCACAAAGTGGAACGCTTGGTGCGGAGCCCATATTCCCGATCGCAGAAACGATGGCCCAGGCGAGCTCACCGTCATCCTCGAATTTGAACTCGTCGTCGACGATGCCAACCCCATTTCCACCTTTTCGCCACCCACCACTCCCCAAGACGAGCGCTCACGTGAGACCACTGGCGGTCCCGGTCTCGGCCTGGCTGCCGGTCGCGAACGCCCCTCGCACGGCTCGAGCTCGAGTTCGGCCGCCGAATCGCCCTCCATCAGCATAGGAACCATCCATTCCGCCGGAAGCGGTTCGACGACGCGCGATTTGCGTGTTGGCCTTGACGGCCTCGCCTACACACCATCCGCAGAGGAGCTGCGCGAATCGACAGAAGCCGCACATAAACCGCTAAAGGCGCTCTCGCGCATGCGTCGCAACGCCGATATCAAGCAGCAAACGCGCAGTCGTCGTCCGACCGTGCTCCCAAGCACCGGCGGGGGCGACGGCACCGGAGGCATGCTCGACATGTTCGGCATTCTCAGTCAGGTCAACGACCAGCTTGCGGCCCAAAAGGACCTGAACGAATTACTCAAGGTGCTTGTCGGCATCGTGCGTGACATCACGCTATTCAGCCGTGTCATGATCTACCAGTTCGACGAAGCCTGGAACGGCCAGGTCGTCTGCGAGCTCGTCGACTGGAACGATTCGCACGACCTCTACCGTGGTCTCCACTTCCCCGCCACGGACATTCCCGCCCAGGCACGCGCGCTCTACAAGATCAACAAGGTGCGTCTCCTCTACGACCGCGACCAGCCTACCGCACGCATGGTCTGTCGCGACCAGGCCGATCTTGACTTCCCCGTCGACATGACCCACGCCTTCATCCGCGCCATGTCACCCATCCACATCAAGTATCTTGGCAACATGGGCGTCCGATCCTCCATGTCCGTCTCCATCACCGCCTTTGGCGAGCTGTGGGGTCTTATCTCGCTGCATAATTACGGCGCACACGGCAAGCGTGTCTCTTTCCCTATTCGCCAGCTCATGCGCCTCATTGGCGAGTCGGTCTCGAGCAACATCGAACGTCTCAGCTACACGCGCAGATTGTCGGCCCGCAAGCTCATCAACACCTTGCCCACCGACCAGAATCCAAGCGGCTACATTATCTCGAACGCCGAAGACCTGCTTACACTCTTTGATGCAGACTACGGCGTCATCGCCATAGGAAACGAGGCCAAGATCCTCGGACCGCTCAATGCGAGTCAAGAGGTGCTAGCCGTGACCGAGTATCTGAGGCTTAAAAAGTTTGAGCATCTCGTCACATCGCAGGATGTGCGCCGCGACTTTCCCGACATGTTCCTGTCGACAGGCCTGCACGTCATTGCCGGTCTATTACTGGTGCCCTTGTCAGGCAGTGGCGTCGACTTCATCGCCTTTCTTCGCAAAGCGCAGCTGCGCCACGTCAATTGGGCAGGCAAGCCGTTCAAAGAGAACATGGAGGGTGAGGCGGCGCTTGAACCTCGCAAGTCGTTCAAGGTCTGGTCCGAAACCGTCGAAGGCACCTGCCGCGCATGGAAGGACGAGGAGCTCGAGACCGCCTCGGTGCTCTGCCTCGTGTACGGAAAGTTCATCTCGGTCTGGCGTCAACGCGAGCAAGCGCTGCACTACAACCAGCTCAATCGCCTCTTGCTCTCGAATGCGAGCCATGAGGTGCGCACGCCGCTCAACCACATCATCAACTACCTCGAGCTGGCGCTCGACAGCAAGCTGGACGAGGACACGCGCGAAAACCTCAGCAAGTCACACCTAGCCTCCAAGAGTCTGCTCTTTGTCATCAATGACTTGCTCGACCTCACCAAGCAAGAGATCGGCAACGAGCTGTTTTTGCAGGAACCGTTTGATCTGGCAGCCACCGTGCGCGAGGCGGTCGAGATGCACGAATGGGAGGCTAAGCGACGCAAGATCGACTTTTCTGTTACGACGGAACCCGAAGTGTGCCTGGTACTCGGCGATAAGAACCGCGTGCGTCAGGTCATCACCAACACCGTCACCAACTCGGTTAAATACACACGCGAAGGTCAGATCAAGGTCTCGATGCGCAAACGCACCGATGACGAACGTGAGGCCGACTTGCCACCTGGCTGCGACATGGAGATCGAGCTCGTCGTGAGCGACACGGGCGAAGGCATCCCTCAGGAGAAGCTCGAGGTTATTTTCAGGGAGTTCGAGCAGGTCGAATCGGTCATCGCCCAGCCCGGGAGGCATGATCAGGCGGAGACCGAAGGAAGCGAGGCGAGCCTTGTGCGCACCGATCAGTCGGACAGCGGTCTCGGCCTGGGTCTCGCCATCGTGGCACGTGTCGTCAAGAACCTGGGCGGACAGCTCCGCGTCGATTCGCTCGTGGGCAAAGGAACCACCTTTACCTACTACATCCCCTTTTGCTCCGCCGAAAGCACCACACCCACCGAGGTGCCTCCCGTTGCCAGCGGCGGTAGCGCCACCAAACGTAGCAGCGACACAATTTCGATGCGACGGTCCAATTCGATCGGCAGCGGCAGCGCCAGCTCGGCAGGCAGGAGCGAGATCGATTCGCTTGTCGAGGCCATTCAGCAGCCCATCCTTCGTGACCAGAGCATTGAAGACGTCACCCAGCAGAGGCGCACCGCCGAGGGCCTCTCGCCTGGCCTGAGCAGCGGTTCCAGGAATGTTTCGGCCATGGGCTCCCAGAATCGACCTGGCATGCCATCAAATCGAACACGCTCGTTCGACAGCGGCACGCATCCTGTCGAGGGAAGCGGCATTCCCGTGCGTTCAGTCAAGATCCAGCCCCAGGCGCTTGATGCCAACGACCGCGCGGATCGTCGCCCTCCCAACACTTCTGCGACGCACGCAAGACCTGCGAGGAGCAATATGAGCGACGCCCAATCCTTCAAGGCTGAGGTGGAACACCGTGCCCGCGAGAATGTCCCGCACCTCACCCAGGACGCCTTACTCTTCAACGCTAGACATTCTCGATCGGGGCCGGCCAACGACCCACCCGACTCTCCTCGTACCGTTGATCGCGCCCGAAGCGGAAGCAGCCTCGACGTCCCTTCACCCGAGGCAGACTCGGCGGGGTCGGAAGAGACAAACGCATCGATTCGCGCCAACGAACGCCGTGCGTCGTCGTCCTCCAGCGCTGCCAAGCGTCGCATGGCGGTCATCCGGGGATTGCACAAGTCTCCGGGCGCACGCGGCGAGAAGATTGCTCCGCTGCGTGTGCTCGTCGTCGAAGACGATCCCATCAACCGCATGATCCTCAAGAAGCGTCTGGGCCTCGACGGGCATACAACCTTGCTGGCGGTCAACGGCGAAGAAGGCGTGCGGCAGTTCGAGCAGGATGCCAAGGAGATTGACGTGATCCTCCTGGATCTGCAGATGCCCATCTGCAACGGCCAGGAGGCGTGCATCCGCATCCGAGAGCTCGAGAAAAAATGGGCCGAGAGTGGCGAGCAGGCGGATCGTCCTGTTGCGCAGGTGCTCAACGGGCGTGTGCCCATCCTGGCCGTGTCTGCGACGCTGGTGCCGCAGATGCGCCAAGAGATGGTTGACATTGGCATGGATGGATGGATCCTCAAGCCGATCGACTTTGCCCGCCTCGGCGCGCTGCTCAAGGGCCTGTTGCATCCCGAGGACCGCTCCGCCAACCACTGGAGGCAAGGCTATGTATGGGAAAAGGGCGGCTGGCTCTCTGAACCAGCCCAGCGTTCGGTGCCTGTTACCGCCTCTTCCATCTCCGCTACGAATGCCGGTGCAAGCACGCAAACAATCAGTGCCAATGACAACTCTTCCTCGCTACAAAGCCAGCCTATCAGCTCTCCGAGCGCTTAGTGTCCAAGTTGACACTGCTACATGCTTTGCGCTGCATCATACACAATTGTGCGCCATTGCAACACTCAGTGTCGTTCTCGCTTTCTGTCTTTATTCTCTTTCTTTCCCGCTTTCTGTCTTTATTTTCTCTCTCTCTCTCTCTCTCTCTCTCTCTCTCTCTCTCTCTGTTGGTCTCGTCACACTTGTACTGTTTTTATATCTCATAGGGCTCATATACTCGGAAGAATCTAAGGGATGGATTACGGTAATTTAGATTAAGCTGCGCAACTTCTAAGCCTGCGGATCGCGATCAAGAGGCTGCCATGGAGAGGGCTGGGGGAAGAGGTGCATGCTCGTCGAGGTGCGACCTGCTCAGGGCTTGCTGGCCTTGTAGCCCTTGCAGGTGTGAGCTTGTTGGATGACAGCCTCGGTCTCGATGGCGGTCGTGATGGGGACGATGTACGCCTGGAAGAGGCGAAGGATGTCGTCGCGGGTGGACTCGGGGTATCTGGGATCGTTGAAGAAGAGTCTAGAGAAGCTCTTTGCTTTCAGCTGGATACGATTGAAGGTTCGCACTTGCACCTGGTTGTCGGTCAAAGCCTCGGTGACTTTCTTCTCGAGCTGCTTGGGGTCGGTGGTGGTAGTGAGGATGTTGCAGAACTGTTCGTTCTGCCAGTGGAACTTGGCGAGGCCGATCTGGTAGCCTAGGAGGATTCGAGCCGAGACGAGGTTGTACAGACTGGCATCCAGAGAAGCGACGGCGGCGGGGTCGAGGGTAGCGTCCTGAGGGAGGCTGGCCCACAGCTTAGAGAGGTAGATGACGATGTCGATAGGATCCTGCGGACGACGGCCCGTGGGGAATGCGCCGTAGCCGACGCCACCGTGGACCAGCTCGATGTTCTGGTCCAGAACAACGGGGGTAACGTACGCAGTGCCAGGAGGGAAGACTGCAGTTTGGTTGAACTTGGAGCCGTCAGTATTAATCCAGTGACCGGTCGGACCATCGGGCATGAAAAAAGCGGGCTTGTTGAATGTCGACTTAAGAACAAAAAGGGTCTTGATGGTTTCGCCATCGGGGATGGAGCCGCCGAGAGCAGCACGTGCGAGGAAAGTGTGGATGATGGGCGTTTCATAGCGCTGCACAAGATCGCGAAGGTCGTCGAGTCGCTTTCCTGCTGCGACCGCCGGATCGGCGCCTGATTGGGCTTGGGCGTTGGGGACGGGAGGGGGGGGATTGCCAGTGTTGGCAGGCTTGTCAGCCGGGACAGACTCGACGCTGCGGACGAGCGCCACAGCAGCAAGGACAGAGATGGTGAGGAAAGAAGTGATCTTCATCGGGTAAAGTGAGTTCTAGCGAGAGGGTGAAGCTGGAGTGTAATGAGGAATGATAAGCGAAGAGCTTTCTGAGCGAGGGGATGTATATATACACGTTGGCCTGAAGCGAGCTCTGATGATTCGCTCTGCGCTGTGTGAGTTGCACCTTTCAAAGCAACAGTTGTGAAATGTGGGCGGGTGGGGACACGTGAAGCACCTCAAGCTCGGACAAGTCGAGCTACAGTAACTTAGCTCAGGATGGACCTGACCGAGCGAGGACCGCTGCACACTCTTTTCACGTGGGAGCAACCTCACACAAGTGGGTGTTCAGGGGGCTTGTACTCCACCCGTCGCCGCCGTATGGGAGACCTCAGCGGCGGGATGTAAGGACATTGCCGGTGCAAACAAAAGCGAGGCCACCCTGACATCCCACCGTGCCGGCTTTCAGCTCAATCCGAAACTGACGCCACGGCCAAGACAATGGGAATGAGGTCCATAGCCCCCATCTGTGTCAGCCCACGTGTGTCAGTGCACCTCATGGGTGCGACGAAGTATCAAGTTGCGTGGGTCAGTACAGCTGGACTGCATTTGTCGGATGTCAGCGAGCGACGAGTTTTGGCGGACATGCTTGGTCGCCGTCGTTGACAGCTCTCCCTGTCACAAGGCGTTTGACAAGATGCAAAGAGAGCGATTCGCTTTCCTTGTCTGCGTCACGCGCATGCGCGCCACGTTTCGAGTGTATTGCCGCCAAATATCACGCCGAAAAAGGCGGCAACAAGATGCGGTTATCGCCGCAGATGCTGTTGTTGGCCGTGTTACGTACATCTGATTCAAGAGCCTTGAATTGTGACGTGCACTGCCAACCACTTGACTGCTATCTTAACTACCATCTTGAACTTGGTCGCAAGTCGCTTCGCATGTCATTGTTGCACCATCGACTCGACGTGGACACTTTGACACACGGCATCTATCATAGGCCGCCACGATGCCCAGGAACGCCGTAGCTGAAAAGTAAGTTTTGCTAGCACCGTCCATCATCGAAACCCTTTGCTGACAACCTTTCTCTCTCTGTGTTGCCACTCCTGCAGCGTGCTCGGCACTATCGGTACGGTACTATGGTCGCTGCAACTCGTCCCACAGATCGCCAAGTCGTATCGCGCCAAGGACACCGACGGCCTCTCGGCATGGCTCCTCCTCATCTGGGTAGCAGGCTCTGTTCCACAAGGCACCTACCTCGTCGTCCAAAACATCAACATCCCGCTCATCATCCAACCGCAACTCTTCTCGATGTTTGCCATCATCGCCATGTCCCAATGCTGGCGCTACTCGCACGGCGTCTCGACCCGCAAGTGCATCGCTGGTGTCATCGCGACCGGCTTGATAGCGGCAGGATGCGAAGTGGGGTTTTACTTTCTGTGCAAGCTCGGCCAAGATAGAGGCACCTCGGCAGGAACCAAGACTATGGGCATTGTGGGTGCGGTGCTGATCGTGGTTGGGCTGGTGCCTCAGTACTACGAGATTTGGAGGTACAACGAGGTGAAAGGAATCAGTCTGTTGTTTTTGGCTGTTGATTGTTCCGGTGGCGTGTTTAGCTTCTTGAGCTTGGTGTTCAAGGAGAGCTTTGATGGGATTGCTGCTGCTAAGTAAGTTTGCTGTTCCATACCATGCGATCGCTCGAGGATTTTGGCTACTAACTCTTGTCGTGCTCTGCGTTGCAACACAGCTACATCGGAATCGTGGTGCTTGAACTGGGCATCTTTGCGTGCTACCTCATTCTCAATCCCAAAGCTGCTCGTCGCAGGTTACAAGAACAACAGCAACTTGCCGCAGAGAGCGAATCAGTCGACGATGCAGCAGCACCAGGCGAGCACGACATCGAACAGGCAAACACAGCAACCCCCAACGGGACCACACCAGAATGGTCGCGACCTACAACATTTGACGAAAAGTCACCGCCTCTGTCCTCGGACCAGCCAACAACTCCGATCGACACGAGCAACATAAGACTCGACAAGCGGGCATAGACAGCATTCTCTCTTCTCATACACACACGCACTCATTGTACTTGTACCACGCACGCATCCATTGATTGCACAAGCTCGCAAATTTCAACCTTCATACCCCTCCTTGATAAGCCACCGCTCGATATCCTTGATGATTTTGTCGTGCTTCTGACCCTGGGCATCCATCACAGTTACTTTGCCCTGGTGAGCAGTCGTGTTGGCCCCGCCACTAGCCACGATGAGCGTATTGAGCTTCAGATGTCTACCGAACAGCGTCAATGCGGAAGCGTCGTCGAGATCCGAGATGACCACCAATCCAGAAATGGCGGGTCGAGAGCCAAACATTCCACCACCGCCAAAGACCTTGCTCAGCAATCCGCCTCCTTTGTTACTGCCGCTGCTGCTGCTGCTGGGTTCGATGTACGAGCTGACGACCTGAGCTGTCGAGGTTGGGGAAGAGTCCGCGGCATGGTGCACGAAGAGCACGGGTTGACGCTGGAGGTTGCTGAGTCTGATCTGCGAGTGAAGCTCGTCCGCCAGACGAGCTGTGGTCTTGTCCACACCTGCGTGCGAAGTGCTGTCAGCTTCAGTATCACCACTGGAAGGCAGAGCGAGGTTCATCTGCAAACAGTCGTAGCCAGCTTCGCGAAAATATCCAATCCAGGGGAACCATTTCTCCCGCTCATCCGACCCACCACCCAGGTTGGAGACGATACTCTTGACGAGCCCCTGACCGGTGGACTGCGAGGTCACAAAGGCTAGGGTGACCGTCTGTCGCCGAGGCGCAGCGGGCGATGCAGGGCGCAAAAGTGTAGACGATTGGTTGACTTTGCCGCCCTCAGCTTCAGCTTCGAGAGGAGCGTAGATGGAGAAGCTCTGCTTCTGGTGCTGCATCTCGTTGTTGCCGAGGTAGAGCCAGCTTCCACCGGCGGTCATGAGCCCGCCACCGAGCGTCTTGAGTGGCCATCGTCTGGAGGCAGCAGCGGGTGAAGTAGGAATGGACCGGTTCGGCTGGGAGTGCAAAGATCGGGCGGGGACCGAAGCTGAATCCGCAGGGTTAATGCGGCCAGCTAGTCGCAGTGTGGGTGCTGCATGACGGCACAACAGTTGCTGCCTCGCGAGTAAGGGTGCCGACATGTTGGATTCAGGGACGCGGGGTGTCGAAGAGATGATGGTAGACGAACAAGATGCGAACATGGCTCGTCCACCCATGACGTTGCTACAGTAATGCATGTGGAGGCATTGAGCTGCAGCTTTAGTCAACCGAAAACTTGTTTGTAATATATGCAATAATACAACTTCTCTGGCAAGCCGCTTCTTTAGCTCAGTTGGTACGAGCGTCCGACTGAAGAATTTCAGTTGCCACTGCAGCAGTGGATGATGCGGACTGCTCTTCGGGGCGCACGCATGCATATCGGGAGGTCACTTGTTCGATCCAGGTAAGAAGCAAATTATTTTTTGGCTCATTTTTTTCTTTGAGACTCTGTGGCACTGTGTGGGGTGCAGCTGATTTCATGCACAAATTCACTCGAAAACGCGTCACTTTATCGCCAAAACGCAAAGATCAACACCCTTCTCAACAAACACCATCAACCTCATCCTCATCAGGCGTAGACATTCGACGACCATGGTCTTCATCGTCAAGATACCTAACCGCTCGCGTGCAAATACCCCGGAAGCATCCAATACGCCTTCCACCGAACACCCGCCAACGCAACCGCAATCAGCCTTTACTACGGACGCACAAACACCCGTTCCCGCAAATACGAGCGCAACTGCAAGCATGCGAGATGTAATTGCTGCAGCGGAACTCGATGTGCTGCTGGCACCATCCGTGCTCAACCATAGGTACGTGCGAGGCGTCGACAAGAGCCTCATCGTCGAACGACCCGAACGCATCCGTGCTGTTCTCCTCGGTATTGCAACGGCCATTGGCAAGTCGTCCTCGGATCAGCCTCAACATCCGCCTTTGCCCACTTCCCTATCGACCCATACAATTCAACCATCACCAACTTCTGCATCGAACGCGGCTCTTCCTCACCCGGACACAGCGGCATCATCATCGTCATTGCTAGCATCGTCACACAATGGTCCTACTGCAACTGCTCCACCGACATCGGCACTGCCAGCGGCGCCGACACACAACGATGATGACGACGACGACCTCGTAGCACGACTCAATTCGCTGTCTGTGCAAGCCGACGCTGATCCACAATCTACAGCACAGATACGTCAAAAGTTCCGCGTCCTCCATTCTACGAGATCGCTGCCGCTCGATCCGCCCCATCCCGCAGTGGCGTTTACTCACGCACACGCAGACGAGAAAGTTACGCTGCTCGAAAGTGCTTATGAAGTTGCGAAAAAAAAGCGACGCGATGCACGGCCGCCCACTTCACCGCAGCAAGCCTCTGCATCGACACGTGCGCCCAATTTGCCCCCGCTCGCTGCAGATGCCCTCAGCGCAGAACGCGAAGCCACACCCACACCAGCATCTTCGATGGCCGAGCCTTTACCTCAAGAACAGCAACAGGGAAGATCGTCCGCCTCGACAGCCTCGACATCTCACGCTGCATACCTCGAATACCTCTGCAGTCGAGCACCCAACCATCCACCCTTCTCACACCATAAGCCTCACCAAGCATCTCCATCAAAGTCGCTACCGGAAGACAGCGAAGCCTACACTTCGAGCGACGGCGAAGGCGATGATGCTATGCATCTCTCCGAGGTTCCCGAACATTTACCTCAAGGTGATTTGTATCTCGCAGGTCCTTCCGACTCAGCAGATGTGGACGGTGGATCCGCAGAGGCCATTCGTCACGCCATGGGCGCTTGCTGCGAAGCTGTTGACCGTGTTTCATTCGCAGCAGCAGCAGCAGCAGCAGCAGTGTCCGCAAGCTCTGCGTCAAGAACAATATTGCCGCTTCGCGAGATCAAGTACGAGAGCTCCACCGAAAGCAGCTTGCAGAGCGATGCGAGCGCACCTCCCGCAAAGCGTGCTTTTGTGCTCAGTCGACCGCCAGGCCACCACTGCTCCGGTTCCGCTCCACAGGGATTCTGCTGGGTCAACAATGCCATTGTCGCCGCCGCCCACGGCTACCTCCAACACGCCATCGATCGTGTCGTCATCTTCGATATCGACCTCCATCACGGCAACGGCACCCAGAACCTCGCTTGGCGCATCAACGCAGATGCCAACAAGCACGACGATCAACGCTCCGAACGCATAGCCAGCTTGCGTGCGGCTGCTCTGGAAAAAGCGCGCCAAGCATTGGGAGGTGGGCATGGTCGCGCACACGCTAGCAGGATTGCCAAGGTCGCCCTGACCGAGCAGGACGAGGCGGAGGTCAAGCGGCAAGCGGGTCCAAGGGCGCTGCGCCTGTTTTACAGCTCCTTGCACGATATCGAGTCGTTCCCTTGCGAGGATGGCGATGCGAACATGATCAAGGATGCAAGCACTTGTGTCGAGGGCGCACACGGACAGTGGATTTGGAACAGTAAGTTTTTATAGCTCGGAAGCGGGACGCCGACGATTAATGAGCAAACAAATGGTAAAAGGTCCGAAGAAGGTCGGCCCTCTTGTGGTTGGCGAGTCTAGTGACGCAAACTTTGTTGATGCGTCGCTGACCATTGACGATGAGATGCAAGCGCCGATCATCATCAGGTCAAGCGACATGAGGTGTCCCGTGGGGCCGAACACCGACCTGGGTATGAACTCTTCTTCATCTTCATGCTGACACCCTTACTTTCTTATTACTTCGCTTCTGTCTGCCGCAGTTCACCTGGACCACTACCGCTCCGAATCCGACTTCAAACGGCTCTACGACGAAAAGTACAAGATCCTCTTCGCCAAAGCCGCCCGTTTTCTGCATGCCACCTCTGCCATCCCGCAAAACACGCTCGTGCTCATCTCGGCCGGCTTCGACGCTTGTGCCTACGAATACCCTGGCATGCAGCGGCACGGAAAGCACGTGCCCCCGTCGTTCTACCACACTTTCGCACGCGATGCGGTGCAATTTGCAGAATCGCATTCGCAGGGTAAGCTCGTGTCGGTGCTGGAAGGTGGGTACAGCGATCGGGCGTTGTGTTCGGCCGCGCTGGCGCATGTGACCGGTCTGGCGGCAGGTGCAGAGGGAGGAGGAGGGGCAGAGGCAGAGGCAGAATCAGAGTATTGGAAGTTGGAAAACCTCATCGCGGTGGAGAAGGTGGCGAAGAAGATGGCTGCGCACGCTGCTGCTGCGACTGTTGCTGCGGAGGCGAGTGAGAACATCACGCCCAAACGACGACAGGCGGAGCTGGCACCGTGGTTGTCGCTCACCTCGAAGGCGTTTGCGGCGTTCGAACAGGCGTGTGGCAAGCAGCACGTTGTGGCGCTCGGTGCGAGTGCGACGCCGTTGCGGGGAGGGGCTGCGGCACGAACGACCACGACGCTAGCGAGCGCCATGTCCAGCCCGGTTGCTGGTGCGGGGGGTAGAGTACTTCGCGATCGAGGTGCGCTAAAAAGCCGACCGGGCGCGTTTGACAATGCGACGTCGACGCCGCAGCCACGACGTGCGGCGAGTCCGGTCAAGGCTACTCCGACCAGAGCGGCGGTGGCGGGGAAGAAAGATAGTCCGAGCAAGAAGGCGTCTCCGACAAAGGCGAGGGGTGGCAGCGGTGCTGGGCCCTTTGTTGCTACGTCGACACCTGTGACGCCAAATATGCCTGTGATTGCGGAGAGGCGAGACAGTGCAAAGGACGAGCAGATGGCGATGGCGATGGCGACGGATACGACGTCGAGAGGTGTTGTGGCGGGTGGTGGGATCGGGGCAGGAGTGATGCGAATATCTTCGATTGTTAATGCTGCCGAGGCGGCCAATAGGGGTGTCGGGAAAGTTAGCGACGATGTCAAGTCGCATTTGCAGCCGCAGCAGCCTCAGGTGGAAAGCAACCCTCAAGCTAGCCAGCAACTTGCAGGCGATTCAGCACCAATCGACTCTGCGGTGCAGCCATTGACCGCCACCGACACTTCGTCCACGTTGCCCGTCACAGCCTCAACGACCTACCCACCTGCACCGGTACAGCAGCCTCCCACCACTACCTTGCCCAACAGCGCCGCACCCTACCTCAACCGCTCCTCTTCCATGCCAGGCTCACCCAAGATCACCACGCAGCCAGTGACACTGGTAGACGCGATGACGGCGCCGCACGAACGCGTCGTTGATGCCAATGTGCGCAACATCCTGCATGGAGATGGACACGACTTGATGGGGCTCGACTACCTGCGGTCGCAGGCGTTTTCATTTGCGAATGCCGGCGAGGAGGAGGATGCGCCTGGATCGCCCGACCCTCTGGCCGCGGGGATGGAGGAGGGATACTTTCCGAAGATGGACAAGGCGGAGGAAGGGGAGAGGGAGATGCCCGGTGGACTAGGGGCGGCGTTGGCAGGCCTGGATTTGAAGGATGCTACGCTAGCGGCGAGGGGGAGGAGTGGCAATTTGTTCGGTGGGCGGGAGCAGGTGAAGCTGGATGAGGAGGGGGAGAGAAAGGAGGGGTCGTCGCTGTACCCGCACTTGCCGCCAGGCTTTGGTTTGCAGAGCGACGGTCAAAAGCAGTCTTAGCTGTAGGCAAGGGCGTTTCTCAAACAGATACTCCTCACGCCACCCAGAACCCAAGACTCTACTGAATTCTTAACCAACGTTTTTGCCTGCACAGTTTCGTCTTGATTCGGTCTTTAGCACACACGATTCGATCTCATTCTGGATCGGCAGTGCTCAGCGTTGCACCGCCCACAAGTTGAGAGTCATTCGTTTCCCTCTTAGACACGTGGTGAGGTCTACATACGCTCGCGCAGTAAAGATAGAACAAGCACCAGAGTTGCAAGAGTGGCCAGGAGCCTTGTTCTACATCCGTAGGTGTGCGCGACGGATTCTACTTGTGATTCTTCTTCATCCTGCGCTTTTTCTCCGCTTTGGGCATTTTGGTCTTGCGCTTTTCGCGGTTGGCCTCCTTGGTTTCCTTTTTCGCTTGCTTCTTTAGCGCCTTCGCTTGCTCCTTGGTCAGTTTGGCGTCCTTGAGGTGTTGTTTGGGCGTCTCACCATCCGAGTAAGAGTCGGTGTCGGAGGAAACGTCGGAATCGGAGGCGGTGATCGAGTGCGACTCGTCCTCTTCGTCGTTGGTGAGAGCAGTGGCAGCAGAACCAGATTGGGTGGCGTTCGGGAGAAGAGTCGAAAACGATCCTTTTTCATGCGAGGCCGACGGCTTCTTCTTTTGAAGCTCGATCTCGCGTTCCGGATCTTCCACCTCGTGCAGCGAGAAGGGGATGTAGCTTGCTTTGAACACTTCGTCGTCGTTGGTGCCGTTGCTTCCATTTGATTCGAGTCTTCTAGCACCGATGGTGGTGGCAGTGGCGGCAGTGTCGACAGCGGCGGGTTCGGGCTCGACAGATAGCTGATGCATCAACTGTTCGAGTGTTTGCATGAGCGATGCTTCGCTCTCGCCGGTGACGAGCGATGCGGGCGCACCAACCGACGAAGATGTGGGGCCGCTGGCAGTGTTGAGACCTGTATACCATGCGCCTCCTCCAATCACTCTGTTTTGCGGCGCTGCCCCGACCACCTCCACTGCCGCATCAGTGCTAGCTTTGTCGGCCTTCGTCGCTGCCACCTCCGCGTCGCTCACCTGCGCCTGCAACTCGGCATCATGCTCCGCATTCGGATTCGGCGCATCATCCTCATGGAAATCCGCATCCTGCTTCTCCAACCCGGCCCTGCCACCCTTCCTCGCACCACTCGCATCCCCCTTCGGCTCGCTGACCACAAACTCAAACGTCCTGCGCAGTCCCAATGTATGCACCCCCCTCTTTGCAAAGTACTCGTCGACATGTCCCAGATCAGCGCGCAAGAAGTCGTACGCTCTCGGATGATCGTGCTCGACCGACTGGGAGACGTCGATAATCCACAGATGCCCCTCGTGATACAGGATATTGTACTCGCTCAAATCCGCGTGTACCAACCTGCACTCGTGGTACATGATCCTCACACTCGCAAGGAGCTCGCGATACAGTCGCGCCCACACTTCCGGATCGGCGCCGATCATCTCATCGGCGTCCTTAAGCCGCGGACTGGCCCAGCCTTCAGAATCGCCCAAGAACTGCATCACCAGCACATGATCCCTTAGCTCCACAGGCGTTGGTGCCCGCAAGCCGGCAGAAACCATCCTTTTGAGGTTGCGTGCCTCCTTCTCCGCCCAGAGCCGCACCATTTTGCGTGGGTTATGCTTGGCGTATCCGTGCCGAAACCGAAACTCCCCGCTAACATACCGATCGCGATCCTTGAAAACGAGGATAGACGTCTTGTAGATCTTGAGCGCCAGACTTCCCTTTTCTGCCTCATCGCTCGCGGCAGCAGTGGTGGCATGATAGACATTGGCCTCCTTACCCGTACTCACGCAGCCGTTGACCGACTCGAGTAGCCCGCGGTTGACCATCTTGTAAAGGATGATCATGGTGCGTGGATCGAGCACGCCTTCGACTGTAGCGCGGTTGGCTTTGTCCTTGATGCGCACGGCGTCTCGACCACCGAGGGCTTTGCGGGGCACGGTAGAGTTGACGCCGCCACCGATGGCGGAAGAAGGGTCGTACATGTCGTCGACGCGGACGCGGGAGGCGAATTTGGAGAGCGATTCCATTTGGGATGCGGTGCGTGTTTGCGATGTTGATGGGCCGGCGGCAGCGGCAGGGGATTGCTTGCTGGATGATGCGGCTGGCCGACGGTGGCGGTTCATTGCGGGGAGGGGGGTGGTGCTTGGTGTGGATCCCGCGGCGGATTTGGACGTAGATGTAGAAGCTGTAGAGCTGGAAGCGTTGATCGCATTGGCAAGCTGACGCGAACGGTTGAACTGCTTGGTGAAGTCGCCTCGTGCTAGCTCCCAGTCGGCATCTTCGACTGCACCGTATCCAGTAGCGTCTTCCTCGCCATAGTCATCGTCCTCTTCCTCTTTGATGAGATCGTCATCCTCGGAATCTTCGACGTCCGAAGCCGTTCTTAGCAAGTCAGAGATTTCTTGACGTCGTTCTCGTTGTGACTGTGCCGTGTCTTCGTCCTGTGCAGCTTGGGTATCCTGTTGTTGCTGCTGCGCTACGGATCCCTGGTCTGGGGCATCGTCGAATTGTCCCACTTCCATGGTAGCAATTGTACGTGTGAATGGCGAATGGTGATGCTGATGCTGAGCAAATTTGCAACTTGAGAAGTTTTGGCTGCAGAAAGGGGAAAAAAATGGACCCCTCCGAGTTCCGAACGACGAAATTTTTGGTGAGGGTGCAAACATTGGGGTCTAACAATTTCCTTTTTTTTACGCTCCACCTCTCGCACGGGCACACGAGAACGCACAACGGGAAATTGGAGGAAGGGCACTCCAGATGCTGTGCTGTCCTGCAGGCAGCCTCTGAATCCCGCCGTCAGAACGACAGAGGCGCCAGATGAGAACAACACCTCGCAGCTTGCCAAATGAGGGCTGCGTGTGCAGAAAGAGGACCTGCTGCGTTGGTCTCGGCTGTATACAGACGAAGCTCAACCGTAGGCTGTGCGAGACGAAGCTTTTGGCATGTCTATGCTCCTTTTCGAGAGCACATCTTGCTTCCACCATCACATTTTCTCACGGTCACGCAACAACCTCAACCTTCTCATCTCGAGCTGAACAAACTCGACAAATACATCTTCAAGTGCTAGCCACTATCGGCCCCTCCGACAACATCCTCGGCTACCTTCCGAGAGGCAGCCTCACTGTTGGCATACACTCAGGATGAGCTTGCCCTCAGCTCTGACGGTGGTGTATCCGCCCTCATTCCAAAACTCGTTCTGGTCGCATCCGTCTTACCGTCCAGGCGCGCAATCCCTCTACGCCAAGCTGCAAGCAGGTCTCGATGAAAACGAGTCGATTCTCGCCTTCGTAGCTCACCGTGCAGAGCTCGAATACAATCACGCAGAAGCACTCGCAACACCCCCTCCCGTGCCCTCGTTTAAAGCTCCCCTCTTCAAGCAAGCTGCCGGTATCCTCCACGAAGTGCTCCCCGTCGATGCCACCAACCTCGGCGCATCTTCTGCTTCAACGCGCGGATTTACTGCCAACACCTCAGCCACATCGCGCGCGTTTCGGATGATTCAGGCAGAGACGAACACCACTCACGCCAACGCACACGGAAAAGTGGCGCGTCACCTCGAAAAGTCGATCCTGGAACCTTTTGGCAAGTGGGCCGACGATCACAGGCAGCGCATCACCAGCAGCTGGGAGCATGTCGATGCTACCCTGACCCGTTTTGAACGTCAAAAGGCTGAGGTGGACAAGCTCAAACACAGCTACGAGAGCAAATGCCGCAACGCGGACGAAGCCGAAGACGATGCGCGCTTCGCACCTATCGAAGAGTCTGACGTGACCTCTCCACCTCCATCGAGAGCGAACGACGCTGCCCTTCGACCGCCTGGAGCAGCAGCAACGGCGTCGTTGATGCAGCGCAGGAGCGTCTCCGCAGACAGCACCAAGTCGATCTCGCTCCAAGACGAGACTGACCCCGAGAAGCTCAAGCGTCGAGAGACGGTGCGAAAGCAGTTTGGCTTCACTCAGCGCTCCGCCTCGGCCACCATTTCCCCTCCGACAAAGCCGGACGAATTCGGAGGAGTCAAGCTCCCACCCCTCCCAACTGAGACCGAAGGACAAGCTATGGAGACGAGCGCAGAAACCGCCGCGCCTGCTGCCACAAGCCTCAAGCGATCCGGCACCATTTCGGCTTTCGTCAGTTCTGCCGTCGAGAAGATGCCTGCACCCATCAAGGCTGCCGTTGGCGGTGTGGTTTCCGCTGAATCGCGTCATGTCAGACTCAGACGCGATGCCGACAATGCTGAGAAGGTGTACGAGGAGGCGGTGCGCAACCTCGATCGAACACGCTGCCAGGTCGAAGAGGTTCTCTTTGAGCATTACGGACTCACCCAGCGATGGGAGGCTGACCGCATTCGAGCTGTCCAGTCGGTGCTTGCTTCGTACAATCAGGCTGTCTCAGCGCAGGTGCCTATCCTGCAGCAGTCGTCGACTTGCTCGTTTAAGATTCATCAAGGTCTCGACCCTTCGCTCGAGCTGCGTGCCTTGATCCGTCAAGCCAGAACCGGGCCCTTCCATCCCGCCATCGAACGCTTCCAGCCTTACTATCATGACGAGATCTCGCTTGGTCGCAAACCCGGTCCGCAGGGCATCGCACACGGATGGCTCATCAAGAATGGCGGGTTTGGCTTGAACTTGTCGCTTGTAGAGCGCTTAGAGTACCTCGAGCGGCTCGAACGCCAGCAGTCGGGTGGCACAGAGGAGTCGGTGTCCAGCGGCCCGCCGCAGCTCGCAACGCTGCCACCTGTTTTGGTGGCGCTTCTGTCCGCATTGGACCGCGCCTATGCTGATACCGATCGATGGGCTGTGCTGGCCAAGGCACTCACTGCGCCTGTCCATGCTGAAGGCGACGAAGCTGCGGAGAAGGACTCAGGGGAGCCGGACTCGAAGCTGATTGGGCAGGAGAAGCGCAAAGTGTGGATCCTCGAGGTTCCTCTGCATATCACTCATCGCTTGCGAGACGCGCTCATTGCACACCTCAACCCTTCTTTGGCCGATCTTATCTATGGCAACGGCGGCAAAGGTGGTGATGCCCCTATCCCCGACAAGTTGCTCGATTCGTACGATCCACCTGTTCTGGCAGCTTGCGTTAAGCTGTGGCTGCTCGAGCTCGAACACAGCCTCATCACCGAGGATCTGTGGGATCAGATCGATGCAGTCTACCGCGCAGCCGCAGCACAGGAGCACGATGCACTTGCAGCTGCCACCCCGACCATGGCTGCTAGCACAGAAGAGAAGCAAGCCGAACAGCCGGCTAAACGACCCGAGATCGACGATGCGACCAAGCAGAAGATTCGAGCGGGCGTGCTTGAAGACTTGCGCGTGGTACTCAACAAACTGCCCAGGATCCACCTCGCGTGTCTCGACGCCCTCTTTTCGCACCTTCGCAAGCTGGTGACCCAAACGGAAGCGGTCGAGCCCGACGCTATCTACACCAACAAGCTCGGCCTTGCATTGGGGCGGGCCCTACTGCGTCCCAAGCGTGAGTCTGCGTACACGGTCACCTCGCAGATCGGCACGCTGGTGGTGGTGGACTTGATCTTGCACTACGATGCACTCTTCCCAGAGCTCGTTGAGAAGAAGCTGAAGGAAGCTGCTGCTGCTGCGGCTACTCAGGGTCTTGGAAGTCCGAGTGAGAAGGGTGGGTTTGCAAATGGTCAGCGTCCTACGCCGATTCGTAAGCGGACTAAGCCGGTAGATCAGAGGATTTCGCGTTCGTCGATTGGGAGCGATCTGCAGCAGGGCGCGAAGAAGTTGATCGAGCAGATGGATGAGCGCGAGCGAGGAGGGTCGCGCGTGGTGGATCAGCTTCCGCCGCCGCCTGTCCCAAAAGCGCCCGTGGATGACGAAAAAGTGGAGCCGTCGTTGCCGCCCTCTATCGTTACGGCGACCGACGCAACGACTACAGCAGCAAAGCAGTCGGACAACCTAGCAGCACCCACGCCGCTGACCGAACGCGTCTTGTCCGGCGGAACCACGCAAAGGGAAGCAGAGACCGTCTCCGCAGCCTCTGAAACAGCCGAAGCACAGCAGGGTGAGGATGACGGAAAATCGCTGTCCAACGTCGCCCGGCTCTCGAGGCAGTTTAATAGCGCCAATCTGGGGTCTAATGCGAGTGGGAAGAGGACGAGCATGGGTGGCGTGCGGGGCCCTAGGCCTGCCGGGGCGAGGGCCGCAAGGTTGTCTAGTCAGGGTTTGAGTTCGGCGTCGGCGTCTGAGTCGGTTGTGGGGAGTGTGGAGGGTGGATTGGGTGGGATGGGTGAGGAGCAGTCTTAACGGGTGCTGCCAAGGCACGGTCTTGATCCTTTCGTAAGGCTACGCTTGTCACATTCTGAATACAAATTTGGGTTAGTCTCTCAACGCCTGTCCTGCTTCTGCCCCGAGCCGGATGTGTGGGAAACAGTATACGAGTGAGAATCCAGTCTCAGCATACGGCGGTTGAGATTGCCGTGCAGCGTGAATGTGCAGTGTGTCGAGATGTGCACGCATCGACTTGGTACCGTTCCCGCGTCGGATGTCTAGGTCGTTGTTCTCGAAGTGCATGGACGGTGGGAGTCGTAACAGTTCGGGCTGGGCGATCTCCACTGCACGGCAGCGACCTCCTCGCTAAGGGTCAAAGGACCCAGGAACCTGCGTCGTCTCGAAGCACGACGAAGTGAGCTCCAGGCTCGCGGCCGCGTCTTGCGCCAAGAACTTTCGCTCGTCCAGGAGACAAGCTCGTACTTCGGCGAAGTCGTCGAGGTCCTGAGCCAGGAAAAGGGTGCCAATTCGAAGTGCAGCTGAGGGCAAATACTTTGGCGACATTGTCTCGTGTATTGACGTCTCTCACGCCCATCCTTTCGTGTACGCGCTCCGCTCTGACTCGTACAACGTTCCATCAACGTTCTTTTCAACAGATCGACACCATCTCGCTCAAGCAGATCGAAAAGGTGCCCTACGAGATTGGACCGTCAGTTCGAGCAGATCAGGCGAATCAGCAAGCTGCTCGTCAAGCATCCAGAACTCGTTTGAATCGCTCGGCATCTCTCAGCCCAAGAGTATGCTCCTCCACGGCCCTCCCCGGTACCGGAAAGAAGCTGCTCGCGCAAGCCGCTCACCACCCCCGACTGTCATTTCATCCGCGTCTCCGGCTCCGAGCTCGTGCCAAAGTGCATCGGCAAAAGATCGGGCATGGTTCGAGAGCTCTTTGTCATGGCCCGTCAGCACACCCCTTCCATCAACTTCAAGGACGAAATTGACAGTATCGGTTCGTCACCGGGCGAGAGCGGCTCCTGCGGTGGTAATTCCGAGGTGCAGCGTACCATCCTCGAAATGCACAATTAGCTCGACGACTTTGAAGGCATGAACGATGTCAAGGTCATCACGGCCACCATCCCGAGCTTGGAGCAAGACGCGAGGAACAGCGGTGCTGCGCAACCGGACAAGACACACACAGTTGAATCTCAAAACCGTGATTTGCACATCACCCTCCTTTGCATGCCTAAACTACATGAGGAGCAGTCCAACTGAAGCTCTGGAACTCGGCCTGGTCCTGGGCACTCAACACCGAATGAACCGGCGTCAGCGTCGGTTTCTCGCTCGTAAACTCGGTATCGAACCAGCTCGTGTCGCTGGGGTTCTTGAGCGTAGGACAGAAGGGCGGGGGGACACGTTTGTTGAACATGTCGTCCCAGTTGATGTCGCGGAAGAAAACATGCGCTTTGATCTCCTCTGCGTCCGTAGGGCCTGATCCCAACCTCCTCGCTGGATCCCTCGTCAGCAATTTTTCGAGAATCGACACCGAGTCGGCCGGCATGTGCAGCGGGTACAGCGGCTCGTCCTCCAAAATCGCATCGAAGATCTCGTCCTCGTCATCACCCCTGAACGGCGCCTGGCCCAACAGCATCTCATAGATCAAAATGCCAAACGCCCACCAGTCGACCGCGCGCCCATACCTCTGTTCCAACAGAATCTCTGGAGCCATAAACTCCGGCGTTCCACAAAAAGTGCTCGTCGTCTTACCATACCACATCTCCTCCTTACATAACCCATAGTCCGCCACCTTGATATGCCCGTCCAGCGTCAGCATGATGTTGTCCAGCTTCAGATCACGATAGATGATCCCCTGCTTATGGAAGTACTCGAGCGCCAACAACACCTCAGCCGCGTAGAACTTGGCTCGACGCGGCGTGAATGGCTCGCGCTGGATGTGCAGCATCAGATCTCCGCCCGAAATGTACTCCATGACAAAGTAGACGCGCGTTGTCGTCTGGAAGCACGAGTGTAATCCCAACAAGAAAGGATGCCTCTCGCGCGCAGCCGCCAAGAACACGCGCTTTTCGGACTTGGTCGATTCGACTTCATCGTTTTCGATGATGAACTCCTTCTTGAGCACCTTGATGGCGTAGAGATTGCCCGAACGCTTTTCCTCGGCAAGCATGACTTTACCAAAGTTACCCTTACCAAGCACCGCAAGGAAGTTGAAGTCGTCTAGACCAATTTTGCGTCGCGAAGAGGGCAGCATTCGCGGAGGCTGCGAAGGAGCGCCAGAGGGGACCAAAGCGCCAGCCCCACCGCCGCCGACGGGCTGACCAAAGTGCGAAGGAGGCGGTGCTTGCGAAGCTGGCCTTTGCTGCTGCTGCTGCTGCTGCTGCTGCAACGGGTGCACTGGCTGCTGCTGCTGTTGCGGCCTGGGAATCACATTCAAGGCAGAATGCGACTGCTGCATGTGAGGCAGCTGCGGTGGTGCTTGATGAGACGAAGGAGGCTGCTGCTGCTGGGAGTAATCAGACGGAGGCTGAGGACGCGCGCCGTACATGCCACCCTGCGATTGCGGCTGCTGTTGCTGCTGGTGCATGGGCGAGCTGGCATTCGATGGCTGAGGCAAAGGTCGAGGAGGGCGTGACATATCTCCCAAGCGACTGTCAGTCGAAGAGGGCGACATGCCATCGCCGATCCGGGGAGGCTGCGGGCGACCACCAAATTGAGGTCCTGCTCCAGGCCTTTGATGATGCTGCTGCTGCTGCTGTTCGACAGACTGCATCCTCTGTGACGGCGCCGAACCATAACCACCCTCGCCTGCACTGGGCTGGAGTGACATCTGTTGCGTCTGCTTCTCGAGGCTCGAGTAGCGTGTGTCGGGGATTGTGGACGAGATGGAAGGCAACTGAGGAGGCGGAATGCGTCCAGGCGGGGCGCCGGGCATGCCATTGCCCCCGCTCGAGCTGAAAGCACTTTGCGATACCGGCGGTGGCAAATGCTGTTGCTGTTGATGCTGCAGTAGCTGCTGTTGCGTCTTGGCCGACGACTTGACGCGGTTGATGGTCTCAATGTCGCTGAGAAGCTGGTTGGCCATCTCCATCGACATACCACAAAAGTCGGGCACCAAGTGGGCACAGTCCGTGTGACAAGTAATGTCGCACTCGGAACACTTCCGCGCGTTCTTGCGTCCAAGTGGCAAGATGTAACCACAGTGGCAGCACCAGTTGGCGCTGAGGTTGGTGATGGGCTCGAAGCGATGCGGGATGCGGTGGTTGATTTTGACCTCATCTCGATCGGCTTCGGCGTTGCTCTTCGAGATACATTTGGTCACTACCTTTTGCGCGCACTTCTTGTGGCAAGCGTAGCGACAGTCCTCACACTGGCTGCCCGCTGCGTTCAGCAAGAATTCGCCGCACAACGCGCAGCGGAGCACCTGGTAGAACTGGCGCGACACGAACTTGTGGCCATTGATCTCGGCGACGTCCTCCTTGCGCTTACGGAAGGCGCCCTGTCGACCGAGTCGAGCGTCGTAAGGGCGTTTGCGGACGTTTTGCTTGATGAAGTTGAGGCGGAGGTAGATGGCTCCCGCAGGCTCGACGGCGAACCAGGCTTCGACGCCGTCGCTGGGACCGTTGGGCACAGGCACACCAGCAGGCGTGTTGTAGGCACCATCAGAGCCGGATTCCGAGCCTGTAGCATATGGACCGCCGCCGCCTCGTGGCTGGACGCTGTCGGCGGTGACCCAGCCATCACTAGGGCCGTGGCCATGCGACGAGGCATCGGGCACCTGACCAAACTTTTTCTTTCGCTGCTCCTCAACGATGTCGCTGATGCGAATCCAAAGCATGCCGACGGGGACGGGATGCGCATTGCCGATCTTGTCATAGATGGTCACCTCAAGCTCGTTGGCATTGTCGACGGGAATTTCGAAATCTTCCTGCCATCGCTCGTTGCGGCTCGGATGGGTGCGGGCGCGGGGCGTGTCTTCGACCTTGATGACGACGGTGGATTCGCGCACAGATCGAGTGCCGCGTGGAACGGGGGCGTGGTCGATGTCGCGAGCGCTGCGGATCGAGATCTGAAGCGTACCAGAGAGCGGTTTGCGGAGGTTCTGCTTGCGATTCTCGACGGATTCGGGGCTGGCGTTGTCCTCCTCCTCTTCCATGACGTGGAGTTGCTTGTATCGCTTGAGCGCCTGTTGGAGCAAGACGATCTTGCTCTGCGACTCAATGCGCTTGCTCTCGGCATCGTTGCGACTCTTGCGATCGCCTTCGGCCTGATAGAGCTTGGCCATCTTGTCGATACCCTGCTTGTACTGTTTTTCGATCTGCAGCTTGAACTCGAGCTGGTGAAGCATGCGCGAGATCTTGGCGGTGGTGTGCGGTGTGTCGTCCTTGATGAGGTCGAGGTTGGTGTAGTTGCGCCTTGCGCTGGTGCCCATACGGTGCATGGCAGGTTGCCACGTCACGGGGCCTGCGGAGCCGCCACCTGCACCATAGGGGCCCTGATTGGCGTACTGGGCATACGAGCCCTCGGGACCGCCGGGGGCTCCATTCTCTGGCGCCGAGGGGAGCGGGCGTCCGTCATAGCGACGAGGATGGACGGCAGGCGAAGGCGGGTCGGAGCCAAGGTAGGAGGAGCTGCTGTCACCCGGGTAAGGGCGCCCACCTCCAACGACCGTGGGGCTGGTGATGCTGGTTTTGGAGGAGGAGAAACTCTGTCTTGGGTCGCTCGTAGTGACGCTGCCGACGGGACTATTGGTGCGGAAGCCGGGACCACCACTTGCGCGACGCGATTTGAGGCTGTCGAGCGACTCTTGGAGGTAGGAGATGTTCCGCTGGGCTTCTCGAATCTGGGATTCTGCCTGACGAATGACGTCTGGATTGCTCGTGGCAGCTCGAAGGGCTTGGTTGCCCTCCATGATGCGTCGTTGGGTCTGGATGCGAGCATACACCTCGGCAACCTTGGAGTCGCTTGGATCCTGTTGAAAGAAATGTCGAGGTAAGAAAAGTCAGTGGAAAGGCTCTGGTGGTGACATAGTCCTGAGCGGCGGACATTGTAGGGTGCGAAACTTACAGCCATGATGTTGTATAGTGGTCTGCGCTGATGGGCGCAGAAACGTGAGGATGAGTGGAATAGGCGTCCGTCTATCAAGAGTGTCTACGGGGCCGTGGGCGGGAGTTTCAGCCAGCTTTGAATTACGCGTCGTGCTGATAGAGGTCCTAACACTGTGCTTGACGTGTGAAGCAGGCTCAAGACAGGGTCGAAGCTGTACGCCGGTCGATCTGATGACGAGGCCGTCGCAAGATTCGATGTACGTGTCACGGCGCGTTGACAAGAGGATGCCAGGCTTCGAGACGGACAATAGAGTCTGATTGATGCTGAAATCCTCTGGGCGGGTGAGAAGAGATACCGATCGTTCGTTAGGTCGTGAGAGGGTGAAGACGTGAGAAGGCGAAAAGGGACTACGCGCGATCGAGTCGTGTAGTAAGAGTGGACACGGCGCAGTGTATGTATCCAAGTTGCTGGGAGATGGATTGTGGTCGGAAGGAAGGCCGCAGCGACAACGACGAAAACGAAGACGACCAACAAAACTGGAATGCCAAACGCGCGATCAAGCCAAGCCGAAAAAGCGCAGCGCAACAGCGTAGCCAGGCGGGACAAAGCGGACCTGCAATTTCCACAGCAGCCTGCCAGTCAAACAAGAGCAGCAATCGACATGATTTTTAGCCCCTTAGCCTTCCCAGCGCCTGAGACACTCGAGACTGCAACGGCAACACGACACTCGTCAGCCTTGAGCCCTCTGAAATTCAGCTCAAATTCAGCTGAAATCCACAGTTCAATAGGTCATGACGCGCTTTGCAGCCAGAAACAACAACACACACGCTAAAAAGAGATGCAAAAAAGCTGTGCTGATCCGACGACGCCTTGCTGCTGCCTGTCTGCAGCAGCAGCAGCAGCAGCAGCAACAGCGACGCTCTTTCTTGTTTTCCCCTTTTGCTTGTTAGGGGCTGTGTCGTGCATCTCTGCAATTCGGCGAGCCGCCGTCTCTCGGCTCGGAAGTCTTTCTTCTCGATGCATTAAAGGATTGCTTGCTCTGCGCAATGTCTCTTTGATGTCGGCGCCCGTCTTAAAAAAATGCATAGAATCGATAGCCTAGGTGAAGTGGTTGCGATCTTATTGCAGACGACGGGTCGCTCTCACCAACATTGGCCAGGATCAGCTGGTAAGGGCCAGTCTTCTCAACTTGAGCAAGCTTCGATCACACATCTGAGCCCATGTCAAGATGCTAGACTTTTCTAAGGCAAGGAATGGACACAAGAAAAATGGGATCAGGTCGATAACTCAGGAGGGTACAAGTACACGTTGAGTGCTACAGGGCGTTCATACCCCGCTCGCCAACAGCAGGGCGTGCGGATGAGAACAGGTATCTTTTGGGAGGGGGAATGCGGGCATCACCAAAGTCGAGGAGGTGAGACTCGGCCATGGCGGCGGCGTCTAGAGGAGCAAGACTCCGATACTTGGTGCAAAGGCATGCGAACGACAGGTCGAGGTGCTGTTGAAGGTCTCGCCGTCGCTCGCAGCCTGATTTTGTTGAAGGGGTGGTGAGGTCAGATTGGCGGCGATGCAGAGTCAAAGCAGAAGTGCATCCACCATCAGCATGAGCTTAGGCCCTAGGCTTGGACGGCGTCCTTCTGCTTCGGTTGCGCGTGCCAGAGGCAGGGCCGTCACTCTCGAGAAGCGCTTGCTTTTCGGCTTGAGCCTTCTTCTGCTTCTCGGCCTGCTTGTAAATGTTGGCCGTAAACGGCTCCTCGAAGCGCAGCGCCAGCGCATAGACGATGACCACCAGCACGCTCAGCAGCAATCCCGCCGGCTTGCCGAACCACAGAGCAACAGCGACAAAGCTCATCGAGCTGCCCCAGTACATGGGATTGGCCATCACGTTGAAGGGAAAGCCCGTGACAATGCTGTCCATGAGGATGCCAAAGTAGTCGCCTAAGTAGGTGCCCGTCACGCCCAACGCGTACATGGATGTAAGCACAAAGATGTTGCCGGAAGCAAAGAGAAGAGCGGCTACCGGCTTGACCCATAGCTGTTGCAGCAGCGGATGCGTGGGCTGGTCCTTGAGTGCGAGGTTGTAAAGATGATCGCGCAGAATCCCCAGCGAAAAGATCGATACGGCGAGCAGGTAGCATCCAAGGTAACGTCGACCGCCCAGCATCTTGGTGATGGTCTTGTTGTGGTATTCGTTCTGTGCCACAGTGTTCCAGTAGAGTGGGTTGAAGCAGATGCTGCCGACAGCGATCCAAAGCGAAGGTTGCGTCAGGTCGATGACGCCCGGCACCACGTACGGGCTCGATGTTTGGAAGAGTGCGACCATCTTGCAGAGTTTCCAAGTAGGATGCGTGATTGACGGAAGGAGCTGATGCGGCGAGGAAGAAGATGGTGATCTTGAACAAAGAAACTCCTGCAGACTCGCCGGAATAGCTGCTGACTCCGCAAACGGTCCAAGAAGCGTCAACTTCACTTGGAACCGCATTTTTGTGAAATCGCAATCACAATGAAGTCTGTTCGTCCACACGTGGAGGAAAGCGAAGGCTCACAAACGCAAAGGAAGACAAATGCCGGAAGACCCGGACACGCGTCGACGTGACTGTAGAGAGTGTTGTATGTGATTTGTGATTGTGGTTTGGATTTGCTTCGACGCAAGGGTTCGAGTGCGTGTGGGGTTGCACCCTGACTGCCCAACTTTGCAACATCGGCTTCTTCCGACTGTGACAATGATACTGAATGTCATGCTTTGGTCGGCTCGCTATCCGATGGCAGTGTGCTGTTGCAAGGCTGCAATCTGAAACCGCTTTGTCATCTCGCTCACAGAAACGCCGCTTGACGGACTAAGCCTGGTTAGCGTGGCTGGCTCGACTGAGCGCGACAATGGATCCTGCTCTTGCCATCCTCGCACCACATCCGTCGCCTGACCACGCCCTTGACAGAGATCGCATCCCAGAAACGGCCCTGATGAGCCAGCTAGAGATGGCAGAGTCGAACCAAGCGACGAGCACCAATCTGCAGACTTCTTTCAAAGTGAGCAGTCACCTCGACGGCGTCCAACTGCACGTCTCGCTGGCTGACATGCGTCTCGAAGGTACACTCCCTGAAGGAAGCCAGATACCTCCCGCTGCTCGCCAACCTCTAGAGCCATACGGTCACAAACTCATCGTGACGGCGTCCATTGTCTCGCCACACCGTTCGATAGTCTGTTTGAACGACCGTTGCATGTGGGCCATTACCGCGCCCATGGTAGAAGATATTAATTCGGTGAGCTACTACATCTGTTGGCTCGGATTCAACAAAATTTGCTGTCCGCGGGATGCTAACCACAGAGATACCATCTCAGCTGCGTCGCGGGTGGCTCAGCATTTCTGATATCCATGTTCGGCCCTCTAAGGAGCATGGGAGGCGAACAGAAGCGAACCTAGACGGATCGAGCCATTCTGCGTTTCGAGATGGTGAGCGCGGTCGAGGTGAGCTTGAGCACGTTCAAAGCATTCCACTGACACCTTGCACGCACCAAGATAGCTGTCACTCTCACTCTGGTGCCTGTCAGTATTCCCGAGGTTCTGACGGCCAGCAGGAGAATCTGCGTCGACCTCGAGTGGATCGACAAACGAAACGAGCATGCTGTGCCTCTCCAAGAGCTGTTTCAAAACATAACCTTGCCCTTGCACCTGCGGGACCTCGTGAGCCAGCTGGTCTCGCGCCTTCTCATCGAGACGCTGCTTCGAGACCCTGCTACTGCCAAGGTCTACAATCGCTTGTGGCAGCATCGCCAAAAGGACACCGTGCCTCTGATCAGCAGCATTGCCACATCCATGCGTTCGATGCTAACACGCGCCTCTGATCCTGCCACGCTCGATCCGCTCTTGCACCGACTACAAATCTCACGGTCTCTGCCGAGCGTCATATCTATCGCAAATCTCCTCACCGAGCTCAATCTCGCACGCCATCCTCCGTCAATGCCTCTTTCCACGACTGCCGGTCGACATGGATCGCAAACATCTCGCAGGAGCCGCCTCACCATCCCACCCATTGACTTTGCTCCCGACGAAAAAGATTCCGAGTTTGACTGGATCGATGCCGAAGGAGCACAGTCAGAACTCGCTTCTCACCAAGACGAGCACCATTATATGGACAGCCTCATTTGCTTTGCGCCGGATCTAGATCAAGACGAGGACGAGATAGGCACGCGTGCAGCATGGGCGGAAATCCTCCGATTCTCTCAAGGCGAACCGCCAATTTGGGTCGAACGTGGCGTCGGTGGCACTACCCTCGACGATGATTCTCAAATGAAACCGATCTTACCATGTTTGGCTCTGAGCCCCACGCAGACGACGTCCGTTCAGGAAGATTTACGCAATCAGCACTATCCGCTCGATTAGTTATAGGTTTGACCAGCAAGTCTCAGCTACGGCGAAACGGTCTTGATTGGGTTGAACAAGTAAAAACACAGTCCACAAGATGTCCAATGCGATACCATCACCGCAAGTCACATGTGAAACCCCCGCTACGAAAGCGGAACAAAGCAGCACACCAACAATGACGGCAGCCCGCATGGTGCGATCTTCATCTCAAAGATGCCACGCGTCGGAAGTACCGTATGGCTTCCGTCGGCGTTCGGTCGTACGATCTCGGCGTTCCAGTAGAGCGGTGGCGTTTTGCCAACAGCCGGAATGTAGCTTCCATCCTCCGCCTGCGTGCCACCCACAGCGAGCTCGTACAGTCGAAAGAATTTGGACGCCGATTCTTCGGTCATGAGCTCGTAGCACGAGAGCTTGCCTCCCGTCATTTGTTCCCGGCTCCTACCGAACAGTTCTTGCGCCAGCTGGTTGGACGAGTACACCTCGCCCGCCTTGCGGCACACTACCATGGGCACAGGCGTAAACGGAAGCACCGACTCGGTAAAGTAACGAACGTTGCCCGCCCATTCCGCCTGCAACTGGATCAAGCTCGAGGGCTGGATGTTGTCCTCAAGCGAAAACCAAAGCCTGCGGATTTTCGACAGCGCCGCCTCCACCGATCGGATCGACTGCTCGGACCAGTTTTGGTCCGTCATGTACCGCATCAAGGATGCATACCCTTTGCGATATGGATATGGCGAGTACACATCGCCAGGCCTCTGCCGAACCAGCGGCTCTTTCACGTCGCGAACACTCTCTCGAGGATCTCCACTTTGCTTGCGGATGCCATCCTTTGCAGCAGCTGGCACGGGCACAGCCGCCGCGTGGGCAAAGGTGGAGCCGGCACCGTTGTTGGGCGTTGGGGCAGAAGGCGGACGGTGATCGTTGAGAGTGCCCATCTGTTGTAGCTGGTGCTGTGGCAAGGCTGTCATCGAAGCAGCTGGCTGAAAGCTGCGTGGATTGGGTTCAGCAGGCACAGCATAGTCGACACGATGGTTGTGCACTGCCTGCAATGTGCTTGCACTCGCGTGCCCAAGGCCGGCATGATGTTGCAGACCTGGCGGAGGACGCGATTGTTGAGGTCCTTGACTCGTGGAAAGAGGTGGGGGCAACTCTGGATGGTGTGCGCCGTTCAGACGCGCACTGAACGCATCCGCAACATCGAAAAAGTAGGTCGAGAAGAGCGAGTCGAGCTCTGCCGAAGAAGGGGGCTGGAAGATGGGCTGGGCTTGAAGCAGCTGGGACGGCGCGCTTCTCGCTGTCATAGAAGGCTCGGCTTGCATATGCGTCGGGTGGTGCGGGATCGGTGTACACGAGGCGGAGCTCGGAGGCATGGCCGTGCTCAGCGATGAAGCCGAAATTCCTGGTGTGGCATTCGACTTTGAGGGTCCATGATCAGGAGCCGCCACATATGCATGTGCTGCATTTGTGATTTCGAGGGTAAGATGCGGTCGACTGAAGTCTGGATGTAGACCCTCGTGGCCAAGTTGTCGATGCGATTCGGTCGAGCCACGAGGAGCATCGGCTCTGGATTTTCTCTTCTTCGCTTGGCCGCCATCCGCAACCGCCAGCTCGGCGGGGTGCTTGGACGAAGATGATGATGATGACGACGATGCGACATTGTTGCTTGGGCCTGCGGCAGCTGCAGAAGATGGCGATGCATAGCCGTCGTTCAGCGAGCTAGCACCCGAACCTGCCTCTGCGGAGCAACCCTGTTCTTGCACCGCTTGGCCCTCTTGTAGGGGATCGACGCAGCGGTCTGCTATGCCTCGCTTGACGCACCGATGGCAGGGGCGCTTCTCTTCGCAGACCAAGTGTGAGCGTCGACAGTAAACACACGCTTGCCTAAGCTTCTTCTTCCTACGAGGCAGGAACCCAAGAGATCCACCGGATGTGTCGCTCGCATCGCCGCTGACAGACACATTCGCCACCCCATCCTGAAGCTGCTGCTGAGAACTCTCGCCTGCGGACGCCTGACGCAGATGGAAGCTTTTGCTTCCGTGACTAGCAGATGCTCCTTTGGTGTCCGGCGTGGGGACGTAGTCGTCCAGTAGATAGTTGGGCAAGACTTTGCGATTGCCGCGAAGGGATTCCATGGATGCAAGCGCGGCGGGCTTTCGGACGCTGCTCACCTGCTCACAATCCGGCGACGGACAGTCTCGAAGGTCTCGGCTTGATACGTCGGGACGGCGGCGGCGTTGACCCACTGGAAACAAGGCAGCAGGCAACGCCGAAGAGGTGGATGACTGGACTCGACCGTGGTGGACGGTGATAGCGGGGGAAGGTGGGTAACTTGTGAAGGACAGCGCGGCGTCGATGAGCAGGTAGCGACGGTGGCCGACGGTGGCCGATGGAAGGAAAGCCGGAGGGACGAAGGGATGAGAGGTCGAAAGCACCCAGAAGGGGTGACTAATGCCTTCTCGCTCGAGACACCGCCAAAGGGACCCTCTTTTCACCAGCCAATCTCCGACTTTCGCTTGGGCAGAGGACAAGTGGTGGTCCAAATTGTTGGTGTCCAAGGCGGATATGCGAGCATGGCGTTTCTTTGACCGTAAGCCTCAGTTGCAGGGAGCGGCCTCTGCAGATAGAATTTCTGCGATCTTGCTCTGCTTGAACCGATGCAGTACACTAGGACCTACGTTCCAGCAGTCGCTTTATCGAGGAGGGCTGACTGGTTGGTTCTGATCTGCACTTCAGAACCGGGCGGAGAAGCTTCGGTCAGCTGCCATGTGCATGTGAACAGCAGTTGGAGCGGTACAAAGGCGGTTGTGTGGCACGGGTTAGGCAAGGCACTAGGAAAGGCAGAAACGATTTCTTCTCGACGGCTGTACAGGAGCGTGGACACGACGACCTTGATGCGAGTACCACTGGATCCACGTTTTCTCTTCTTCATATGGCGTTCGCGCTGCGGACCAAGACGAGCACCGAATGATCGACTACGTAGTGCAGATTGCGCACCCCCAGAGCGAATCAGAAAGGCTGCCTGGCAATGCACAACTGGAGACTAGCCGACCGGATTTGGGACGTCTCCCTACGACCCTGCTGCATAGCATGCACGACGGACGGGTGCCCTTTGTTGTGCGTCGGAGGTCGAAAAACCCTTTTGTCCTGTAGCGGAGTGGGTCTGGGCCTGCCTGCGCACCGGCGACCATGCACGAATGAGCTGCGAGCTTGTTTTTGTGCTCAAAATAAAGACCCACCATAATTTGGAGGCCGGCGAATTTTCGTTCTGATATCGGTCAATGCTCGCCTAGGTCTTTTGTTGCTGTCGTGTTTGATACGAAAGCTCATTGTCCAGTGTGAGGCAAAAACACAAACAGTCTGCCAAACAGAGCAGAACAATGTTTAAGAGGCGACAGTAGAAGAAGAATTGTATGGTGAGCCAAAGCCCATTCGCCGGCATCTCAGCACCCCAATTGGACTTGCTCTCGACACCGACGAGTGTGCAGTTTAGCAACAAGGACGACAAAGAAAGGCCCCGGATCGTGTGTATCAGTGTGACTACCGATGATTGCATCGATGAAGAGCACCGCTACCGGAAGCGGAATCGATACCTGTATCTCATTCAACACTCAATGTTCCGACGATGCTTCGCTTTGTTCAGGCCGAAGGAGAAGCATGGGCAGCTCTTGGCACTCTGTCGCCATCGATACTCATCGTCGTGCAAGAGCTGGCTGCAACTATGACACCATACGACAGCTCGTTGCTCGAGTGATCTCTATCGCCTCTGTCGGTCAAACCCGCGCGCACACATCACATCAAAGCAATCGAGCTCGCCATTGCCTGCATTATCGTCGATAGGAACCAAAATGCCAATGCCGACCCATGCGGCTACTAGAACGAAATGCGAAGGCAGAACAAAAGCGTCCTCCCACGGACTTGCCGCCCTCACTTGGTCTTCTGCCTCTTAGCCGCAGTCTGAGCCTTCATGCCCTGAATACGGTAGATCTCCTTCATCTCGGCCTTCCTCTTCTGCGCCCTCACCTCCTCATCCTTCTGCGCCAACTTGAGCTTCTCCCCCCGCTTCTCCATCGCCTTCCTCTTGCGCTTCTCCTCCTTCTCCCGCTGCACCGTCTTCATCTGCTGCAGCAACGCCAGCGCCTTCTTCTCCTCGCCCTCCAACACCACCGCTCGCTTCGCCAGGTACGACGTCGACTTCGCGGCCGCCATCTGCTTGGGCTTCGACTTGAACGGCAACTCCGCCTGCAGTGCGCGGGGGACGCGGAGCGGGTTGAACTTGCGTTCGGTGCGCTCGACGCCGCGGTAGCTCGAGTTGATGTGATTCGGCGCCTTGAGCTGTCGCTCCTTCCTCACCGCCCCTGTCAACCGCATCCCCTGCCATCCTCTGGAGGAAGGAGACAGTAGCAACGACGTCACCGGATTATAAAACCTGCGCGGCTGAATCGTATACCATGCCCTGAGGAAGACTATGTCCGACATCAGAATCTTGTCCTCAAACGTCGCCCTAAACTGTCCCTCCGGCTTCGCCAGTGCCTTCTTCACCTGTCCCCGGATCCCCGAAACCGTCTTGATGTGCGCGCCTTCGAATTTCGCCACCTCGAGCGCGGACGAAAACATGTCCTTAATGAATGCCGTGTTCTTGTAGATCTTCGCCGGCGTGCCAGTAAGCTTCAGCTTCTTGACGATCTTCTGCGACCCCGAATCCACGTCCAGCACTACGCCAGTTGCCGAGACGCGGAACGACGGCGTGGCGGTGGAGAGCGTGTTAAACGCACAGAAGCCCGTGTTGGGCGCCGAGACGGGCCCGTAGAACGACGCCAGGCAGTGCATGTGCTCGGGTGTGTACTTGAGCATCCGATTGCGCGTCCCGTCGTCGAGAGAGTAGATGGGGATCGACTGAAAGCGACGCCATCCTAGCGAAAAAATGAGCGGGTCGTTGGTCTTGAGAATCTTCTGGTGCCAGCGGTGACGCTTGATGCGGACCTGGATGAAGCCGAACGACTCTTCGCTTGCCAGGAGGCCGCCGACGAGGAGTGGATACGTGGGGTCAAAGTTCTCGACGAGCTCGTAGGCCACTTTGCTCAGCTCGATGCGCAGGTATGCGCCGGGTTGGTATCCGACCACTTGGTGTCGCACGTCTTCATCGACTGCGGCGAACTCGGCCTTGTTGAGCGCAGCCTGTGCGGCGAGCGCATCTTTCTGCTCATCGTACCAGTTCTGTTTCGTGTCCGCGTCGGGGTCGTCGTACTGCTCGTCAAATCGTCGTTTGAGTGCTTCTTTCTTCGCCGCGAGGGCTTTGGCGCGTGCGTCTTCCGAGTTGTCGTCGTCATCGTTACCAGCAACGGTCTCATCGGCTATTTCGGATCCAGCCTCCTGGTCTTCGTCCTCGGCAATTTCGCCTCGCTTGCCGTCCTTGCGCTCTTCCAAGTTCTCCGGCTCATCGCCGGTGATGAAAAAGCGCCGGATGGAGTCCAACACGCGCTCCTCTGCCCAATGTCTCAGGTCGCCAGCTTTGGAGATGGGCCGCGCCTGGTCGGGTACATCTTGGTACTCGTCCTCTGGCTCGGCAATTTTGGAGGATGCAGGCTTGCCATCGGCGGGTCGGAAAAAATCATTCTCGTCATTGTCTTCGGCCATCTTGCGGATGTCGGCCTCGTCATCGTCGTCGTCGCTGGAATGGACGTCGCCAGAGGCGATCTGCTCCGGCGTCTTGTCTGAGTGGTAGATGAGTCGGGCGAGATCGATGGGTTTACGGTTTTTGTTGGCGCGCACGGTGGCTTCTGCGCGTGCGGCGAGGTTGTGCTTCCATGGGGCTACTTCGTCGTCGTCGTCTGTTCCTTCGCCGGCTGAGCTTGCATGGTCATCGTCGGAGCCGAGACCCATGTCAGAGTCGCTGTCGGCAAAAGGGATGTCCTTGGATGCCGGGCCGTCGGCTTCGTCGGCTTCGGTGGCTTTGCGTGTAAATGCACGACGTCCGTGACCGTCGTCGTCGTCATCGTCGTCATCCTCGAACCCTCCGTCGCTGTCGTCATCCTCCTCCTCGTCGTCGTCGTCGTCATCATCGATGTCGTCGTCCAGAAGCACGTCGTCGAAAGCAGCTCTTCGCACACGTTTACCCTTGGCGGCCGCACTGTACTCGAGCGCATCTTCTCGCTCGTCCAGCTTTTCGGCGGACATATCGCCGGATCTCAGACCAGTCGAATCCGAGTCGAACAATCGAAGCTCGCTCTGCGCTGCAAGGTTGTCGAGCGTGATATGTGCATCCTGCAAATCCATGACCATCTTTTCGCCCTCGCCTGCTGGTTCTGCCCCCTCACCCTGGCGAGTAAAGTTTCCAGGCACGTTGATATAAACAGCATCCTTATCGAACATGACACCACCAACGTCGCTCATAGGAGCATGGATGAGCTTGGCCTTATCCGAAAGCTTTCTGCGCTTCTCGCTATCCTGGGTAGGCAGCGGGCATGGGTCGTTGAGCTTCTCGATCGAGGTAATCGACAGATCACCTGCCCCGGGGATGTGGACCCTTTGTGATGCTCGCAGGTGCGTGCCGTGGAGGTAGCCGTAGACGGTAATGGTTCGATCGCCCTTGGGGTTGGCGCGGATTTCTTCTCGTGGTGTGAGGTCTTCCATGCGGTCTGCGAGCACGTAAGGGTGGGCATTGCGGAAGATGAGTGGGCGGAACTTCATGACTCCGATGAAACGCGAGAGATTCTGGATCTCCGTGTCCGGGTATCGACCGTTGATGATACCCGAAAGGTAGAAGAGCTTGGCACCATCGTAGATCTCGGTCCAGAAACGCTGCTTCAGGCGCTTCTTGGTGGCTTTGAGCGTTTTGGCCTTCTTGATGAGGTCAAGGTGAGTAAGCACACCGATGACTTTGGGAAACCCATGCGACTGCAGCACGTTGAGAAACTCCATGGTCTCCATTTCAAAGCCAAACGAACCGTCGATCATGAGCAGCACCAAATCAGCGACTTTACCGATATCGATCATGCTGTTGATGTCGTTGTTGCACTCGATGAACGTCACCCTCCTCTTTTTGCCAGTGACGACCGTAACGGGGCCCTTGATCTCTGCGAGCGTGTGTTTGGTGTATCTGCGAATCAAGGAACGCATGAGCGTGGTCTTTCCCACCCCCTCCGGCCCGACGACAGCAACAATGATGGGAGGCGGTTCGTCCTCGGGTGTCCTATCGGCCAGGGGGACGTGGAAGCGTTTCTGGTCCTTCTCGGCATTGCGGAGGATCTGTTTCTGGGCGACGTTGATGTTGGCAGAGATGAAGGCTTTCGGGTTGAAGCCGTTGGTGTGCTTGGCTTTGCCCTTTTCCGCCTTGCCACCCGTCTTGGCCTTGCGATGCGCTTTGTTGGCTTGGTGTGCGTCCGCCATAGTGACAGATTGCGGGTGTCCCGAGGGTGAGAGTGGCAAGCTAAAGCGTCCGAGGCCAGGCTGTGGGATGCTGCGCCACCTTCGCGCCCGTTGTTGGTCGTGCTGATGAAAAGGGGTGAGCCTCTACCGGAGATCGGAGCGCTCAGTCTCGATAGGATGGATGATTGGCGAGTGTGAGCTGAGAGCAGGTCCAAGTCACAACTGTTGGCGACCAGAGCATGTGTTAGTGACGAACGTCAATCGGAGTGACCGATGCTGTTCGAGATGGACCGTTGAGCTGCTCAGCAATTGATGGAGCATCCGGAACCAAAGAAGGGTCTTCTCGTTCAAGCTCAAATTCCTCGAAAAAATTTCCTGGCCACTGTTGCTCCACTCTGTCTGCATTACGTAATGGGCGGAAAGAAAAAAATGCCAAAAAATAAATGCTTCTTACCTGGATCGAACAAGTGACCTCCCGATATGCATGCGTACGCCCCGAAGAGCAATCCGCATCATCCACTGCTGCAGTGGCAACTGAAATTCTTCAGTCGGACGCTCGTACCAACTGAGCTAAAGAAGCGGCTTGGCGGGTAATGAAAGCATTGCCTACATAATGCATCTTTCTAAGGCCACGCAGCGTAAGCGTGAGCATGTGTACGTTGACAGCTTGTCCAATACAGAGCGGTCAGGTTGCGTACAGCGGAAGGTCAAACATGCCGTAGTGTCGTTCTAGGGACTAGTTCTGCTCCATGTCAATAGCGTGTGCGGTCGCAAGTGCAGAGCTCGAGTGGTTGACCTTAGGATGGCGTTGGACAGAAAGTGGCCTGATATTTCGACGTTCCTTTTCTGGAGCTGGATGAAATTCTTCTCTTCCGAAAATCGCGCATTGCAAACTGTTGGCTGATCAGATGCAGGGTCGTTTCTGGCGTTCAACTTGAGTTCTCGAGTGTCGACTGGAATTAGAGCTGTCGTGATGTCGAGGCCACACGGGCAGCTAAACAGCTCCACACACAAAATCGTACGATGCTGCCTCTCTACGCCACTGCCGCTGGCAGCCTGCCACGCTTGGCTGGACCCATTCATCCATCATCAGCCGACGGGCTTCCCTCTCTCTTCCTCCTTCAACTACTCAGCCTGAGCTTCTGGTTTGTGCCCGCGACGGACCGTCAATCCAAAGGTACCCAACCACCGCTCTTCGGCACATCCGAAGGATCCGCAGATTTGCGCAGAACGCCCTTTGCTGCGCTTGCACAGCCATCGCGACGCAGCCATTGACTTGCTTCCAACCTTGTCTAGTCGCCAGCCACACCTCACAGTCATCATCGCCTAGGCAGGACATTGGCACGCCCGTCCATCTGGCCCTCCATCCGAATCAAGCACTTGTTCGATTGTTACCCTTGCCCACTTCTATAAGATCCTCACCCGGTTCGGCACACGGCACTTTTGTCCTTCTGCTCATTTAGATTGTTTCCACTTACTCCGTACCAGTCGGGCAGAGCCGATTGGCTTGACGTGCTGCCATGTATCCCACACCGATCAACAACGGCGGAGCCGGCGTCTCTCCGCCTCAACACCAACACCAACAGCACGAACAAAACCAACAACATGCTCAGCAACATCGGCAGCAGGACTCGCTCGATGACGAGCTCCAACACCTTCAACAGCAGCAAGCACAGCTAGAAGCTATGCGCATCCTCCAGCAACAGCACATGCTGCCCAACATTGTCATCAAGCAGGAGGACCTTGCCCTCGTCCACAACCAGCCTTCAGGTCCGTGGTCGAGCGAGGACTATGATTCCATGATGCGCACCATCCTCGATGCTACTCTTCCCTCAGATCACTTCACCGATCTCGAGGCACCTGCATCACTGGCATCCTTCTCGGCTTCGTATGCCGGTTCCTTCGTCTCTGGCTCCAGCGACAGCGGGGCAAGCCCGAACACCATCAACGACCTGGTCTACGGTGCTGCCCACTTCCCAACCCCACCCGACTCCGACATTGGATCCTCGACTCGCAACTTCTCCTTCTCGCTCGCCCCCAATAATGGTGCAGCCATCAGCCCGGACAGCAGTTTCGACCTCTCCAACGCTTCCTATGCACACTCGTACTCTGGCTCGGATACTACTTCCCCTTACGCACAGAACTTCAACCTTCACGCTTCCTCCTCGACATCGCCCTTCGGTCTGCAGCCTGTTCAGCTTCCATCGGCTTCGCTTCCTACCAGCGGGCCCTCCCCATCTGCCTCCTCGTCTGTGCAGTGGAACAGCAACTTCCTCGCTCCCAACGCTGCCGGCTTCCAGCCTTCTCCTACATCGCAAGTGGCCCAAGCGCAGTCTAATGAGACCGCACCGTCTATCGCAGCGGTCCCAGCCAACAATGCGAATGGCGCTGGCCGCAAGAGACGTACTGCAGATGTCAAGTCAGAACCAAAGAAAGCTGCCGTCTCCACGGCATCCACAACAGAGTCTGCTGAAGACTCTCGCAAGATAAAGAAACCCAAGCCCACCGTCCTGTCCACAATGTCGGTTGAGCCTAAGACATCCTCATCCAGAAACGCTGCACCCATCAGCCGCATCAGCAGCAAACTGCCTCATATGGAAGTCGGCAGTAACGCAACTGCCCTCGCCGCCATCGAAAGGCTCAAAGCCAAGCGACTCCAGGAATCGCAAGCCGCTGCACAGGCTGCCAGCGAATCGCAATCAGCGCAAGGCACTTCGCAGCCATCCGCCCTGCCAGCATCCAATGACAAAGCACAGCTGGATCCTGCCACCCGCCAGCAGAAGAAGGTCGCCCACAACGCCATCGAGAGGCGGTACCGCAACAACATCAACGACCGCATCGCCGCCCTTCGCCGTGCTGTCCCAGCTCTCCGCGAGATCCGACCCCGCAAGACGCCGTCCGGTCGCAGAAGTCGCAAAGCGCAGCAGGACGAAGACCTTGTGGATGGTGTCCCTGCCGCTACCAAGCTCAACAAAGCCACCATCCTCGGAAAGGCCACCGACTACATCAAATACCTCAAGTCGCGCGAGTTGCGCCTGGCCAGCGAAGTCACTGGTCTTCGTGAGCTTGTTCGCAGTCTCGAGGGAGGCGAGGAGCTCCTTGAGCTCTGGGAGGCTGAGATGGACAAGGTGGTTGCAGAGCAGGAAGCTTTTGCTGCCGCCGCTGCTGCCAAAGAGGAAGAAGAGGCAGAGCAAGCTGCCGGCAGTGCGGAAGCCGACGATGACGATGATGACGACGACGACGCTGACGACGACGACGATGAGGCGGACACCGCTGAGAGCTCTTACGCAAGCGCTTCATCCTCGTCCCCTCCATCCGCACGAAGCCGCACCGGTTCCAAAGCAGGACGCGGTCGTCGTTCCGGTATCGGTGGGGCTCTGTCGTCTGTCGCCTCATCTCGATACATGCTCGCCACCTTTTTGGGCGTTAGTTTCATCGGCTCCGGGACCGAATTCGCTCTCGATGCGACTGCATCCGATGCAAGCCAAGCCGTCGCTCGCCCCTCCACCGGCAAGGTCATGGTGGGCGCCAGCCGTCAATTGCTCAAGCGTTCCGCTACCTACATGGCGCCTGCCACCTCTTTTGCCCAGGACTCGCATGTGTTTGACGACGTTCCCACGCACGCGCTCGCTTTTGAAGTGTTGCGTATCGTCTCATTTGCTTTCTGCTTCTTCTTCCTCGTTTGGCCACTCTTCGCTCGTCTCTTTGCATGGCGCTCGACATCTTCGTCTGGGAGCATTAGCGAAGTTGACGAGGGGGAAGACGAAAGTCCAAGAAGCCACACTCGCAAGTTGCGTCAGGCCTTATCCAAGGGCGAGATCGACGTTGCTGCTTATGACATGGCTGTTCGCGCTCGAGTCGCAGCTCCTACGTCCGCAATTTTCGCCGTGCCCTCGGTGGCTCTGGCTGCATCGCGTCTCGCTCTCAGCCGCATGTCTGGCGTCCAAAAGCTTCTGCCCGCTCAGAGTATCTCGGATGAGGACGCAGCAGCTCTTGCTCGCCTGCTTGAAGTCGAGACTCTATGCGAAGGCAAGTCGCAGACGCCATACTTGCTTCGACTTCACACCGCACTTCGCCTTGCAAACAGCAAGCACGGGCGAGCCGGGCGCGATGTGACTGCTACCCGCGATCCTGTCGTGGCCAGCCCCCGAGTCAAAGCCACACTGGCGCTGTCTCTTGCTCGCCTCGGCGAGGGTGTTGACGCCGTGCAGGACCTTGCCGACCAGCTTTGGACGGATGCACGATCGAGCCTGCGCGAGCCTGCCTCTGGCAAGGCTTCGTCGAGCAGCGAGGCCAACACTGCCACCTCGCCCTCTGCGTCCGACAAGGACGAGAGCCTCACCGAGTCGCAAGATGCCTCTTGGCTCTCTGGTGTGCTCTCTCTCGACCTCGACACTGCCTTGGACTTGCTCGGCTCTGCTTCGTTGTCAGCCGATCCATGCAACTGCGACTTTTCGGCTGTGCTTGCCATCGCAGACGTCTACTATACAGTGCGTCTCACGGCTGTGTGGAATCGTCTTTTGGCCAGTTTGGTTCATGCTTCGTGTCCCTTGTCGACCGATGCCAATTCCACCTCGCTCGTTAGGGACTTTGTCTTGCTGCAAAGCAAGCAGAGCCTTGACCTTGACATTGTTCAAGATGCCGACAAGCGCAAGGGGTTGCATGCAGAGATTACATCGCTTGCGCGCACTACTCCTCCGACTGCTCGAGCCTGGCAGATGGCCCAGATGACGCTCGCTACGTGGTCTGCAGTGCTCGGCAACGTTGCTCTGGCACGACATGTCGCCTCGATTCTGCGCGAACATCCGCTTTCGGTTGAGGGCAATGTCAAACTGGCCAGCGTCGTCACGCTTCACGCCATCGTTGCTGTGGAAGGCTTTTCGGATTCGTCGTCTGCCAATGCAGCACACGACGAGTTGGATGCCAAGGCCAACCTGTTCCTCGGCTGGCTGCGATTCCTGCGCACCTACGCCGACGCCCGTACTGACATCAAGAGCCTGCACACTGCCACGCTGCACATCAGGAAACTTGTCGCTGCCGTCACCACGCCCGTCGTCGCCGTCAGGTCGTCGTACAGCGAAGAGGATGCTAACAGCGATGACGAGGTGGAAGCTAGTCTTGACCGGGTGACGGATCTCTGCACTGCTCTGGGACGTCGCCTCAACCGTCTGCCGCTTTCTGCGTCTGCTGGGTCCGCAGCGAAACTTCTTCTGGATGCTACTGATGACG
The DNA here is from genome assembly GCA_928724755.1 of Sporisorium exsertum. NCBI lineage: Eukaryota > Fungi > Basidiomycota > Ustilaginomycetes > Ustilaginales > Ustilaginaceae > Sporisorium > Sporisorium exsertum. Next base: position 220,710 of record CAKMXK010000007.1, read on the forward strand.
ACAGAGATTCCGGGATTGAGGTGTGAGTTCCGCAGCAGGCCGAACTTGGACTTTTGTAGCTCTCACAAGGATCTCTTTCCACACACAATGAGAACAGCCACCCCGTTTCCACCCATTTCTGGCCACCGCCCTCGTCGTGGTTGCATCGAATTGAAAAGCGAATGGAAAGCTGAAAGACAGTCTCGTCTGCGTGTGTGTGTGTGCGGGAAGACTCTAAGAATTGAATTATGCTTTGATAAAGGAGAATGAATACGAGATTGAAGAATAGACCAAATGAGTGTGTGTAAGATGAGGAGGATGCTTTTCCATCCGTAGCAAGCGTGGGTGGTGATGAGGGGTACAGTAGATAAAGTTCGAGTGCTAGAGTAGATCTTGTGAACTGCTCGAGAGTGTCGAGGGGCGAAAGGGTATACCGCTAATCAGAGCGCGCCATCCAGCACGGCGCGTACATCATCCACGCCCGCCAGGTCCGCCAGAAACGGACACAGATCCGTCAACTCTGTATCATGCGGATCGTTAAACCAACTGCTGATCGGCACCGCATTGTTCGGATGAAAGATATAACTCGCCGGCGAATTGTCAATGATGATCGTATCCCCAATCTCGCGCCCCAACTGACTCAGATCCTTGACATAGTTCCCCTTATGATTGTAACAGCTCTCCCGGAACAGCCGATGACGCACCGCGTGGTGGATGTCCAACATGTCCAATACCGGGTCGGCGTACTTGGAGAGCGACGCGGTAAAGACGACGACCTCGTAGATCTCGCCCATTGCTCGCATGAACTCGTCCACCCCCGGACGTTTGATGACGTACACATTGTGCACCGTGCCGTCGATCTCCACGGGGACGATGAAGTCCGCGTTCTGGATCATCTTGAACGACGAGTGCACCAGCGTCTCATCCAGGTCCAGAACGAGGCATTTGCGGCCCGTATCGAGCGATCCAATCCCTGGCAGCAGCGGGCAGGGGTTCCCAAACTCGTCCAAAGGGATCCCGATTCCGCCCTGCATAATCAGCCGCTGTTCTTCCGTCTGATCGTCCGTAAGATAACCATCCTCGTCCTCGAGATCCATCTCGTCCTCATCGTCTTCGTCCTCGTCGTCTTCATCATCGTCCTCATCCTCGTCGTCCGAGAGCGATGACCGATTAGCACCATTAACACTCGACGCCCTAGACTTGCGCGCTTCCTCCGCCGTCACAAACGACGCCCCAGGAGGCACTACCGCCCCGGACATAACATCGCCCGTCTCTGCTCTCGGCAGTTTCCTGCCGCCGCCGGGCGTGGTCGGGTATTCGCCGCCCGCAGCAGATGATTCGTCGTTTGAGGCGGGCGTGCGTGGAGGCACAGCCACCGTGCTTGCTCCCGCTGCTGCAGCGGCTTTGGTGTTGTTGCGTGCGGGAATGCTGGCAGCAACATTGGAGCCACTCTTTTCGCGCATCTCCTGATGCACTGCTCCGGAAGTGGCGGATGAACACGTGAGGAACGCGAGTAGCCGTTGTCCGAAGCTCGGTTTGCTGGGCTTTGACTTCGTCATTGCTGCCGCCGGTCTTGATGCCGAAGTGGGCTTAGCTGTGCTTGCTCTCGCAGCCGCAGATGAAGCGGGCGCATCGGAAGAAGGCGACTGTGTTGATGGTTTCGTGGATGCGGCACCAGGAGCTGATACAGGTGCAGCTGCTCCAGCCGGCGCTGTTGCTGCTGTTGCTGCGGCTACTTGACTCGAAGCATGCTTGCGTGGAGGCACATCAATCAACCCATCCTTCTCCACCGTCCCCTCACTGCTCTCGGTTCCGGTCGGTAAACCGCACTTGTCCGAGCTTCGACCGCCCAACGCTGCCTCTTCTTCGTCCTGCCCCGCCGCCTGGGAAACATCCGTTGCAGCTGGCAATACCGTGTTGTGCGTCATTGTGTTACCCGCCGTTGAATCGCCAACCAACGTGGAAGAAGCCTGATGTTCGTGATGCGCATTCTCCTCCTCGTCGTGTGCCTCGGTTGACCCAGCAATGACAGAAGCGGAAATTGCAGGCGCCGCTGCCGCTGCTGCTGGCGGACCGCTGCTCGAATTGGCCCGCGCTTGCGACTGGGCAGCTTGTGAACCGAGTCTCGCAGCAGCAGCAACCGCTTCATCCTGCGATCGCAGATGCGCCGCTTCTTCCGCTTGTGCACTGCTAGCCGCGGCGGGTGCGACAGCGCTGTTCTTCTTTTTCTTCTTCTTGCGTGCCATCTCGCCCTTCTTCGCTGCTACGCCTTGCGTCGGACGGGAAGCTCCTCGAGCCACGACGGGCACTTGACCCGGTTGGACCTGTGTGATGATGGAGGCCAATGCCGAGGATTCGGATGGATCCGGTACGCTGGTGATGGGTGAACTCATGCCGGAGAGAGGTGCGCGTGTGATTCCGTGCGATTTGAGGTGAAGACGATGCGATTCGGATGGTGCTGAAGAGCAGTTGAAAAGGATGGCTGTGATCGGACGACAGGTAAGAGTGAGCCACGGCGAGACGTCGGGGTATTATGCTGATGATCCGAATGTACGAGCGTACGTCTGTGCTCCGCTTCAGTCTACGCGGTAGAGACGATCACGGCGTACAAGATGAAACGCAGGGCGAGGGTGCAGATGCCTGCGCGGATGGCGTCGCTTTGAATGCAGACCACCGTTTCGAAGCTTCCAAGCTAGGAGGCTCGCTTTGCAGACGTCCACGTCGCTAGCAGTGGCGGTATGAACGCTACTGGCCCTGGAGGACGCTGACGTTGAGGTATCCAGAGAATGCTCCAAGAATAATCGTGAGTGTGGTATGAGGGAACGTTCCGGCGTCGATGCAATGCTAGGTATCCTTTGGAAAAGAATGCGGGGATGCGAGAGAGCGAGCCTCTGTGAGTTGTCTTTTGAAACGAATGCTGTTTGATGTTCGAATGCCGTCGTCGATGTGTGTGTATACGTTGGATGGAAAGATTAGAGAAAGCGGGTGAAAAGACGAAACGGGGATGAGGTGTAGGGTGACGACAAGGAGGAGGAGAGCAAGGACACGACACGAGGATGAGCGAAAGCGCGGGCAGGCATGCGGCGGTGGGGGACGAGAGTCGAGCGAGAGCCAAAAGCCAAATTGGAGACGGAGGAACAATTCTGCTCGCTTGCTTTGCTTGCCTAGGGGCACATAGCGAGAGAGACCGAGCGCGACGAGGCAAAGACCCACAACAGAGCCAGAGACAGAGAGCGCGAGGCTGCGACTGGAAGCATGCATCTTCAAAACTCCAATTTCCCGTCCAATTTTTGGCCGTGGTTGCCAAGCGAGGCGAGGATGATGCGACCGACATGTGCCAGAGCAGAGCTCAATCTTGAGATTTTGCGCCCATCCAGCAGCGAACAGCACAACTGACCCAGCTGTCTCGCTCGCTCACCAAAAACATAACCTTGCCCTCTCTGCGGCTCGCTCACACAACTTGACACGAGCAGTCGGCCCGCGGTGCGCTTCTTGGAACCCCGCGTTTACACAATGCAGCCTTCTCTCTGCCGGACACCGAACGCGCGCCGATTGCAGCCTTCAGAAAGCACCTTAACAGCACTTCGCCCAACTGAGCTGACCATGAACCCTCCGTACCACCGCTACCGAACGTTGCTCACAACGCTCTATCGGTGTAAGAAGCAGCACGTGCAACCAGAGCGTCGCACGCGTTGCCAAGAAGACACAACTCGAAGACTGGGTAAGCGCTTGTCTCCGCTCTGTTTGTTGCTCCGCGTTTGTCGTGCCTACACGAGCAAGAGAGAAGCAAAAATGCTTCCATCCAAGAACCTTTTTTCTTGTGTGATTTATTTTTAACCCAGTTTTTTCTTTTCCCTTTGGTCTTCTGGCAGTTCCGCCCGTCCGCCTCTTACTTCCAGAGCTGAGCGGCAGGTTGCCTGCACCAAAACACACGCAAAGAAGATCAGCGCTCTGCAGCTCGACCTGCATGAACAACCACTTTGCCGTTGCGAACCGGACGCCGGGCGATCTTACTGTAAAACGCGGATGAATTCGCCTCTCTGACCTGCCAGCTCAGACTTTGACCTCACGTCTTTCATGCCAGGCAGCATCTCGACTTCATCCTGAACGCACACACATCAATATCGTGAACCATAATTATGCGATTGCGAATGAAAAATCAAGGAACACATGCTGACGGAAGGGCCAAAAAAGGCGAGGGCATCATTGGGCGCCGCCTCCAGCGGTCTTGTGGCGGCCCGACTCGATGTTTTCGTACAGATTGCGGAATACACGCAAATGGAAGGTGGCCACCTTGGCGATGCGGTCCGACAGCAGGCGGATCTCAGCGGCAAATGGCTCGAGACCAGCGCGCGACATGGCCGTATCCCAAGGCTGAATTTCACTGTCAGAACCAGCAGCAGCAGTCGACACTGATCCCGTAGCGGCACCACAGTCACCGCTTCTGAGCCTCTTGGTCGGCATCGTATCGCCGACTTTGACATCTTGTGGCTCAGCAGGCACAGCCCGCTTCTGACTGGGTCGACCGAGTTCGGCGCCCGTTGCGCTCGTCGTCGGCGCCGGCGCAGTGGCACAGAGTGGTGCAACAGCGGACGTCGAGGGCTGCAATCCATTGTGCACCTTGTCGCCAAGCATGCCCAGCACCACGTCGTGCAGACGCCTCTGACAGATCTTGTGCAGGGCCGACCCGCTGCGCAGGTTGGTGTCCATCCACGAGTTGAGCAGCTTCTGCGTGGAGGCCGACGGCGCAGCCATCTTGACCGTGCTCGGGTCAGACGAGCCAGCTCGAGCTGTCGTCTGCACCACCGCAGCGCGGGCCGCCACCTGCAGCAGCACATTCTGCATCGCGCGACGCCAACGTGGGTGATCCAGCTTGGCAAAGCCTCCTGCGCTGCCGACACACAACTTGCCGTCGACTCCCGCAGCACGACGCGTTGTCGGACTGGTCACGCTGCTAGCAGCAGTTGGGGTGGGTGGCAGAGCGCTCGAGCTCGACAGGCACAGGTTAGCATCGTTGACCAGACACCAGATTTCGCCCTTGATGCCCTTGAGCTGACTTTGCACGATGCTACCCACAGACGCAGGCACGGCTTCGCCACCATTCAATGGCGTGGAACACAGCTGTCGGAAGAGCAACACCAGCATGTAGACAATGGTGAGGTCCGACACGTCGTTGTGGAACGTCATCATACGGTACGCGTCGAACTGGAACGTCTCGGGATAGTAAGACGCAAACGTGTTGTTCAACGACGACGACGAGGGAGAGCCGAGCGGAGTGGCTACGGGCGACACCAAAGGAAGCGAGCCGGGCACGTCGAAAATGAGTTGGAGCATGCCCTGGTTGAACGCCTTCACTACAGCCTCGTTGCGAGGAGTCCTGGTGGCTGCCTGCGATGAGCCGAGCGCCTGCTGGATCCAGGCCGTTGTCCTCTCCAGCGACATCTTGCCTTGCTCGATCTGCTCCTTGAACCAGCGAATTTCGAAGTCCACCGCCGTCTCAACCAAGAAGGGGCGCGCGGATCGGAGCTGGTGATTGGCAATGTCAAGCTTCATGAGCTCAAGAATCTCGAAGCAGAGTCGCAGACCTTTGCCAATGTTGCGATCTACGCAGACCACATCAACCATTCGTTCAATCGCCCCGTCGCGCATGGGCGCGCAGTGGAGCTTGAGGATGGAGCCCATGAAGGTGATGAGGGCGGGAACGTCGAGCACACCGTGCTGCAACTGCTGAGAGATGAGGTGAGGATCCAGCGTCTGGGCTATGAGCTGATGATGCGTGGTCGTCCAAGACGTTGCAGAGCTTGCAGCGACCGTCGCCTTTTTACGACTAGACGAAGTAGCGTGGTCGGAAGCAGTGGCGCCGTCACCCTTGTCCTCCTCTGCTGTCGACGTCGTGCTTGCCTCCTCTGCATTGGCAACAAGGTTGTCAACAGGATAGTTGGAAGGCAGGATGGAAAGACAAATGGTGCGAAGCTCCTGGACCAACAGAGGGATGCGCGACGGAATGGGAGACTGCTGCTGCATGGGTATCGCAGCGTCCTGCTGCGTTCCACTACCACCGCTCCTTTGCAAGCGACGCTTGGCCTTGCAAGTGCAGGGCAAGAGCTGTCCGTGTGAGAAGGCAGTACAAGTGCAACCCGTCTCAATCTCACGGACCACGGCAGTCCAGTACCTCTCACCCGCCTCGCGCTTCCGACGCCCGCGCTCTCCATCAAAGTTGGGACGGAATTGGACATTGGGATCAAACACAACATCGTGGCGCAGCTGCGGGTTCTTGAGAATCTCGAAGAGGTCCAGCTCGCGCAGAGTGTGTCGAGTGATGGGAGGATGCAGCGTAGGCGTGAAGGTGGATCGTGTGCGAGAACTGCTGGAGGCAATGGGGTAGTGAGCCACATTGAAAGAGAATCCTTTCGATGACTTCGAGTTGAACGCCTTTGCATTGGCTCCTTCGCGACCTTGGCGAGCGTGCGACGAGACGTAGCTGGCCCAGTGGCTGGGTAGCACGAGGCGGTGTTGCGAAGGTACCGACAAGTCCAACGTCGCCTTGGCACGCAGATTGGGCACACTTTGAGCACGCACGAGGCGGGGCATCCTGCGTGAGAACGAGGTCTGCTGCTTGCGAGGCGGAGCCATGGAGCGCAGCGCAGCCATCTTTTCTATGTTGGTGCTGCAGACCGACGTTCTTGCCTCTGAGCTTGCAGCCACATTGGCAACATTGCTGGAGCGGCTGGATGCCAAAGCACTGGTAGCGCTGGAAGAAGTAACAGACCCGGCTGCCCTGATGCGAGACGCGGTGTACTTCAGTGCAGTCTTGGGCGATACGCTCGGCAAGCCCTTGTTCGCATCAAGACTCTTGGAGGGTGCATTCGGGTTGGGGCGGTTGGGGCTCTGGCCTTGGCGCAAGGGAAAGCCGGCGTCGCTGAAACGCCGAGTCTCGTCCTGCCCTTCTAGGTTTCGGCATGGTTGGTCTGCGCCGGACACCGATCCGTCTTCCACCCGTCTGCGCTTTGCCAGAGGCACGGGCTGAAGCTGGAACCCTCCTTGCGGTGCGGTCGTGCTCTGAGCAGGGCTTGCTTGGGCTGGTACGGTCAACAAAGGTGTAGCTTGTTGCCTGAGCTCGCTGGAGTGTTGCGAAGACACTCTTGACCAAGGACATGTCGATACTGCCGTGGAAGTTGTCACAGAACCGGTGGGCTGCGCAGCCTGCGTCTGAACTGCAGTGCCCGAAGCTTCGCTCGCCGAGACTTGAGGAGTAGGGCCGGCAGTTGTCTGCCGGAGAGAGTCGGGCTGAGCTTCTGCAGGCGCAGGAGTTGTGAAGCAGGGAGGAGCGCGAGACTGCGGTACCTGATAGGGAAATGCAGAGAACGAAGAGGAAGGCGAGATACCTCTTTCGGGACTTGGAGGCACCGAGAGGCTGGTTTGCGACAGGGAGCTCTGAAGTCGTGCAAAGCGAGGCGCTGTCACTTGGCAGTTGGTCTCGTGTGCTGTTGTCGAACAGGCATTGGCGAGCGGAGAAGCGTGCGCGTCAAAATCAGCCTCACCGTGGTGAGATGCTATTGGAGGTTGTTGCAGAGGGGCGGGCGAATCCGAGCCATTCAATTGCGAGCCATGTGCCGCGTTAGCGACCATTACCTGTGCTTGAGAGGACGAGACGGGCATGACGATGCGACCGTTGGACGTGCGTGGATCGCGACGGTCCTCTGCTGGTGGTGAGTAGTCGTAGTCAGCGAGAATAGAGTGGCAACGGCGCTGCTCCTGCCAGTCTGGAAAGTGCGGGTGAGCCAACGAGGGTTGGTGGACATTGTTGGCATTGGCCTTTTCTGAGGCGGGTGTGGGACGGGCTGAGTCAGGCGTAGGGTCGATGGTGGAGCGAGAGGTGCTGACGATCTGCGATGCATTTTGCATGTTGTGCTTGAGTTTGAGCTCGAGATCGTCTGTCGGGTGCTCCGATGTGATGGGCGAAGAGGGAGGGTGAGCACCCATACTGGGCGACGAGCCGAAAGCGGCGGTGGAGAGCTTTCGCTTTCCTGCTCTCACTGCCGAAGTGACGGGAGCAGCGGCAGAGCCGATGGAGGGTGATCGACGAACTCGAAACCTTTGCGGGTCGTCCGCTGATGCGTCCATGATGTGCTGACAGGCTTGTGCTGAGGCACACAGGGAGAGTGATCACAGATGAGGAAGTCAATCGGCGCAGAGCTATGGAACAGCCAATGCTGATCGCCTCTGCGTCGTTCACTGTTTGTCGCTCAATGCCATGAAGGTCGCCGGGCAGAGTCGATGGTGGTGCAAGTGCGGCGGTGTTAGTAGGGCTCCAATGTCGAAAGCTGAACCAGGAATGGAGTGATAGGGCTGACTAGAGGCTGTGTCGCTTGATAATTCGAGTCGACTGGACTGCTCTATGGCGACAATCGTGCAAGTACGGTGTAGGTCGAGCTCGAGTTGAGGTTGACTTTATGTTTGTTGATGAATCCCGATTGAGCTCAAACAGTGGTCGAGAGAGAAGAGAGCCAGGTCGATGCACAAGAACGGCGAGGTTTGTGAAGTGATGGTCAAATCGAGGCCGGTCGCAATGGAGGTGGGCGAGCGTGTATGTGTATGTGTATGTGTATGTGCACGAAGTGGTGATTGCACAAGAAGATGATGAGGATGATGGTTAAGGAGGCCAGACAGTGACAAGTGGGAGCGAGAAAGCGGGGACCGCCTCTTTGGGTAAGGGGTCAAGAGGCGAGAGCAAGAAGTGGCTAAGGAACGGTCTCGAAAGGCCGCACAAGGTTGTGGTGGGTCTGGGCTCTCAGTCAATGAGGAGGACAAGGGGGTGCGAGGAGAAGGAGGAGGAGGAGGAGTCTGGCAGGCTGGCAGGCAGTCATGGGAGCGGGCGCACGTAGTTGCACAGCATGCGCACAGCATGCACATCAAGCGGCACTTGTTTCTCAGTCCTTTTCTTTTGAAAGCTGGCGATCAGCGAGCTCTTGCGGTCCGACTGATCGTTACGTGCAATGTGCATTGGCGGTCTGACGCAGGATCATAGCATGATTGCTAGCTTTTCAGGATCGAGAACAGAGCGGGCAGCGCAGGACAGGGCTGGGCGAACAGCTGCAGGAGAAAAAAAAATAGGCAATGCTGCATCTCATGTCTTGGACAGGTTTCAACCAAGAGAGCGCCAAGTACAGTAAGCCGACCAGCCAAGGAAGCATGTTCATCGCCCGTCGTCATGTTTCTCCTTTTCTGGCTTCTCCTTTCATCTGCGACGCCACACTGTCGGTTGAGCGAGCAGCGAGGGAAAGTAGCATCGAGTGCAGCGTTGATTTTGCCTGGCAAGCTCGCCTTGTCGCCTTGAAAGGGGCAGGGCAAGGGCGGCGGCGGCTGCTCGCTACGACGGACGCAACGCCCAGCGCAGGTCGGATCGAGCGGGCGCCGAAAATAGCGAGCTTCTCGGAGTGCAACTTCGGGCTTTTTATTTTATTATTTTTATTCTCCCCTGTTTTCTCTGAGTTGTCTCAGACACACATCGGCACACACGAACAGTGAGGCGATTAGCTCGCGACATGGAACTCGAAAGAGATGACCGAGCGGGGCCCTGTCGATAATCTGGTAATCCAAGCAAAGCAAGCATACCAAGAGGGCAGGGAGGCTAAGGCCTCGAATTTATGCGTGGGCAGGCTTGGTGACGAGATGTCACCCGCAACAACAGCAACGGTGTTTTTTCAAATCAAGGCCAGGGACCACAAGGTACGGCGAGCGTGCGAGCGGCCGCGCTTCAGACAGTTCTCGCAACTTTCTAGCCTCCCAGCCTTCTAACCTTTGCAGCCTTGCAACCTCGCCTCGGCTTTCTTGTCGCTGTTTTGGTTGTATCTTGGAAAGTGAGGAGCATGCGTGTGAGAGTCAGGAGGCGTCTGTAGCGGTTGCTGGCGTGGCGGCTGTGAGTGGGCTAAAGGGCGCGGCTTCCATCAGACAGGTGTCTCTGGCTGCTACATTCTGCCTTCTTCTTCTGGCCCAATTTAAAGGGTAACAGCAGGGTTTCGCAAAACTCAAGGCGAAGAAAAGCTCTTGGTTTTCATCACGTCCGTCGGAATTTTGACTCCTTTTTAAGAGAAAAAAATTTCATAGTGAAACCAACGCACCGACACCAGCACCGACGCCGACGCCGCCGTGAGGCGATGAAGGTTTTCTTCTTTATCGTTTTTTTTTTTTTTTTTTTTTTTTTTTTTTTTTTTCCGGTCCATGTCTGAGAACCTGCACCTCCTTTCCCGACACCAGAGACATGGAAACAACTTCTCACTTGAACCGGGAAAGCTTGGGAAAAATCAGCGACGAGTCTCACTTACTGCAAACTGCGAAAGACCTGGAAATTTCAACCAGAGACATATACAGTACAGTAGCTGGCATGTCTCGTATGGTCTCGTCTCGTCTCATATGTGCTTGAGAGTCGTATAGAAAGCCGTATCGGACCGGCTTGCGTGCATGCAACCAGCTGCGTGCTGCTTCATGTTTGGCCGGTTCGAGCTTGATTTTCAATCCAAAATCTCTGCATAGATGGTCTGGAGACGTCCTGATGGCTTCGACCGCCGCTGGAAGGGGTGAATTAGCTCAACGCTGTCCCACCGAGCCCGGCCTTCCATGCGCCGGTCTCGTTCATTGCACGTTCCTTTCGTTCGTGCCTGGAGGCACAGAGCAACGCATTCGAGTTCGGTCAACAGCTCTTTCGAGGCCCACTCAAGTTTGTGTTCCAGTCTCTGTAGCGGCGACGGCCAAAGATAGTTTGCGCTCCGTTGTGGAAAGCGGAAGGCTTGTCGGTGTCGATCCGGGTAACAAAGTGAGGTTGGTTAGGCTCCAACCTGAAACCAATACCGCCAACTCAGATTTCGATTGATAGCAATGCGACATCCATCAAAATTATGCGCTGCCGAGGAGCAATCTCATCTAGGTAAGGAGATAGTGACAGATGCGAATTCAGCAACCGCTGCTCTGACAACCATGCATACGAAGGTCCTGTAACACACAATGGTCGTCAAGCGAGCCGATTCTCGAGATTTAGCGGGCGCCACCTGCTGCAATCTGCGACTTGCGAGACTGCGGCCTGCAACCCAACCAGGCGAGATCAACCAAGAAATCCCCAACTTCGCCGACAGAAAAATCGGACCACGATCCCTTTTCTTGCTTTCTTGAGCTCTTGTTCTCCGCTGCAGAAGAGTACAGGCTTGGCTGGGTGGAGCTCTGGGGGAGCCGCTGTTTTGGCCGCCCATCCCGTTCTGTTCGAGGCCCGCTGCTGGTAACGACGAGAGGCAAAGTGAGACTAGCTCGAGCTTGTGCTTGGACATCTGCGCACACGAGGATCGTTCGGCAGCCAGAAGCTCGCTCGAACGCACCTTCAAGACCAAAAAGTGCACCAGAACCGTCTTCTGGTCTAACACCGCAGCAGCAGCAGTAGCCACCACTACCACCAGAAGGATCGTCAGGGGGGGGGAAGAAAGTGAGATGGCAGGCTCGTCTCGCATGGAAAAAAGAAAAAGCGATGCTACAGTGCTGCACTTCGGCTAGCCAAAATCATTGCAGCAACAGCAGCAGCAGCAGCAGCAGCAGCATCGGAGCCTCCTCGCCTTCGCTTTCAAATTGGCACACTCGCATCGATCGCATCGCATGGGATCGCCTCGCTGCTCCCTCAATCAATGTAAGAGCGGCTTTTGATTCTCTTCGAATGTTGGTCAAGGTCCAATGCGAGTCGATGTGATCCCTGTTGATCGTCGTTGGGCCTTGCGCTTCACGTTGTGACTTCGCAGAGGGAGGTCAGCCTTCGTCCGGGCAGGACATGATTGCCGCCCTGTCCGCTGCACGTGGCTATATCTGCTCACCTTGGTTTCTTTTGCGTCACCCTGTCTTGCATCCGTGCAAATGGTACAAGACATTCAGGAACCAGTTTCTAGCTCGTACAATCAACTTCTCGTAGCCGGTGTGGCCTGAGCTCAATTTTCGGAGAGCAGCAGCAGCGCGGACTCGAATCAAAAAGATTCACGCTGGGTCGATGCCAACAAGAAGAATCCCACGGCGATTGACGCCGCTGCGTCACTCCAGGGTCCCGGATTCAGACTCCGCCCAGTTTTAGCCTGTTTGCTCAGCAAGCAGACCGAAGAGCATCGAGGGATTCTCGCTCGTGAATGGTTCCTTGTTGAGCTTGGAAACGCTACGTGTGCTTTGGCGGTGAGGATCGCGTATGGCAATCGGCCAGATAAGTCGACGCTTCAGAAAGTTTTGGATCACCATCACTCGTGCGATCACTCGACCAGGTTTCTCGCTTGCGCGTTTATGGATACGGCACATGTTGCTTTCGCCGCTTTCAAAACGAGTTGTTGGGGTTGCAAGGTGCACAGGAGTCAGCAGGTTCGAGTTAGCGAAAAGCGGCTGCCTGACAAAACAGCTGAGATCTCAAGTCAAAGGTGACAAGAGGAGGAAAACCTCGGAAGGGTGACCCGGTCGGAGTTGAAATGTCGTCGTCATTGGGTGTGCGTGTGTCTGTTTGCGCAGGTGAGCGATGTCTTGGGCCTGATGCCAAAAGAGTGTAAGCAAAGGGTGCACACCAGACAGGCAGCACGAGATGTCGGAGGCGGTGCCGATCAGCGTTAGGCTAAATGCAACAACTTGTCGCAGCAGATACTGAGGTCGTTTGGGCGGTGAGAGAGCGAGAGCGTGCGTACGGCCAGTCAGGTGGGACAGCGAGTTCTCCCATCGCTTTTCGCGTTTAGAGAGGTCTCGCTTCCCCACGTCGTCTTCATCCCTTGTTAGTGCAACTAATCGCCATGCCTGTTGTCACTTTTTGTATCGCAAGATGGAGCTGCACCTGCGCCGGCGTCAGCATCGATCCAAATCCTTGTAACCAAGTCGCCGACAGCTTCCTTACGCTCCCTTTCAGCGCCTCGCATAGCCACCTCAATGTCGAGCGACCCTCGCATCGCAACCTCTTGCGAACGCCCTCGGCAGTTGCAAAGCGTGGCTCAGTGATCCTGATCAGGCGAGACATCATCGTCACCGCGTGCAGTCTAGACGAGACAGGAACCAGAACGCCATGGGAACCTATGCGCGCTGCCGATTGTACTGTACTGTACAGTACTGTACGGCGACTTTTAGGCTTCCCGATGCTGTCGCGTTTGGAATTGCATGGCGATTGATCTGCACGATGCATCCGTCCGCCGCGGCTACTGGGAGGAGGCGACAATCCGCTGTCCGGCGAAAACCAGCCATCATCGTCCAAGGCGAAATTCTCATGGCGTGATACTGTGCGGTCCGAGACGACGCTGATGGGGTGAGCACAGCATTTGCTTTTCAGCACACGAAACGTCGTCGAGAGTCTGTCACATTGAAAGAGAGAAGTAGCGGATATTGGAGTCAGGACTCAATGAGTGATCGCTCGACGGCGGCCGAAAAGAGCTCAGAACCACGTCGAGACCGAAAAGCTTCGTGTCAAGCTGCGCAGAGAGTGCCACCAGCCTGGAGGCATGTAGAGAAGGTCACCAGGTCCGAGGATCGCTTTCGCTGCTGCTGATCTCACGAAAGGAGGGACGGCTTCGACTGTATCAAACACATCGACGCTCGCCGTGTTGGCCATCAGCGAGTCTGTGATCGATTCCTTGCTGTCTGTGTTTGCCGATGAGCTTTTCTCTTCCGAGCTAGACTGCGCATGCTCCTTCGTCGCGCGTGTCTTGCGAGGACAACAGTGCGGAGGTGCAACCCACACTTCCTTGTAGCCCACCGCTTGGACGAAGCAATTGTAGAAGGGGTCGTAGTGCGGTGGAGAGACGGTTCCAGCGGGACCAATCCACAGATTGGTGATCACCCCATCACGAGTGGCAGGAGGTTGGTAACCCGGCCAACTTTCGGGAGCAGATGGCGACGTATACACGTAGTCTGGCAGCATGTAATCGCGTTCGAGTGCTGGGAACTGGGCGGCAAGGTCGTGTTGAGCCATGTAAAGCACTGGTCGAGCAGCGGCGGGCTGAAGTTGATCCTGGACATCGCTAGCATCGCCGTGTTGGCCACTCGCGTTCCACTGACAGTAGCGAAGAAAGTCGCTCCAGAGCATGAGGTCCTGGCCCCAATCTTTGCGAGAGTAATTGGCTCCGACCTCGACAGGGACAATCCTAGCCGGCCCTGCTGTTCGTAGGAGATGCTCAGTCGACGACCAGGAGCCAGGCACAACGTCGCAAGCTTCTGACTGAACAGCCCGCCAGCCGGAATTTTGCGCATGCGCTCTGACGATGAAAGGTTTGGAGCGCGAAGGTGAGTCGGGGGCCGCCAAGTCCATGAACGAGGGAGCTTCCTCGAATACATACTCTCGGATGAGTGAATCGGCCTGGATCGACTCGGAGAGCTGCGGCTCGTCACGCTCGACCAATTTGGCACGCTTAGTAGGAGGCTTGCGACGGTCGTACTTTCGCAGCGGTGTTGCTGAGTCTTGCTGCTCTAGCTCGAGCAAATTTGATTGTAGAGAGGAAATTAGATCATGGCAGTATTGCCCCCTCGGAGTGGAAGCAGCACCTGCCACGATGAGCGCCATGTCCAAATCGCGAATGCACCGAGCAAGTTTCGCATCATGTGAAGCATGGCCGACAGCCTTAAGAGCACAGCATGCTTTGAGCAACTGCAAATCGATGTAGGTAGCTCTCCAGATCGATGGGATGCTGTCGTAACTAAAAGTGACAAACTTTTGGTCGCATAGCCGTGTCAAGCACGAGAGCTGTGCGGTGGGCTCGTCAGAAGAGGATTGGGCGCCTTGCCAGCTCAACGACAAGCATCGAGCTATCTTTCGGATTTGCCGTTGTGCAGCGAGAGCGGCAGCATCTGTTAGCTGCAGGGATGAGGCACCCTGAGATTGAGACAGCTGAGCCAGGATGGCTTCCACCAGCACCACGTCGCCACGGCGTGCTTGCTCGGATTTCGTCATCGACCGTGGTTGGCCTTGCCAGTGTAGCGAGCCGCTAGCGAGCCGCTAGCTTGCCGTGCTGATCCGCATCCTTGGAAGAAGATATGGTGATCGGAGGAACAGAGACGGGCAACAGTGACCACGTTGATCCGCCGCCCACTTCAGGGTCCAACACTCAGTCCAACACTCGAGGAAAACGTTGCCTCGCTTTTTGCCTAAAGGCCATCGAGGTCAGCTGCCTCACTCACCTTTCAACTTCACAAGTGGAGGAGAAACACAATAATTAAAAGCCGCAGCGCCAGAGCCAGGGCGCGGGATGCATGATGAGACAGGGTCGATGCAGCCAGAGCGAACATCAAGCGGATGCTCCGCCCTCGCCTCAGAGACAACCACATCCCTTCCGACTATCGCTCTGACCAGCTTCTCGCTGTAATCTGGCCACTTGCTCCGTATCGCTGGAAGGAAAGCTTCGCCATAGAGAATGGGCATCGAACGGGAGGAGCTCGCCAACAGCACCGGTGACGAGGAGCAGCCACAGACATCTGTGCCGTCCGAACAATCATCAAAGCAACGGCGAGCCGAATTCATCCGACAAGCTTCGGTACCGTTTGTTAGACGCAATCGATCCAGCTACAGGAGCAAGTCCTCCTCCGACAACCAACACTCGTCGCAACCTTCGACCCAGGACGACCAGCCCGGCCAGTCCATCGACGACATTCACGAGGCCGAAGGCGAAGATGCTGCCGATGACGAGGCAGACGACGAAGGTCCCATCTTGCATACTCGGTGGCTGCGCACATGCGATACTGGCAAGGCATGGGAGTCCTTCTCGGTGAAAGACAGTCGCAGGCTCGAACTCGCTTGGAAGGAGTGGACACAGAAGAATGGCGGCAATATGGAGCTTCCCAGTCTACCCGAGACGGACGGCAAGGTGCAGGCCGGCGAAGTCAAAGGCTCCCTCGACAGGTGGCAAGCACCCGATCCTGATGCGGATGACATGTCTCACAAAGTAGCTGTGGGTGTCGATCGACTCTACGATGCCGACCTCAGCAAACTCTCCATCAGCACCGTCTTCTGGAAAGGACCGGAGCTCCGCATCACACGCGCGAGCTGGTTCTTCGAGTCAAACAAGCTTTCTCCCTGCTCTTCAGCACTTGCCGCCGAGCTCGAGTCGCATTTTCAAATTCTGCGACCCTGGCTCCCCTCCTATGCCGACGAGCTCAAGTCTTCCGTCTCCTTGGGCGCCGAGGCCGAAGCCAAGCTCAAGTGCAACCTCAAAACGCTCAAGAACAGCTACGTCATCTTCCAAGGCCCGAGACTCGCTCGTCTTTATCAAGAGGGCTTCTCGAACCGCCTCTCGAAGCAGTTCTTCACCGCCTGGAGTGGCGAGCATAGCGGAGGACAGCTTCTGATCCGCGGATATCAAACGCAGGCTCAGCTCACTGACGTCAAGCAAGCATCCAGCGCTTCCAAATCGACCACACGCCGCGTCAGGTCCAAGAGGCCGTCGTTCTCGTCGGGCAAGCGCCCTCCTTCACCGAGAGCACCCGGCGAAGGCACGCCAGAGCTCAAGAGCCGTCTTGCAGAGGCGTTACAGGACCATGAAGATGATGATGACGACGACCCCGTCGTCGTCGACGATGCCGAAACGACCGACGTAAAGATCTCAGATGAGCCTGTGGACAATACAGATCGAGTCCCTGGGGCATCCTTGAATGTGGACAAGACGCACATTGAGGCTTCGCCTTCCAAATTCGGCGCCAAAGCCACGCTGCGCAACTTGTCCGTGGCAGCTGGCGCAAAGATGTCCACGTCGGCACCGGCCAACGATCTGCTGCGCAGCGTCGCTTCAAGGTTCGGTGTTTGGGACGGCAGCAATGCGTCTTCTTCCTCCTCTGCAGACGGAGTTCCTGGTGTGGATCCGCAGAGAGAAGCGGGTGCCTTGACACCGTCGCAACGGGACGACGTTAGCGACTCGTTCAAAGAGGCGCAGACCAAGGTTCAACAAGACCTGCCAGCGCTTGGCGCCCGAGACCAGAGCCCTGCCGAAAGGTCGCGAGGCAAGCAGGGAGACGAGGCCAACGACGAGGGCACAGACGTCAACTGGGATGATCCAGATGCATTCGACGACGAGCAAGAGCGAGTCGAGGCTCAGGCTGAGAGCGAGCGGCCTCCTGAGCTCTTGTTCGCCATCCACGGAATTGGTCAGAGACTAAGTGCCGAGTGGAAGAGTTTTGACTTTACGCTCGCTATTAACAGCTTCAGAGCCCTGCTACAGACGCGCGTCGATACTACCAAGACACCCAGCGAAATTGGTGGGAATGGGCTCAGTGGGTTGGCAGCCAAGCGTCGCATCCAAATCTTGCCCATCCATTGGCAGACGGGCTTCCACCAGATGGAAGATGACGAGCAGTGGGCGGAACACGACTCGGACGCTGAGGATCCGGACTCGATGATGTACGACAACGGCGTCGAGCTCGAGATGGAACACATTTTTGGCGACGATGGCATCCCTATTGTTCGAACACTCGTCAAGGATGTGCTGATGGACATTCCCATGTACCTCTCTCAGCACAAGGGGCACATCATCCGATCTGCCATGCTTCAGGCCAATCGACAGTATCGTCTGTTCATCAGACGCAATCCCGAGTTCGAGGCTAAGAAAGGTCGAGTCCACATTGTGGCTCACAGTCTCGGCACCGTCATCTCGTCGGATCTGCTCTCGCAGCAGCCCAACCGCGTGCCTCCGGTCAAGGATCTGAGCCGCGAAGAGGTACAGAAAGCAGCGAGCCAACGCCTGCTGTTCAACACGCACAGCTTCTTTGCCGTGGGAGCACCCGTGGCTCTCTTCTTCGTTCTACACCGTGCGCAACTGATTGCGCGCAGCGGTCTGGTGCGCTCCAGCCGCTTTGTTAGGGACGAGCCTGGCATCACGCTGGATCGCGAAGGCAAGTACGGCTGCCTGGCCATCACCAACTTCTACAACATCTGGAACCAGTACGATCCCGTGGCTACGCGTGCGAGTCCATGCGTCGACGTGCAGTATGCCAAGCTGCTCAAGCCGGTACCGCTCAGCAAGGTCATCCGCAGCATTCTGCGGGCGGATCCGGATGCCGAGAACCTGGACATCGCCGAGGACGGTGGCTCGCAGTCGTTTGGTTCTGGCAATGCCGCGGATTCGGACTCGGGCATTGCAAAGCGTAAGGCAGCGGCAGCCAAACGGAACAAAGGCTTTTTTGGATCCTGGAGTCGCAAAGCCGGCGAAGCGACACATGCGGCTGGCAGGAAGACCAGAGCGGCTGGAGACGGCGATGGCGAGCAGACGGGCGACGAGGGTGTTCCTCGCTCCAGCATGGACGTGTCGGAGACGGACGAGGTGAAGGAAGCGCGTGAGGACTCGGACGGGCTGCGTTCCAAGCTGGCAGCCAAAGCGCGACAGGAGGAGAAACGCAAAGAGGAGCGCGAACGTCTCGCAGATGAAGAGAGCAAGGAAGGCATGAGCGCCAAACGAAAGGCGAGAGCTGAGGCTCGACTGCGGGCGCTCAACCCGCTTCACCGCATCGACTACTACATGCCGGTGGAAGGATACAGTCTGCTGAGCACCATCAACCAGTATGCGGAACTCATGACAGCTCACATGAGCTACTGGACCAAGGTCGACTTTGCCGACTTTCTCATTACGCAGCTCATGGCGGACAACGACAGACTTGAAAGGAGTTTGGATTATCGTGATGTTGAGGGTTGGGAGTGAGGTTCATAGGCGGGATTTTTTTTAAAAGAGCGCTGTATCCCTCTCCCACGATACAATATCATCATGATACCGCTTGAAATGCCACTGCGATATGGCGAACGAAGGCGACAGACCAACGTCTCAATAGCAACACGAATGGGCCGTGTAGCGCTACGTTCAGTTGGCGTCTGTTTGCGAGGTTCGAAGTTCGAATTCAAAAAATGACCGCGCATGACTAGCTCGCAGCGGTGATGGCAGAGCGCATGAACAGAAGCGACGCAACCAAAAAAGGCCAAGATCAGGGTCTGACAAGTCGAAGCTGCTTCTCGCTTCGCTTACCAGCCTACACTGCATGCTGCACATTGCACTGCTGCACTCTGCACTGCCATCCTTCAGGGGCCGAAAGGGAAAATTCGGAGAACTGCGTCGAGCCATTCTCCACATTTTTCGTGTGGTCGACTTTCTTTGGTCTTCCTCCATCTCGGGCAGCTTCGCTCCAGTCATCCATCCAACTATTCACAGCGAGAACCACATCGACAGCATCGGAGCTCTACGCCATTTCGAAAGGCAAGCCCTGACAACAGTGATAGCTACACTCTCGACAAGGTCGTCTCCCACGGCTGCCGCAGCCCCAGCAAGTCGATCATGTCGCAGCCCAAGCTCACCCTTCGTCCACCGCCGCATCGCGAGTTCGTCCAGGGCTTTCCCGGCATCGTCGGCTCCAACACACGTCCTCCCGCCCACATCGCCGGCACCGTCGAAGTGCGTCTCGGCACAAAGGGGCTCAAGGCAGCATGGTTGCGCATCGAGCTGCGCAAGCTCGAGACGCTTCCGGGAGGCGAGAGCTGGGGCGAACTCATCGGTAAAGGTCCTATCGACGTATGGTCCGCACGTAAGGATGAGGCGTACAAGTCGGATTCAGAGAAGGGATGGGAGCTGCTTCAGACTGCCGATTTTCCTTTTCAGGTTGCCATTCCCGAAGGGCTGCCCCCTAGTGCCAAGTTGGAAAAGAACGCCGGGATCGGATACGAGCTCGTCACCTCGCTCTGTGTTCGAAGCAAGAAGGGGCTGCTGAAGAAAGAGACGACTAGCTCGATCATTCAGAACACACATCCTCTGTGGCTCGACAAGCACGAGCTGCACTCGACATGGCCTGTCTACTCGACGCCAGAAGACCACGAGGCCATCCAGGACGACATGAGGGTCAAGGTGATGCGTGCCCGCACCTGCTATGGCCCTGGAGACAACGTAGACGTCCGCATCATCGTCACCTCCGACCGTGTCTCTCCGATCAAGGTTAAGAGCATCTCGTTCTCCGTGCGCGAAACCATCACCTTCAAAGGCGGCGCCAAAAAGGCATTCGGCTCTAACAAGGCCGCCTCCCAAAAGACCGAGAGCCTCTCTTCGAAAAGCAAGAGCTTCGGCAAGAAGGTCTACAAGGGCGACACGCACACCTTCGACCTCACCTGCCAGATCCCGCGCACACACACGCTCATGACCATCCAGACTGCAAAGCACATCGAAGTGTCGTACACACTACGTGTGCAGGTAGAGACCGCCAAGAAGCCGATCATCATCGACCACCTGCCTATCACTGTTTCCAACTTTACAAAGACGGCCAGCGACGCGTTGATGGGCCGCATCGGATGGGTGCCTGGGCTGTCTGCCCCCGCCGACTCGTCGGTCAATTCTGACATGTACACCCAGGACTTCGCTACGATGCCTCCGTCTGGTTCGCGTTCGGGTCAGCCGGCGATCGCGAGGTCCATGTCATTTGGCGGCTCGACGTACTCGGGCGGGAGGAGCAGCTATCCTGGGTATGCGGGTGGCGACTTGCGCAGACGCGATACGGTCATGACGCAAGGTACTGCGGTCAGTGGACCGGGGATGGCAGGACGCGGCGTGCCCGGACAGGTGTTTTCGTGGGGTCAGTACGGATCGGCACAGCCGTTTGGATCAGGCGAGGCTCCTCGTCCGGCATTCGCCGGTCCACCTAGTATCTACGAGGGACGAGAATTGGCGCCAGAGGAATCGCGCGCCCTCTTCCACTCGACCAACCGTCCGCACAGCTCGGTGATTTTGGGCACGGCAGTGGATCCAGTGCTCATGCCTCCTTCGTCCTATCACGGGCACAGCGGCTCGGTCACTCCCATCGTTGAAAGCAGCGAAGACGGGCACGCGAATCTGCACTTGGCACAGCGCTCACCGTATCAGCAGCAGCTGCAACTTCCGCAGATGCAAGCAGACAACCGAAGGCACTCGCACTATGGTGGGGCCGCTGTTCCTTCCGGGGGCCTGGCGTACCCGAATGGGCTCCGATACTCGACGGGTGGCGCTGCGTTTACCGATCGCAGCAACGTTGCTTCTCCCGTCGATGGACGAAGTCCGTATGACGAGCAGCTGCCTCTCCGTGCGCCAGGTACTCCCGAGTTGGGAACGACTCGATACGTCCGTCCTGAGCCCGTTCACCAGCCTATCACAGCGCACACGCAACCATCCTGGGCTCCGGCTCGTGCGTCTGGCGCTGATGCTAATGGGGCTATGACCTCGGCCGAAGCCGAAAAGCAGCGGCTGTATGAGCGCGCGCGTCAACAGGCTGAGCGCAATCAACGCCGCGCTGACGAGCGACGTGCGCTTCATCAAGGAACAGCTCCTTCCACGCCCATCTCGCCAGAGGCCAACGGCAGTCGGCCGTACAGCATGTATAACTTGGCGTCGGCCAGTGCGTCTCCGTCCGCTACACCTGCACCTGCACCACCGGTAGCAGCAGCGGCGGCACCATCGGCGGCAGTGGCAGGGCTCTCTGCGGAAGCAGAAAAGATGCGACTGTTCGAACGCGCCCGCGCAGAAGCGGAGAGGTATCAGAGCTCGTATCACGAAGGTGCGGCTTTCCCCGCGCTGGAGTCTGCGGCCAACGGTGCGGGAAGCTCCACTGTGCCTGCGTCGAGTGCTTCAAAAGGGGTGCAGTCGAGTGCACATGATGCGGTAGTTTCTGGGCGTACCGCGCCCTATCCTTCGTACATGACGGCGGAGGAGGAGAAGCGGCAGTTGTATGAGCGCGCGAAGGCCGAGGCGGACGCGTATCAACGTGGCGAGGGGTCGAGTGCTACTGTCACTGGACCGAGTGCCTCGGGTCACCATCAAGCTGTATCTTTGAGCAGTAGCACTGTTGAGGTCCCGGGTGCCTGGCCGGGACCCGTGATCGTTCCGAGCAATTCCACATCTGGTCCCGCTGCGGCGGCGGCAGGCCCTTCGTCGACGAACGGACAAGCGGTCTCTGGATCATCTACTGCCGCAGCCCCTGACGCCGCCGGAGCCATGAGCGAAAAGGAACAGCTGCGACGGTATCACGAAGCGCGAGACGCCGTCAGCCTGCATCTTCAGCAAGCGTCGTCGTCCAGCTCTGCTCCTCAAGTTCAAGCCAGCTCTTTGATGCAAGCACAGACAGATCGCATGTACGCGCCCGAGGTGGCCTCCGCCGTGCATCACGCTACGCCTCACCAGCCAGCGGATACGGTCTCCGCGCCGACGCGCACCGTCCCGCCGAGTGTTGCTGTCACGCCTGCGACGGGTACGCCGCCGACGGGAGTTCAGTCGTACCTGACGCAAGCGGAGCAGCAGTCGGCGGAGGAGAAGGAGCGCCTGGCGTCGCACTATGCTAGGAAGGCGGCCAAGGCCGAGGCAAAGGCGTTTGCAAAGGCGAATGGCGGGTCGCAGTCGGATGCTCGGCAGGAGGGTCAGGGGGGCAGTCTGGTGCAGAGTACCAGCGGGAGCGAGAAGGCACAGTTGGCGGCGTACTATGCTGCGCGTGACGCTATGGAGAAGAACCTGTCGCAGTCGTCAGCCGCAGGAGCAGCGGGGGCGTCAAACGTAGGAGCAGCGTCTTCTTGGTCCGCTTCCCCTGCGCACCATATCCCCGCACTCCGCGCAGCGTCGCCTATAGTGCTACCCCCCATGTCATCCGTTGTTTCGAATAGCACGGTTAACGGTGCCAGGGATGCAGATCAGTGGCGCCCCAAGTACAACTCGCTCTATGACGAGTCGGATGTAGACCATCTGCTCGACGCGAGAGATGCGAAGGGTGGCAGTGGTGGTGATGCGCCCCCGCCGTTGCCGCCTAAGATTCCGCTCGGCCATCGGTCCACCGCTAGTCAGGGTTGGTCTTGAGACGCACTTCTCCATCACTGTTCATTGGCAAACCATCAATGCTACATTTTGCCATTCTCTGACAAACCGATCCTGCGTATGATGCCTATCACCGAGTCAAACAGTCCTCGAACGACAACGAGAGTGCCATTCAATGTCATCTTGTCAATCACAACCCCCACCACCGACGAGAGTGTGAAAGAAATTATACTGAGTGCTGAACAAGAAACAAACGACTAGGTGTGTGAATAGTATCATGTGACAAAAGAGCAGGGCGCAAAAGGCTACTGCGAACCACGCCCGCTGTGGGGAGAGGGCGCTGTAAACGACGCCGTTACGAGGGGGGGGAAGTGGGGCGTCGAGAGCTTGATCAAGGCGGACCTCTGGTGTGTAGGGGCATCATGGCGCAGCGGCACCTTTTTTGTCTGCTGTGTCTTTGCTTGAGTCTACCGTCTCTGCTCCTTCTGCGTCGCCATCCTTTTGTGTCTCCTCTCCCTCTTCCTCCTCACCATCCTCACCATCATCCTCTTCATCGTAAAACGCCTTCAACGCCTTCGCTGCCTCCTTGTACTGCACCTTGACATCGCGCAGCGTTGCAGTCAGGTTGTTCAACGCCTCCTCCTCGGTCAACTTTTCCACCCCATCCTCCCCATGACATTTGCCGTAGTGCTGCATGTGCTCGCAGCTGTCACGCACCTTGATCACACCCACCGCAGCCGAGGAGCCCTTGAGAAAGTGGCCCAGTGTCGACAGCTCCGTCAAGTTTTTGGTGGCGAGCGCGGCGTCCATCTCCTTGAACGTGGTGATGGCCTGATCGAAATAGTTCCACACGATGCTCTTGGAGAATTCGCGGTCGTCCTCGTCGTCCATCTCGAGCAGCTGCGAAAAGATTTCCATGTCGATGATCGAGGGCGAAAGGTCGCCTGCCGAGCCACTGGCTCCATCGGCACCCTGCATGAGACCAAGGGGAGGTTTGCGGTGGAACATGGCGGTGAGGGGTGTAGGCAGCATCACCGTCGGTGCAGACATGATCGAAGGATTTGTAGAAGCGCCGAGTGCGTCGAGCGCAGTTGTGGAGAAGAGCAGCCGCAGGTTTGATTGGTGCGTTATGGGCGTGTCGTAGAAAAGACCAGTACAGTCGTCGGATGGTTCAAGAGGTGAGGTGTGAAGAAGAAGGCAAGGAAAGCGAATCCGTGATGGTCAGTATGAGGCCGGGCAGAACATGCAGACAAAGCGACTGGCTCTTTATAAGAAGCGAAAGTGGCGCAAAACAGAGCAAGGCCCTCCTGAAATGAAGAGCCGAAGACTGCGCTGCAGTCCTTCTGCGGTTCCTGTTGCTTCATTTTTTCGCACTGTCCCGAATGGACCGCACAATGCGGCGCGCAGTCCGCAGCGCAGCCACCTTGACGGATCGGATAACCCGATGAGATGAGGACCACCTTGCTGCGCAGAACGAACGCAACGTGGTGCAAATAGAGCTTAGGCTTCACCGACGCAGCACCGATCGAGCAATAGGCATCGGTTCCGATCGATACACGGTCGGTGCGTCATCGTTGTCGCCTTTGAGGAGATGGGCGGAAACCCGCAGGAAGCGCCGGAGCCCCGCATCCAATGCAGCGACTAAGGTGGGTTCAAAGTGCTCGTTGTTCGTACTTACAGCTTCACTCGACATGATATGTCCGGTATGGGTTGGGGTTGGTCCGTTTCAAGACGATGTTTCTTGGGACTGGATATCGAGTCGTGTCCGGAAAGTAGCAGGATCAGCGAGCCAGACAAGCTTTTCGAATTCTAGCGGTTGATTGAGGATGTGCCGTGTAGCAGCGTTATGGTCTTGCTTGGATAGATTCGTGAGGCTCGATTTCGATCCTTTGCGACTGAGCTGATAGTCAGTCCGTCTGTTCTGGTTTAGGGGGATGTAGACTTGCTGCTACAGAAGCGTCTTCGAGATCACCGACACGGGGACGAAAGTGATCGTTGAGCCGGGTGAACGAGAGTCTCCCTCTTGCCGAATGGTGATGAAGAGATGGGGGAGAGGATCAGCGAGCGAGCGACAAAGACAATGGAAGACAAGGGCTCTACAAGCGTGCGGTGCGTCTGTGTATCGCGAGCGCCTTTTTAGACGCAAGTGCGGTCAAAGTTAGTGAGCTTTGATCTGCTCTTCGCCTGTGCCGAGTCGAATCGAACAGTCAGCCGGTCACCCGCCCTCGCCCAGCCGCTTCACTTCCGTCATCCGACACAAAGAAAGACCTTTTTTTCCCTTCTTCTCTCCCACTCTGCCTCAGTCTTATGCTTTTTATTGTTTTCGGTACGATTTCCATCTCCGCTCCCTCTGCTGTAAGGCTCTTTCTTTCCTGTTTCCCTATCTTTTCTTCTTTTCTTTTTCTCAGGAAGAAAACAGACGTGGCAGAGCCGAATCCCCTTTTGTTTCGGAAGCAGCTTCAAGTCCTTCACACCCTCTCGTAGCTGGGGCTCTGACGGACATACATGTTCTCTCGAGCGGAAGGGTGAAGAGAAGGAGATGCTCCCTGGAAGGTCCCTCTGTCCGCCGTGGGCTCCATCCAATGGGCGGAGGCAGACGAGGGATGAGATCGGATGGCTGGGTCAGGCAGAGTGAAGTCATGCGCCGGTTTCAGCGCTTCTGCAAATCTGGCGCAGAAGGCGATCTCTGAAAAAGTCAGCTCAGAGCATCAGGAGCAGCAGCAGCGTATCAAAAGCCGCTCCTCCGACGTCAAGCCACGAGGGCTCTCTTCCCTTCTTGTCGTTCTCGTCTCGGTCAAGAGAGAAACCACCTGGTGCTGCACAGCTGCACGTAGTCACGCACACAGGCACGCTCTTGCACTTACACCCTCTAACCCGAACGGTCCAAGAAACCCCTCAGCAGAGTACAGCAGCCGCCTCAAGCAGGTCAAACCCCGGCTCCCGGATATAAAGAGCAGAGCAGCAGGGTAAGCAGCTCATGAACACAAGTTTGGAATCAAAACTCTTCTGGATCTCGCATCCAACTGCAGACCGAAGACAGACCGGTCGATTCTCCGACTCGCCTCTCCCTCTGTCTCCTCACACGCCGTTTCCACGGCGCTGGGGTTGTCCTTGCAACCGCTTCGATCGCGTTTGCAAGGATTGAGCTCGCTCGATGTGATCGGCGAATTGACACAGCCGCAGAATTCCATCTTATCTAGGCGAGGAACACACACAGGGCTCAATTCGATTTCGAGGCAGCCAGATGCATGGTGTGTCGAGAAATGTTTCGCCTCCCCTTTGACCTCGAGCCGCACGATGCCTGTTGTTCCTGAAGATTCTCACCGGTTTGAGGCGTCGGATTGGATCAACATCTTATGTAGCTAGTGCTGCAGACGACCTATGGCATACCCGCTCACCCATGCAGTCTCTGCTGCTGCTTCGATCGCTGAAGAGTCCACCCCGTTGACTTTCTCGAGGTATTCCGCGGCATGGCCAGACTCGTCGTTGAACCTCTTCTGCTATTCGTCCTCTCGAATGCCGAGAAGTCTGCGATTGCAAACTGCGACCGAGAACTTTCGAAATGGGGTTCGAGATTCGGAAAACGCCGAGCCTGTCAGACTTCATTGTGCCCTCAACAGCATCGGGCATGCCTGCATATCTTTGGGGAGCCAGCGTTGAGAGCTGCTCGACACTCGCAAGCCTCGGGCCCTGCGTCGGCTCCGTATCGTTTGCTTTTCGCAATCACCTGCAAAGTCCCCTCCCAACTCCGCTTGTCTTCGTAGGCCTTCCATTCCCAACGACGGGGAAGCTCCGCCAGTGGTCTCCATGATTTACCCTTCTATGTTTGCTCGCCGAGGCACAATGACGGCAGTGTAACCGCACAACAGCAACACAGATGAAACCACACAGTCAGTCCGCGGCAATCTCGAGCGCCTCGTAGCCACCACGGACGAGTCCGCAGAACAGTCATTTGTTCCTGAACCAAATTGCAGCTCCCAGCACTTGTGTGTATCCGACACGCATGCCCACTGTCCGTGACCTCTTACGCCCGTCTTGGGATCCCGTCGACCCCTCTGTACTGCTGCCGGCAAGGTTCCTTGTCTTTCGGCTGCTGCTTTCCTTTGCTGCTACTCCTGCTGCTTTGTCCTGATCCGAATAGGATCGGATCAGGCACACACTCATCTCTGCATCTCGATTCATCGAAGATCCACCGATCCGTTGCCGGAACAGCTCTCTGGTGGCATCTCGATCTCATCAGGGTCCCACAGCCGAGTCCAGGTATGAACAGCAAATAATAGGTGTTTTAGTTTGTTTCGCAGTGAGCGAATATTACATTGTTAGCAGCCAAAGAGGTGCAAGGTGCAAAAAGAGACCCTACAAATCCCACTTTGGCAAGTATCCAAAAGATGGCAAGGGGAAGCATCGACGTGACCATTGCTAAGTGAAAACCCACGCTTAGGCCTCGAAGGTGACGGCAGCGCCGAGCTTGTGGGCGTTGGCAGAAGCCTGCGAGTCGCTGAGCTTGGCAGTGTCAAGAGCAAGACCGAACGAGGCCTTGACACCGGGTCGGAGAGCCTGGGTGTAGCCGAGGCAGAGGATACCGGCATTGTTGATCTTGGCCTTGACGAAGGCGGCGTTGTCGAGGTAGGTCTTGGTTCCAACCTCGAGGTTGACGTTCGAGTTGGGGCTCTTCGAGTCGTAGGTGGCACGGGCACCAGCCTCGGTGTCGGCGTTGACGCGGTGGTAGTAGCTGGCCGAGTAGGTCGAGAGGTTGCCAAGGCCGTGGAAGGTAACGGCGTAGTCGGGGGCGTGGAAGCCAGCGCCAAGGTTGTAGCGGCTCAGCTTGCCGTCCTTGACGTCGTAGGAAGCCTCGGCACCGGCGAGGAAACCGTCACGGCCTAGCACAGCGTCGGCGGTGAAGATGGGCCCCTTGAAGAGGTCGAGGTGCTGGCGGGTGTGCAGACCGGGCTGCTTGTAGGTGGAAGCGAAGAGGGCGTTCTTGGTCTGCTTCTCGGGGACGAGGGTGGAGACGAGCTCAAGCTTGAGGCCCTTGGCGATGTGGTTCTCAAGCTCAATGTGGTTGCGGAGAACGTTAGAGGTGGACCAAGCCTGGGTGAAAGTGACGCCGTTCTTGCGGTCCTCCCACTTGGCCTCGAGGTCACCGTTGATGGCCTGCGACTTGGAGTCACGAATGCCGAGGACGCGGAAAGTGACGCCGTTGGGGGTCTTGGTCTTGACCTCGAGCGAGTTGCCGTGGATGGGGTAGTCCTTGGAGAGAAGGTCGTTGGCGGCCTTGCCTGTCGGTCATTACCACGTTGGCATCGAGGTAGAGTGCGGGAGTTCACGCGGACGTTTGTCGTCGTAAAGGCAATTTGAAGGGAGGAAGGATAATCAGCACCTGGTTCGAATGGTAGAACGCGAAGAGAATGGACGTCGACTTACCAAGGTCCTTCCACGAGGGGGGAACGGGCTGGGAGACGATAGGAGCCATGGTGCTGAAGAAGGCGAAAGAAATTAGTAGCAGGAATTTGGTCAGCAAAAGATGTTGCGACGTTGGCAAGCACTTCGCGTCTGTGCTTTGTGTATCAGGTCGGGACAGCAGTGGCCAGTCGTGGTTGAAGCGCGCCACTGGCCATGCTGTGGATCCGCAATCGGAGTAGCTGGATGCAGTTGATGCCCTTCCCGTGTTGGAGAGTGTTGATGGCTCCGATGGAGAGATGCGCGCCACTTACAATAATAGATGTAAGACGAAGACGTGATACAGAGAGAGGTGTAGGAGATGGTGGAGCAAAAGGAAAAAGCGAATGATGGTGGAGGATTTGCTCTCTCACGCTCAGTCCGAACCCGGCGTGTTGTTGGACGCTGACCGTGCGACGAATTTACTGTCTGGCTCAAAACGCCTTGTTGGGCCCTCTTTTCCTCTCTCTCTTTTCGGCCGCGAACGGACAGGAGCAAGAGCGCGAAAATGGCTGCGGGAGAGCAACAGACGCGATCGACCAACACACACGCACAGCACACTCAGCACGCAGAGCGCTCTTCCGTCTTCATTCACGGGCAGCGTAGAGGAAGCAATGGTCAACCTTTGAAGATCACCTACCGCTCTCTCTGCCTCCGTCCCTTATTGCTTTTAAGCAGACTTATTCTTCAAAAATGGTCCGGCCAAGTGTGTCTCTCGAATGACTCGGGGCGGCGCGCGCTCGAGATCTCCTTTGTGGTGCACACCAGGCCAAGCCTGACCGAGTCAAGACGCGATAGCTGTATATGATTGGTTGTGCAACCGGCTGTAGCGGCTATGCGGGTGACACCTGAATCTCAAACAATGATGGCCACCCGCTGCAAGAGAGAATTACGCCCGTTGAGGAACGTCATTCTTGCTCGTGTGTGTGGCTTTTGCCAGTACGAGATGATGCTATGGGTAGAACGCGGGTCCGGGTATCATGCTCTGTGCCTGCCTTTCAGAACGAGAATGGTGACGACGGACTGAGCGGATGTTTCCATAGACCCTGACATTCCCACTACATGACGTGACGTCCTGCTAGCGTTCTGCGGTGAACCATCGGGCACGCCGTATTGAAGACGCGCTTTCGGACGGCAAAGCATTTGGAGAGCGAGCTCTGAATGGAGGGCGTGCCGGCCACCTTCGTTCGTTCTGTGAAGGTGAGGTCACATTGCTGCCTGTGCTTGATCCTCCACCCTATTGTATTCACGTAGCGTGGCATCGCCCGTCCGTGCTGAAATACAATTTTGTATTTGTATTTTCTCGCCGTGTGGAAATGCAATTCCAAGTGACAGACTGCAGAAGTGCCTCAGAGCTCGAGAGGCTAAGGAGTCCGTGCGCGCTATACCATCCAGCCTGCGACCCAAAGAGAGGCTGCTCCTGATCACCGGGCGCAACGCTTCGTCTCTAGCTTAGCCTGTCTTTTCCCATGCTGAGCTCGTGACACACTGTCAGATCTGCATCCGTGTCAGGTGGTCGGTCCACTCTATCTCTCGCCTTGGTAAGGCGTAGGGGACGAAAGTGCGAAAGATGTTGTTCTTTTTTTGCCCGTCAGTTCGTCTGTCTGCCCGCGTGCCTTTCTTGAAAGGTGCGAGGGCCAAGGGGAAATTCCAGCGTGGCTTGCATAGGCTGCCTAGCTGACTGGCTGGCTCACTCGGTCAGCTTGGCTCTCTTTACTGTATCTCTGCCAACGCTCTTTCTTTTTTTGGAAGACGGTGCCGTTGAGGCGTGCGTTTCGTCTGCCCTTTTCCTTTGCGGTGGATGAACCCTGAGTCAAGGCCAAAAAAGGGACTCGACGTCGATGCTCCATTGCTCCTCCTTCGACGCTCGCCACCATCATCTTCGCCATCATCACCCTTTTCGCCATCCACTAGCAGCTCATTACCGTCTTTGTGCCTATCACCACCACCCTCGTTGCATCTCAGAAGACTCTCTCGCCTTTTCCTGGACTTATCTCCAAGCAAACCTTGATTGCCGAGCGTCGCGATCTCTGCAGAGCAGCAGCAGCGTCTTTAGACAGAACATCAACCTCGACGCTCTCTCTTGTCCCCTTTCTTTTACCAGTTTACCATCATTCCTTCTGCTCAACATGCTGCCGGCTCAGCGCAACAAGATCGACATCTCCTCGTTGAACGAGGAAGAGCAGAAACTCTTCCGACTCTACGGCAAGCTCCCCAAGAAGGACTTGCTCCAGAACAAGCTCAAGGAGCGCAAGTACTTTGACTCGGGCGACTATGCCCTCTCCAAAGCCGGCAAGGCGCCACAACAGTCGGTCGGCACGGCCATCCCCAACCCAGAGATGATCCCACACGCCTCGACCGTCACCTCTCCCGGTGTCAATGCCGTTTCGCCTCCTGGCTCATTGCCCAATCAGCAAGGCGCTCCTCAATCGGTGCCCGTCAACGTTCCCGGTACTGCCGGTCTGGCCTCGCGTCCCCAAGTGAGCACCTTCCCCATCAGCGGTACCGGCTCGAGCCCCGGCAAGGAGAGCAGCTCGCTCGGACGCGAAGAGCACGTCGTCAACGCCGACGATGACATGCAGGATTAAGCGACAGCATCGCGCCAGCTACTTGCAGCGATTCGCCCCTGTTGTCACACTCAGTACCTAGTCTGTAGGTTGTGTGTCCACTTGGGTCTTACTGCAAACGCCGCGGCGATCCGCACGCCTTCTCGTATCATCGCGTGACCACAAGATTCGTTGGAAGATCCCTGGAAGTCGTCCCTGCGGACGACCTCATCGCAACCCTCTCCCGCTCTCCCACCATCAGATTCGTCCTCCGATTCCTTTGCCGCTCTTCATGCAAGCAGAGTCACGGTGCTATCTTTCACACGACAGATGGACAGCATCTTTCCTCTCGAGCATTGCAATCATCAGCGTCATCCAAACAACACCGACACTTTCAGACCCGTGCGAAGCTGCAGCTCTCAGACAGCGCTTTTCAACCGTCGATATGAAGTCCACGGCGGCGAGCCTCGAAGCTCGTGCACGCCTTACAGCGTCACCGCAGATTGCTTCGCTCGCCACACCCCTTGGAAAGGGCCAGCTTCGCACGAACAAAGCAGCCACGATGCTTGTGCTGGCCCGTGCCGTCTGCAGCGCGGCGTACCTTGCACGCAGAATGCTTTGCTGACCTGCTCAGCATCATCATCGAGCGGGATTCTCACGGCTGGCCATGTCACCTTTGCCAAATCCAACTCCGCGGTGCGAGCACCACCGTCTTGTGCCAACGAGATGGCTTTCGCCCATTCGGATCCAGCCGATGACCACCCGACCCTCGACAATGTTGGCCTACCGCCGCCACCCTTTGTATCATCGTATCGTGCCATCGTGTCTCTTTTTGTTTTATAGGGTACCGGTCTATCTTTCGTCTATTATCTGTCGTGTTTCGTTCGCAATGCAGAAGTCAATACGATCAAAGTGTTTGGCATTGGCGTATGAGCATGCGTAGTATGCTGCAAATCGATCGAAACCACTAAAACGTTTTAGTGGAGTTGCAGCCTACAGCCGCCTTCAATTAAGTTCTTGGGGCATAGGAAGCAATCGTGAGGTTGGTTTTTTTTAGTCCTCTTTTTTGGTGCAATTTTTGTGGGCAAAAAAAAGATTGATAAGATTCCGCGCCAAGCTAAAGCCATACGTCGCCTGTGACAAGCCCGGCTCTTTGATTGTATCGCTTGGGGCTCCATGGACATCGACTTGACGTCTGAAAGGTGCGAAACATCCGACGGCAGGGCAAGCGCACTCTGGTCTGATGGTGCTGAGTGACCAGGCGTTTCGCGCTGCCAAGGCAGTAAGAATAAAAACACAATCGGATCGAAAAGAAGGCTGGGTGGTAACCTCTGAACAGTCTGGAACGACCCCGCTTTTGCACCAATCCCCACACCCCGCCTTTGGCGAAGCCTGTGGTTGCCGCCAGCTCCCGCAGACCTGCCTCGGAAAGAGATGCCTTTCGGCTTCATTGCAGACCGTTGTCGGGTGGAAACCTTCGCGGACTGTCGAATTGCCGCGTCGAATCGCTCGCAAACGTTTAAACGACTGTTTGAAAGGCAATTAACGTTTGACTCTGCCCCCGCAAATGCGGAACAGACAGCAAACAAAACGCTTGACAGCCTGCACAGATTCATTCGCCAGCAGGTTCTCAACGTTCACCGACCATTGCGGCGAGAGTGTGGAAGGATAGCCCAGTGAGAGGCGATCAGACAGTGGACCTTGCGTTGCTGAGCGCACCGTGTGAGAAAGAGCCAAAATGAACCTCGCTTGGAAAGCGGCAATGAGACATGCACCGTTGCTGTCATCGCTGTAACCGCCCCCGTGTCTGGCTAGCTTTCACATCCACACAACACACATTTCTGACAGGTTACCGCCCAAACTGCTTCTCACACTTGTGTACTGCCTGCACCCTCCTCCCTCAGGGGATGATCTGTGGGTGATGCACACGCGTTCTCGCCCCATTCTCCTTTCTTTCGAGCCATCCATACATATATAAGTCTGCAGCGAGTCGGTGGTTCTTCTTCCGCGTCGCCAACACCTCACGGATCACACTTCACGATACGTGTACTGGCCATCCTTCTATCCGCGTTACCCTCCAGCGTTTTCCAAATATGCAGTACAAGCTCTCGAGCTCATCGCCCTTCAGCGAGTCGGCACTGGGCGGACTCGTCGCCTTCGCTCAGAGCCACAGACCAACCACGTTCACCGGCTATGTCGCGCTGGCCATCGCCACGCCCGTGGTGATCATGGGCCTCGTCATCACGATCGCTCTCACAAAGATATTGTACAGAACAACCATCTACCACTACTACATCTCACCGCTGCGCCATCTGCCCGGACCCAAATCGAAGCCCTTCATCGGCAACATGGACGAATTCATTGGCAAGCCGGGAGCGGGCGCCGAGATGGACTGGTCCCGTCAGTTTGGCAAGGACGGCGTGTATCGCAGCACGTTCCTGTTCGGCCGTGAAGCTGTGCATTTCCAGAAACCCAAGGCTTTGAGGCAGATCCTCGTTGAAGATCCGTACAGCTACCCGAAGCCTGCAATCGCGTGGAAGCTGCTGGGACTGATCGCAGGGTACGGCCTGTTGGTGGTCGAAGGCGACACGCACCGAAAGATGCGCAAGACCATGAACCCGGCTTTTTCGCTCACCAACCTCATCGAGCAGTTCCCCGTCTACTACGACCGCATCTATCCCTTGGTCGACATCCTCAAGAAGAAAGTCGACGAGTCGCCCGAAGACCACGCGATTATTGACTGTGACATGTGGGTCAGCAAGGCGCTACTCGACATCATCTGCCTTACCGCGTTTGGCTACGAAGCAGACTCGCTCCACAACCCAGACAACGAACTGGCCTCGGGCTATGAAACCGTGCTCAGCCTGCAAAACGGACGCAACCAAGCCCGCCTGAACATCCTCCTGAACATCCCTTTCGGCGATACGGTGCTGGACTGGGCATCGGACGCGAGCGACTGGTCGTGGATGCTCAAGCGCTGCAAGCCTGATTCAATGGCGCACACGACGTTCAAGTTGCTCAACGGCATGTACCGCATCAAGAAAGTGGCCAAGAAGATCCTGTACCGCCAGATCGAGTCCGGTGAGCGCGCAGGGCAAACCGGCCAGTTCAAGGCCATTATCGACATTATCGAAGAGACGCACCTGTCGGAGAA
This sequence comes from Sporisorium exsertum, assembly GCA_928724755.1. Taxonomy (NCBI): domain Eukaryota; kingdom Fungi; phylum Basidiomycota; class Ustilaginomycetes; order Ustilaginales; family Ustilaginaceae; genus Sporisorium; species Sporisorium exsertum. The sequence continues at coordinate 254,594 of CAKMXK010000007.1, forward strand.
CGACGGCAAGCCAAAGAGCCTTAAGCAGGCCGAACGCGATATGATCACGCAGGTGCTAACGTTTTTGGGCGCGGGACACGAGACCACCGCTTCCGGCGTCGCCTGGACGCTGTGGAACCTCGCCACGCACCAAGACGTCCAGGACAAGCTGCGCAAAGAATGCAAAGAGCTCATCGACCAGGACGAACGACCGCCGTACTCTGCGATCAAAGGGCTGGCGTATCTGGATGCGGTGATCAACGAGTCGATGCGCGTCACTCCCCCCGTTCCTCGCACCGTCCGAATCGCAAGCAAAGCATCGTACATCGACGGAACGTATGTCCCCAAGGGCACGATGCTACCCATCTCGAACCGCGCCATCAACATGGACCCGCGAGTCTGGGGTCCGGATGCCGACGAGTACAAGCCCGAACGCTGGTTCAACCTGCCCGAGAAGTACGATAGGACGTTCAGCATGATCACGTTTATTGCGGGTGCGCACGCCTGCATCGGTCGCACGATGAGTTATCTCGAGATGAAGGCGGTCGTGTGCATCTTGGTGTCCAAATTCAAGTTCGAGCCTATCTCGAAGGATCAGTCGCCCGTCATGGATACGCTGATCACCATGAAGCCGCAGGGCGGTCTTCCGCTGAAGGTTTCGCTAGTGTGAATCGCGGCAAGATTACTGTTCTTATTTGTCTTTGATGTACTACGCAGCCTCGTTTGGAATGCTGTCATCGTGCGTTGCGCGATAGTGTCCGATACTTCTGACCTTGTAACGGTTGAGTGAAGAGAGAAGCAAGAACAAATTCCAGCGCCCCCCCCCAAAAAAAAAAAAAAAAAAAAGATGCCCCGTACTGGGCTCGAACCAGTGACCTTCTGTTGTTAACATTACTCAGACTCATCTGAGGCACTGTGTATTAGACAGATGCGATAATCCAACTACGCTAACGAGGCTTGATGTCGAATCGGGCAATTATTGCATATACACCCCGGAAATTGTTGTTTGCCATTGAATGGCTGTGATCGACGTGATCTACATTGCAAAGCTCCGACGAGACAGCAGTTGGCCTGTTCACCAGGCTTGGGGTTTGAGCATACAGCTCATCCCTCGAACAAGTTACATTTGCTACAAGATGTTCGAGCTTGCTGCTGGTGTTGACAAGCTGAGCGGTAGCCGTCACCTCCTTTTCCATCGGTGAAGGTCGATGGAAGATGCTGCAGGTCTTCATCATTTGGAAGGCTAAAATCTTCATCGTCTTCGTCTTCTGTCGGACGGGAAGGTGCGAAATTCTTCTTGAGGCTCTTTTTCAATTTTTCAAAAGAAAAGAGAAGGAGGCATGCGAGAAGAAGAAGAATAACTCGAGTTACTGGATTGCAGCCTCGTGACTTTCGGTTGTTTCGAAGGACAACGGGTGGTACAGTTGCCTCAGCTCGCTTTCCCGCATACCAACACCTCTTACACACAACCCACATCCCATCACAAACATGTCGACTGCTACACAGAAGACCGCCGCCGCCGGTGCCGGTGCGGCCGCTCAGAACGAGGAGAGCTTCAACGACAGCATCCTGCCAAAGTACAAGGTGGCGGGTGAGATCGCGGCCAAGGCAATCAAGGCGGTCATTGCGGCTGCTGGCGAGGGCAAGACGGTTTTGGAGCTGTGCAGCATCGGCGACAAAGTGCTCGAGGAGGAGACATCGGCCGTGTACAAGGGCAAGAGCATTGCCAAGGGTATTGCGTTCCCCACGACGCTTTCGCTGAACAACGTCGTGTGCAACTACTCGCCCTTGCCTACGGACGACGAGCAGGTCACGCTCAAGAAGGGCGACGTGGTCAAGATCCAGCTCGGCGCCTACATTGACGGTCTCCCCGCCATCGCCGCCGAAACCTTCGTGGTGGGTGCCGACGCGGCCAACCCGGTCGAGGGCCGTGCTGCCGATGCGATCAAGGCTGCGCTCACCGCCGCCGACGTCGCCATCCGCGTCATGAAGCCCGGCGTGCTCAACACCGAGGTCAGCAAGGAAATCGAGGCCGCCATTAAGCAATTCGAGTGCAAGGCCGTCGAGGGCATGCAGACCAACCAATTCGCCAGGAACGAGATCGACGCAAAGAAGAAGATCGTCCTCAACGCCGAAGCGGGCAGCAAACCTGAAACTGTCAGGCTCGAAGAGGACGAGATCTACGGCGTCGACATCTCCGTCACCACCTCCGCCGACGGCAAGACCCGCTCCGAGGACAGCCAAACCACCATCTACCGCAAAACCAACAACACGTACCTGCTCAAACTGCAAACGTCCAGAAAAGTGCTCTCCGAGATCCAGAAGAAGGCTGCCACCTTCCCGTTCAACCTCAAGGGCCTCGAAGACGTTCGCCGTGCGAGGATTGGTGTCCAGGAGTGCGCCAAGCACGGTCTGCTGACGCCCTTCCACGTTCTGGAGGACTCGGACAAGAAGGCGATCACTGCTCAGGTCTTCTTCACAGTTGCTGTGAACGCAAAGGGCGCCATCAGGATCACCCCCGCTCCTACCTGGGCGAACGAGGAGAACGTCAAGCCGACCAAGCAGGTCACGGATGAGAAGATCAAGGCCCTCCTTTCGACCGCTGTGCGCCAGACCAAGAAGAAGAACAAGCCCGCTGCCGCTCCCGCTGCTTCGGCTTAAGCGTTCTTCTTCTTCCCGCACGTACGCACCACATTCCAGGATCTCCTTGCGTCAATTGGCAATCTGCACCACCCACCTCGCAGCCCGCCTTCCACTTAAAGGGCCCGCTCAGTTTGGACTTCCCTTCACGTGTGAACACTTCCCAGACGCCAACACCCCGGAAAAACCGTCACACCAAAACACACCGCCTTTCCATCGCGCACCACAAGCAATGAAAAGAGACCAACAACCCAGACCAAAACATTCCAGAAACACAGCAATCAAAGCGAGCATGAGCGTTCAAACCATCTGAGTCAAAGTTTTCTCTCTCTCGACAATGCAACAAAAGTGTGTGTCGTGCATCTGTGTCGCACTCGCCTCACAGCGCCAGATCATCAAAAGCCTCTGGATCCTCAGGCTCCATCATCGTGCCTTCATTCTCCACCATCGCCGCATACGCCAGCATCTGCTTCTGCGCATCCTCCGCACTCTTCACCTCCCCCAACCCAAATGGCATGCTGCCCAAATCGAGCGCAGCCTGCATCGGATCCGACAGCGCGCGCATCGTGGCCGGCTTGTCCGCCCCCGCACTCTGTTTCTTGCTGGGATTGAACTTGGCACATCGCGCCTCACTCAGTCCGTACAGATGCTTGAGGTGGTTGCGCAGCAACAGCGCCGTGCCCGAGATGACCGACATTTTGGCAATCATCACCGGGTCGACGTGCGTCTTAGACCCTCCTGCTGCACCGTCTTTGTCGTCGCCGTTGCTGATCTGTGCAGCGGCGGCGTCCGTTGTGACTCCCATGGGTTGCGGCCAGTTAAAAGTCTGCGCTGGATCGACAGTGTTGGCGAGCGGCGGGGGTGCATCGCTGGCCAGTTGGAGCTGCCATTCACCCGACAGCCACGGGTTGCGAGACATTGCGAACGGGCTGATCAAGTCCCCTCCCGGAACAGGAATGCCATCTCCAGGCGGCGGCGTCTTCACCCCCTCGCCGACCACCTCCGTCGGCGCCGAGCTGGCCGCGACATCCTGCTTGGGCAAATGCGGCTGGATCATGTACAACACCTGCATGCCTGAAACGGCCAAAATCGAGCGCAGCTCGCCAATCACAATGAACAGCTCCTCCATCGTTTTGTAATCCAGCGTCGCAAGGTTGTCCGCCATGAATCGCGCAAACAACACCTCTTCCATGCTGCAGTCCGACGCCGCCGTATTCACGTCGAGCGCCTTGACAATCTGCTTGAGAAAATCGAGCCGTGTAGCGCGACGATCTCGCAATAACCCGTACCACGCTCCGAGCACCGCGGTCGGCATCATGTCGACACGGAAGCCGCGCAGCGCATCCTGCGTCTTGCACAGCTGCAGCTGGAACCGGAATGCCGAGCGTGCAGTATCGAGGAAACGAGCATGCACGAGCGACGCATGCTTGGACGCCAGATGGCTGTGCAGCTCCATAGCTCGACTGCGAAGTTTGCGGTCCTCCAAAGTTTCGAGCGACACGAGGTACGGCACGCATTGGATCGGATGCGAAAGCCCTTGCAACACTGTGAATCGCAAAATGTCGATGGCGGTGCGCTGCAGAGAAGGGTTTGACACTTCCAGCGTCGCCTTAAGCACGTCTTCCGAGTAGCGCTGCATCATGGCTGATCCAACACCCGTGTCTGCAAACGTTTCCGTGTTGCCGACCAGGATGGTCATGTCGACACTGCCGGCATCCGGATTTTCGGGCTTGCGACGCCCTGTGCCCGCAGTGACGACAGTATTGTCCGGGTTGCGGCGCAGAGAATCAGCACTGAGGAAGTCCAGAATAATCTTGAGCAACGTCGCGCGGTCCTGCAACGAGCCGGATGCAAAAATGTCGTCCATCATCGCCGTGAGCGACGGTCGAGTCATGAGCGTGGGATGAGCACGGAAGATGAAACCCAGATTCTGCAGGGCGACAGAGCGCACCGCCTCGCTTCCCGTCTTGTGGATATCGAGCAGGGCCTCCGACACGACGTCGATCAGCGGACGCTTGCTCACCGCATCGATATCGGCCGCCGTTTCGGGGTATTTCTTGCGGATCTCGTCGTAGTCTGCATGCTCGCACAGCGAGGCAGTCAAGGACATGAGGATGCTCCACGCCTTGTTGTCTTCGACCTTTTGACCCTTAAGCGCCATCTGCCGCATCGCCTGGACGCGCATGAAACAGGCTCTTAGCGTCTGGATCAGCAGCTTAAAGTTGTGTGTATGCGTGGTGATGACGGCGCAGTAGCAGGCAATGAGTTCTTGGAGCAAATGGAGACCGGCCTTGGGCGGCGGCCGATTGACCAAAGGGCGCAGGCTCCTTTCCAGTGACTCGGCAAACGCCAACGCCGTCTTTGGCATGTGCGGCAAACACGAGCGGAAGATTCTCAACAGCAGGTCCATGATCTGCACCTCTTCGCCCGTTTGTGCTGCTTTGAGGTAAGGCAGGAGCAGCTTGGCCTTCGAGATGGTGAGGATAGCAGGGTTAGTGGATACTAGCAGCTGCACGATGCGGATGCGTTTGACCGTGTCGATGCTCGACGCACCGCTCGACTCGACCAGGCTGTCGATCATCGAATCGCCGAGCTTCTGCAGCTTGGCATGCAGCTCGGCCGCCTCGCTCACCGATTTGTCTTTGAAGAGGCGTCGGAACACCTCTTCCAAGGGTGAAGGACGCTCCTTGATGACATCGGCAACAGCCATGATGATCTCGATGGTGTCTGCTACCTTCTTGTCGGCCTCGGTCTCTTCAGGCGCACTCTCGTCCGTAGGATTGCCTTCCGGAGCCGACTCTCCGGCTGGCTTCTGCGGATTGTCAGTGTCGCCCTCTTTCGCTTCGACCGCATCTGCAAGCTGCGAGGCCACCGGCATGGACCGCAGCGGGCTGCCTCTGCGCCGGGTGTACAGACGCCGAGCATCAATGTCCATTTCGAGCCACATCTCGCCGATCGTAAGAACAGCCATGTCCTGAACGACCGTGTCTTCGTCATTGATGCATCGGACGATGCGAGCGCACGTGTCAATACGGATCCTCTGATCCTCCGTCGCTTCGTGTAAGCTCTTGAGAAGGCGAACCATGCGCTTGCGCACCGACAGCCCAGTGTCGAGCACTCGGGCAGCAATCTGCTTGTAGTACTTGGGAATGTGCTGTGGCTTGCGGAGCAGGTAGCTGCCGAATAGCGCCACTGCACTGTCTCTGACTGCATTGCTCGAGTCCCGCAGACGCACCTCGATGGCACTGCGCATGGAGTCTTCATCGAGCAGGTCCGGGTCCACCTGTGCGATGCGGTCAATACCCCGGAGCGCCTTGCTGCGATTGGCGATGAGCGGGTTGTTGAGGCCTTCCACGAGCAGGTCTCGCACGACCTCATACGAGATCATGGAGCTGCTAGCGATCAACGCACGTTCCGACAGGTCGATGGCTTTTTCAAGCATGTGTGCATCCGGGGCCAGATCATCGAACAAGGAGTCGGTGGCGGATGCATCGAGCTCGGAAAGTGTCAGCATCGCTGCATCAAGTTCTTCGCGGAAGTGCTGCAGCTTGGTAATCTGCCCTGCGCTGTCGACTGAGTTGCTCAGAGCAGTTAAGTCCTCCTCAGCCTTACCCCACGCAGTCGCCAGTTCGCCTTCAGCCTGGACGAGCAAGAACTCGAGGGCGCCCTCGGTTGAGGTGTCTTCGTTGCCGGTGCTTGCGAGGAAACGAGAGATGTAGGTGAAGGCACGCACATATTCCTGGATAGCGCGTCGATCGCCTTCGCGCAAGGCTCTGAGCATGGACAGATAGTCCCACGTCGCCCACTTGGGCCGTTTAACCGGGCTGGCCGGGTCTGAAGATTTGACGAAAGAGCGTTCGCCACTGCCTTCAGTCGGCTGAGAATCACCTTCGTGTCGCTCAGCTGGGCTGGATGACACCTCGGCGCGATCGGGCTGCAACTGCAACTGACTTTGACGCAGTCTGGCGGCGACAAGGCTGAGCTGCTCGAGAGCCACACCCTTGGCGTCCGGGTGAGTCTTTGGGTCCTCGAGGTAGTTGCCAAATACACGACAGAATGCACTCAGCATCAGGGCTGCTGCTGGCCATTCCGGCAGGAAGAGGGCACTAAGGAGATCCTGGATCAGCGACTCGATTACATAGGCGTGGCTCATCTCTTGCGACGACTTGGCCACCTTGGTCTGACCGATGCGTTGCATCAGATAGCCCGCAATGGACGAAGCGGATGCATTTGCGCCTTCCAGTCCGCGTCTCCAGATGGCAATTTCGGCCTCTCTGGCGTCGTTAGTGTTGGGTTCGCTGGTAGCATTGAACGCTTCGATGACGACTTCGAGCGTCTGCATTCGCTCCGGATCGGCGTCGCGGTTAAGCATATCGATTCCATTCTCGCCCTCTTCGCCATCTTGACCTTCCTTGCCCCGCGAAAGACGCTCTGTTGTGGAACGCGCATAGCTGGCTACGCCGTGCGAGGCTGCCTGGATGAGCTGCAGTAACAAGGCATTGATCGAATGGATGCCCTTGCCGTTGCGCAGACTGTACTGGCGCCGGTTCTTCTTCATGTCCGTGAGCTTGGACAATGAAGTGAGGATCTCTTCGATCATCCATTGCCGTTGGTCGGGCGCCTTCGCAAAGATGCTGCGAAGCAGGTTGAGCGCGGGCAGTCGCAGCGTCTTCATCGAGTTGGCGCCGCCCAACGACTGCAATGCAGATCGACCACGAGCTGAGGCTTTGGCTGTCTCGCTCGAAGCGCCTCCGCTGGCCGCCTCTGGCTCGAGCACGAAGAAAGGACCCAGCGCGATGTACACAGCGCTGATAACGATGGGATCCGACAGAGCAATGGATGGCATGCGCACCAAACGTTGGACAAAAAAGAGAGCCGAGCAGAGATGTGCAAAGAGGTCGGAGAGGGTGTGGCGGCAGATGATACCAATGCTGGAGGTAGACTCGCCTGCGTTGACCGCGGCTGCTGCTTTCTTCTTGCTCGCCTTTTGAGGCGCCAAGACGTCGATGAGCGATACGAGAGCGGGGTGAGTCGCAGTTGCAGAGCTTCCCGAGCAAGCCTCGATGAAGGGAAGGAGAATTTTGTCCAGGCAGACCTTGACCGCCTCAAACGAGGAATGGACGTGATCTTCGGACAGGACCTGTTTCGGCAGCACGTCGCCAGTGAGCATGCCGAGGCTGCATTCGGTGGCCAACACGGCACGATCCATGACGACGAACGCTGCGTGGAGCTTTTCAAGCTCTTCGTCAGCAGATACTCGCTCCTCGACGGTGTCTGCATCGTCTTGTCCTCTCGGCGTGTTGGCCTCTTGGCGATCGGGCGTCTGCGCAGGCTCTGGGGTTTTCGAAGTAGACTTGCTGCGGCGCTCTGCTCTACGGCCCTTCTTCGCCTTGATCGGAGAAGCTGGCTCAGAGGCCATGGCGCGACTGGCTTGGGATGGGAATGGGTCGATGGTTTCGCCAACACGCGCGGTGCGCTCCAGAATGGTGAGCAGACGGATCACATCCTCAGCTGGGATCGTACCAAGGCTCGGCGTGGTTGCTGGCTGTGCTCTACTCGAAATGGTGGCGATCTCGGTGTGCGGACGGGAGCACTTGACGATGAGTTTGAGCAGCTTCTGGAGCGCAGCTGCGCGCAAGACCAACACGGAGCGAGATTCACCGCCAGAGACAGAAGGCGATTCGATCATCTCGAAGAATGGATCGGCGGCAGTCGAGAGACTCTGACCGGGCAGCAAGTCTTGAAGCGAGTCGCGATCGGGCAACGAGTCGTCTGCCTCAAACAGGTCTTCGATGAGGCCGCAAAGCTTGGCGATGGGCACCTTGCGTTGCGAGCTCTTGACGGGGCCAATGCTCATCTTGGTGAGACTCTTGGGACCCTCGGAGATAGGTTGTGGCTCGTAGGACTCCAGGATCTCGAGACCCTCCCAATCGCTGCCCTCTGCATCCATGCCCGAGTCGCTATCCTCGACAATCTGGCTGACGAGCTCGGATAGAGATTTACGCTGTCGCTTCTTCTTCCTGGACGGTTCAATCGGCAACGAACGGTCGTTGTGTGGTGCGGAGGATTGCAATTGATGATTACCCTGCGCACTGTAATTGTCGGGTATGAAAGCGGGAATCTCGACCACAGGAAAGGGTAGCGTCGAACCGTCGCGCTGTTCTTTCTTGACAGGAGTTGCCTCCTTCTTGATGCTCTTCTTCAGTTTCAGCGACTTGGGCTTCGTGGAAGTGAGCTCGCTCTGTGACGGGGTTGGCGGCAAGTCATCGACCTGCAGATCAAAGACAGGAGCCTGAGCAGATTGCTCTTTGCGCTTCTTACTGCGCTTTGGCTTCGGCTTGTCAGCGGAGTTCGAGTCCTTGCGCTTGCTCGATGAAGTTGCATTTGCAGGTTGAGGCCTCGCCATGCTGGGATCGGGGTGCGGCAGAGGGAAATGACGATGAGCACTGACGTTGGTCGCAAATGGCTGAGGTGGCAATGGTGAGCTGCTAGGATGCTGCCAGAGAGAAAAGTGACCATTGGGGCTGAGCAAGTTGAGTGGATCGGGGCTCTCTTGAACGGAGAGCACCTGAGGTATGGGCGGCGGCGGTGTCTGCGGCTCTTCAGACTGACGCAGGGCCAGAGGATCGACAGAGAAGGCGGGAGAAGGCGGCGGCAGTGCTGCACTCGTTGCTGCAGCTGGAGTCCTGGCGAAAAGCTGACTGGGCGAGGCAAACTGAGGCAGCGGCCCGTTTCCGATCGAAAAAGTTGCCGAAGATGTGACAGGCCGAGACGGGGCAACTGCCGCAGCTGGTCTTGTTTCGGCGGTGACGGTGCTTTTCGACTTGAGCTTGACAGGTCTCGGCTTTGGCTGCTCCAACATCGGGTGCGCCGATGGAAGAGCGGATGCATTGCTGGGCTCGCGTGGAGCGACATTCGGGCTCGCCGACATGGCAGTGTCGAGCGTAGAGGAAGAAGACGACGACTGCAGCAATTGCAGAGGCTGCGGAACGTGCTGACGTGAAGTGTTCAGGGAATTCCTTGCCACAGACAGGCTCGGAGAGCCCGGTTCTGCCAACTGCGGCATGGCATGGATGTGACCTATGGATTGGCCGGAAAGCGATGCTCGGTTTGAAGAGGAAGACTGGGAAGGCCGAACGCCCCAAGCAGCGTCAAGGCTGCTGCCGGTGGAAGAGGGAGCACGATAAGGCTTTGATTGCGAAGCTGTGGATGCGTGAGGAGGGTTCGTGTTTTGAGCGTTGGCTTGAAGGTGCGGTGAGCTACGATCGACGATTCAGAGCAATGAATGGATGTGAGGAAGCGATGGGAAGAAAGGTCGGAAGCAGTAGAGGCGCAGTCGACAGGCGAGCATATGAAAGAGACAAGGAAGCGAATGTGGAGTCAGCACGAGACCTTTGCGACGCAAATCAATGTTTGCGGGACGGATTAATCGGGTGGGTCAGACAAACTTGAACGAGGCCGGGATGCGTGCTCGAGCCACCGCTCGAGGATCCGATTGTGCGCGCGGTTGTTGCGGATGTGATTGTGAGGGCGGAAGAGATGAGCTTACCTGTCAATGGAAGGATTGCGATGCGATTGCGCCGAGTTTGGCTGCATGTCGGGATAAGGTTTGTTCTGGTTTTGGTCCCAAGAAGAAAGGCTGGACACGGGAGCAGCAGCGGCGTTCTGTATGTCCCTTTGAGCAGCTGGCCAAGATGTCAACCGTTGTGCGCTGTCGTTCGAAGGAGAGTGCCATTGACTCGACAAAGAAGGTTGGGTCGCGTGGGTGGTGTGCGCAGCAGGTCTTGCAGAGAGTTGAGCGAATGGACTTTCATAGTCGATCTGGTTAGAAGTGCGCCGCAGCGGTGGGTTCGGGGTGGGCGTCCCGAAATCCGCCATGAGGTTGAACGTCCTCCCGGCTGGCTGTCCGCCGCTCTGAAACGCATCCGATATGGGCGACTGCGACATGGCCAGTCGTTCTCTGGTGCCCGTGGAAGGGGCATAGGGCGACTCGTACGCATACTGACTTGGATCAGCACGAGGCGGTTGTAGTTGTCGATGTCGGGGTGTAGCGTGAGTCGAGGAAGACGCAAATGGCTGCTGTGCGAATACTTGTTGCGGTGGACCCGCTGCCGGTTGGAAGCGATGCTGCATGGGCGAGGCCATGTTTGCAAATTCCAACGATGAACGCTGCAGTTGCCCTCCGTTGTATTGCTGCTGCTGGGACTGGGAGTCGTGTCCTCGCTGACCACTTCCATGTAGCTGAGCAAAGCCGTTGTTAGCATCTAAGCCAGCGCTGCGCTGCAATTGAATGGCATGGCTGTACTGCACTGACGGGGATGGCTGTGCTGCTTGTGTATGATTGTAGGGCCCATTTATGGATGGTGGAAGTGCAACGGACGCTGGCGAGGACCCCATCCCTTCACTGAAGCCTGTTGCGTACCGATAATCGAGTGACGGGTCCGATTGGGATGATGCCGGATAGGAAGGTTGGGCAACACCCATGGCGTGTCCGCTGTGGTAGGAAGTCGATGCATTGTGCATATAAGCCTGCTGCTGTTCGGGCCTTGGCTGTTGCTGCTGATGACGCTGGAAAGCTTGCTGCTGTTGCTGCTGCTGTGCCGAATACTGTGGGTACTGTGGCTGCTGATTAGCATACCAGCCATTCTGACCGTTCATGGCTGTCGAACAAAGCTAGAGCTAGGCAGACGAGCGAAACAGCCGAAGTTACGCAAATTCACTTTGGGAATACGGAAGGTGACCGCGATTTCGGGAGACATCCGAGCCAAGGTGTATCGAGACTATGTGCTAGTCGAAGGCGACTCGTACGACTTCTAGGGTACGCAGCTCGTCTGCATCTCGATTCTTCTCTCTGTCTTGAAGCGATTTGAAGAGAGGCGTGGCTGCAATTTGAAGTCGTCAAGCACTTCTTGGAGTCTAGAGTCTATGCTCGAGCCGTGGGCCACTTGATGTTGACAACGTCCAAGGGCCGGGTAGATGAAGCGGTCGTTGAAAAGCTGAGCTTGAGTTTGTTTGATGAAGACGAACATAAAGCTTTGAGAAAGGGCTTCGCTTTGCTCATTCAGGGTTCAGCCGTGGCGGGCCGTGCTAAGTCGGTTGTGCGCCTTTTGCCTCCAAGTCAGTTCGCGGGAAGAGGGACGCGAGCCTTGTATCAATTCTCTCCGACTTCCGCGCTTCCGTTTTGGTTGTCAAAGCGGAGGACCCGGCCGGCTCGTGCAGTGACGAGCGAGAAACAGCTCACGGACCTCGAAATCAAACGTTGAGAGAGGCGCAAACATATGCTCCTCTCCTCGCAACCACCACGATATCAACCGACTCGTCTAGTTCGTTCTATTCATACGCCCGTCCGTCCGCCTCTCTGTTGTGGCGTGAGACTCTGCAAGGTACAGTAACTCCCTTCACCTGCCTCTGCTGCCCGTCTCGTCTTTCGTCTCCTTCGAGAATTTAAGGTCCTTCTGCCGATTCTACGATCGCGCAGGTAGCTTTGCAGGCTGCAGAGCCATGAAGCGCACCTATCCCTACAGTGGACCTGGCGCACAGGCTCAGGGAGCGCCTCCATCGGCTTATGGGCAGCCTCCGCCCCCAGCTGGTCCTGCGCCACCGCTACCTGCTTCCGCCGGCCCATCCCAAGCAGCCTATGCCAATTATGGGTACGGATCTGTTGCGCCCTCACGTCACACACCTGCTCCATTGAATGGTGCAGCAGCGAACGATGCGCAACAAAACCAATGGAACCAGCAGTGGCCGCAAGCACCGCAGCAGCAGTATTATCCCCAGCAGCAGCCGAACGCCGTCGGTGCACCGGGTGCAGGTCACTTTGCCGCACCTCGTCCACCTTCGCAGTCCGGTCCTTATCGTGGTGCGGCCGCTCCCAATGCTCAGAATGCAGCGTATAGTCCCCACCAACCGCAGCAGTCCGTGCCATACCCGTATCAACCTCAGGCTCCGCTGCATCAGCCATCGGCACCTCCCAGTTACGGATATGCTCCCTCCCTGCCACCGCATCAGAACGTCCCTCCTTCCTCCGCCGCCAACAACAATGCGCAAAGCTGGCCTGGTGCCTATGCGCCCGGCAGTCAGGGAGGCCCACCAGCCAAGAAGCCGCGCTATCAGGGCTCTCCCAACCCTGTTCCGCCACCAGCGGCTCCGTATGGACCGACGAGTGGCGCACCCATGCCACCCGTGGGCATGAACGCTCCCGCGAACGCGTTGAACCAATACTCGCCTCAGCAGCCGTATGGCTGGCAAGGCCCAAATGCAGCCCCTGCTCCTCCTATGAACACGCAGCCTCTTCCAGGTCATCCGGCTCCACATGGGCGCGTCCCCTCTGGTAGCGGTATCCATTCCAATGGCGGTCCTTTTGCTTCCCCTGCCAGGAACGATAAAGGTGGAAAAGGAATGGGCGGTGGTGGCGCTGCTAGCGGTCGCGGCATGTCTCGCAACGGCGCTCAGAACCGTGGAAACATGCAACAAAACCCACCTGGTCAGCGCGCGGGTCTTCCCGCTAATCCCACTGCCTCTGTAAACGCTGCGCGCGCACCGCATGGCCAGACTCGAGCGTGGGGATCCAAAGCATCGGCTCCATCCGGAATAGGTACGGGAAACGGCATCCAAGCTGGGCGCAGAGTCTCTTCCGCTAGCTCGGTGCACAGCGACAAGAATGCGACGGGCGGCTCGGCAAAGAAGTTCAACCCGAATCCGCAGGGCATGGTCCCGCCGGATGCTCCACGCGGTCCGAACAATGTTAGGATCAAAGCAGCGACGGGTTCGTCGGCAGGTTCTCAGACAATGAAGAATGGCCTCGCAGCTGCTGCGCCAGGTACTCGCGGCTCTCGCGTTGATTCGAAGAATGCAGGTGCACCCGACTCGACTGGGATCGATGTCAAGGACATCGCTGCCAGCTCGAAGCGATTTCACACTGACTTCCGCATCCTCGGTCTGGAGATCAACCAGCTCGACTGGTCTTGGTTCGCTCCTCAGGCGTTGGCTGAGGATGCAGATCGACCTTCCACCGCCAACGAGGTTTCGAAGCAGGGTGAGACCGAGACGAATGGAGCCCCTGTCGCTGCAGCGAACGCGTCTGCTCTGGATGACCATCCTGCTGAGGCAGAGTTGGCAGAGGCAAAGACCGACGCTCAAGAAGATGAAGGTTCCCACGGCGAACAAGCGAAACAGACCGATGTCCAGCCAAGTACTGCCGACGATGAGCACGCGAACAAAGAGCGTCACGTAGACGATGAAGAGGACCTCGATCACGACGAAGAAGTCTCCAATGCCGATGAAGATGCGGACCATGACGATGACGTGGATGCTGATGCCGATGCCGACGGCGATGGCGACCAAGACGCTGAAGGCGACCTCGATGCAGACGCCGAAGAAGACATCGCCCTGTCCCATGCCGACACCGACACAGTTGCTTCCGAGCAACAGCATTCCGTGGCCCCAACTCCCGAGCCAAGCTCCGAATTGTCGAAGGTTGCCCAGGCTGCAACGCAGCAAGGCAAAGCGTCCAGGGCCAAGCACCCAAAGACGCTCGCCAACATGCGCGATTCTACAAAGCTCCGTCTCTGCTTTTCTGCCATGTCCAATGCTGGTCCCGACGGCGCGCCCACGGGTCCGAAGTCCGCTCAGACGCACGAGCCCAAGGCTGAAGCTGAGAACGGTGTTCAGGATGAGAGGTCAGCCGACCAGTCGGAGGCAGTTGCAAAGGAATCGTCTACAGGCGAAGGAGAAGGAGTCGTAGATGAAGCCTCAAAGCAGAGCATCCCCGAGTCCAAGGAGGGTCCGATTCCGGAAACGAAGGAAGGCGAGGTACCGGAAAGCTCTGAAGACGTGGCCTCGCCGAGGGAGTCTGCGCAGTCTGCGGAAGATGTTGCTACAGGGGTCAACGCAGAAAGTGAGATCAAGGAGGAAGAGCCCGTGGAAGCGGAAGAGCAAGCGAACGAGGGAGAAGATGCGAAGGTAGCCGACGACGATACGACTGCGTCCAAAGGCAAGAAGCCTCGATCGACGGCTGACTCGGAACCACAGGCAAAGGGACCCCCTCAGCTCTCGTTGAACCGCATTTTTCTGTCGTTCGCCGCCAACAGGAAACGTCTCGCCATTGATGCCGAGGCGGTCAAGACGGTCAAGGTCCATCGTTCCGAGCATTGGATTGAGATTGGCATTGATGCTAGCCGTCAAGCTGATCAGACAGCACGCAAGAAGGGCGAAGGGTATTTGGTGTGCCGAGGAACTTTGGTAAGTCGAATTGATGTTGTGGCGATGTTACCTTTGTACCGTGAGACTGACCGCATATGCTCTTTTGAACAGCTCGAACAACGTACTAAGGGGCAGAAAAACTACACTGCAGTTACGCGAAGCGACATCGCCGCCGCCTGGGAAGCAGCTCTTCACACCGACATCAAGCCGTCCGAGACCGAATCCGCGGAGGACGAGCATCTCGAGCTGCCACCCTTCCACCGTCTTGACGAAGCCTCGAGTGAGTTGGTGCTGCAAGTGCACCTCGATCCGTCAGCGCCGCTTCCCGAGCCGGCGTGGCTCCGCAAGAACGACGTCAGCGAGCTGCTTGCGAGTCTGCAGCGTGGGAGCAGTGCTGTTGCTGGGAAAAGCGATACGGCGGTGTCGGTGGGCTTGGCGCAGCATGTGTGGGCGGGCAAGATCGAGGTGCTGGACCCGGATCCGCCGCCGTCCATGTCGACGTTGCTGTATGAGTGGGTGAAGGAGTCGTTTATCGGGAGTCAGCGGGAGAGGCGGAGGTTTGTTGAGCGGTTGTTGGGCAGGAGGAAGAGAAAGCGTATGTTGGATGGGGAGGGAGAGGTGGGGAAGGTCAAAGTGGAGGGTGAGGAGGAGGCGGAGGCGAGAGCTGACGAGAAGGCGATCAAGGTTGAAGCAGACGAAACGGATGCAGGGGAGGAAGAGTCGGATGCGGAACGCGATGCACGTGTCGCCCGCGCGTTTGTCGAGATCGTTCTGCGGCTCATCAAAGGCGAGCGCGTCGCCACTAGTGACGATACCTTTGCTCACGCGCTAGGCGCGACGTCGTACACGTCATCTACGACGTACCCTGGCCTATTCATGCTCGGCCTACTCGACCTTTCGCTGCTGCACAACGCAGCGGATGGGGGCAGAGTGAGGGCGCAGGTGGATAGACTGCTTATGGAGATGCCGCGTGCGATGGTGGTGAAAGCGGTGGATTTGACGTGGAAGGATGTGGTTGAGGGTGGGCGCAAAGGAGGCGGTGTGCAGCGCACTCGACACCACCACCAGCAGCAGCAGGGTCGACATCAGCGTTCAAGTGGCGCTGGCGGTGGGGCGGGACACACGAATCAAGGCAGACATGCGAAGCGTAAACGTGGTCCGTTGTGAAACCTGTTCCCGCCGTCGAAAAGGAGGACGTGTAGCAATGCAACATTACATCCCTTCCGAGTATCAGCTGCGTTGGAGACAAGAAGTCGCATGAAACTGATCACGTCGAATGCACAACCACAGAGTTGAACACAGTTGACATCACCATCACACATGTTCTCTGCTACGAGATCGTTCCAAAACCACAAAAACCAGGCCATATAGAATACATGAAAGGAAACCGAAAACTGAAACCCCTTCCTGCTCATGCATAAAACTTCTTGTTGATCAAATGCACGAGCAGGTTCACATTCACCTCGACCGCGCCGTCCAGCAGCACCAACGTGGGCTGACCGCTAAACTGGCTCTCCAGCAAATCCTCGATCCTCACATCCGTGCTCAAGCCGCCGCCCAGGCCGTTCACAACATCGATCGTAAACACGCCCGCCTGATCCGACGAGATGGTCAGGCTCACCTCCGCCGCCTGCCCGCCCGCCGGAACCGCACCGCTAACAGACGCCGCCCTCCCGCTCACGCCACCCGACCCGCTCGCCGAGATCCCCTCACCCGGCTTGACAATCCCATCCATCCTCACCAGCACGCCCTTCTCCACCAGCTTGCTAGCCGCATACTTATACGAGCCGAACTTGGGCACCTTCCCGCCATTCTGCTTCAAGCTGCGCAAATGGAAGTATTGCTGGCTGAACGGCAGCACGAACCGCTTCCTCCCCTTGCGCCCGCCCTGCATCGTCTGCATCGACGCATCGATGTACGAGTGGTACGAATTGATCTGCTCCTCCAGGTACGCCTTCTTCTCGCTGAGCGTCTTGAGCGTCGTGTGCATCGCCGCCTTCTCATTGGCACGCTGGATGCGCTTGCGGTGCTTGTTGCGGATGTCGATCGCAATGGCGTTGAGCATGTCCTGATACTTGTTGGCGCGCGACACCTTGCCGAGCTGTTCGAGCTGCAGCATGTTTTCCAGCGTGCGCGCCTTGAGCTCGGCAAACGAGAGCCGACGCACGTCCTCCAAGCGTCCAGGTCCCGTAGCACCCCCATACATGGGCACCCCGGGCGGCCGTTGCCCCCGCTGCCTCTGACGATCAGCCGCAACCTCCAACGAGACGATCTCCTCCCACTGCAGCTCCTCCCGATCCGTCACGGGCGCCACAAACACATCCACCAGCGTCTTGCCCGACTGCACCTTGAGCAACGACAGCACCAACCGCTTGGTCTCGACAAACAGCGCTTTGGTCTCAGCCTCGGGATCCTGCAGCGTCGCCATGCGCGACACGAGCTCAAACGTGATTTCGCTGTCTCGCGCCGAGTTGAGCTCCTGCGTATTCGAGACAGGCGCAGCGCCGAGCTCCTTGAGAATCACCCGCAGCGGATCCTCCTGATTCGGCGCCAGATGGTCCACCTGCTGAGACAGCAGCAAATGCATCGAGTAGATCTCGTTGGGCGAGATGTAGATCACCGGCTTCTGCTGCACCGTGTGATCGAGAAACTCGTCGGCGCTGAACTGCATCTCGGCGTCCGGGCAGTCGATAATCCCATAGAGCCACTTGGTGAATCGCTCCGAGGCATGCGACACATAATCGTTCAGCGGCTGTAGGTAAGGGTTCTCGTCGTTAAACAGCCGACCGACCGCAATCTGCGTGAGCATTTTGGACACCTCGGCCAAGTTCTTGCGCTGTACCGGTCCCACCAACGACTCGACCACATCAAACCCTTCAGGCGCAACAATCGCCGGGTTCAGGTAGCGGTAGTACACAAGGTGGCCGACCACCTTGATCAGCGCATCTTCCGGCTCGTTGGGGAACTTGGCCTGCAGGGCGCGGAACACCTCACGAGCAATATAGCGCACCCCGTAGGGCATCTTGCGCGTCGATGCGAGGATTGCGGAAAGGAACGTATCGGTGGTCGCTCGCAGCGATTGAAGATGGCGAATGAAAATGGTTCGCGCCATGGGATCGGCCAGCGCCTCGTTGAACGCCACCTCGAGCGGCCGACGCGACGGCTGGCCCGTCTCCATCTCCTCCTGATTGATCGTAGCACGGTAGATGGCACAAGGGTCCGTTTCGAGATCGAGACCATCCTGTGCCATAATGTCCTGTACCAGCGGCGAAAGCAGGTCCTTGAGGTATTTGCGCTCGCGTGCACCGCGGTTGTACTGCGCGACCAGCTTGATGAACTGCGCGTTGCCCCGAATGAACTCCTGCGCCGTCGAGACGAAGCCGAGCTCCTCCTCGACACAGCGCTGGAAGAGCTTGAGCAGCAAGAACTCCTCTCGCGCCTTTTGCGCGTATCCGAACAGCGTCAGTACGATCTTCTCCACCTGTCGCTTGTCGCGGTCGGCCATGTCAATCTTGCCAACGCGAGCAAACAGACGAGCAAGGTACTCGGGACGCGTCTGCAGCGCATAGAAGAGCTCTTGATATAGCTCAAACTTCCTCCTCGAAGCACGGTCCAAAGCGTGGTCGGCGAACGGATCGTTGGCAGCCACCAGCACCGAGTTGCGTTTCTGCACCGCCGCTGCCGCATCGCGCTGACCCAGCAAGCCACGCTCGTTCTTGGCCTTGATCAACTCCTCGATGCCGATCTTGTTCTTGACCAACAGCGCGATTTTAGTGTCGAGCTCCGAGACGTCATTCTCGAGAGTCTGCGACTCGCGAATTGCACGCACTACGAGCTTGCGCAGACGCTCGACCTCGATCTCGTCCTCAAAGTCGGCATCCGAGTCGTTGAGCAGATGGCCAAAGTTCTTGATGGTGGCGACGGGTACGTTTTTGCCCATGGTGAGACTGCGGTACTGCTCGCCCTGCTGTCTTCCACGGAAGAGGCTCTGGATCTTGACCACCTTGTCCATGTGCTCGTGGTAGTGACGCAGGCGCGAGAAGAACTTGCGGCGGCTCAGCGCACCTCGAATCAGAGACTGAAGGTGGATCGCCACAGGCTCGCTCTGGATGATGTGGTTCCTCCACCAATCGAACTCGAGGCGCACCAGCATACCACGGATAGCAGCTTGGATGCCGACGACATCCGGAGTGACAAAGTCGAGCTGCTTCTTCTGCTCCTGGTGCTTGCGACGAGCCAGCGCAGCACGTGCAAAGGACTGGAGCCCACCGACCGCCGCCTTAACTTCGACCTTTTGCAGCGCCGAGCGCATGCGGACGTGGTTCTTGCGTGCCAGCACACCACGGATCTGGGCTTGGACAGCAGTGATGGCATCGCTCGAGCTGCGCAGGCCTCGGATAGTACCGAGCAGCTTCTGCTTAGCCAAGACGGATCGACAGGCGGCCTGCAGCTTGATGACATCCTCGGTCGAGTCAGCCAACCGGTAGATGCGGTTCTCGTAAGCGGCACGTGCCAGACGACCCCGGATCTGCGCCTGCAAACCGACAACACCGGTCTCGTGCTTGTCGAGCGCCTTGATGTTTTCGAAGAAGCGGCGACGATAGAGAGCGCCTCGTGCGCAAGCCTGGAAGTTCTCGATGGCACGAGCATTGTCAAGGTCGTGTACGCGCTTGACATGCTCGGCGTGGGTCTGGCGAGCCAGCTTGGCACGTACAGCAGCCTGGATGCCGACAAAGGTGCGCGTGCTTGTGTGCAGCGCTGCTTGCTTACGGTGATGGTTGCGTCGAGCAAGCACACCGCGGATCTGGGCCTGCATGAGAGGAGTCCACCGCGAAACGATGCGGTCTTCTTCTGCCCGACGCTGTCGAAGCCGTTCCGCCTCAGCAGCTGCAGCCAAGCGAGCCTCTTCCTCGTGGCGACGCTGGATTTCGGCCTGAAGACGATCCGCAAACCGCATTCTAGCCACAAAGGCGCGCGCTGCAGTCTGGAGTGCGACGACGGCATCGATGTTCTCCATAAGTTCGCGGTCGATGCGCTCCTGCTCGGTTTCCGGCTCGGGCTCCGGTTCGATGTTCATCTCCTTGGCAAGCGCCTTGCCGACACCGCCGAACGAGGGCATGGCAACACCGGACGCATCCAAGCCCTTCTGCGTCTTTTGAAGCTGGTCATCTGTAAACTCGAGCTTGCCGATGAGATTTCCCACCTTGAGCGCACGGCCTTGCCGGGCAAGGACGTGACTGAGTGCGTGGATGCAGTAGACGACCTTGGGGAAGTTTTTCTTTTCATACAAGTCCGTAAGCTCGAACTGGAAAAAGTGAGGGAGGCCGACCTTGTTGATGAAGCTGAAAAAGTAGTTGATGTTGTCCGTGTGGCGATACTGGAGTTTGGGGTGGACAAAGATGCGGGGCACACACCCTGGCTCGAAGGTCTTGGCGAGCTTGGCGAGGAAGATGCCGTCTCGCATCTCATTTTCCATTTCGACGACGTGGCCGAGGTGCTCGCCGATGTGAAGCTCCATCCACTCCTTGGCCTCTCCACAGTGACAGAGGTACTCGTACGCTTGGAGAAGGTGGCGCTGCGTGTCCATCCACTTGCTCGAGCTGGTAAAGGGCAGGCTGGAGGAGGACGTCGCCGAAGGACGCCCAAGCGCCATAGTGCCTGGCCCATCTGCACGTGCGAGACGGATGCGCCCATGCAGGCCAGCCACATCTTCAGCGCCCGTCGTGATACCAGGAAGCACGATCTCGCCCTCTTGATCCTCGCTCTCCATGCGACCTGGACGTCCCGGCTTCTGCCAGCCTTCCTCAATGGTGGGCTCGAGGTTGAGACCGTTGAGACGATCGGCGAGCGGAGCGCCGGTGGAATCCATGCTGAGTGTTCGCTGGCCACGAGAGCGGCCCACCGTCATACGAGGGTGACCGTGCTGGTCGCCGAGCGCGCCAAGGTCGTCGGTCTTTTGAGTAAAATCCTTGATCATCTTGAGCGCACCAACGCTAGATCGCTTAAGATCCTTGACACCTCCGAGATGCAGCTGTGAAGGTCCACCGGTACTGGAGCCGCCGTTGACGCCGTTTGCACCGTTGCTCCAAAAGCTACCCTGCTTGGGTGTGGATGGCGACTGAATCCATGAGGCGTCGTCCTTCTTGGGCGAAGAGAGCGGCGAATCGTAGCTGAGGTTCTTCGTCGGGGAGGCGGCACGGTCGTAGGGGTCCTTAGAGGGCGAAAAGGCGCGAGCACGGCCGACAGTGGAAGAGTTGAAGAGATTCTCGCGCGGCGCTGGGGGCATCGAGATGGGACGACCGTTGACGCCGCGCGCAGCTGCCGGGAACGTTGCTTTGCTGAATGTGGCCGGAACGGGCGAGGTGGTTGCGCTGGCGGAGGGAGTGGAGCCGGAGCTGGCGATACTGTGATTGGAGCCAAAAGCAGCTGACGACGGGCCGAGCGGGGACGTCGTGGGGCTATGTGCAGAGGTAGATCCGGCAGCAGCGGCCGCACGAAGTTCTGCAGCGCGTTGGGGGTCGAGCGAGGCGGTGTGACGGTGCGGAGCCGGGAAGCGTCGGACGGAGCCAGAATGCTGGAGGCCTGTCGCTGTTGGGCTGCGCGCCGCGGTCGAATCGAGCGACGAGGCGAGCGAAAAGGTGCTGCTACGTGATGTGGAACGGTCGAGGTATTTGGACTGATACGCGAAAGGACTGCCACGCGCGTTGGGGCTGGCGGCGGGCAGCGTGGGTTTGGCGTGCTGGTCCATCATGATGGAGGCACGGCAATCTAGGCTAGAGGCAGAGGATGTATGTCCAGATTCGGAAGAGGCCAGCGATTGGGGCTCGGATCGCGTTGAGCGTGTTGATTCCGTGCTGCAGTCGCGAAGATGATGATGATGAGCAGCTCAATGCTCGTCTACGATGCGCCGAGTATTGCTTTCGGTCGTTGTGATGGTCGATGTGAGCTCGTATATGGAAGTCGTAGAAGTTGAAGCTAGGAGGAACTGTGTAGGTCTGCTTCTTGTGGTGTCGTAAGAACGATCGTGATGGACAAGGAATGAACCGTCGGTGGAGGGAGAGAGAGGGGCCGTCGTAGTGGACCGTGTTTTGCGTCGTCGCCGTCGTCGTTGTCGTTATTGATGGTGGTGATGATGGTGGGTGGGATGGGTAGACAGCAGTGGAGGAAATGGAATTCTATGCGATTCCGTTCCCAGCTCGAAACGGGAAGGAAAAAAGAAAGCTGTGTTCTGCTGCTGTAACGCTGAGCCAGCATGAGTTGCAGCTGAACTTGCAGCTGAACCGTTTAAACTTTCAAACTTGACTTAGGGGGTAACCACACACAAAAGGGGAAGGGCGCCCACTAACTCAGCTGCGCGCGCATCGACGCGGCCAAAAAGGCACAGCAAAGGCACAGCACCCTGCGTCGTAAGATGGACAAATGACGACGAATCGCGGCGAGGCTCCCACTTTGTATAATCACGCACAGCTGTTTGTCCTCCTTGCCACTGCTCTGGATGGCGTTGTTGCTCAGTTCGGATCCGTCGCCGATGCAGTCAGTATCCTGTGATAGTCTCTCGATGGGATGCGCTGCGGCTCAGAGGGGAATGGGCGCAAGGCGGGAGAGGTCAGCGGGAGAAAGGATATGAAGGCAAGGCAGGGCCGTGGACAAGAAAGGGGCAAAGCATGGAGGGCGATCCAGATTTTTGTATTGGTGTTGTTCTCGGCTCTGAATACAAGAGTGTTTCGGATTGTATTTCCAGCGCGTCACTCAGGGGTCAAGGAATTGTATTTCCACTTAGCCTCCAGCAGGCTCTGCCCACCTCAAGGTCAACGACTCCAGCTTCCATCAGACTGTTTCAAACTTGTATTGCAACTGCTGCTTGACGCGCTGCAGAGGCGGAACAGTCGACGTATCGATGAGTTGGCGACGAAAGCGAACAAATGGGTTTTTTACCAGCGACACACGACCGCTTCGACCCCGAATCACCGTTCGAGAAACCAAAGCTTACACCTGCCGTGTCGAGAGCTGCAGCTTGAGCTTCCAGCAAGTCAGAGTGTAGAAGGTCGCTTCGACTGTTCGCAAAGAGTATGACACTTTCGCAACCTCTTTGGCAGAAAAGACGTGTGTTGGTCTCGAATGGCGCGTGTAGCACGTCACGTGAGGTTTTTCGTCAAGTCGCCTTTTTCGAGGCCACACTGCAGCGAATCGCTTTCACACTCGAACCAGACTCGACCAAAATCGGGCCTTGGACACCATCGACAACTGCGGTTTACAACGAAAGACTGCATCTTTCGCTCCTGAGATCCGAATCTGATATCTAAGATTGGCTTGCCGACATCACATAATGGTACACTCCTCGTTACCCGCACCTCCCCCACCGAACCCGGGCAGGTTCTCCAACTCGGCCGGCATGTCGCCCACAATCTCCTTTGGCGGACTACCACAGTCCTGCATCTGGTTCATCAGCTCCTGCACCCGCGCCGCTTTCTGCTTGTCCTTCGCATCGTACCCAGGCTCGTCAAAGACCTGCACAATCTCGCTGATATACTTGCTCTGCTGTTCGTAGCGCTTTCTGTCTTCCGCCGAGATGGAGGCGGACTCCGGGCCGGCGAGGTAGGCGGGATACTTGTCGCGCAGCTCCTTGAGCGGTTCGTAGAGAATATCGCGCGACATGAGTTCGTCCATCATTCCTTCGAGCATCTTGGTGAGTTCCGGGTTGTCCATCGCGCCTTCCAGTCCGGACAGATCGCCGGAGCCGCCGAGGGCCGCGAGCAATTTCGCCATCTCTTCGCCCTCTGCGCCAGAGAGACCGGCGAAGGGGTTGTCGGATGAGGCCGAGTCCGCGGTGGCCGAGGCATCGGATTCCTTGAGTTTTGCCATGGTTGCTGCGATGGCATCGTTGAAGTTGGCTGGTTTGGACGGGCCAGACTCTGTGGTAGCAGCACCAGGTGCAGCGGCGGTGGATCGCGTAGATGGCCCAGCATCGGATGAAGATGGAGCGCCTCCACCGAACCCAGCCATCATGGCTTCAAACTGCTTCATCAGCTCTTGCTCGTTGAACTCTTGTCCGCCAGCATTCCCATCTGCTGCACCCGTGCCACTCATGAGCCCTACGGCGTTGGTGTTGGCCTGTCCACCGAGCTCCTTCATCAACGCCTGCATACCCTCTGCCAGCTCCTTGGCGAAGTCTTGGGACAGCACGTCATCCAGTCCAGCGTCGTCTTCGCCCGCCTCTGCATTTCCCGATGTTGCCGAGCCAGATGACGCTTCTTTTGCACCACCAGCTGCTGCGGGTGCTGCTGCAGGCTTCGAGTCGCTTGCCGTCGAAGCAGCCGGTTTTTGCGTCGAGGCCGAGCTGGAAGGCTGGTTGAACTCATCCAAAACGTCTATGAAGAGGAGCAAGGAAGATCAGCGCCAGTTCATGTCGATCAGTGCAAGGCTGTGGAACGAAGCTTACCATCGAGATCGTCCAAGTCGTCGACGTCGTCCACGTGTGCAGCTGCCGGAGGGGCTTCTTGCGAGGCAGAACCTGAAGATGGGTTGCTCGACATGATTGTTTGCAGCAGTGTGGTGGTCGCAAAGCAAAAGGGCGGGTTTCCGAGACGGAGAAGAAAGCTCAGCGCGGGCAGCGACGCTTGCCCGGGCGTGTGGGGAACGAGCATCCGGCCACTTTCAACAGCCGGAATACACTACTCGACTCGTTCAGAAGGCCAATCAGCAGCCTCGAATTTTTTTTCCCCCGACTCTGCCGAATGCCGAAAATGAGCAAAAAGTGTTAAGCCTCTCCAATTTCTTGCCAAAAGGTTAGATTGTAGCTAGCCAGGAAACAATCGGCGATTCGGCCCGACACCGGCGACTTTGTACGCTGAGTGACATACTCCACCGTCTTGCTCTCGCTTTGTTTGAACGGACCAGCTTCCCTGCTGAGCGCAGACGGGGACTACGCCGTGGAGCCTAGTTTGATCGGCAACGTCAGTGTGTTCCCCCACGTTATTGGTCAGCTCCTGCCGCTGCTGTTTGGTGGTACAAGTAGCAAAAATCCTTGGGGGCGTGATCCCTTCGCTCGGTCCCCCTTCCTCTACATACTGTAACTGTATATCTCGTCCACATTCGCAACCACTCGTCTCTACGATCATCAATTCATCCCAGACCATTGACCTCACATCACCCGCCATGACGCCCACTCCATACGAATGCAAATGGGGCATCCTGGCCACGGGCTCGATCGCCGAGGTGTTCGCCAAAGATCTGCTCGTCGACCCGGCCACCCGCTCCGTATCAGACGTCAAGCATACGATCACCGCTGCTGCCTCGTCGACCTCCGCTTCCCGCGCCTCCGAGTTCCTTACCAAGGTCGGTGTCCCCACCGGTGGTGCCAAAGCGTACGGCTCGTACGCCGAGCTCGTTGCGGACCCGAACGTGGACATCGTCTACGTGGCCACCCCGCACTCGCACCACTACGAGAACACGCTGCAGGCGCTAAGGGCGGGCAAGCACGTATGCTGCGAGAAGCCGTTCACGATCAACGCTGCGCAGACGCAGCACCTGATCCAAGTGGCCCGCGAGAAGAAGCTGTTTCTGATGGAAGCCGTGTGGGTGCGCTTCTTCCCGATCGTGCTCGAGATCCAGCGGTTGATTCACGAAGAGAAAGTGCTGGGCGACATCAGGCGCGTGTTTAGCGACTTCGGGACGCCGTTCAAGCCGGATCCGAAGCATCGGCTGTTCAACCCAGAGCTCGGAGGCGGCGCGCTGCTCGATCTGGGCATCTACGCTCTCACCTGGCAGATGCTCACCCTGTACGCCGATCCGCGCAACAACAGCACACCTCCTGCGGTGACAGGTTCGATCGTCAAGTCCAGACTCACGGGCGTCGACGAGTTTACTACGATGGTGCTCAACTTCCCCGCCACCAACACCCAGGGAATTGCAACGACCAACATGACCATCCGCTCCAGCTCCAACGTCGTGCTCATCCAAGGCGACAAGGCCGACCTCACGGTAGCATGGCCCCCTTACCGCCCGACGTCGTTCACCATCCACGAAAAGGACGCCGACGGAGCGTACACGGGGAAGCAGGATACAAAGGAATACGAGATCCCTGGGCACGGCATGTTTTGGGAGGCCGACGCTTGCGCCAGAGCCCTGCGTGACGGCAAGACCGAAGAACCGCGTTGCAGCTTGGCCGAGTCGACGCTGACCATGCAGATCCTGGACAAGGTCCGGGCCGACGGCGGCTGCAGATTCCCAGACCACATCGAAGCAACCCAGGCCGACGCCTAACGCTTCTCACACAGACCCCTCTTTCATACAAAAACACAACGTACAAGTGTCACCTACATAAGTCAACATTGACCCACCCCCTACTCACGCCCAAAAAACCTCTTCACCCGCTCCCCGAACGTCGGCGCAACCCTCTTCCCCTGCACCGCGCGCTCAATCCCCCTCATCAACCGTTCATAATACTCAGGCTGAGACTTGGGCTTCAACATGGCCTCCGGCAACTCAAACTCCATCTTCACCTTATTCTCCTTCAACTCCGTCAACAGCTCCAAGCTCTTCTGTGCATACTCGAGCTCCGCAAGCGTGAGTGACTTGGTCCCGGGCAGCGGCGTGGGCAGCGGGTTTCCGGGCGAAGCAGCGTGCACCTGTTCCGGATGCACTGCCGCCTGGGACTGAGTCGAAAGCAGTGCGGTTTGAGCGGCAGTGACGATGGATGCGCCGAAATCAATGTCTGGACGCAGCGGGTCTTTGGGCCACGACTGGGCGAGCTCGATAAATTGGCGGTAGAGCGTTTGGATCTGCTCGGCGCTTGCGTGCTCTGCGGTGGCGACAGCGGCTGAGGATCGTGCGGATGTCGAAAAGGCGCGTGCTTGCTGCTGCTGCTGCTGCTGCTGCTGCTGCGTGGCTCCAGCTCCGGCAGAAGCAGAGGCAGAACGCTGCACTTCATCGCGTACAACCAGAAGACACGATTCGATGATATCCACCGCCTTGTCCACCTGTTCCCTCGTCACCGTCAGACTGGGCAGGATCCTGATCGCGTCCGAACCAGCGGTCAAGATGAGCAGTCCACGCTGACGCGCAAGCTGCACAACCTTACCGGCGTGTGAGGGATCCTTGGTGCTAACACCCACAATCAGACCTTTGCCACGAGGGCTCGGCTTGCCCGCCTCGGGATCGTTGAGCAGCAGATCAGGGAACATGGCGACGAGGTTGTTGAGACGGCCAAACAGAGCTTCCGACGCCTCCTTCATCGACTCGCCGAGCTCCTTGCTTGACAGCCGACCAAGTACGTGATGGGCGATACGGCTGGTGAGCGGTCCACCGCCGAACGTGGTGCCATGGTCACCCACGGCGATGAGGTCGGCGACGCGGTCGCGCATGAGCACCGCACCAATCGGGAATCCGTTGGCGAGCGGCTTGGCCATAGTCACCATATCCGGGTGCGCAGAGGTCGGGTAGTCGCTGTGGCACCACAGCGTACCAGCGCGGAAGAGACCGCACTGAATCTCGTCATAGATGAGCATGGCGCCAACCTGGTCACACCTCTTCCTGAGTGCCTGAAGGAACTCGATCGATGCAGGGAAAATGCCACCCTCTCCCTGGATAGGCTCGACAATGACGCCGGCGGTGGTCTGGTCGATGAGCGATTCGACGCCAGCGACGTCGTTGTAGGTGCCCGTGCGGACGTCGCCGATGAGGGGAGCAAAGGGGGCCTGGTACTTGGGGTTGGGCGTCATGGCGAGCGCACCCATGGTCCTGCCGTGAAAAGCGTTGTTGAAGCTGACGAGGCCCGTCTTCTGAGCGGCCCCCTTAGCTGGGTGACTCTTTGCCGCCTTCCTTGCAAACTTGAGTGCAGCCTCGTTGGCTTCGGTACCCGAGTTGGCCAAGAACACCTTCAAACCGGCGGTGCCGCTCTCTTGCGACTTGGAGCCTTTCTCGAAGCCCAGACCACCGAGCTGGTGGGTCAAGGTGACCATCTTGTCAGCAAGCTCACCCGACCACTCGTTGTGGTACAAGTTGCTCGCATGAACCAGCTTGGCGCTCTGGTCAGCGGCGATTTCGGCAATCTTGGCATCGGCATGACCCAACGAGTTGACGGCGATACCAGAGGAAAAGTCGAGGTACTTGCGTTCACTGGAACCGGCGTTGGTGTTGGGGTCGACGGAAGCGTAGAGGTCGAGGCCGTTACCCCGCGTGAAGATGAGTTGCGGGCGAGAGTAGGTGGCGAGAACCGAGTGGGAGAAGCGGTCGAGCGTGTCTGCGAGCTTGGAGCCGCGGGGAGCGTCGCCGTCCGGGTGAGAGAGCGAGATGTAGTCTGCACACGGCTTTTTTGTGGAGTTGGCAGCGTGCGTGGCGAGGAGACGAGCAGGCTGTCGAAGGAGAGGGGTGGAGAGCGACAAGGAAGCAGGTCGCCTCACTGCAGATGAAAGGGCAACGAGGGTGGCGGCCATTGTGAAGGAAAGCGCGGTACGACTTCACCAGATGTGTTGGGCGAAGATGCAAAAGATCCTTTCCAAGTGTGTCGAAAGATGATGCGTAGAGCGATGAAGCAGCAAAGTCGCCCGTCTTATTAGCTGCGTCCAGAAGAGATGGTGGTGATGGATGGGTAAGAAGAATTGACGGAGGATACGAAATTCTAGTGCAGCACAGCGCTTTCTCACTGAACATTGATTTTGACTCGAAATCACCGTGCTTTTGGCCGTCTTGACAGGATCTTTTTAGATAAGGCAGCCCAACAAGACATGTGGAGCGATCGCTTGTAAAAATGGAGTCATCGGCACCAACGCTTTCCGAAGCAAGAGTCACCGCCAAGTTCACTTTCAAATCGTTTCTTTTCTGGTCGCTTTCCGACTTGTCGTGTGTGACTGACGCCTCTTCTCCCTCGATCAACATTTCGCCCTTAGCCCTCGAACTGCACGTCTTAACTTAAAAAAGCTCGACATCGGCTCATCCTCATCCTCACAAGATCCGAGTTGGTGTCAAAGGCTGATGAATTGCATCGGAAAAGCATAAGCTGGCCACATGACAAGCAGCTTCGCCGAATCAAACCGAAAAGGAGTGTGGCACAAGGTCGACACAAATAAAGAGAGTAGTTACAATCGAGGAAGACGGCAAGATCAGGGCGCAGCAGCAGCAGACACACCCACGCTGCTGCCAGCACTCGACAGCCTAGCACCGAAGCTCATGCCGTTGCCACCAAAGCTCGCCGCGCGTGGACTCGCGCACAGCTTCGACATGGCATCCTTGCGAAGCCGGCTGTTCATGCGCGCCTGGAAGTTGACCTTGTGGAACTCTGTGGGCTGTCCCTTGGGTTGGCGACGCGGCTGGATGGGCGGCAGCGTCAGGCCGGCGTTGTTGATCATCGTCTCGGACGCCGCACCGTTCGTCTTGAACGCGCGATGCTGAGGCGCGGCCGACAGATGGATGGCACGAGGGATCGCCTTGGGTGCTGTGATGGGCGGCGTCGTGCTCGTCGAAGTAGGGGCACTCGCGACAACACCTCGGCCCAACGAGCCGTAGCGACTGTTGGCGGCGTTGTTGGCTTGCTTCTGCAGCAACGACTGCTGCGGCGTGGGCGTGCTCGACAGTGCCTTAGCGACGGGCGTGTTCACCTCGAGATCCTCTTCGCTTGTCTCGGGCGTCTGGTCGCCCTCCACCTGATCGCTTTCCGACTGTGCGCGCGAGCCCTCCGAGGCGCTGTCGTCGATCACGATCGTCGGCGTCATGGTACGCGAGCGCATCGACAGGATGCTGTCCGTAGTGCCGGACAACGGCCGCACACCCTTGCGCGAGTGGATGCTCGAAGCAGGCGAAGCGCCGCGCTGTCCAGGCGGCGTAGGCATCCTGTCGTAGTCGGGCACAGCACCTCCTCGCCAGCTTCGTTGGTCCAGCGGTGTGCGCGATGGCGATGGACCTTCGCTGCTGACCATGCGAGTGTGACGATTGAGAATGTTTTGCAGATGCAATTGTTGTTGCTGCTGCTGCTGCTGCTGCTGCGAGGCTTCCTGGTAATTCGAGCCGGGCATCTCGTTCTCGAGACCCATGGTCTGGTACAGCTGCTGGACTTGGCGCTGTCGCAGACTCGCCTGGATGCTAGCCTGAGCCGCTTGCCTCTGCTCCTGAGCCGAAGCAGCTGCAGCTTGGGCCTGGTTCATGCCACCTATGTGCTCCGAAGAAGCGCCGTCGTAATCACCACTGCTTCCTTGGAGCTGCGACAGAAGGAAGCGCTGCTGAGCAGCAAGCTGTTGCTGGCCGTACTGCTGCTGCTGCTGCTGCTGTTTCTGCAAGGCTTGCAGACGGAGCAGCTCCAACTTTTGCTGCTGCACTGCCGCCTGCTGCTGAGCGAACTGTTGGTGAAGCTGCATTTGCATGTATTGCTGCTGGTTATGCTGAGCGTACTGTTGTTGCTGTTGATAACCGTAGCCGCCATTCTGATAGTTGTGGTACGCCGACTGCGCATCCGACTGACCAAGCGACAGGCTGGACTGCAGACGCATGGCAGCCAGCTGATCCTCGAGGCTGGCTTGCAGCACATTAATGTCTCGAAGCGAATCTTGAGCTCGGTACGAGTTAGCCTGTTGCTGCTGAAATTGCTGCTGCTGCTGCTGGCGGTGGTTGCCCAACTGTTGGTAGGGAGAAGGCGCACCGTTGCGACCACCCGGCTGCTGCGAGTTGGATTGAGGGGGAAAGATGGAGCCGAGACCAAGACCTTCGGTGCGCAGGCCGGAAGCAAGGTCAGAGCGGTTCGCGTAGGTGTTGGCGCCGGCGTAGTATTGCTGGTTGGAAGAATTCATCGTGACGTTTGGATCGATGTTGTATGCAGAGTGAGAATGAGGCTCCTGGCCAAAGGTGTTGTTACAAGTCTTGCAAAGATGAAAGATGCGTCGGATGGACGGCAGACCGTCGATGTTGTTGAAGGCGGGGGAATCTTGAAGGTGCTTGTGCAGCAGGTATACAATTTTGAGTCGTTTCGAGTAAACGACGGGATGAGGGGAAGCCAATATCAAAAGATGCTTGAAGAGAAACGCTTGGTGTCGTGACTGCGATCAACGCTTAAAAATCGATGGGTCGAAGGTATTGAATGCCAAGCGGTAGCGAAGCGGGCGGAACGAGGGGCGGTTGGGAGGAGAGTGCAATGCAGCACTGCTTTGGTGGAGAGAAGGATGGATGCGGATGCTAGAGGTGGAAAGGCTCTAGCAGACGAAGAATCGCGCGTGGGTGACAAAGAGAGGTCGAGTGAATCAAAACACGATTTTAGAAGAGGCGCTTGATTGGAGGTAAGCTGTGCTGGAAATGACAACACGGCAGCAGAGATGGGTGGGTTGATGTGGAGCAATCAGGTGGCCGATCGGTTGGAGGCAGAGCGGCAATGAGGAGAAGAGGGCTGTGCGCTGAGGATGACGTTGGAGCGAGTGGAACTGAGCAACCCGGGACCAAAGAGAGTGGGTTTTGGATGTGGGCGAACGATCGAGATCAAGGACACCGAGAGGTGGGTTGCAAGCCAAGACGCCAGGCTGGGCTGACTGCGGAATGGATGCTTGTGCAGATTTGTTGTGAGACAAGCACAATGCAAGGAGTGCGGAGGATGGAAGAGCTTGGTGAGAAGCTGGGTATGATTGAAACAGATGTTGGTGGCTTGTAGGTGAGGTTGACGCTATCGAACCGAATGATTTTTGTGTTTTTTTGGATAGGGCTCGTTGATGGAAGAAGGGAAGAGCTGAAACGTCGAAAGAGAAAGCAGATGGGTGAACAGAAAAACCAAGGCCAAGAATCTGGCTGAGAGAATAAAAGCTGACGAGAACCGGAGGGACGGAAAGAGAAAAGTA
The DNA here is from genome assembly GCA_928724755.1 of Sporisorium exsertum. Lineage (NCBI taxonomy): Eukaryota > Fungi > Basidiomycota > Ustilaginomycetes > Ustilaginales > Ustilaginaceae > Sporisorium > Sporisorium exsertum. Next base: position 286,222 of record CAKMXK010000007.1, read on the forward strand.
AGAACGAGGATGTCGACAGAGCCAGGGATGAGAGAAGAACGGTCAAAACGGAGGAAGCAGGTGATCGGGAGAAACAAGAGCCAGAAGGGGGAAAGGGGGGGGAATACGAGACGAACGTGATGATGGAAGGGACGATGAAGATGGCGACGATGATGGCCAAAGATAAATTCCTGCTGCTCAGCCATTCCAGTGTAGCCAACCGGCCAGCCAGCCGGCCAGCCAGCCAGCCAATGGGGCAGAGCGCAACGGCAGCAGCAGTCACCCGAATCGAGGGTGAAAAATTAGAGGAAAAAAGAAAAAAGAGGAGCAGCCAGACGAAGCCAAAAACTCAGCACGACCTCGACTTTGTTTCGCACTTCGAAGGTCGCTTCGAAAGAGATGGTCAGGTGGGTCGAAATACAGGCAGGAGCAACAACGAGGAACAAGGCGACCACTTGGCTCCATCAAGTCGATCAACGAGAATCCACTCTCTTAGCGTTCGAGTCGCAGCCTGCAGGCCGAATTTTTGGATGAGGTGAAAAGAAGCTCACACTGCACAACGCCACTGTGTCAACATTCTTGAGCGAGTCAGCTCATCTCGCCAGCCAGTCAGTCACTCAACGTGCCCTGCATGCAGTTCCGTGAGAAAACACACACACACACACACAGGGTCTTGGCCTAGAATTGTTTTGTTTGCTGTCCCGCTATCCAGCGAAAACGAAAGCGCAGACGCGCTCAACTGTTTCGATCGGGGAAGCGAGCGTGAGGGACGTGTAAAGTGGCCTCGTATCGCATGGCATCGCATGGCATCGCAACGGTCACCGCACCGACTCGCTTTTCCAGCTTTCGCGTTGTTCTGCGTTCTCTGCTGCAAAAGCAAGCGAGCGCCAACAAGCGGGTTTTCTTTTCTATTCTTTCCTGGAATGCATTCTGAAACACACGTCGACCTTGTTGCTTCCTCCCAGCGTGATCTCTCGCAGAGACTCGTCGTGAGTAAGGCCACACCAAGGCTTGCACAGCAGCCGTAGGTACGCCGTTGATACTTCAACACCGAGATGGCGGAGGTAGGGCGAAAGAAGAGAGTGTCGTGCGTTTCGCTTAGAGAAGAGCGTTTGAGCACCTTGCAGTCGTCTGAGACATCCCGGTGCTGCTGGCAGTCGCGCCCTTTTTCTCAATCATGTTGGATCGTCATAGCTGACAATGACAAGGGAAAAAAATGCAACACGGCCGTCAAGCCCGACAAAGCTGGTTCGAAGCTCGGCTTTACTTGTTCGTACCCCACACTCTCCAATTCACTGCTCTCTCGACCCCGCAACACGCCCTCCTCTTTCGAGTCCATGAGCTTGTCGCCACATCTCCACCACGCCGTCGATCGCTGCCTCACCTCTCGGTCACCAACACTCCAAGCAGCATGGCTTCCTCAACGATCTTCTCGAGGGCCCTCTTCCGCTCGCGCTTGTCACAGCGGCTCAAACCATCGGCCCGCTCGTCCCGCAACTGGACCGGCACACGCGCATTTGCCTCGTCTTCAGCCGCGCTCAAGGACGGCGACGAACCTCAAGGCCACCTTCCCGGCCACCCGTCCTCGGTCTTCCTCACCTCGCTCAACGACAGCTTCTTCGACAGCGTCAAGCCCAAAACGCTGTCGGGCAACCAGAACGCCAAGGGCGGCATCCCCACCTTTCGACTCATGGACGGTGTCGGTCGTCTCTTGCCCGGTGTCACGGACGAGATGGTCAATATTACCCAAAAGGAAGCCGTCAAGATGTACCGCACCATGCTGCTCCTGCCGCAGATCGACGTCGTTCTGTACAACGCTCAACGCCAGGGGCGAATCTCGTTCATGATGACTTCGTACGGCGAGGAGGGGGCGGTGATCGGAAGCGCTGCCGGTCTGGATGCGAAGGACGAAGTGTTTGCGCAGTACAGAGAAAGCGGCGTGCTGTTGTGGCGCGAGTTCTCGTTGGATCACTTCATGTCGCAGGTGTTTGGCGCCGAGGACGATCTGTGCGGAGGCAGGCAGATGCCGGTCCATTTTGGGAGCACGCAGCATCACTTTCATACCATCAGCAGTCCGCTTGCCACACAGATCCCGCAAGCTGCGGGAGCAGGGTACGCGCTCAAGAGGACCAAAGGCAGAGAGGGCAATGTGGTCATCTGCTACTTTGGCGAAGGTGCTGCGAGCGAAGGTGATTTCCATGCCGGTATGAATCTCGCCAGTACTACCAAGAGTCCCGTCATGTGAGTAATCTCTCAATACCTCGACCTAGTGCGAGCAGTGTCAATGACTGTTACTGACCCTGCCTCTATCCTGCTTACTCTCTGTGACAGCTTCTTTGTTAGAAACAACGGCTATGCCATCTCCACCCCGGCCGCCGAGCAGTTCCGCGGCGACGGCATCGCCTCCCGAGGACCGGGCTACGGCATGCTCACCATCCGCGTCGACGGCAACGACGCGCTCGCTGTCCGATCCGCCGTGCAAGCCGCCAAGTCCAAAGCGCTCTCCGAGCAGCGTCCCGTGCTGATCGAAGCGATGACCTACCGCGTCGGCCACCACTCGACCTCGGACGACTCGTCAGCCTACCGCTCCAAACAGGCAGTCGAGAGCTGGAAGCAGATGGACAATCCGCTTCACCGCATGCGCAACTTCCTCACCGACCGTGGCTGGTGGAATGACCAGCTCGAAGAAGAGACGAAAGCGCAGCATCGAAAGACGGTGATCGAGGCGATGGGCAGGGCGGAGAAGAAGAAGAGGCCGCAACTGAGCAGCCTGTTTGAGGGGACGTATCGTGGCGAGCTCCCGGCGAATCTCAAAGTAAGTGAAAGTTGGCGAAGGTCTAGATGGAGAAGTGTTACTGACCACTTGCTCTTTGTGTGCGAACAGGAACAACGGGCTGAATTGGCCGAGCTGCTGGAAAAGTACGGCTCGCTGCCAAGCTGGTCTAAGGAGCTTGCCAAACATGCCAATGCTGGTAAAGATATGCAGCAGTATCGTGAGAAGCAGCAGGGCTGAAAAAGTAGATTAGACGATAGCAAATGCAATACCTTGTCGCCCTTTTGTCGGCGATTCGTAGCTTCGAGGTGGATCTACAGTAAGAAGAAGAAGGTGTTGGTCTTTGATCGAGTCGAGTTGCACCCTGATTTTTGCAAAGAGAAAGAAAAATTGAGAAAGAGTGAAGCTTTGAACCCTTTCTTTCCTTCTCGCTCAACCTCGTCCTTCTTTTGGTCGCTTTACTATGTCGTACGTCGTACAAGCAGGTCTCTTTGCCGGCGGCCTGGTGGTCGGTGCAGGAGGAGCGGTGCTTCTCACTGGCGGGAAACGCAAGCCTGCCGCTCCCGCCGCCGTTTCCGCACCGGACCAAACACCTGGCCAGCCGGCACTCTCGGCCTCCTCATCTGCGTCAAACCTAGTGGTAGTCGACTCAGGCTACTCCTCCTCCGACTCGCTCGGCCCCGCAGGCTACCCTGGGCCCGTAGCCGACTTTCTGCGCCACGCCGCCTACGTCTCCTCCTACGACCGACGTCTGCGCCACCCCTCGTGGACCGCCGAGCACCTCACCGCCGCGTCGCTGCAACGGCCGCCTGGTTCGAAACCGGACCGGTCGAACTCGGTGTTCAAAGAAGACGTGCGAATTCCGGAGCTGTTCCGCGCAAAGATGGCCGACTACTTGCGGTCGGGATACGATCGGGGACACATGGTACCCGCTGCCGACGCCAAGGGCTCGCAGGTGGCGATGGACGAAACGTTTTTGTTGACCAACATTGCGCCCCAGGTGGGCGTGGGGATGAACCGCGACTACTGGGCGCATACGGAAGACTTTGTGCGTCGGCTGACGTCCAAGTTTGCCGATCTGTACGTCTTTACCATCCCGCTCTACCTGCCGCGCCAGTATCCGGATGGCAAGTTTAGGGTGAGCTACGAGGTGATCGGCAGTCCGCCCAACGTCGCTGTGCCCACGCACTTTGCAAAGGTGGTGCTGGGCGTCGGGCAGGCCGGGGAGGCGAATGGAGCTCCAGGACCCAAGGTCGAGTGGAAGGGCGCGTTGGGCAAGGTGGGGTTGGGAGCGGGCGTGATGGCGCTGGGCGCGTTCGTGATGCCCAACAGCGTGATCCCGAACGACGCGCCGCTGGAGAGCTTTGCCGTGCCCATCGAGACGGTGGAGAGGGCCGCGGGGCTGACTCTGTTCCCTGCAGCGGTGAAGGGCGCGGCGAAGAAGTTGTGCGATACCGTGCACTGCTCGATTGTGGTTCGGGACTTTAGCGACAAGAGCAAGACGTTGACTGCTCCGGCTCCAAAGCCGTTGCCTCTGCCTGCACCTGGGATGTAGAGCCTCGCACAATAGCATCATGTTCAGCAATCAAGGCGCACAAACTACACCATCCATATGCGAAAGTGCTCTAGAGACGTTACTATATACCACCTGGTTTGTGAGCGAGAAAGCCATGAGAAAAAAAGAAGCCAAAAATGTCCCAAAAATCCCATCAATTCAATGCGCTTTGACCAGCTCACCATCGTCTATCCCAATCACCTTCCTCTCCACCATCTACACCTAATCTACATCCGGCGCAAACCGCTTCGACCACCCCCACAATGAGCATATCCACGCTCGCCTCGCTGGGCATGGCGATAGGCGCGCCGCTCGTATACGCAGACCAGGCCTACTCGATCTACCGCAAGCAGGACGCGCGCGGCTTCTCGCACGACGTGTGCGCCGTGCTGCTCATCGCCAACATCACACGCTGCTTCTTCTGGCTCGGCGAGCGGTTCGAATTCGCACTGCTGCTGCAGAGTCTGCTGATGATTGCGGCGCAGCTGGGGCTGTTGTATCTGTGTATTCGCTTTAAGCCGGTGACGAGGTGGAGCAAGAGTATCAGCAGTGATGGTGCAAGGGTGGTGTTTGATGGTGCGCACGAGGAGGAGAGGCGAGAAGGACGCGCAGAGGAGAGGGATTTGATGGATTTGAATGAGCCACAAGAGCACGAGGAGGAGGAGGAGGAGGGGTATGCGAACAAGCAGCCGCTGCTGGTCACGTTGGGCGCCATGTTTCGCGGAGAGCGCTCCAGCGGTGCGGGATCCAACTATGGCCGTCTATCGTCCAGCGACCCTTCATCCCACACCTCTTCCACTCTGCCTACTCCCAACACTGCATCCACCCGGCAATCGCGCCTCTCGAGCCTCCTCTCGCACATCACGCCGTCTTCGGGCCGACCACTCAACTTCTGGCAGTGGTCCGACTACAACTCGTACCTCGTCTTCCTCGTCCTCTACTCGCTCCTCCTCCTTTTGCTCTACATCATCCTCTCATCCTCGACCACGTTCATCGCGCTGCTCGGCTACATCGCGCTGGGGCTCGAATCCACGCTCCCCATCCCGCAGCTCATGGCCAACTACCGCCGCAAGAGCCTGGCCGGGTTCAGGGCGAGTGTGCTCGTGGGCTGGCTCGGGGGCGACTCGTTCAAGTTGCTCTATTTTTTGCTGAGGCGCAGCCCGGTGCAGTTTACCAGCTGTGCGGTGTTCCAGTTGAGTATTGATCTGGCGATTTTGGCGCAGAGTCGGATGTATAGCGTGCAGACGGAGAAGGACGAGGAGGCGATGCGCAACAAGCAGGAGAGTAGGGCGACGGGGACGACGGGGAGGAGGCAGGAGGGCGAGATTGAGGAGGATGTTGAGGATGAGCTGCCTGCGCGGAGTGGTGGGAGTAGCAGAGGTGCGAGTGCAAGTGGGTCGGCGAAGGGGAAGGGGAAGGGGAAGAGCGCGAGTAAAGGTGCGAGGGTGGTGGATGACGACGAGGAAGGACTGCTGCAAGATCCTCATCACGTCATCAGTATTGAAGCGGACGATGAGGAGGAGGGGGATCTTTCGATGGGTCGCAAGTGATGCTGTGAGATACACGTACACACTTTCTCAATGGATCCTCTCTGTACCGTTCAACTGGACGTCTAGATGGCATACACACATGTCTATCCAGTCAACTTCTCCAACCACCCCTTCCCACTCGGGTCCGCAGGCACCTCCTTTCCTCCCACGCGCAAATCCAACACCTCCCTCCGCTCCTCAAAGCTCTCCGCATCCTGCACGCCCATCACCTTCTCCAACCTGCGCAGCGCCAACTTGAGCGTCTTGGGCTCCTGACTAAACGTAAACCTAAACCACCCGGCTTTGGGATGGTGATACATGGTCCCCGGCGAAATCAGCACGCCACCCTCAATCAGCCGGTCCACCAACGCCGCCTCCTTGGCCCTCGCCTCCTTGTCGTCCATCGCCTCGCCGATCCCGGCGTACCTGCGCAGATTGATGAGCAAAAAGAACCCGGCGTTGCTCGGGTGGTACGGGATGGCGTAATGCTTGAAAAACTCGAGCGCGTGCTGGTAGGCGGTGGCCAAGCGACGTCGGTTTTCGGAGAGGTACCATTCCAGGAAAGGTTGATCGCGCAGCCAGGTGCGCCAGAGCGCCGTCGCGGGCGAGGCGGACTGCGAGAGCATGCCGACACAGCTCATGGCGCGATGGAGCGCCGCATTGTGCTGCGAGACGAGCACGCCGAGTCGGAAGCCGTTGACTGCGAAATCTTTCGACGCCGAGGTGACGACGTGAACGTACGACGGGTGGAGCGAGCATTCCGAAGCCGTGTCGATGGAGAGGATGCTGTGGAACAGCGAGGGGTGCTGCACGTCGCGGGTGGGGAAGCACGAACGTGCGTAGATCTCGTCCGAGACAAAGTGCAGCTTGTACTTGCCTGCCAGCTTGGCCAGTTCGACGACGGTCTCACGCGGGTAGATGGTGCCGGTGGGATTGTGCGGGTTGCACAGCAGCAGCGCGCGCACGTTGATCCCCTGCGCAGTTGCTTTCTGGTACGCCTGCTCGTACGCCTCCACCGTCTGTTTGGCAAACGACGTGAGCTCCAAGCTCTCCCCGCTCGCCTGCTCAGGCAACGGGATGGTTACCTCGACAATCCTCGCCTTGGCGCGGTTGGTCAAATCGTTATCAAACGCATTGTAGTAGGGAGCACTCAACAGCACTCCATCGCCCACATCGCAGATATTCCAAAAGAGCTCATCCAGAACGCCCGTCGCCCCGCTCGCAATGGCAATGTGGTCCGGCAGAACCTTGGTGAGCGGCAGCGGCGACGCGGTGTTGTCCGGCCAATCCGGGTTTCGCTGGTTGAACAGGTCAGCGATGGCCTCGAGCAGGCGCGTAGACGCAGTGAAGCGGTCGGCGTACGTCAAGTCGGCGTGGGAGAGCTGCAGACGGTCCTTGGCGAGGAAGTAGTCGAGCAGTTCGGGGCGGCAGAGCGAGTTGTCTGCAATGCCGGCGTTGATGATCCCGTTCGGGTTGGTGATGGGGTCGTACATGTTGCCGAGCATGCGTTTGAGGCCTTCGGGGATCTTGAATGAGGTTGCGCCCGTTGCGCCGCGACGAGAGAGCGTGGGCCAGGTGGACTTTGCAGGGTCATGAGCAGGTGTGGCTTGGGTGGAGAGGTGTGCGTTGGACAGCGTGTTGGCGAGAGAGGCGAGCTCAGGGTCTGCATCGGCAGTGGCTGCAGCGGCGGTGGAGTTTGTATCGGTCATTCTGGTAGATGGAGCAGATTGAGGAGGGAATAAGGATGATAGGTGGAAGATGGAAGTTGAGGTTTGAGGCGAGGTTGACGCTGAGCAAGAGTAACAAATACGTTATCAGCTCGAGTCACAGTGATGCTAGGCGAGGACAAAGAAATCGCCGTGACTGAAATGCCGAGTGATAGGCGTACGTGCATGCTCTTCACGATCTCTGCTACACGGAAGAGATACTTGTCACCAAGAGTTTGCTCATGGTCGATGTGAGGAAAGCATGTTCGGCGAGGAAACGGTTCAAAAAAAAAAGAAGTCCGTGCGAAGTATCGGAAGTATCGGACGAGACTGAGACTGGGAGATGAGCTCATCAGTCATGCTCATCTTCACCAATCTTGCCTCACGCTCACCATCCCAAAACCATGACGCTCAAACGAGGACTGCATCGGTGCGTCAGATCGACACTCACCAAACCACCGCCGACAGCAGCACCACTACCTCGCATTGCACTGGCAGCATCCTTGCCACCTATGCGACCCTTCACCACATCCCGTGTCGTCGCTCAGAATGCCAAGCACTCCGACTCGGCGAATCTAGCAAGTGCCTCTGTCCGAGCCGCATCCTCTACTACCGGTGCATCCCAGCCCTCGACTTCCCGCGAAGATGTCGTCTCCCGATCACGTCGATCCATGCTCTACGTGCCCGGATCTTCAGAAAAGATGATCAAAAAGTCACAATCCTCTCGCGCCGATACCATTATTTTCGACCTGGAAGACTCGGTGGCAGCGCACAAGAAGGGGTCGGCACGCGAAACTGTGTTCCTCGCACTCGAAGCAGCTGCACGTCCAGGACCCGAGCTCGCCGTCCGCATCAACCCGCCCTCAGCCGACCGCTCCTTGGCCGAAGACGATCTGGACATGGTGCTGCCAAGTCACCAGCTGCAGGCGATCGTGGTGCCCAAAGTGGAGCATGAAGACGATATACGCCTGATTGTGGAAAAGGCGAGGGCGCTGCGGCCTGGCTCCGACGAGCCGCTGGCGCTGGTGCTGTCGGTGGAATCGGCAGCGAGTTTGCTACGCATGCCTCGGATCCTCGAGTCGATCCGCGAAGCGTTGGGCCAGGATCCTTTCACCGGCAGCACGACAAAGCAACCAGTGGCACAGATCGTCGCGCTGCTATTTGCGTCCGAAGACTACTGCGCCAGCACAGGCATCCTGCGCACGCGCGATCGCAGGTCGCTCCTCTTCCCACGCGCGCACATGGCCACCATCGCCAAGGCGTACAACCTGTCGGCAATCGATATGGTCTGCATCGACTACAAGGACGAAGCGTATCTCGTCGAGGAAGCCGAGGAAGCCAAGCAGCTGGGCTACGACGGCAAACAGGCGATCCACCCGGTGCAGGTGGATCCGATTCAGCACACGTTTAATCCGACACCAGATGCGGTGCATCGCGCGGCGAGGATCTTGTATTTGTATCAACATGCAAGTGGGAGTGAGAACAGGGGTGCCTATGGGCTCAAGGAGAAAGATGGCGGGATGACTATGATTGATCGGCCGATGTTGTTGCAGGCGGCGGCGGTGGTGGGCAAGGCGAGCAAGGCGGGCATGAGGGTTCCTGAGCCAGACGAGCTCGAGCAGGGTTATGACTGAAATTCAACCCGCATGTTTGCTACTGTACAGGTGTGTGCATTGTGCTGAGGCCATGTGATACTGTAGCTGTTGGGACCAAGCAGCCATGTTTTGTGACGCTAAGGAACGGCATAACGCACCAAATTCGAGTCGCCGGAAGCCGGAGTTGCCCAGACATTGCGGGGAAAAGAGGGCCTTTGAAACTTCCCCCGCTCTTCCTTCTACCACCATTGCTCCATCTGCTCAGCCACGACGGTCGACAACACACACGCCCCGAGGCAAGACAACAAACATGTCGGCGCGCAACAAGGTGTGGTTCTACTTTGACGTCGTCTCGCCTTGGTCCTATATCGGCTTCCAGGTGCTTCGCAGGTATCAGTCCTTGTGGAATCTCGATATTGTGAGTTGGCAGAACACCGCTTCTTTCCGCGTTGACTCACACTTGCTAAACACTCTCACATGTTGCGCGGGGAACATGCACAGACGTACAAGCCTGTCAATCTGGGCTACATCATGAAGGTGCGTTGCCCCCCCGTTTCCTCAACATCCCACTCTCTTCTCTATCGCTGATGACGTTTCCGAGCGGCCTTTTTTCTGCAACAGTACTCCGGAAACAGGCCGCCGATTTCCGTGCCCAACAAAGGCCGGTGGATGTGGCACGATCGCGAACGCGCCGCCAAGTTCTTCGGCGTGACACTCAACCAGCCCAAAGAGTTCCCCATCAACACGATGCACATCCAGGCGTTCCTGTCCGAGCTCGCCACCGCCTCGCCCGCCTCGCTAGAACGCGCGATCGAAACGTGCTTCGCCGCCATCTGGCACCACGACAGCCCCTGCGCCACGCGCGACGATCTCGACGCGATCTTGGCCAGAGCCGACTACCTGGGGCTGGGCAAGCACAAAGTCGCGCAGGTGCTGGATGGCGCGATGCAGAAGGAGACACGCAAGCGGCTGCAGGACGAGGCGCAGGTGCTGGTGCAGCAGGCGGGGTTGTTCGGCATGCCTAGTTTTGAAGTTGTGCGCGCGAGGGATGGCGAGAAGACACTGTGGTTCGGGAGTGACAGGTTCGAGCAGTTGGCCGCGTGGTTGCATGTGCCGTACAAGGGGCCCTTTGCCGACGGAAGCGTGGCCAAGCTCTGATCTCCACCCGCACGTTTTGGCTGTATAGTTGCATAACGATGTTGTAGACTTTCCATTAGGTTCATACGAGTACATCTCTTCCTTCAGTTGTTCCTTTTGTTGTTCCTACTCCACCAACCGCGCCTCTCGCGCCAGCACAGCAACCATCTCAAACACCGCCTCAAACTGATCCAGCGTCTGCACCATCCTCGCTCTGTACCTGCGCAGGTGTTCCACTATCCTCACGGGCAGATCCCACAGCGCATCCGCTGCATCTACCGCCTCTTGCTGCTTGGCCGCGTTGATGGCTGCCTGAGCGATCAACGCAGCGGCAAGTGTGCCTGAGCGGCCCACACCCGCCGAGCAGTGGATCCACGTCGGTGCGGGCGGGTAGATCTTGGGCATGGCCACCTGCTGTATTTCGTGCATCAGCTGTAGAAGCAGTGTGGTGGGGAAGACGCCGTGGTCGGGCCAGGACGTGAGGTGAAACTGCGTCACTCCCCATTTGTGCGCGGTGGTGTCAATGTGAATCACGCGACGGACGAGTGTCGCTTTGCCCTGATCCAGCGGGATGCCTTTTTCCGAGTCGCTGCTGACGCTCCAGCCGTTGCTCAGCACCATCTGCGCCTTGGTCCCCTCACCATTGCTGGGCCCGTGTTCGACGGCGTCGGGCCAGTACTGATCAGCCTTCCTCCTGCCCTTCTCGACCAACGGGGTGAGATTGATCAACACCCGCACCCTCGCCTTTACCAAATGCTCGTAAAACGCAGCATACGTCTCCGGCAGTGGCGCCTGGCTGACGACAAAGCTCAGACTTGTTCCGTAGAAACACGGGATATACGCCGCGTTGAGATACGCCCCGCGCAACAGCGCATGGTCGTATGCTAGGATATCTGCGTACCGGTTCGCCTCGGCGTTTGCGCTGGCGGTGGCGGTGCTGTAGCCGAGATCCGCTTGGGTGAGTCGCAGCTGGTCGATAAAGTCGAGTGCTTGGTAGACGGAGGCGAGGGTGCGTTTGGTGGGGCGGATGCCTAGGGACATGGTTCTGGGCGATGTATGCGGTGATGAGGGTGGTGGTGGATGACGGCCAAGTGGAGGCATCGCGAAAAAGTTCGACAAAGTGACAGAACGCACGGACACCTTCAGCTTTGCTTCTCCACCATCATGTAGCTCCCCTCACCTCTTCTTCGTCATGGCAGCTGAAACCAGCTCATCATCCACCCCGGACTCCACCAAGTCTCGACGTCGAAAACTCCAACAGCAGTGCCTCGAACCTGCCACTGCATCCACCGCCTTTGGTGACCACCACGTCGAAGCATGGCTCTTCCTATTAGGCATCACAGAAGAGCACATTCAAGCATATGCTGCCACTTTGCAAGACGGAACCCAAGCGGAGAAACACGCACAGAGCTCCTCCAGTGAACCCGCCGATGTGGCATCCATACCTCTCGACAAAGACGGTTGGCAGGTGGCGGGTGAGGATGTCCTGAAAGGGGGAGGGGCTCGTGCGGATGCGGTGGAGGAGAGTGCGGCCGGACATGAAGATGGATGGAAGGTGGTCAAATCGAAAAGGTCAAGGCGACGGAGAGATGACGAGTCTGCATCCTCTGGTACTACTCCTAACTCGCCTGATCTGGATCGGTCAGAGCAGAACAACGGTGCAAGAGCATCTAGAGATAGCCCGCCGAACACAAACGACGATTCCAAAGCACCAAAAGACGAATCCTCGCCGGATCAACAGCATCAGCCAACAACCGCAGCGTCAAACCCCGCTCCACCGCCACAATACCCCAACCTCTCTATCCGGGACATTGAGCAGGTGGCCAAAGATGTCGAGCGCAGCTTCATCGGTCCCGCATTCAAGCCCTTGTTTCCACCACCTCCTCACTCCGACGACCACACGACACCCCCACTCAAGCAAGCGCGTCGTGCCCAACTCTCGCACCTCATCCTAACCACGCTCTCCCGCCACCCTAGCCTACACTACTTCCAAGGATACCACGACATCCTCACCGTACTCCTCCTCGCCCTCAGCCCGCACTCTCCCGATCCTCGGCAGCAAGCGCTCCTCGAGCTGGCAGCGGAACGACTTAGCCTGCACGTCATCCGTGATTCCATGACGCCCGATCTCCTCCCCATCATGGGCCAGCTCAGGCTGCTCTCCAACCTCCTCCGTCTGTGCGATCCGCAGCTGGCAGAGCTGGCGGAGCGCGCCTCGCCGGTGCCGTTCTTTGCGCTGCCGTGGCTGCTGACGCTGCTGACGCACGATGCGGTGGACGTGCAGGTGATGCAGCGCGTGGTGGAGTTTGTGCTGGCGTACGGTCCCGGGGCGGCGATCTATTTGTGCGCTGCGGCGTTAATGGTGAGAAGGGAGGAGGTGTTGGGGATGGTGGAGGGGGAAGAGATGGAGGACCCGGCGGTGCTGCATGCTGTGTTGGGACGGTTGCCTCTCATTTACGCCGATGGTGAGGGTAAGGAGGGGAATGCGATGTATACGGACCCTGACGTGGAGCTGCCGAGCTTGGCCGCTGATGTTGCACGCGCCGCATCCACAGGTATGGGCGAGACCAGTGGTATCCCAATCTCAGCACTCGTCCAACAGACAGCCCTCCTCATGCACCGCTACCCACTCGACACCTTACAGGCACACACAATCATGGGCCCGGCAAGCGTCCTCTTCACCTGGCCCACCCTCTTCGACCCACCCACCAACTGGGACTCAGCAACAGCGCTCGCAGAAACCGCACTCACCGGCCCCACCCACCGCATCGTACAACACCCGCACCCTCCGCACACCAACGACGCCGTCGATCCAGTCGACGAAAAGCACCCCAGAGGTAGCCACAACCACTCGCTGGCGACTCCGCACAATGCACGCGTGCTCGCCGTAGTGGGCGTCTCCGGGTTGATCGTGGCGGCGCTGTTTACCGCTAGTCAGAATCAGCCGGTGGCGATGGCGACGGCGGATGAAACCAAGAGGGTGTTGACGCTGATTGTTTCGCTGCTCTCGAGTTGGGGGCGTGTTGTAGGTGCGCGATGAAATGACGGCAATCACCTGGCTCGCTCGCAATCACACTTCACTGCCCCAGTTCAGTGTATCGACCCGGATCTGGCATTCCAGCTGTGCAAGTCTTACAACGCGAGATAATCCTTCACCTCGGACTCTGACAACTTTCTAAACACGGGGATCGGCTCTCCATGGTCGCCATTACCCAGCTTCTTGGTGAAGCTCTGACTGATGACGCCGATCTCGATTGTCTTTTCGGTCATCTGACCTTCAAATCCTTCCTTGAGCGTCAACAGTGCCGTGTGGATGGCGTCCTCCTGCGAGATGTCGTCGTTGTAGCGCTTCTCCAAAAACGTCTTTGCGTTCTGCATGTTTTTGCCGATCGCACTTGCCTTCCACATGAAGTAGCTCCCGCTCGGGTCGACCTGGTACAGACTTGGGCCTCTTGCCGAGTCGAAGCCGGCGATGAGGAGTGAGACGCCAAAGGGGCGAACGCCGCCGCGCTGGGTAGCCTGTTGCATGAGCGTGGCGATCTCCTGGACGAGCACGCGTGTGGGCGGATACTCGCCAAACGTCTTCCAGTACGTCTGGGCCGCTTTGCGCGCCTGTGCGACCAGCACGCGGAAATCGGGCCCCATACCAGAATACACCATCCCAATGTTCGGACACACGATGCTGATCCGTTCGAGTGCCGAATCGTCGACCAGCGGGGAAGGCGCACGTTTTTCAGTGGCAATCACGATCGCGTTGGACGCTTTGATCCCCAGCGACGTCGCCCCCTGTGAGACGGCTGCGAGCGCATGCTCGATCTGCACCAACTTGCCCGAAGGGGAGAAGGTCGTCAGCGAGAAGCTGTTTGAGGAGATGCAGTGGCGAGCGTCAGCTTTGAAACACTGTAAAGCGTTGCCAGACGGTTCACACTTACGAATACGCTCGATCACCTGCACCAGCCGACATGTTTGTGGTCACTAGCTAGCTATATGTGTCTCGATCTGTGTTGCTTTGGTCCGTTGGTATGTGAAGCCCTACTCGATGTCTGCCTCGATGATAACTCTGAGTCGCTGTAACCAGAAGTTGTAGTGGCTGTGTGCTTCGAGACGATGGAGAGGGTGTTTGCAGGTCTGAGAGAATGCCGATGACGATGACGATGATGGAAGAGTCAAAAGCAACACCTCGGAGGATTCGTCTGTGCGGAAATGCGCAGCGGGAAAGGGTGGTCAACGCGTCCTAGACAGCTCTACTTTCCGGTTGTGCAGCTCCCCTGCCAGGCTTCTTCGATCACCTTTTTTCCAAAATTTGTTAGTTTTTCCTCCACATCTCGGCGCCACTTTCGTGCGAGGACGCGATCTCACAACGACCAAAAAAAATCGACACCTGCTCAACAACGCAGCCACACATACTTCACAGCACAGCAACAGAGACATGGCTGGTACAAGTACATTTGCTTCTAAACACGGCTGGGCCGCTGGAGACGAGATCAACTCGAGGGTATGACAGCTCTGGAAAGTGTGCTCAACTCCTGCGCATGATAACGTTCTTACTCGCCGACCTGTTCGGGTGCCTGCGTTTCTGACGACCAAACCGAGCCTCATCCGACAGTGCCTCGACACCTTTACCCTCATCAGCGCCGGCGCCTTTGCTGAGACCATACCCGAACATCTCGTCGCCCGCGCTCTTTCTCGCGCTTCCAGACTTTCTCCTCTCATCTCCATCGCGCTTCGAAGACGCCGAGGGTGTCCATGTGAAGCTCCTCGCTCCCGACGCAGCCGCGTCATCGTCCATAAAGTCCGAGGCGCGAGCTCGACGGCGTGCAGCTGCACCACTTTCAGACGACTTGAGCCGATCTTCGAAGCTGCGTTTCTTGTTACCCGTTCTTCCTGCACCGCTGAATTCGTCATCGTCGTCATCGTCGACGAGGCGCGCACCAGAAGTGCGGCCTCCACGTCGACCACGCACGTCGGCAGCCTGGTTGAGGTTCTTGGGTCGCTTGCCCGACGCATCTCGTGCACGCGGGTCGTACTGGCCCAAATCACCCTCGTCCGACGAATCACCAGACTCTCCACCCTGCTCGTCGTCTTCCGATGCCGAAGACGATTCGTCGTCCTCCATGTCGGGATCGATCGATTCGCGGTCGCTATCGTTCTCCTCGTCCTCGACAGCAGTGAGCTTCCTCGGGCCATCCCGCGCCTGTTTGAGCGCGGTAGATGGATTGAGCATGGCAAACTCGCGACTCGAGGTGTCGATCTGGAACTCGGGATCCTGGAATAGCTGCGAGAAACGCGAATCGGACAACAGGTTAGCAGGGCTGGGCTTGTCTTTGATGCTGCTGCTCGCTGCACCCGCTTCTGGTGCTTCCGCATCGCCTTCTGTGCTCGCAACGGCAGCGGCGGCCTTGGCATCGCGCTTGGCCTGCTTCTTGGCTGCCACTTCTGCTTGGCGCGCCACCTTTTCGGCGAGCTCCTTGTTGACGCGCACTC
Source organism: Sporisorium exsertum (assembly GCA_928724755.1). Lineage (NCBI taxonomy): Eukaryota > Fungi > Basidiomycota > Ustilaginomycetes > Ustilaginales > Ustilaginaceae > Sporisorium > Sporisorium exsertum. The sequence continues at coordinate 301,980 of CAKMXK010000007.1, forward strand.
CAGCGTCCAACTTCGGATTCTTGACCGCACGGATCCGACTCTCGGCCTGCTTCTCGAGCTTGGCCTTGATAGCGCGTTCGCGTGCATCGGCGTAGGCGGTGGGGTTGTTGAGCAGACGCGCGCGCTCGTACAGCGGCAGCGAGATAAAGTAGCCATGCATATATGGTCGCAGCAGTTGCGTGCCCACGAGATGTGACATGCCCAGACGCTCGAGCTCGGCGCGGTCGACAAACTTGAAGTCTTCGTACACGCCCTTGCCCGCTCCCGCGCCGGTGGAATCGACGCCGTCCATCTCGTCCGTGAGCGTGTCGATGTACGAGCACCAACGTGGCGCCGGTCCGAGCGCAGGCACGTACCATGCAGCCATCTGTGTTCCTTCGACGGCCGCCATGAGCAAACCTGTGCCGGGGTAGTGGGCGACGTCGTTGATATCGGTGGCCGCAGAGGGGGGAGTGACTGAGACGAGGTTGTCGCCCGAGTCCTTGTCCCAGATCTTGATCACTTTGGCATCGGCACTGAGCACCTTTCCCTCGGCTTCGGATCGCGTGCGGGGACCGACGCCGCCCGTGGTGGCAGCAGCCTTGTCGCCCGGCCACATAAGCTTCCTGATGGGCAGACCGAAACCTTGGTCCTTGGTCTGGTAGGGGCGATCCATGCGCAGGTCGTAGAGAAGCACGTGTCCTGTGTTGGTGCCAACGGCCAAGTTGAGTCCGTCCTCGGCACCTGCAAGTGCGGTGACAGATAAAGAAGAAAGTGCTTCCTTGGTTGCCGCTGAGTCATCCGCATCGCCAAGGACGCCCGGCAGATTGCGGCGAGCCACAAGCAGAGCAGCGTCGAGAACCGTCTCTGTCGCCACGCTCAAGACGCCTGCTCGCTTACGCATGCGCGGGTCCCACATCTCGACAACGCCAGTGCCTTCGGTACCAAAGCAAAGCAGGCCGTGTGCGGGATTGACATCGATGGCGTTGCATCCCGTAGGCTCGCCCAGTTCGCCACCTCCAAGAACAAACGGAGCGAGGAATCGACCCTGATCCAAGTTGAGACGGTAGACTTGGCGTCCCGCTGCTGCTACGATCGCATCGGCCGAGGGGAAATGGTAGCCGAGCGCACGACCAAACTTGGGAATGCGAACGCGGGCGTGTGCGCCTCCTTGTGCCTGAAGTTGGACAGTTCGATCGGTCTGCAAATGGAGCGACTTTGTCCAGTCGTCAGAGAGCATCTATCGAAACGAAGTCCAAGCAAAACAACGAGTCAGTATCTTTCCTCGAAATGGCTCGAAGGTTGCAAGGCAGGTAGCGTAAGAAGAATCAGATTGCTTGTATCAGCGTCGAGCATGTCCGGGGCGAGCCCCGGACGACCCTGCAGATAATGTAGATAAGGTTGTTTTGTATGTGATGATCATCACTGGAAGGGGCAGCCCCAGCCTTGCTCTGAAGTGCACTTACCAAAAAGTCGACGTTCTCTGCATCCGTGTGACGTTGAAACTTGAGACTGAGCTGTTCGCAATCCCAAACTCTGATTTGGGGTTTATACGTGCCGGTTGCCACAATAGACTGACCATCTCTTGTTGCTGTAAGACGGTTGCTGGCTTCTGGGAATTCAAAGTCCTGGATGAGCTCGATGCGGGAAAGAATCTCTTCGTCCTTGAGCGCCGTTTTGCGTTTCTTGCGCTTGTTCGAGGAACCGGACTTTCGCAAGAGGTCTGGAAGGGAGGACGAGTTGAACGAGGTGCCTGCTGCGCCGGAAGTGGCGGCACCACCACCAGAGACGGTGTAGACGCGAGCTGGCTCTACTGCGGCGGGCATGATGAGAACGGATCGGGTCGAGTATAGTATAGGCAGGGAAAGAGCTTGACGTTGGATAGCTGGGTCGCCTCTTAGTTCTTGGCGGTCCGCAGCGAGCACATAAGGCTCTGGAGGTGAGGAAACCTTGTGCTATGGGAGTACGAACAATGCCGCAATAGGTGCTTGTTCAAGTGATGAATGGTGACGGAGTAGAGAGTGCAAGGGTGGAAGAAGCTTTGAGTGAGCTGAGCCGGAGAGAAAAGGAGAAAAAGTTTTGGAAGCTCAAAAAGTACCAAAAAAAAATCAAAATTCCAACAGCAATTCCACTCTCCGAGTTCCGCGATTTCTTTTCTTTTGCACGCTTTCTTCCAATCGAGGGCGGACGGGCTGCTCTTCTTACTCGATACCACAAACGATCCTAGCAACAACACCAAGGCCCTTCTGCCAGCATCTCAGATCAGCGACACCTCTCTACAGGATACGCGAGCGGATATTCCCCCCGAGAAGTGACCAACAAACGAGTACCTTATCGACGCAGTGACCTTCGGCTAGAATCATGTCGAAAAAGGGAGGACAGGCAGCCGTAGCAGCAGCAGCTTCTTTCGTCAAGCTGCTCGTGCCCGCAGGCAAGGCTTCGGCACAGCCTCCAGTCGGGCCTGCACTTGGTGCCAAGGGTGTCAAGGCCATGGATTTCGCCAAGGAGTTTAACGCAAAGACGGCGCACCTCGAAGTAGGCATCCCGACGCCTGCGATTGTCAAGATCAATCCGGACCGCACATTTTCTTTCGAGATCAAGAGTAAGTTTCCATGCCGCATCAAGATAGAGTGCAGTCGAAAACCAGAGAACTGACCGGCTCCTTTTGATCATTCGTCGCAAACACAGCGCCGCCAACCTCATTACTCTTGAAGCGAGCCGCAGGAATCGAGACTGGCGCTGGCAAAGCGGGTTCGCAAGTGGCAGGCACCATCACGATGAAACACATTTACGAGATTGCCAAGATCAAGATGCAAGACGTCAAAGGTGTGGGAGAGGAACAGGTAAGCACACTTTTCTCCTTCGCTACCTCTTACGAAAAGCAATTCACAAACTGACCCTGATCCTTCGATTGTCATCCTAGATGTGCAAGGTGATTGCTGGAAGCGCACGTAGCATGGGGCTTCGCATTGTTCGTTGATTTGTCGAGCCCCTCTCTGTCTCATCTGTATTTGTAGTCCTTGAACAAGAGCATTTTTCCCACTCTCTAGCACGACTGTTGGCTCGGGAGAGAATTCTGTCGAAGATAGCACTCTAAAGTCTTCATCCTGCCTTGCAGAACAACGAACAACCGTCGATTGCAACAATCGATGATGAACAGGCATTTTCTGAAAGGTGCGTTGAGCGCAACCATCCCCACGGACAGCTGACCACAAAAGAAAGGCGCTCGCTGACATCGTCACACGAACAACGCTCCTCACTCAAAGTCGACGCGAATCACAAAATTGGGCATCCTTCGAAACGAAGACCAGATTGAAGAAACGCCAAGTGGATATAGTACACGGATGCTGGAAAAGGAAAACGCTAGAATGCAAAACTAGGCATATCGTAATATCGTTGAGACGGGTTCAAGCTGCTAAGGTAAAAGCTTTTGATACGAACGCGGATGCGAGCAAAGCACTGGAACTGATCTGGAGCGCCACAAGCTTAGACGGTACCGGAGCCGACGTGAGCCGTGGCCGTAGTGTTGCCGGTTGCTACGTCCTGCACGACTTCGATGTGACCCTGCTTCTTGTTGCCCGTCGCCTCGCGCTTGGACCTGTAGTTTTTGATGGCCGACTTGATGGCGTCCTCGGCAAGCATCGAGCAGTGGAGCTTGACGGGTGGCAAGCAGAGTTCCTGTGCAATCTCGGTGTTCTTGATCTTGGCGGCCTCGTCGAGCGAGAGGCCCTTGACGCGCTCGGTCATGTACGACGACGAGGCGATGGCGGAACCGCATCCGAATGTCTTGAAGCGCACGTCCTCGATGATGCCGTCCTCGTTGACCTTGATCGAGAGTTTCATGACATCACCGCAGGCAGGGGCGCCGACGAGGCCGATGCCGACGTTCTCTTCGGTCTTGAGGAAGGAGCCGACATTGCGTGGGTTCTCGTAGTGGTCGATGACTTTTTCGTGGTAGCCTCGTCGCTGGACGCTTGCGCCAAAGACGTTTGCAGAAGTGGCGCGGGCCATGGCCACACCAGCAGCCGGTCGTGCGACTGTGGAGAAGCCAGCGGCTCTCGAGGTCGAGGCAACGACTTGCCTTGCGAGAGGGGTGAGAGTGTTTCGCAGCATGACGAGTAGATCAAGTATATGGAAACTTGAAATGGAAAAGATACTTTGTGGATGGTTGATGGTGGAAGGTGGAGAAGAAAGTTTGATCAATGTCAAGCGACTAATACCCTCGAGCCAGACAGGAGCAGGTTGGCGAAGAATCGAGTGATTGAGTGAAAAAGTGCGCCCGCTGACTGAAGGACGTGCTCTCGCCACACACCGCTGCGGAATTGTAATTTCAGAGTCGAGTCGTGGGACTGAGCAGCTGCCCCACGGAATCGGATACGAGCGAGCGCCGTTTCCCATCTGATTAAGCTCGAGTCAACCAAAAGATCGAAAATTGTGGAAAACGAGAGGCACCGCAAGCCGTGTTCTGCCGCGCATGTTTCAACCCACGCACAGACGGCCTCTGACGTTCGCCGTTCGCCGTTTCTTGCAGGCGAAGTAATTGATTGAGACCCAAAAGCCGGCTTGCGCGCCTGGGAAAAGTCCAAACAAAAAGTCCGGTTCGACTTGAATTTCGGCAACTGCCAAATTAGGTCATTGTGTTGTCTCGTACGAGATTTTCCGAATCGGGTCAAAGATCATCTCAACGACCCGATGAGCAAGCAACCTGCCGTGAAGCTGCAGTCCCGCAGCAAGAGCCGAGGTGCTTCCTCGGTCAGCCACATCACAGGTGTTCCGCCGGGTAGCGCGTGACTACGGCAACGCACCTTGTGCCTTTTTAGCTCCATTGCCTGAAACCAGCTAACGTTATGCTGATGAGAAGCGTATGAAGAAGCTCTTTGCTCGCGAGTTGTGTGAATGCGACCACATCTGGCAAGTCAATTCGAACAAAAAGGTGGCTGGACACTGCAGCATGAAATGGGTCCACGTCTCTCGGAGCGAGCGTCGTTGGTCGCTATCGAACTGCGCATCGCTTCTCTTGCAGGCCACCGCCGCCTCGGAGAACACTGCTGCCTTCCAGTACCGGCTCCAAGCACTGCTCGCTGCCTTATCGTTGCAAAAATGATTGCGACGGCCAACTTATTCTCGTGCCGTCGTTGTCAACGCCTAGGTAGTCAGACTGCAGCTGCGGTTTTGACAACAACCTGAACCCTGATCGTACACTGTTGCAGCCTCGCTTGCGTTGTTTTCCGCAAATAGCCTCGGTAGTGTTGCCCTCGGTGGTGTTGCATACTGTGCACTATCAGCTGCCATGCTCGTTGGAAACGATCTCGGTGTTTCGCGCATCGCTTTTCAACCTCCGCTGCTATCTCTTGATTCTGCTCACGTTTGGCTGCAAGCATCGTCGATGCGTACCAGCTCAGCAGCTCACCTAATGCACAGATGCCTCTTCTTCTTCCTGCTGCTGCTGCAGCTGCACACCCGCAAACTGGGATCGGCACACCTCGGCGTTCAAACCCAAAATAACCAACGGCTCCTACGGCTCCTCCTGCCTACTTTTTCCTGTTCTTCTTTGCAACGGACATGGTCTTCCTCAGCTCCGCTTTTGAGACCACCCTTTCTCCGCGGTGCTGTTGCAGGTCAGGCCATACACTTACCATGCCGAGCTTGCCACTTTCTTCGTTCGCAATCCGCTCTCCCGTGTGTTTTGATTCTTCTTCACCATCGTCCTTTCAGTGGGCTCCGCAACAACGGCTCGGTATGAGTACAACAAAAGTAGCGTGGACGACACTTGGTCTCACAATGCGAAGCAGAAACTGCTTAGCCGCCAGAGCCTAACCGACTTGTTGTTCGCTCCGAAGCCCGGACTTAGCTCCCATTCCTCTTCCGCCGTCGGTCTCACCTGGCTGTCCGCTTGCTGGTCCTGCACTTTCCCGCCGGCGCCGATACGGATGGTCAGCCGCATTGGCCTCCATGAGTTGTCTCGCGGTAGATCTCTCTTATAGTCTCCTTCGATACGATACATCTTCTCTTGGCACCTCCTTGTCTTGTTCCTCTGCACCATCCACCGCCGGCTGCTCGACAAGGACCCCGTACGTGGCCCACAATGACCACCTCCCGCTGTCGTCGTCGTTCAGCCATAGCTCCCCGCAGCGCCAGCATGCTCTGTCTCGTGCTGCTGAGCCTGCTATCGCTTTTGGTCCACAGCGTCTCGGCAGGGTTCATTCCGGTTCGATCGTCTTCGCCATCAGCACTGCAACAGCGCGATGCCTTTTCCGACCAGGACCCCATCAATACCGAAGGCGAAGCACACGGTCCACCCGCCATCCCTAAGGGCTCTGAGCTCGTCTCGCTGCCCATCACCCCGCAAGCGTCCGTCGCCGTCTACTGGACGGCCAAGCCCAACAACGTCACGGCCACCAACGCCTACATCATGATGCACGGCAAGCTTCGCGACGGATCCAACTACTGGACTATCATGAACAACATTCTCAAGGCTGCCATTAAGAACAAGTCGTCCGGCGCCCATCGGACGTCGATCATCGCTGCGCCGCAGTTTTACTCGACCAAGCTGAATTCGGGCCAGTACACTGCGGATCAGATTGCGTTTGAGGATACCAACGTGTGGCAGGCGGCCGAGGCGGCGAACCACCCGGCGGGATGCAATGTGACGAGCTTCGATGCGCTCGATGCGCTGCTCGCCGAGTTCAGCGATACCGCCAAGTACCCCAACATGAAGATGATCACGTTTGTCGGGCACGGCGCTGGCGGGCAGGTCATCTCCAGATACGCAATGGCAGGTGCGGGTCTACCCGCGTCGAGCAACATCCACCTGCGCTACGTCGTGGGTGACCCGTCCTCCAACCCATACTACACCCTCGACCGACCGCTGCAAGACCCCTCGGTTGCCAACAAATCCACCTGCCCTCTGTACAACCGCTGGCGCTACGGGTTCGACCGTTTCAACGGCACCAAGTCTGGCGGGCTCCTGACGCCGCAACAGTACTTCGTACGGCTGGCGACGCGCGACGTGCGCTGGGTCGTGGGCTACCAGGACACCCAACCGGACGGCGACAACACGTGCATGGCCAAGCTGCAAGGTGGAGCGGCGAGACGCGATCGAAACCTCAGCTGGTGGCGATACATCAACATGCTCGCCGGCACGAATCAGGACCTGACCGGTTTTCCCGGTGCGCTTCCCGGTATGGTCTCGTGGGGAGGCTTGACCAAGAACGTGCTGAACCACACACTGACCGTGGTGTTCGATGCGGACCATAATGCGGAGAAGGTGTACTCGAGCCTGGAGGGCAGTTCGGCCGTGTTTGACGATTCGCAGAATGTGCAATTGGGCTGGAGACCGCCAGGTTGGAAGAACGTTACCAGCTTGAACCACTCGACGTCGAACATGACTTCCGCGTCCTCGACTTCTGCGTCGTCGTTGTCGTCGTCGTCGTCGACACCGATGGTAATTACTCAGCTCAATGTGGTGATGTTGACGGTGCTTGCATCTCTCGTCGCCGTCGGTTCCTTTGCCTTGATATAGATAGGATAGATCATTGTTTTTTGTACAGTATGCTTTTCGACCAAGGGAATTTGGGATCCCACTTCTGTCAAACAGCGTCATCGTTTCACGGACAGTCACTCTTTGTATTTAGATGGTCGTGCATCGACATGTCAACTCGCCTTCTTTGGATCTCTGTTGCTGCAGTGCGTGTGCTTGCGAGAAGGACGGAAAGACGCCCACTTCGAGTTTACTGTACGGGCGCGCGCTGCGAGCCGTGCAACTCGTCGCTACCACCCTGTTCCATCAAGCTGGCCGTTTCCCATTTCGCCAGCCACTTGCCCGACGAGTAGGTGACGTTCACAAAGGATCTCTACAGGAACACTCCCGAGTCTATCCCAGACCTTCTGCACCGAGCAAGGTTTCGTGAGGAAGTATTGGGTTCATCGAACGAGCATTCTCATTACACGGACGCGGCCGGGAATGCGCGAGGCAAATGAAGCGAGCCCAGACAGGATGTGTTGCACAAACAGGCCCAGGCGAAACAAGGGTCGGAAAAGGTCGCGTTCCGATGCTTCCGATGTCATCAAGTCGGTCATTACATCAGGAATTGCGACAAGGCCCCAACTGTACACGAGCTGGAAAGGAGGAGGGAGAAAAGGCTGGAGAAACAGGCTGCACGTCGAGAGCGAGAGTCTTCTACTTGAACTCTGTAAAGCTCCTTTTCTGGCGCACTGCGGTCGATGATTGTCGACGCGAGCCACCAGCGTCAGTCTATTGACGGAGCGCCAGCAGCAGCGACGAGTCACCAGAGGGAAGAAAGTGTCAGCCAGGCTGCGATCCGTCAATAGCATTGAGCGACCTCCACGATACCGATGCATATGTGGCTCGCTCGATATCTGAAGTTCATCTTGCGAAGCAAACCTTGGTGCGTGGGGCTTGAGCGTATTGAGCTGCCTGCGCACGGCAACCCGCTTTGCCGTGCGCTTGTTTTCCTTGCGCTCTCGCTATCAATAAAGTTAAGACGATAGGTGGTGACGCATCGAACGGCTCGGCCTCCCTGGAGGCTGGGATTTGCTCCACCTTCCGCCACGTGCGAGTCCAAGCCCTCTTGCATCCTTTCATGCGATACCACTCCACCCAAAGCTGAAGGTTCCGGTAACGAAGATGCCGGAGGCTCACGAGCGTAGGAGGTTTTGAGCGGGCCTTCGAATTGCGCTGTTCCAAATTTGGATGAAAAGGGTATCCGGGGTTTCGAACACAATCGCCAAGCCTGGCAGCGTGAGGGCAGAGAGAGATCGGAGTTGAAGGACAAGAGCAGAAGAATGGGGTGGTGTATGGAGCTCCGACCTAACTCGACACTGGATATGGTTTTGCCAGATGCTTGCGGTAGCGAGAAAGCTGCTTCGATTGCGGGGCAACACTTTTTCCGACGAGAGGGTTCGGTTATGGTGTGTGCCTGAGTTCTTGGCTGTGTTTGCCTGCACACGCGCTGTGTAGCCTCTTTCGAAACAACTCAGAGCAGTGTACGCTTTCGTTCTCGGTGCAGTGAGGCCAGCGCCATTAGTTGCGGAAGCTGAGCTATGGATCGCATGAACATCTCGACCGATACCAGAGACTGCAGTCGGGTAAAGCAGTGAAGAGGGACGGTGACTCGCCAAGAACTTTTGGTTTCGCCTTACCCCGCACATCCAAGAGAAGGCTGCACCTCGTTGCGATTCCGCGCTGCAAGAAGCAGGCTATCGATCGTGTGGCATGGATAGTGGCGTCACTCTGAGCTGCACGCCCGCCCCCCACGCGCATTGGAAAGGCCCCTGCCTGCTCTCTGCAAATCGATATACCATCCCGAAGGAAAAAAAGGTCTGATGTGTCTGGACCTTGTGCAGAGAAGGCCTCCGCGCACCCTGCAAGTTGCACATATCACTGGTTTCCGAGGCTCTCATGGTCGTAGCTGTTTTGTGCTTAGAGAGAAACCATCGGTTCCGGACCTCGTTGTTTGGATTGGCAAGGGGGGTTTTTGTTTGATCACCGAGCAGGATCGCCTCGACAAACCACTGCGTCTCCACATCTGAATCACAACAGCATCACAGCTGAGCTCCGATGTTGGGTTGTCGACCAAGACGGTTTTTGACGTTGACCCGCATCTCAGAGTCGTTATGTGTTCGTACACCAAGGGTTGCTGCCAAGAACTCCGCCTGCGTTCGGGGTAAGCAGCGCACCGCATCGCCAGCGATAGCGACCGAGTGCGTTTGGGGGTTGTGTTGGAGCAGGGCAGAACAGCCGTTGATTCATTTCGAGTCCCCGCCTGTCGAGTTGCAGCCTCCTGTTCTTGGCACGCGGGCTGGCTGGCTCGCTCGCTCGCTGGAGCCAAGGTGAGGGAGCAACGCAGCATCGCAGCATCCTCGCAGCGGAGAGCGAAACTGAATTCCATTTCGGAATTTGGAGCCTCGTGGCAAAAGAGAATCGACTGAATTTGTGGGGTAGAAACTCCAAGCGAGCCCTGACCAAGCAAGACAGGCCAGATGCGTCCAACTGTCCGGTTGTGCGTCGCATAGTTCAGCGAGATAGGGCTAGATCTCCGTCTCTCTGTGCGCCTCCCCGGACGCCTTTTGTTCGCGCTCTCCTCGCAGAGACATCAAAGTCTTGGCGCTGACGGTTGATGGCTTGCAAGCGGCGAGCGTCTCTGCTCGTATGCCTCCTTGTTCCTTTTGTGGTAGTTATTCCGCCTCGACCCCACTTTACGACTTGGGCCAAAATGAATGACTAAGGTCGAGGCCGTCGTAATCCTCGCTTCCTCCTAGAATCCGAGTCCACCCAGCTGCTACCAAGGACAAAACGCCAGGCACCGCCTCTCTTTGCAGATGGTAAACCTTCACATGACCTTGCTCGCAAGCCTTGTCCAATCGTCGGCCATAGCAAGGCACCGGAGCATGCTTGGCCCCAATGCTTCGTCCCTTGTTGGGCTTCGTCGGTACACAGCTTGTCTTCCCTAGGACAGCACCCACGCGAGTGGCACATGGCGAGCCCGCAGTTGAAGGCGTGCGGTCTACATTTGCGTGGGTCAACTGCTGCTGTTCCGCCTGGAGATCGCCTGTGGGCAAAAGTGTGTGACGTGCGCATATGCACCCCGCACGCAGAGTCGAGGTGATAGCAGGCGCATGATGTGTTTCTGAACAACTCGACTCGACTTGCGGAGGCTCTCTCGATGCTGCCCCGCCTCGGTGTTGCCGTGAGCTGGTTATGCGACTGCGCATTGTGCGATAACAGGCGCCGCCTGTCGAATATAAAAGGTCGGCGCCTCTCCATCTCGGCGCCCCTTTCTCCTCATCCTCTCCTTGAACAGCGCCCCTCTTCCATCCCTTTTCCCTCTCCGCCCTTATATTACCCAACATGTCGGCCGCTGATAAGCGCGACCGTTCCGGCTCCCTCCATTCAGAGGAGAAGGAGGTGCTCGGCTACCCCATCGAGGCGCAGACACTCTCCAAGGGCACGGGTGTGTCGCACGATGCCGAAGCCAACCAGATCACCGAAGACATCAACTCGGGCTTTGACGAAGCCGAGGTGAAGCGCGTTCGCAGAAAGATCGACCGGCGTCTGTTGCCGATTCTGGGTGCGCTCTACTCGATCGCGCTGATCGACCGAACCAACCTGTCGGCGGCTCGTATTGCGGGCGCCGGTAGGGAGCTCAAGCTGACGGCGGGTACCAACTACAGTGTCCCGCTGCTCATGTTCTTCGTTCCGTACATCCTTCTCGAGATGCCTTCCAACTTGCTGCTGCGAAAGATCGGCGCAGCTAGGCAGCTGTCGTTCCTTGCGTTCTGCTGGGGTGTGGTCATGCTCGGTCAAGGGTTCGTCCACTCATGGCAAACGTTGACTGTCACCCGAGCTCTGATCGGTGCTTTCGAAGCTGGGTTCTTCCCGGCGTGCGTCTGGCTCATCTCGACGTGGTACGTTCGCCGGGAGTCGCAGGTCCGCATGTCGGCCTTCTACCTGATCTCGGTCGGTGTCTCGGGTTTCTCCAACATTCTCGCGTACGCCATGTCGCTCATCAAGGTGCCTGATCGCACGTTCTTGGGTTGGCGCTGGATTTTCATAATCGAAGGACTGGCCACTGTCGTTCTCGCAGTGATTGCCTACTTTGTCATCCTCGACTTCCCCGACAAGGCTGCCGAAAAGGGATTCCTGACGATTGCGGAGCGAGATATGATTTTGACGCGTATTCAGCGCGACCGAGGTGATGCTAAACCGGACGCGCTCACTTGGGCCAAAGCCGTCAGATACGCCAAGGACATCAAGGTGTGGCTCTACGGCCTCATGTTCATGTGCACCACCATGCCTACGTATGCATTCGCCTACTTTTTGCCTGTCATCCTACGAGGACTCGGGTATTCGGTCAAGGACTCGTTCCTTCTTGGAGCTGCGCCTTACTGTGTTGCGATGGTTGGAGCGTTTGGAACGGCGGTTGTTTCGGACCGTTTCTTTGTCCGAATGCCGATTCTGATCGCGCAGTGCCTGCTGACGATTGCGGGATTGGGGATGCTCTTCGTGACCAAGCAGCGCCACGTGCAGCTTGCGGGATGCTTCCTGGGCGTTTGGGGAGCCAACGCCAACATCCCGTTCGTGCTCAACTTCTCGCAGAACAACGTGGCGGGACAGAGCAAGAAGTCGTTTACGTCGGTGATCGTCATCATGTTCGGTGGTGTCGGAGGCATCTTTGCCTCGCTGGCTTACAACGAGACGGACGCGCCTCTGTACCGCAAGGGCCTGTACGCCACCCTTGCTTGCCAAGCGTTCAACGTTGTTTGCGCTGTGGGCTTCACGCTGTACTTCTACGCTGCCAACAAGAAGATCCGCGCCGGTCGCAAGGTGGTGGACGACCGCCCTGGTTTCACGTACACCATCTAAACGGTGGGTGTCATGGTCATTCTGCCTCGCTCTGCCTTGCCATACCAGGTTTTAGTTTCTCTTTCTGTTGATGTATCTCTTCCATCCACTTCCCTTGTTCGTCACGAGCCTTGTGCTATACGACCGTCGTCGTACTTAGGAGGCTGGTTGGTATAGATGCTTGTATGGATGTATTTTTGGGCGCTCCCGTTTCTGCGAGACAATGTCAGACTTTACAGCACGACTCGAGAGTGCGTGTGCCCTGTGTCTCATGAGACTTTTTCGAAAGCGCGGCTGAGTTGCAATGTGAGGATAGAGCGACAGAGTGACAAGGTGACAGAGTGATAGGGTTACAGAATGACAGAGCGACATCAAGAACGCCTCGACTGCCGAGCAAAGACTGCCGAGCAAAGCCACTCGAACGTATCGGGAGGGCAGCCCGTCGGATCCGCCGGGACAGCAGCGGGTCGCGCGTGCCACGGCAAGGTAAAGCAAGAAACCACTCGGCCTTGTCATATGAACGGAACATTCCCCGTCGGTGGCTTGACGGCGGGTCAAGCCTTGACCGGGGCGATCCCGACATGCCGTGTCGGGATCGCCGAGGCCGAGTGTTGAGTATCGAGACAGTCGGGCTTCGAGCAAAGACCCTTGCTCCCGATTTTCGTAACCCATAGCCAAAGTCATCGAGATTAGATAGAGGTGGGCGGGCGCGGCTATCGCGGCTAGCGTGCTGCACGGCGTTGATTCAGTTGAGCAGCTCGATGGAGATGACAATCGCAATCAGAGCAGGACTCCGGTTCGATGGGTTCGCTCGTCTGCTTGTTGAAGCGATCCTTATCTGGCAGGGGACGCTTAGATTGCCTGTCATGGTCGATCCGAACGTCACTCGAGATGCCCGGTTTGCTCATATGAAGAGCAAGAGCTGGCCTTGTGTGGGTTTGTGGAATGCATATGCAGCGCATAAAAGACGCGGCCCATTCTTTCATTATCGTGCCGCGTAGCTTGGCTGTATGCCGCTGCTGTCGGGCCGGTCTCCTCCCGTAGCGATATGGACAGATAGTGGCGGCTCAAGGTGGCCTGGTCGTGCGACATGACACGGTTGACGTCGAGAATGGCCTCCCTTGTTTCACATTGAAAGCATCCCGACGAGGCTAGGAGCGGCCCTGTTGCAGCATGCCAAGAGACCCGTGATATGCTACCTACCCACTCTCAAATGAAAGCGGACCGGCTGCATTTCGAGCCTATTATCAAGCATTCCGACCCTGCCAGAGAGAACAAGGACGGTTTCGCGCCGCGCTTTCATGCCACTGTGGCTCTGCAGCCTCCTAAATCGTTTTCGGGTTGGATATTTTTCCCACCCTGCATTGGTGTAGCTGCTGCTTGCTGCTTGCTGCTTGCTGCTTGCTGCTGCTTGAACAGGTGATTTGGATTTATGCAAAAAATTGGTAATTTTCTGGCGGGTATTGGTCAGGTCGCAAGTCCGACCGCGAGCCAAGCGAGGCGAGTCAATTATCAGCCAACACGGCAGTGTCGCAGCTCGGTCTCGGTCTGCGTCCAAAGCTACCACCGCCCAGTGACACACTTGTTTGTCAACCAACACCATCGTCGGTCGTCGCTGCAAGTCGTCGTCGCCGTCGTCGTTCTCACCACTATCCTTTATATACCGCTGTCTATCTCTTGCTCGTTTCACCGCACCATCCGAGTCGGTCTCTGTGCGGCATCTTCGCTCTTGCTTACAGTCCCCTGATTTCGATACCCACACCTGCTACACTTGGCTGCACTTGGATCCGATAGCAAGATTATCGACGCACGCACACCACGTCAGCACGTCTTCCACCTTAGTTACACACTCTCGACACTATGTCTACTCCCGGAAACTCCACTCTTCGCAAGAAGAGAAAGATTGCCGTGCTGGGCTCTCGTTCCGTCGGTAAGTGGAGCGATTGGGTTGCTTTTGTCGTCGACTTTGACGTCTCTCTTTGCTGACCATCTCTCCGCTACTCGTTGCATCACAGGCAAGTCGTCGCTGATCGTGCGATACGTCGAGGACGCCTTTGTCGACTCGTACTACCCCACCATTGAAAACATCTTCCAAAAGACCATCACGCACAAGGGCCAGGAATATGACTGCGACATCATCGACACGGCAGGTCAGGACGAATACTCGATCCTCAACTCGAAACACGCCATCGGCATCCACGGCTACATGCTCGTCTACAGCATCGCATCGCGCAACAGCTTCGACATGGTCCAGACCGTCTACGACAAGATCCTCAACTACACCGGCACCGAGTCCGTCCCCTGCGTCATCGTGGGGCAGAAGAGCGATCTGCACGTACAGAGACAGGTCTCTGAGGCCGAGGGCAAGCAGCTTGCTGCTGAACTCAAGGCGGCTTGGATCGAGGTCAGCGCACGACACAACGCCAACGTCGCAAAGGCGTTCGAGGCCATGCTGGGCGAGACCGACAAGGGCACACAGGACGGCGGGCCCGAACCACAACCGAGCAAGTGCATCGTCATGTGAACCCGTGCAGCTCTTTTGTCCGCATTCGATTCGCTCTTTCTCCTTGTCGCTCTCTCGACTGCTCTTTCGTTCGTTGGCCCCCTCCGGATCCTCGGTCATGTTCTTTTAGTACTTTCCCACCTAATTCCACCACGCTGTTACGTGCGTGCACACATCAACCATCGCAATACAAGTCTCTGCCTTCAGCCTTTCATTCCGGATGGGTTATGGGTATATCATTGAGTGGACAGCTTGATTAGGGAAGCTGCGGGCCCAGAGCGCCGTTTTTGCCCACGCCGCTGAGCAAGACGTGGTCGCCTCGCGAGCGTGCAGCTTTCTGCCAATAGTCGAGGGCTTGTGTTGCAGATGCTAGGCTTGGGTGGTCAGATGTTTCGCTGGGATTAAGTTCTGTGAAGATGTCATCCCAGTGTGAGCCTAGAACGCGATCGTTAAAGTGCGAGAGCTGTGGCCGGGGTGCTCTGCGCTTCTTCTGGACGGGGGTTGGGGTGATCGACTTGTCTTGTGATGCGGGACTTGGTGACGCAGGTGGCTCGGGAGGTGCTGAAGTCGGCAAATCGATCGGAGTCGTTTGCGATCCAAGTGCCGGGTCCGTTGTGCTTGGTGGAATAGCATCAGAGGACGAGGATTCGGTCGCACGCTTTGCGATGCGAGTGCGTCTTTGTTCGGATTTTTGCTTCCTCGACAGTGTTGCAGTGGGAGCCTTTGGAAGAGATTCGGAGTGCCGCAGCAGTTGCTTTTTGATTGAAGCAGCTCTTCGCCTTTGCCTCTGCGAGACTTTGTTTGTGTCCTTCTTGGCGCCTGCTCTTGCTTTCTCAATGTCATCTCCTCCATCCTGATCTACCTCTTTTGCCTGTTGAGCTGCTCCTTCTGACTGCAGCTCTGGAATCAGATTAGGCGCAGGTCTCCTCGATATCGTTCCGCACACCGCACACCTCGATTTGATGACGTGATCGTGCGGACCACTGGCTCTGTTCCGAACACTCGCCGTCAAACCGTGGATCAAGACAGTATCGCACGTGGCGCACGAAGCTCTCTTGACGCCCGTATCGAGCCGAATCACCGCTTTCCGCGAGAGCGTCTTTGCTGACCTCACCGTGTCGGCTTGCAACCTGCATGCTGTATCGCTCGAGCGTGCATTCGACGACGACGACGAGGCCGACACAGCTGCATAGTACGAAGCGACGTGGTCAAGGTGGTTGAGCGTGTGGTGGTGCTCTGGATGTGTGATGGATTTGGGTGCGATCCACGTCGGGCTTGCTTTGGGAGCGGAAGTGGGTTTGGAGGATGGGGCGCCGGCTGGGGCGCCGCCTTTGGGCTGCTTGCCCTTTTGCTGCGGGTTTGGGCCTTTTGGCGGCATGATACGAGGCCCTTCTGATCGGATCCTATAGCCTCATTGGTGGTGAGCGTGATATGCAGGTCGACGACGATTGTCAGGATGGTCATGGGGACTCAGGAAGCTTTCAGGTCAAAACTCTCAAAACAATAGCTCACCGAACAGACAGGGTCCACACTAGTCATGAGCCGAAAAAAACTGCATTGACGGGGACTCGAACCCCGGTCGAGTCGAATCGGTAGTCACGCCTTGTGCAGGCGATGAGTGGCAACGACTCATGATACCCCTACACTATCAATGCTTGTATGATGCTCGCGAGCTTGTTTGCGTATATACCGTAGTTTCTAAAACCCTATCTTGCCAACCATGGGTCTGTGTCGTCATTACCCTCGAAACCGGAAGGCTGTGCTATTGTGAGTTGAGCGAAACGGATGGTCATGGCGATGTCCAAACGGAACATCTGTCGACTCTCACGCGAACATTCTCTGCTGCTCCCGGTTGCGAGAGTGGACTTAGACCAAGACGGGAAGTCCCCGAAGCGACATGTTGCAGCCTGAAACAAGATGAGCTTGGATCGGAGCAGACCACACGACCAGCGTCTGCTTTGAGGCAAGACTTGAGGGCGCGTTAACTAGGAACGGCGTTGCCCACGATTCTGCAGCCTCGGCAAGTTCGGTTTGCCGGAGGGCCTTGTAAGTACTTTTACACTAAACAAGGCCGGCTGCTCCTCACCGTGGTGGCGGCAAAAGACACATACTGAATACTGCAACTCGGCTAGAGAGAGCCATGCTCTAAATCGCAAGCCGGCAGGAACCCGCCTTCTTGTCGCCGATCGGCTTGGCAGACACAGCCCGGCCCAAAACACGCGATCAATGTATGCTTGTTTGTGAGTGCCGAGCTAACTTGGTCGGCCACGCCTGCCATGCCATGCTGCGCATCGTCTCTGCCGCTGATCATCAGATGTGAGCAAGCACCGCCTCCAAGGCATGAGTGGTGTGGAGCTGGCATTGACGCAGAGAACGCCTTTGCTAGAGCGGTGCAGCCACTGTTGCGGCATACTGTATCTGCAAAATTTCCGTTCCAGGCACGCCCCCGCTGCGCTGATTCTTTCTATCGTCGTCGTCGGGCGCTGCAACAGAGTGGACGCTTGGATCCATAACAAAGGGAAGACGACCAAAACCCGATTCAAAAGAGGAGCGGAAGAGCCAAGCCGGGTTTGCGTGGCTCGAAATTGCGATTTGATGCACGGCACTATGCAAAGGCACCGAGTGTGACAGCAGAAGAGAGAGGCGAAAATCAAGCGTAAAATTTAAAGCTCTGCTGGCCGGCTTGGCTTTTTGCATGTCTCCCCGCGCTCTGTTTTCTTTCACTGCATCCAGCCAGGCTCACTACCAATTGCAACAGTAGCCAGCCCTGTGTGACTTTTGAAAAGCGGACACACACATAGGCAACTTTCACCTGTGCAAGTCACACTTCTCCATCGCATTCCTGTATCTATCACAACTACACCACCATCATCCACCTTATTTTCCTCCCCTTCCACCGCCCCACTCCCACCTCATCCACGCCCGGCTCGTTCCATTCTCATTTGTTTTGGCGACACTTCCGCTCCTTGCCCACAGCTCACCCACCGTTCTCATCCACGTCTTTGAGGAAACCTCCTCGTCCTCGGTCTCGATTCGGTTTCATCTTGGTTATCCACTCTTCCACCGACGCACCGCCGCATACACGAACCTTCGATCGCACGTACCTGTGCAACAGCACCCCAAGCCAATGGAACCGTCATCGCGATCCACTTGATCCCTCAATTGACGCACTGCGTTCACCTCTTCTGGTTCAAGTACCACGCTGCATCTTCCCTTCTCAAACATGACGGCTTCCGCTACTCCACTGCAGCCCATCATCGTGGACAAGGTACCTCTCGCATCTGCGCAGCCCATCTCGGCTACCTCGGTCCCATCGCCTTCCTCAGCAGCTGCCCGTCCAACCTCGAATGCACACTCGCCTAGCGCCATGATGGATGCCGTCACCGCCGCTGCTGCTATGGGCGCCCTTCCCGCTGCCAACGGTCTTCCGGACGATCCCATCGAAGCTTCCACCGTATCGCGCCTCTTTCCTCATCCACCGGCTCCCGAACCGACCCCTTCTTCCACGCCGGCACATCTCACAGCCGCTTCCACGTCCGTCCCCGTGTCACCACGTCCAACTTCCCCACCCCGCACTCCCGCGGCTGCCCTCAGCCTCAAATCGGCTGCCTCGCCTTCCTCGCTCCTAGGCTCGCCTGTTTTGGAGCGTGCCAACCCAATGTCGCATGCAGGCGTTCATCCCGCCCATTTGGTACACAGCCTCCATCAGCACCAGCACCACCTTTCCGACACATCGTCCACACTCCCGCCACGTGCCAGCAGCAGCGGCTTCCGTTCGCCCGTCCGAGCCAGACAGCATGGCACTGCTTCACCCATCACCGCCACTGGCACTTCTCCACCCGGTGTAGCCGCAGCTCATGCTGTTCCATGGCATCACACCGACCTCCAGACACCCAACACGCCTCACACTCCGCATACTCCGCACTCGACACACTCGGCACACAGCCCAAGCATCTTTGAGCGCGACATTGAGCACCGCGATGCTAGCCACATCATGACCAAGCAAGAGGCCATGGACGTAGCCATCCCCAGCGTGCTCGACGATGCCGTCGAAGCCATAATCGAGGATGGCGCAGAGATCGAGGTCGTCGCCCCACAAAACCCGGCTCCGCCGCTGGCCCTCAGCTCTGCCGCACTCTCGGTTCACAGCGGCGCCAGCTCTCCCTCATTTGGCCTCGCTTCTTCCGCCTCGCCCCCGCTCTCGGCCTCGGGTATTCTTGATGCTCCTCCTGGCACCATGGCCGCACAGATCGCCGAAAAGCTCGCTCCTCGAGGCACCGCTCTCGACGATCCCAACAGCACACCAAGACGAGCAGCACACACGCCTCGTCGTCCTGGCTCTGACGTTGATAGCGCAGCCCACTCGATGCGTTCGCGTTCCCCGCAAGCTGCTCGAATGCACGACCTTGTCGACGGCGGCAGCCCAGTCCGATCGCGTGCTTCGGCCTCGCCCGCCCCCGGCTTGTCGCCTGTCTCGCTCGTCGCTGCCGTCTCGCAGGCGCAGCATTCTTCTTCGCTCCATGCGCCAGCAGCAAGCGGCTCCCCCATGCCCACCGCTACCGCTTTCCCATCGCTCCCCTTGCCTAACCCGTTCCGCTCCAGCTCGCCCAACCTCTCAGCCATGGCACTTCCTTCCCTTGCCGCCGGGGCGGATGCAGGCCGTCCAGCCACTTCGAGTGTCAGCATCGACGGCGCCATCATCTCGGGCACCGGAGTGGCCACGCTCGACCATAGTCTTGACACCATTGCCGACGTGCTCGTAGCGCACGATGCTGAGCAAGCAGCAAGCCCCTATGTGCCGCGATCCCCCGCACCTCCAAGTGTTTCGGGTACGAGCAGCCCGCATGTGGACAAGAGTCGAAGCGCGGGTGGTTCCGTGATTCGACAGCCTCAGCAACATCCCGGTATGGGTGCTGCTGCCGGTGCCAATCGAGCTGCTCCTCCGGGAACACTTGGATTGCCCCCGAGTGCCAGTGGATTGGGCGTGTTTAACACAGGAGAATCCCTTTTCCAAGCTCTCGCTTCGGGTTCGCCCTCGCCTTCGGCCGACAAGCGCAGACTCTCGTTCTTCTCGTACGCCGACATTCTCAACGAGAACAAGGGCGAGGTGATGGATCTCGAGGGTGTAGTCCGACACGCTGCTGAACGCGATGAACAGCAGCACGGCCTCTTTCACCCGCAGGCCCATGCTCATGGGTCTACCTACTCTCACGGTGCAGAGGCGGGCAACGGATTTGAGGCCTCCTTGTCGCAGCCGTCCATCATGCAGCAGCTAGGAGGAGCAGGTATGGCTAGATCCGTCAGCAGCAGCGCAGCCGCCAGTCCTCGAATGGCATCCGGAGCGAGGTCTGCTAGCGGCAACTCGAGTGCCGCAGCGGGTGGGTCTGGCGTTTACAATCCCGCAAGAATTGCGCTCAGCAATCGATTGGATTCGTTGCATTTGGCGACTAGTAATGCAGCCACTGCTGCTGCCGAAGCCAAGGCTCGCAAGGCCTCTTAGACTGAACATGCACTCATATACACTACATACACCCACAAAAGCGGGGCCATAGCCAAGTCTTCCGCACGGACAGTTTCTTCTTTTCGTCTTAGCTCTGTCACTGGTAGTCTTTTCTTCTTTCATGGGCATTCTGATTGTTCGTCTATGCTTGTTCTGATGGCGGTGTGCAAAGAGTGCGGATTGCAAGGTACGTCGGGCACGATGAGTCGTCGTCCACCAGAATGCTCTCTTACTGTCCACGGTCAGAGGCGGCACAGCCTTTTCCCTTTCGCTGAACTGCAACGCCGTTACCTTCTCCGCCCACTCGCGATGACACAGCGCTTACATTCGTTGCGGACGCCGTTAAGTACGTTGTGGAGTATTGTCGGAGATGATCTCTGAAACCGTGAAGAGAGTCACGCCGTTCTTTGCGTGGAGGACCGGCGAATGGGCCGTTCGGCGAGCCATTCCGAGCCACAGCTGGCACAGCCGCGATCGCAATGCAAACGCTTCCCTCCCGCGCTAAGATTGCTGTTCTGCACAGCTCGCTGGGGCGTGTGAAGAGTGACGATGGATGCACAATTTGACCGATGTCTGGGGTAACTAGTGGGCAATTGTGGTAGCACCGCGGTTAACTCGCGCCTTAAGCGAGCGCCGAGATATGTCCGTGCTTGCCGGAACAAACGTGTGCTTCCCAATGTCGATTCTGCGCACATGTGCACGGGATGCCCGATGTTGAACGCTCCGTCATGAGGCGGTTCAAGGCCTGAGTGAGTTGCGGAGACAATGTCTCATAGCAATGCTGATACGAGTGGGGGAGGCGGAGTTTCAAACGAAGCGCGGCTACGTTTTTCGACAGCTTGCGGGATCTGCACGGTCAGTAATGCACGTTGATCTCAGGTCTGGTGACCGACGGTTTGATTCGATCAAGCTTTGCACCGTGGAAGCTTCCCACGGTGGAAAAACGTCGTCGGCCTTGGGATGCCGAACCTCAAACTCGCTGTGCGCTTTTGTGTGTGTACTGCCGTCCGTGATTCGTGAGATGGATCAAGGTCGTTTGGAGAACACTTATAAGAACGGCCTTGCCGCTTGTCCCGGCTTGTGATGCCTGCCTTCCTCACCATCCACCAGCAAACTCAAACATGCGGCTCTTTCAGCTTCCAGCTCTGCTTTCGTTGAGCAGCCTTGGCACGGCTGTCCTCGCATCGCCCTCCACGACCTCGAAGCCAGACTTCACTCAACCTCCCATCGCCAACATCTCACTCTATCCGAACGGTTCGCTCTTCGACCACTGGCGTCCGCGTGCCCACTTCATCCACCCCTCTAATCAGCTAGGCGACCCCACCGCGTTCTGGCAAGACAAGGACGGTAAAGCGCACATCACGGCTCTCTACTCGTATCTCCGAGGCACGGGGAATTCGTCTCTGTCGACCTCTAGCTTTTCTGGATCGACAGGATTTCCTACAGTATGAGGATCTGTCGGGCTGGCAGAACCCGGTGCAGATGGGTGCCGGGAATGAAGTGGACTTCATCTCTGATTTCGACGGAAGCGTTGTCGCCGAGGGCTACAAGGGTTTGCCGACGTTGATCTGGACCAGCGTGAAGGGTCTTCCGATCTCCTGGACGATTCCGTACAAGGATGGCTACGAGTCGCAGGCGCTGGCCTACTCCAAAGACAATGGTGTCACATGGACGAAGCTCGACGGAGGCGCCAACGTACCCGTCATTCCGCGTCCTCCATACAGCGGCAACGTCGTCACAGGTTTCCGCGACCCTTATATCTTCCGCAACGCTCAGTTCGACCGTCTGCTCAACGTCTCCTCAGACGACAGTGCACAGCCGATGCACTACGTTTCGTTGTCGTCGGGACTGCATCCCGCACAGCCAGGTTTGCCGGGTGTACAATTCGATCACGCCGGTCCCCGCGTGTGGTTGTACAGACAGAGTCAACCGGGCGAGTGGCGAAACTGGACATTCTGTGGGCCGCTCTTGCAGTCGACTATCAACACGACTTTTGTCACGCCCGGCTCTGGGTGGGCTGCGACAGACTACAGCGATGGCAACAACTACGAGACAGGTCAGATCACCAATTTGGACTACAGCGGCGATTCGGGTGGTGCCAAGGGTACGGGGATGGCGTTCATTTCGTATGGCGCTGAGAGCAACCATACGCTTATGCTGTATCGTCTGGGCCATTGGGTGGGGAGCAAGGGTATAGAGTCGACACCGTCGCCTAACGCTACTCTGGCACCGGGTGTTGTGGGTGCGAAACACGGCGTGCACATGCAGACTGCGCTGGAGGGGGTGTTCGACTGGGGTCTGGCCTATGCCTGCATGGGGCTTCGGGACGGGTCGACGTCCAGATCGGCTCGCAGGATGGTGTACTGCTGGATCAAGGAAGCGTTCGCTAACCAGGATGCGACCAAATTTGTGCAGCAGTACATTTCCAGCTTGACCTTGCCCAGGCAAGTGTATGTGAAGCGCATACAGGGCGTGACCAACAACGAGCTGGTGTTGCAGAATGCTAGTTGGGCGATTCTCAATGCAACATCCAGCAACGAGGATAGGATCGAGACGATCCCAGTAGAGCAGTTCAAGGCGGCACAGAAGAAGGGGCAGAGGAACGAAACGGTCGATCTTGTCGTGTTGGGTATCAGCCCCGCAGACGAGCTTGTGGAGTTGCGTCAGAGAGCCAACGACACGTACCATGCTAAAAGGACGACAACTCTGAGTTCCGCCAACTTCTCCTCCTCGTCCAGGGAAACGTCGACGACGGTGCAAATTCGCAAAGGAGTCCCCTCCGGCGACAACGACACGCTTGTCGACGAGATCTTCGTCCCTCTCCCGCACTTCCCCGCCTCTCCACACTTTGAACTCAGCACAACAATCGACTTCCCCCTCACCTCGCTCCGCAACACGAGCTCCACCGACATTGCCGCAGGTATCTCGATCCTGCGCACCCCCAACTCAACGGAAGACATCGCGATCGTCTACCGCCCCTCGAACGAATCAGTCATCGTGCAAAAACGCACAGCTCTCGGGCCCGGATCCGTCCTCACCACGCCCGAAGCCGGCAAGCTGCGTCTCTGGCAGCTGGACACCGGCTTGGAGAGCTTGAACCTGCGCCTGTTCGTCGACGGCTCAGCGCTCGAGATCTACATCAACGACCGATTCGTGCTCACCACCCGAGCTTACTTCTGGTACCACGACGCAAGGCGGATCGGGTTCGTGTTGCAGATGCCCCATAACTCGTCAACCGAGGTCGAGGGTGAGGAGACGACGGTCAAGTTCCGAAACACGAGTTGGTGGGAAGGCCTGATCAACGCCTACCCCGCCCGACCGCAGGATAAGGCGCAGCTCATCAACCAGTCCATTGGCTATCCTGAGCCTGAGAACAACCCTAACGCCCAAGGCATCATCTACAATGGCACGGGCCCGGCTCCACCATTCCCCAACCTCGGATAGACAAACACCACGCACACACATCCAGTCTTCTGCCGACGACCTCCGTTGAACCGAATAAATACAATGCATTTGCAAACAACCAACCTATAATACAATCTATCCATGTAAACGCAGGAATCAGTAGCTGAACGGATATCCGTTATACACATTCGTCCAATTGCCAGTGAAACAAACGCGAACCCCATCTACCCATCGCGCCTCGTCCGGGTTGCTGTACGTGCCGATCGGAACGCCCTTCACAGTTTCAAAGAGATTCATGTTGAGATCGATAGTCGTCCAAGCATTTGCATCGCCAAAGATCGCCCTGTGCTCCTGGCCGTTCGGACCTCGAATTATGGCCTCGGCACCACACCAGTTCCTGGTCATACTCTGCCAGAGCGACTCGTTGACGCTGTGCGTAACCGGCACGTCTGAACCCACAGCCCTGGACATATTGAGTAGCGGAAGGGCGAAAATGGGCGAAGACTGATTGAACTGTGCACCGCACCACGTTGTCGTCTGTTGTTCCTTCCAATGCGGCTGAAAAGCGGTGGCCTGCAAAGTAAAGCATGTGCCAAAGGGGTTTCCTGGACTTGGGCCTGTTCCGTTCCAGAAAGGTGGTTCGATGGAAGGCGATGATGTTCCGAGTCTGTCGCGCAAGACGACCAGGGGTGGGATGACAGCGGCGCATACGCAGAGGAAGACGACGAGACACCAGAAGCCGCCTTTGCGGTGGAAGGGTCTCTTGGGCTGCACCAGCGGCTCATCAGAGAATCCGCAAGGCGTGCCTACTGAGCTGGAGTCTTCTTTGTAGCCCATGTCGCAGGAAGTGGCAGTGGAAATTGGTGGTGTCGATGAGATCGCTTCGAGCGCGCGTTGGAGTTGCGTTGGTGGTGCGAGAACTGAAGCGCAGATGTAGCAATGAAAAGTGGAGGGCAACAGAGACGAAGAAAGGTCGAGCAGCCAGTGAGTGCCCCGGTTTTAAATGCGAGAGCGAACGAGGGCAAGCTAAGCGCCGGGATGCTATGAGTGGGGTGTCGAGAGAGCAAATGCAGTGCGCGGGTGTTGATTCGAAGCTCGACTTGGCGAGAAAAGGCAAACACGGTATGCGATCTTGATGGAGGGAAGTGTGGAGCGATCAAGGTCGAGCGACGCCAAGGATCTTGGTATCGTATCGGAAAGAAGTGAGACCCTTGGGGGGGTTAATGGTCAAGGAGGGCTCGGGTTGACCATGCTAGCGGGGGCGGCGATGTATGAGCGGAGAGAGAGTTGTGTGTTGATGACGGCGTCGAGCGGTATTTCCTTTGGGTTGGTTATCAAAGTGAAATGAGCCTTTCCAAGGCGATACGCCAGAGCAAGAAGAAATACGGTAGAGCACAGCCTTCTCGCTAAGACATGTGCACTCGCGAACAAACACAAGAGCGCGATAAAGCCGGTTGCCCTGACCAAGCAGCTTGGCATAGGTTGCCTGCATCACCAGGAACCGAGCTGTTCACCGCTCAAGCCAGATGGAGCGTGGGATTTTCAGATTGGCGCGCACTGCTCCCGGGGCGAGTCAGGACCGACAACGCAATTTGTGCTGGCAGCTTTGGCAACTCTCGCACAAGTCAGCAGATCGTATGCTGACCCTAGCCGCGAGTCGACCTCACGCCACGTGGTGAATCGGGCGATGGAATCGACCAGTTGAACCCCGATTCTTGGTTGCTTGAGCATCGCAGACCTGCACTTCGATGTGCAGAGAAACGTCTCGAAGGCTTGAACGCCAAAGTATGCGCTTCCCGATCTGTGGCTTTAGATCGGACGAGTTTTTATACTCACTCAATCATCGGAGCGCCGCGACACGAGTCTCGAGCCACTTGCGATTCTGACGGTCAGGGCGCCTGCATCGTGCGTCATGATGCTGATTTTTGCGCTCACGGAACTCGTGATTTTTCCATCGACACCAATTGGCAACCCATCGTCTCTCAGGAGCAAGCTGGACTAGCAATGAGACCCTGAACAGTCGGAAGAGAAGGTGTGGGAGAAGCTGAGCGAACGGATGAGCCTGAGTTGGTTCTTCATCTCCGAAGGTCAAGCAACAGGCGTGATCTTCTTGGCTGCGTTCAAGCGTGTGACGACGAATCGCATCTTGCGTATCGGTGAATCAGCGCGTCGTTAGCAGACCTCCAGCCAGGCAGCCAGGACGCTCAGGCCATGTCGCCCACTCGGCTTGCCTTTCCGAGCCTGCTTTGCCTTGCCCTGCATCGGCTTGGCAGCCGAGCTAAGGCTCCACGCCCATCGCTTCCCGCGCTCCGCTCACGCTTGTGCCCCGTGTGTGACCGTCTGTCACCTTGTGGGTTGAGACAGTGGTCGAGCAACAGATTAAATAGCGCCCGCATTGTCCGCTGGCGCTTCATCTAACTTTCCCCTTCTTTCTCTCAGCATCCATCACCTCCGTTTTTCACAACCACTTTCCTCTTTTTTTATCTCTTTCAAAATGCCTTTCGTCATCGACCTCAAGGGACAGACCGTCGTCGTTACCGGTGGTAACCGTGGTATTGGTGAGTATAAGCAGAGGCGGGAGCAGAAGGCCTGAAGGCTGCTGCGGCTCTGCCGTTGTCCACGATGCTCTCGCAACGCAGATAATTGGCTGTCGGCTTCCCCGCCAGTAAAGAACATTCGACTGACAAACTCGTTACCTCGCCAAATTTGGTTCCTTTTCGCATTGACAGGCCTCGCCATCAGCGAAGCCGTCGCTGGCGCCGGTGCCAACGTGGCCATCTTCTACCGATCGCACCCCAAGGCGCAGGAAGCCGCCGAGGGAGTCGCCAAGAAGTTTGGCGTCAAGGTCAAGGCGTACCAGTGCGATGTCGGCGACGCTGACCTGGTCAAGAAGACGCTCAAGCAGGCGCAGGACGAGCTGGGACAGGTCACGGGACTCGTTGCCAATGCTGGTGTTTCCGTAGTCAAGCCCGCCGTCGAGCTCACCTCGGACGACTTCCGCTACGTCTACGACACCAACGTCTTGGGCGTGTTCAACACGGCCAAGGCGGTCGCACAGCTCTGGATCGAGAGCGGCTACAAGAAGGGCTCGATCGTCATCACGTCGTCCATGTCGTCCGAGATCTACAACCAGAAGGGCCTCAACGACCCCTTGACCCAGGTGTTTTACAACTCGTCCAAGGGCGCCGTTACCAACCTCGGCAGGTGTCTCGCTGCTGAGTGGGCCACGCACGGTATTCGCGTCAACATTCTGGAGCCCGGCTTCTGCAACACGGAGCAGACCAGCGGCATGGAGAAGGGCATCCGCGACTACCAGGCCGCGAGCATCCCCCTGGGCCGCTTCTCGGAGCCTCATGAGCAGGCCGAGCCTTGCGTGCTCTTGTTGAGCGACAAGTCGTCGTACATGACTGGTTCCGTTCTTCGCCCCGACGGCGGTTTCACCATCTGGTAAAAAAAAAACGAGCCCGCGACCGTTTTCTGAAATACCATTCATTGTCTTTTTGCGTTACGAGATGTCTGTGCTGACCGTGTGGGTGGGCATTGGAAAGAGAGGAGGCTCAGGAGGGTAGCATGCTCAGGAGGGTGAGGGAAGAGATCAGAGGTGTGAAGGAGAAAAAAGAAGAGTTGATTCACTTGGCCTACACGACGAGAAGGAAGCTTCAAGTGAAAGACACGTTTCGATTGGGCGCAAGGCCAAGAAAGAGTACACAGGTGACTGGAAACAAAAAAAGGCGACTGCGAGTGTCGAAACTACTTGCATCGAGCATGAACGATAGCCGCACCGTGCTCGTCGTACTCCTGTTTCGAGATCCAGAGCTGGTGGAACGTGCCCAGACTGGCCAAGATGCTGCCGCCGAGCCAGGACGAGTGTCTGCGTTCAGTCGTGTTACCGGGCGAATGAATTTTGACCTTCTGATTGGGAGCTCTGACGCCCAGCTCGTAGCTCAGTCGATCCGAGAGACCAGGGATGAGCGAGCTGCCACCGACGAGCACGATGTTGCCAAACAGCGACGGACGAGAGTCAACATCCACAGCGTGGATCGAGGAGAGCACCATATCGGCCAAGCCCACAGCTGCCTTCCCACCGCCGATGGATGCTGCTTGCTCGCCACCACCGCCAAGACCGTTCGTAGCATCGCCAGACGAAGCGGAAGGAGTGGAGGATGGGTGCAGTACGGGACCAAAGCTCTCGCTCGACGAAACGCCGTTCCAGAGCGATGGGGTGAACAGCAATTCAGGCGCCTTGAGTCGCTCGACGCCAAAAGCATCATTGTATCCATCGGGGAACTCGTACATGCGTCCACTTCGGAACTGCGCCTGCTGATCGTCCCAGGGCACCTCCAACACCTGTGCTACGCTCTCCTTGAAATCGTTGACGACGCGGTTGACGTGGTACTGCTTGAACGACGCCGTTGCTCCCTGCACGCGGTCTTGTCTGAGGACAGCATCCGCCGCAGCACCAGGATCAACCGAGCTTCTGCTCTTGATGAGATACTGCGGTGTGACACCGCCGAAAGCGGATCCTCTTCCGTGATGCAAGCTGTACAGAAGCGCACGGTTGATGGCGTCACCACCGTTGTTGTGCCTGTGGATGCCCTTCCTAAGAATGAAGCCGTCGACGATGGGGATGGTGGATACACTGGTGCTGCCGACATCGATGACCAGGCTGCTCGGCTTGCCCGCTGCAAAGCTGCTCAACACGGAGCGGTTGGCCAGATAAAAAGCGGGACTGCCGAGTGTCTCGAAGGCCAACTCGGTGAGCTTCTCCCTCGACTCGCGTGCGTTCCATGCAGGTTCGGTGAGCAGCAGAGGGTGTTCGCGTGCATCGCACGACAACGAGTCGAGACCAAACGAGCACAGCTGTGCAAAAGCGGAAGCATCGGCGAGGATGCCATCGTCGTCAAAGATGGGTGCGATGTCCAGGTTGGGTCGGTAGAGATTGAGGTCGTTGTCGCCAACAAAGCGGCGACGTTTCTTTTCGCGGTCGACGGAGAAGCGCAACGTTTTGCTGGCAGATTTGGCGCGCGACTGTTTGAGACGGTAGTCGGAGGCTTCCTCGGTGGCAGCGCCGCCGTTGCCGTTGGATGTGGACGCAGCTTCGCCATCGGCCATAGCCTCGTCACCATCGGCAGGTGCTGCAGCGCAAGATGTGGAAGCAGCGAAAGCGGCTTGCGATTCGAGCTCGGCGATAGCTTCGTCGGTGATGGAGGTGTGACCGTAGTATGAGGGAACCACTACTCGAGGTGCATCCTCTCCTGCCCAACCGACACGGCTGGAAGAGTGGCCGGCATCGATGACGAGCGCGTTGATCTCGTCTCCACCGTATACACCTGGCATTGTGAATTACGTGTTGCTCCGCTTCTTGACCAATGGCGCTGGTGAATGACGAAGGAATGTGTTGTTTGTTAGCTGAAGGAGCAGGATTGGCAAAGGAGCGAAGACGAGGATGAGATGTCAAGAGCAAAAAGTCGCTGGATGGCTCAAGCTCACCTTTGCGCAACTCGCTCTCAGTCTCGCGACGCGAAATGGAAATGGCCTCTTCTTCCATCCGGCCGAGAAGAGCACGACTCCACCAAAAAATCATTGTCTTTTTGCTGCTGCAACAAAAATTTGGAAAACCTGGAAAGGAAAGAAAATTGCTTTCTTCTCGACGTTGAACCCTGATTGACTTGCTTTGAGGCTCTCGTAGAAACACGCTGTCCTCCTTATTCCGCCATACCACTTTACTTGCCGACACTCTCTCACAGTCACAGAAAAGTGCGACCTGGTACCAGAGATGGCTCGCCCGTCCGCTTCCAGCTCAGCGTCGGCTTCGTCCTCCCGCAACGGTACAGCAAAGAGGAAGCGCAACTTGCCGGCGACTGCCACCGCCACCACCACAAAAACCCCGACCGCAACCAAGGGCAAGTCAAAGGCAAAGGCACTTGAACTCGACCTTGGCGAGTCGGACGACAATGAGCAGGCCGAGCTTGATCCGGCTTCCGACGATGCAGAGGAAGATGCATCTGGTGACGTTTCCGACGATGACGAGCAAGACGAGTTCCCAGAGATCGATCTCGAAGCTAGCGACGACGAAGATGCACCCGATGCCGAGGACGATCAAGAGGAAGCAGACGCAGAATCAGAAGAACTTCGCGACAGTCAAGCGGAAGAGGACGACTCATCCGAACAAGGCTACAACTCGTCCGACATCGACAACTCCGACTTTGACGACGATGCCGATGAGGGCCATCTCGCTTACGACTCTGCAGACGAGGATGAGCGTGCCTCTGCCTTTGCCGCTCGCAGCGATGCCTCGCAAACCAGCATCGACGAAGAACTCTCGCGCATGATGTCGCGCTACTCCTCCAAGCCCGACGAACACTCCGGCTCGCTCTCCGCCACTAACAAGCTCGGCGTCCCGCGTGCCCAAGCAGCACAAGCCTTCGACCTGCGCACGCGCAACCCCGACGGCTCAGCCAAAGGCGTCTTCAAGCGCAGCGAGATCACGGGAGAGATGAAGCGTGTCTACCCGGAGATCAACGCCGAATACGACTCGGACAGCAGCACAGAAGAGGCCGAAAACAGAATCGGCAACGTGCCCCTCGAGTGGTACGACGATCTCCCGCACATCGGCTACGACATCAATGGACGCAAAGTTATGAAGCCAGCGACCAAGGACGAGCTCGAGAGGTTCCTCGATACCGTCGACGGCGATGGCGAGGCGTGGTTCTCTGCTCGCGACAACTCGACGGGCAAGGATGTCCGCCTTACCGACGAGGAGCTCGCCATCATCCGCAAGCTGCAGAACGCCGAGATTCCAGACGACGCCTACGACCCGTACGAAGACTACGTTGACTGGTTCACCGGCGAGGACAAAGTTATGCAGACCGCGCTCACGGGTCGACCCGAGCCCAAATCGCGCTTCGTGCCCAGTAAGTGGGAGCACAAGAAGGTCATGAAGATCGTCCGCGCTATCCGCGAAGGTAGAATCGTGCCCGGTGCAGCTGCCAACAAGGACACCAAGCCCAAGTTCTACAACATCTGGGCCGATGCCGACGAGAACGACGCACGCAGTCCGTGGGCTGTGATGGCCGCGCCCAAGCTCCCCCTCCCCGGTCACGCCGAATCGTACAACCCACCAGCAGAGTATCTCTTCAACGAGCAGGAGCAGAAGGAGTGGCAGGAGGCTGACCCGGAGGATCGCAAACAGAACTACCTGCCTACCAAGCACGATTCGCTGCGTCGCGTGGGCGCATACCAGAATTTTGTGCAGGAACGCTTCGAGCGATGTCTCGATTTGTATCTCGCGCCGAGGATGATGCGCAAGAAGCTCGACATCCACAATCCGGAGAACCTGCTGCCCAAACTACCGTCGCCGAAAGAGCTCAGGCCGTTCCCGACCACGACCAGCGTGGTCTATGCCCATCCGGACGGCGGCAGGGTGCGATGTCTCTCGGTCGATCCGACGGGCAACTGGCTTGTCACGGGTGGCGACGACGGAAGAGCAAGGCTGTGGGATGTAGCCATTGGAAGGTGCACGGCCTCGTGGGATGTGTGTGAAGGCATGCCCAAAGCGGAACGTTCGGCGGTGCACTCAATTGCCTGGTGCCCGACCAAGAACTACTCGCTCTTCGCCGCCGCCGTCCACGGCCGCGTTGCTATCATCGCCCCGCCGCAGACGCAAAACTATGCAAAGACGTCGGCCAACGCGCTTTCTTCCAAGGCTGCTCCTTCGTCGAGCGGTGCAACGGCCACGTCGACGGCTTCGTTCCTCTACGCCACTTCGGCTGCGGCGACGTCAATGCCCGCCAAACCGGACGCGCGCGCCCCCGTTGCCTGGACCCGTCCGTCGGAACCGGAACGTCGTGCCGGAGTCGCTATGCATCTCAACATCACCTCTAGCTCCGCCAATAACCTCAAGACAGTCGTGTGGCACAACAAGGGCGACTACTTCGCCACCGTTTGTCCGGACGCCGCTGCAGGCTCTGCAGGGCTGCTCATCCACCAGCTGTCGAAACACCGATCGCAGTCGCCCTTCCGCAAGGCATCCAAGGGCTCGTCGGTGCAGAAGATCGTGTTCCACCCAACCAAACCGTGGGTGTTTGTCGCCACGCAACGCTACATCCGCGTGTACGACCTCATGGCTCAGTCGCTCGTCAAGACGCTCCAGTCCGGCTTCAAGTGGATCTCGACGCTCGACGTGCATCCGTCCGGAGACCACGTGTTGGTCGGAAGCTACGATAAGAAGCTCGCGTGGTTCGACCTGGATCTGTCCACGCGGCCGTTCAAAGTGCTCAAGTACCACGCCAAAGCTGTGCGCGCCGTGCATTTTAGTTCGAGCTGGAACCTGGTAGCGGATGCAAGTGACGACGGGACGCTGCAGCTGTTCTACGCAAAGGTCGGCGCGGATTATGGAGAGAGCTTGACGCTGGTGCCGCTGAAGGTGTTGCGAGGGCACGAGGTGAGGAACGGGTTGGGCGTGTTGGATGTCAAGTGGCACCCCAACCAGCCGTGGTTGTTCTCGGCGGGTGCGGATGGCAATGCTGTTTTGTGGACGACTTGAGCCACCCCTCGAATGCAGTTTGTTCAATGCATACACTTTTTCAATCTCCTTGTGTTTGTGTTGCGTGTGAGATGGTGTACATCCATCGTATCGTCCGTGCATGTGAAGATCATTGATCCTTCTTCGCCTCTCCAGCTTGCGGCAGTCCACTAGCCGCAGCCGCCGCATCCTCTGCCGGCTCCTCGTCCACCTCTCCACCCTCCGCTTCAGCTTCCCTACTGCGACCCGTCTTGACCCCCGAAACGACGGACTCGGTCGTCTTGATCATCTCCATCTCTCGCCGCAATTCGAGCAGCTCCTTCTCGAAGCGACGTCCAAACACTTCGACGTAGTATGAGGCGCCGTTCCACACGCTGATGACAAAGATTCCCGTGCTGTGAGGAAGAGTTGCGCGCGTTCGGGGTGCGTGTGGAAGAGTGAGCAAGCGGGATCTAGGGAGCGAGGCTGTGTAAGAGGGGAATAGGCGGGTGTATGCTGCTTACAAGAAGATGGCGGAAGCTGTGCGGCTTGGGTAGAGCAGCAGTGGAGCTGGCAGCTGTTTTGGATGAAATCGCGCCGATCAGTTTTGACTCGAGGATCCGCTACACTTCGGGCTTTTGAGACAAACTTACGGTGGTGATAATCGTATAGACGAACTGCAGCACTGTTGTACCGACCATTCGCCCGCGGACAATGCAATGCGTCCTGCGTCAGCCCGGCATGATCAACGCTAGCCTGGTAGAGGCTGGGGAAGCGACTTACACATGAAAGCAGGCTCCCTCCTCTTGGGCGGTGCTTTCCCCAGCAAATTCGCCACGGGCCCTTTCCCCTTACTCATCGTCGAATACGAATTGATCCGCTCGCCCGTCTCGATCTTGCTCTTCTTCCGGATCACGATCAGCTCGTAGTACACCAACTGCCATACCAGGTAGATCGTCACATTCTTTTCCCCCGCCAAAGAGAGCACCGCGTCAGTATCTCCCTCTTTCTCCCCAGGATCGCAGGAGTGGACAGAAGGGGGGTTCGGGGACAACTTACAAACCAGAAACTGGTATACCCGTTCAGCGTGGTCAAGTTTTTCAACGCGGGATACCTCTGTACTGCCACATCGTGCGGCATGAAGTGGACCATAGTGGTGAAGACAAAGGGTGGGTAGAGGTGGATGAAGAGCGAGGTCATTTTCTCGAGCGAGTGGAAGACCAGGCTGTTTCGCCACGTGGCCACGCTGAATGCGAGTGGACCGTGTGCGGCGCAGTAGCACCTATATCTCGTCGTAGAGGCAGACGGTGGGGAAACAGGTTCAAGGGTGAGTGTTGAGAAGAGAGTTTGAAAAGACGGCGACGCCAAATAAGGGAGGCTTACACGGTGAAGAGGAATTCCGATTTGGGAAAGACCCAGATGAAAAGCTGTTCGGATCAAGAATGCGGTCGACAATGTGTGAGCTGAGATCAGCGGTAGGGGGTGGGGAGGATCGGCCGGATGCTTACGAGGTTCGCCATGCTGTAGTGCAGGAAGGAAAGCGGGAAGGGAGAAAGAGGCCCAACATTAGCAGCTGTCACAACCATTCTCTTGGTGTGACTGTAAGACGTACTTCAGGAAGTCTGTACGTGTCGAAGCCATCGTCGCATGCAAGAAATAACGAGACAATGTCAGCGATCTATCTTTCCCTGCTTGAAACCTACTGGTCGTGCGGCTATGAACCTACAGCAAAAGTCGAAGAGAAAGTAGTGCTGTTCGTTGAGACAAGTCATTGTTGACGTATGACAAGAGAAGCGATTGTGAGCTCCCCACCCAGATCAGTTGTCGGATCGGCTTAGATAGGCGACGTACCCATTTCTTGGTCGTATATCTACAGAGCATCAAGAGCAAGGATACACGCCTCGGTCAGTCGGCGTTCTTCTTAACTTTGGTTACACACTGGTGCAACTTACGAATATACCCTCAAGGGCAAAAAGTACAGCGCCAGTAGTGAGTAGAGCGTTGGGACCAGCTCGGGTCTGAGAGCGAATACGAGCGAGCCTGTTTGCAGTGTAATGAACATCAAATGTCAATGTCTACCCCCTACTTTTTTTCCAGATCATGTTCCTCTTTGAAATTGTGCTACTCACTGACGACGAGATTGCAAACACCAACGACAAACGAGACTTTGTCTCTCAGCCGCACCACTTTGGCGTCCATCCATCTCTGCTGCAAATTCTCAATCCGCTTCGACACCTTGCTACGCATCTTTTTCAACTCGTCGTCCATCTGCTGGAGCTCGCGTTTCGACTTGGCTTTACGCACGAGCTCCTCTCGCCGACGACGGGCACGGGAGCGCATATCACCCGAGAAAGCGGACCATTTGCGACCGGCGAGATCGATGCGTGGCGAAAAGTAGGTTTCGAACAAGTCGCTGAGAGGTAAGGCGCCAGCGGAACCACCAGAGTGGCCGAGCAGGTCGATGCCTTCCATGGACGCGGACGCGCTCGAGTGGTTGGTGCGGAACGAAGATGGTGTCGAGAGCAAGCCGTCGTCGGAGTAGGCGATGCTGGAGGCGCGGGAGAGGGTGGGTCGAAGAGCGTCGCCGGCGAAAGAAGAGGCGTCTGAGATGTGCGAGTAGCTTGAGGACATCGAGGAGGCGCGTCGCATGGTTGCGCCTCCCGCGACCGCGCCAACGTCCGGTGCGGCGAGCGTGTCTCGATCGGGTGCAGTGTTTACGTCTGTTGCCATGACTGCGGTTGTTCTAGCATCCAGGAAGATGATGTGGTAGTCGATGGTGAGGAGGCGGAGAAAGGATGTGAATTCGTGATAAGAGAGGTTCGCACGCCTGTCACTGTCTGCAAGTGACAGCATCGCGCAGCTCTGTTCTCCACACCAACACACGCGAGAAGCGCAGCAACAGCACAGCACAGGAGCGGCACAACGCGGCCAAGAACGCTTTAACCACCAACGTGATTATTTTCGTGTTTTGTTAGACCAGACATCCTATCGCAGAGACGGCAGTATTCTGTCTGGTCCTGAAAGCCGTGAGTCCAGTCCTCTCACTCCAGTAAACTGCGGAGGCTGTTCAGAATAGAACAAGCGCCGTACGCCATCGCACGACACAGCTGTATCCATACCATGTCCAACATTTCAAACTGCAGTCCCTTCCGCACGAGCACAGGTAAGTCCAGCACTGCCCAAACAGTGCAAGCCATTCCCTATCATGCCAATCTGCATCTTTGCACAAAGTGATGTATGACCGATTCTGAAGTGGAAAATGCTAAGAGTACAAGGCGAGGGAAGTAATACAACGAGGGAAGAGAATAAGACGGACGACGAGGAGATGGGACGAGCGCACCAATGAAGAATGTCTGGCAGCGAATCGAAGCCATGAGCGAAGAGAAGAAGCGAGTTGCGTAGGGGTTGACTGAAAAGGAGGAGCGTGTAGAACGAGCCGTCGGTGATCAGATGAGCCCGAGCTTGGTGTACGAGGAGGTCAATAATGCGAACTTCACACTGTCGGAACCTTGGCCGAATGTATGGATCTCGGGGGCTGCTTCTTTTGATGCCCGACAGCACAGGATGATCGGGCTGCGAATCGTTGTGGGCGCCGCAAGGTGCTAATACCCTTTCTCCACCAGGATGACCGGGACGACTATCCATGAGCCTCTAATGGCATTAGAACAACCATCGACAACAATCCAGCCTTACCCGACCGAACGCAATTAACGAGCTTCGAAATGCAACTGCAGCAACAGCCAAAAAGAAAGCGAAGAATCAACACCAAAGTCAGCAATCATTCATCACGCCAACAGCATTCCACTCGTAGCGCGGCGCCAACTTACCATACGCTTGGTCCTCTTTTTGTACATGACACGGTGACCGCATTCCCTGCAACGGATGGGTTCCCTAGGCCGGATCTCGTTGGTGGCGGCGCAGTCGGCGCAAATGTACTCCATCACCGGGTTGCGCGAGGCCAATCCGCCCAAACCTGCGCCACCGCTGGGAGCCGATCCTGCTGGTCGTGCCTGGTACGACATCGTATGCGTATGTATGTTCCTCCCTTCGTAGTCGAACTGAGAGAAGAGAAGCTGGAGGTAGATGATGGTAGATGGCAACAAGAAAGGAAAAAGTGGAGAAGTCCGTCTGCGAAATTTTCCTCCCAAAACGGACCCTTGCCAGAATCGGTCACGTGACTGCCCTTCTGCAAACCTTCTCGTGTTGTACTCGTTCGCACGGACTTGTGCTTGGTTGCTCTCGGCTTCCATCATCACCTTTTCCCTCAACACTGGAGCAGATGTCGGGTCCACTCGAGGGTATCATCGTGCTCAGCGCAGATGGTCGGCCCGTAGTCCATTCGCACTTTGCCAACCGCATCCCATCCTACCCGCTCCTCCACTCGGACTACTTTGCTACGCTCCTGGCTGGCATCAACTCTGCGAACGCGCATATTTCTTCCTCGACGTCTTCGAGTACAGCGGCAGCATCGACGGCTGCGACCGCAGGACCCTCATCGAACCGTATCTATTTCACCAAGGATATTAAGCCGGTCATTTGGGTGCCTGGCGTGCCGGATGTCAACCCATTGGATTTGCAGGACGACGAGGACGAGGAGGATGAAGATGCAGACGATGCAGACGCAGCAGATGTGACCGCAAATCTGGGAGAGCTGTCCTTGGCCAGTCAACTGAGTGCACGTATATCCGCCAGCCGTGCCGCCCCTTCTAATACGGCTTTGGAGGATGTCAATGTGTGGGACGAAGGCGGGCCTCCACCGGCAGCAGCTGCAGAATCATCAACAGCATCAGCAGCAGCAGACGACGCATCCACAAGCACCACTGCTCTTCCACCAACAACCGCCACAGCGGAACACAGAGGCGACCAAGTAGTGCAACACGCTGCAGAAGCACTCGCCGAACAAGGCGCCGCCCTCATCCACGTCGGTTCCGGGCCACTCCGATACCTCTGTCCCGTTTCTCGCGAAGTGGACCCGCTAGTACCGCTCACCTTCCTCCGCTCCTTCATCGCCATCCTCCAAGAATACCTCACCCAATCCACCGATCCAAGCCTGCTCACCGAAGACACGCTCCGTGACCACTTCGACATCGTCTACCAGCTCTTCGAGGAGATTATTGATACCGACGGCAACATCCTCACCACCGAAGTCAACATGCTCAAGAGCCTCGTGCTGCCGCCCAACTGGGTCGGCAAGCTGGTCAAAGCCGTCGGTGTTTCAGGGCTTGCGTCTGCTGCACCGCCGCCGCTGATCTCGACAATTCCGTGGAGACGGCCGAATTCAAAGTATACGAATAACGAGCTGTATGTTGATCTGGTGGAGAGCCTGGAGGGTGTGGTTTCGAGGACGGGTCGGGCCGTGGCGTTGGATGTGTGGGCGGCGGTACAGTGCAATGCGCGCTTGTCTGGCACGCCGGATCTGTCGTTGACGTTCAACGAGCCGGGCTTGGTTCAGGATGAGAGCTTTCATCCCTGTGTGAGGTATCGGGTGTGGAGGAAAGAGAAGAGGTTGTCGTTTGTTCCACCCGATGGCAACTTCGAGTTGGTATCGTTCCGCGTTGGGCATCCGTTCCTTGCTACGGGTGAGATGGAGAAGGCGTGCAGTAGCAGCGCCAGCGCCAGCAAAGGGCCGACGAATGGATGGACAAAGGCAGTTCCTATCCAGGTGACGCACTGCATCGAAGTTCAAAAGGGCTTCGCAACCGCGCTGTTCCAAGTGGCCGCTTCGCCGTCGTCCAGCACATCGACCTCTTCTTCGTCATCGCCGTCGTCGCACCCTACATCGCGCACCAAGGGGCCAGATCCAGTGGGCACGCTCGAAGACGTGACACTCACATTCGGGCTCGGTCCCGGCGTGGTCTCATTCGAAGCATCCGTCGGCGGCGCACCCCTTCCCACCACCACAATCCTCAACCCATCCATCGTCCCATCAGCAGGCGACGTCTACGGCAGCTACATCTACGATCCCACCACCAAACATATCAGCTGGACCATCCCCAAGCTGCTCCCCACCCAATCCCAGCGCCCCTGCCTGCTCAAACTCACCTGGACCACCAGCGACCCTCGCACGCTTCCCACGCACTCGAGTGGCGTCACCGTCGCCTGGACCAACCCGACCCAAAGCCTCTCGCATTTGAAAATAGACTCAGTCAACCTGACCAACACGCACACGCACGCGTATCGACCTTTCAAGGGCGTCCGCGCCTTCTCCCGCGGCAAACTAGTCTACCGCGTCTAAAAAGCAATCCAAGTGAAAGAGAAGAGCAATGACGCATGCTGGAAGTGTGATTACAAGCAAACACGTTGAGGTATCGAATTATACACGATCAGAGACTAGTACATCGCTGTCCTCTCACAGGAAAAAGCGCAGACAGAGCATGTTGAAACATTCACGACGCATGCAGCATAAGCTTCCACCCGCCATCCGTGGCCTGATCCAACCACGCCGTGAGCGACGCATCATCCACAATCGGTTCCGGCCGCTCATTGCAGCTGAACGAGCTAACGTCCGAACCCAGCCTCTCGCGCACCTTCTCGAGCAACTGTGCAAACGTCGGGCTCGGCGGCATGCGCAGTGCGATCACGCTATCCAGGTCGTTGCGACGTGCCACCTTGATGCGATGATACGCTACGTTGGCCGCTGACCCGGAGGAAATCGCCCCCTGCGTCTGACCGGACGAGCTCTGCTTTCGATGTCCGCTCGATGCTTGCGATGTGCGACCCGTGCTGACCGCTCCACCCGCACCGCCGCCGCTGCTCCCACCAAACGCCGCACTGCTTCTGGTCGAATCACGCTGCCCCGAAGACCCGCGCCCGGACCCAGACACCAGCGAGGCACCGCGCATCTTTGCGCTCAGCTCATCCTCAGTCCTCGACGACGTGCTGCTTCGACCCACCGGCTGGTCCTCCGCATACTTGTTGACACCGTTGCTGTGCAGCTGCTGTTGCTGGCTCAGTCTCTGATGGCTCCCTTCCACGCCTCCCGCCAAGTAGCCATGATCCTTGTACTGCAAGTTGCCCTCCTGCTCGTCAGTGGGGCCTCGTGCAGGGTGCGAAGTGCAGTGGTCGCCCGGCCGAGGCTCAAAGAAGAGCCGCACAAGCTCGGAGCGCATGATGTACTCGGGAAGCGAGCACAGCTCCACAATGTACTGATCCAGATCCACCCGGCGCTGCGAGGTGATGAGATCGTCGACAACATCGAGCGGACCAGGCATCAACGGCAAAATGCGCTCGCTGGCGTGACCATTGGCATCCGTCTCGCGACCCGCTTCCGAGGGGAAATGGTCGAGCAGCGCAATCTGGAACTCGTAAAAATCTTCGTAGAGGCGGTAGAGGATGAGATCGCGCTCTTCTCCGTCGGGAGCGCGTGGCGCATTGGACGGTGCAGATGCCGAGGGACCAGCAATGTGGGTGGCCTGGATGCGGAACCAGTAGTCGCCCTGCTCATAGTGGAACGAATCGACGGTGGCCGAGGTGATGATGCCCGTGGGTAGCGGCTCGCCTGGCGACATGCCCGGTGGAAGTTGTGTAAGCGGGTCGACGGCATTGTCGTCGAACGGTTGCATTGCCCCCGCCGCGCCTAGTGGACCGCTAGCGTGATTATACAGCTCGTCCTTGGGTGGTGGTGTGGGAACAGGCAGCGAGGAGACGGACGACTGTTGGACGTGCGACGCGGTGGATGGGAAAGCGGTGCTGTTGGCGCCGCTCCCTGAAGCGGCAGCGGCAGTGCCCATGTTGGCGTAGGGAGAGTTGACGCCAGGCTGTGATGTCTGTGGAAAGTCAAAGCGGCCAAGCGGGATGGTGTTTTTCTTATATTCGGCCGTCATCTTCTTCCACTCCTCAACTTTGGGGACGACTCCGCTCTGGATAAGCTCCTGGACGTCTTCGATGGGTCTTCCTGTGACGAGATCGCGGATCTCCACAAAAGCAACGGGGATCAAGCCGGGACCTCCGAGCCTGCCGATGGGTTTGGCAACAAACCACTCAAAGTTGGACTGGGCGATGACGATGATGGATTCGCCCGCTTTCGCTTGGAGCTCGTCGGCACGCTCTGCGAGGAAATCGTATTTGACGACAGCGTAGAGGCCTCCACCGCCTTTTGCAGTCATGGCAGCACCTGCAGCGCGACCGCCGTACGCCTGGGACGAGGAAGCACCTGCGGCCGAGGCCGTGGTTGTTGCGGGAGGCGACATGCTGCCGATGGTGGGCGATGTGGCATTCGGACCAGCGACAGTGGCTGCATTGGCACGGTTGCTTTTGGAGAGTACATCAAAATGGTTGGCGGGGACGAGGCCCCGCGCGTTGGTCATGGGGTTGCTGGCCTCGAACCATTCTGCGTCGGGAGCGGGGTCGGTGATGACATGGAAGAAGTCGCCTTTGTGGAAACTGAGCTCGTGGGGCGAATTGGACCTGTAGTCGCGGATGGCGCGGATGACGAGCTTGGGTGGCTGTATGGTGACGGCGCCCTTGACGCTGGTAAAGGTGCCTGGGCTGATGTTGGAAGCGGATGGCTTTCCACCGGAATGGCGATCCTTGTTGAGAGACCTGCGGAAGTCCTTGAGGCCCTTCATGATAGCTGGCGATGTGGAAGCGGATCAGTGTGAATGGAATGGGTGCAGAGGGATCCAGCTGCCACGGTGTACAGGTGCAGCTCGATGGTCCCGGTCGAGAAAGAGGAGAATCTCCGAGATGGGGTCGTGATTGTCGTCAAATAAATTTATTTGCGACGCGAGGATGCCAAGCCGACGTGAAGGTGCGAGTCAATGCTCTCCGTGGTGGTTCCAACGTGCGGGCAAGCGATGCGGGCAGTAAGGGAAATGGTGTATAGGAATCTAGATGGAGAGAGAGAGAGAGCAAATGGTGTGGTGGAGATGGTGGAGTGAGTGACAGTGCGCGGACCAGAACGACGAGGTGAATCTGTCAGTTGACCGCCTAATTCGGACTATTTTGCCGCGACGTGCGGCAGACAATAATTTAGATAGCAGGCTAGACCGACAGGGCAGCTGCGCTTAGACGCTTTCCGCGTGCTCACACAGCATGAACTGCTGCAGCTTCAAAGCAAAAACAAAACGCAAAAAGAAAAAGAAAAATCCCTCGAAAATGTTCGAAAATTTCCAATGAAAAGAGAACCGCCCAAACAAGGCTTGATTCTAATGAAACACGCGAATCCACTTGACGCGGCGGAGAGTGCCAAAGAGACGAAACAGAGGGGCCTGGATGGTCTTTGATACAGCGACCAAGCAACCCTCCTTCCTTCTCATTCCTTGTTGGACGCAGATCATCAGCATCGGCAAGCGCGCTTCTTCTGTTGGCAAAGGCGCTTTGAGGCAGCTACACGAAAGGCTTCGTTTGTCAATGATCAGAAGAAGCCTGTCTCATGCAGCTATGTCTGTGCGCCACAGCGGCTCAGAAATTTTCTAGGGCCACTACTCCTCTTGCCGTTTTGTCTATAAGCGAATGCTTAGTAGCAGTATGCGTAGTCGGCTGCCGATGGCATAGGTTCGTCGATCTTTTTTGGCGAAAGGAAAGCTCGCTTCGTCGTAGGGATCTGCAAGACGTGCAGAGACGATAACAGCCCAGATCGCAAAACGGGACCCACGGACCCACCTTTGACTGCTGCAGTGTAGAAGTTCCTCTGCCCACAGCCGATGAGGCGCATCCCGATGCCGATTTGAGGGTTCAGCGACAAGACCCTGTTTTAGAAGAGCCTCCTCGGCTTGGCTTCCAAGCGTTTTTTCTTCAATGTTGTGAGATCGCACAGCTACACAAATTTCATCAAAATGGATCTCCGCATCGCCTGGAAACGAGCGCAGTGCGGCTCGAAATGCACTGAGCTGCGTGGGTGACGGACTTTCAGGGTGGAAACGCTTCCATTGCTGCGCTTCCATCCACTCTTTCTCTCTCGACCACACCTCCCAACCAAAACAGCAGCGCAAACATGTCCACTCGAGTCTACATAGGCAAGCTTGCTCCCGACGTCCGTCGTGGCGACATCGAGGACCTCTTCCGTGACTACGGCGTAAGTTTCTCGTTGAAATCAAAAGCATCATTACCGTTACGCATCTTGACCGACCGTCTCCCTTCCCTTCTCGTCTTTTACACAGCGCCTCTACGATGTCCGCATCATGGGCTCGTTCGGTTTCGTCGAGTTCGAGCATCCCCGCGACGCCGAAGATGCCGTCAAGGACTTCGACGGCAAGAACTTTATGGGCGAGCGAATCGTAGTCCAGCATGCAAAGAGCGGTGAGCGTCGCCGTGAGCCTGCTGGCTACGGCTCTGACCCCTACGACCGTCGTGGAGGTGGCGGCAGCGGCTACGGCAGAGATGCTCCCTCCTCCCGCTACGGCGCTCCGCCTCCTCGCCGTGAGCCTCGTATCCGCCGCGGCCAGTTCCGTTGCGTCATCTCCAACCTCCCTCCCAACACCAGCTGGCAGGACCTCAAGGACATTGGTCGTGAGCACGGCTCTATCTCCTTCGCCGATGTCGACCACAATAACCCGGACGAGGGCTTTATCGAGTACGACAACCGCGACGACTACGAGCGCGCCCTCGACAAGATTGAGGGCATCGAGCTCCGTGGCCACAAGCTCCGCATCGACCCTGCTCCTCGCGACGACCGCGACCGCAGCCCTGCTCCCCGCCGTCGTGATGACAGCCCTCCTCCTCGTCGACGTGACGACAGCCGTGAGCCCCATGACCGCGAAGACAGCCGCGAGCCTGTCCCCGAGCGTAACGGACGCTATGGTAGTCGAAGCCCTCCTCCTCCTCGTGACTACGACGATGATGTTCCTCGTCCACGTGACGACTAAACGTCTATGCACTGACCTCACCCAAAAACGCCTGCCTGCCTCGGCCTCAGCCTCTCGCTTTTCTAGTCTCGATGTATTCTTTTGTTTCGTGTACGATGTTGCTTCCATCCTGACTGGTTCTTCAAAACAACGTTTCGGTTCCATTTCGAACGGTTCAAATTGGCTTTCCCATGCGCAAGAACCATCGCACGGCCTTGCTCGCCTGGTCCCCACGCTTTCTCGCGAATCCTAAGGCGATGGTCTCGAGCCTGTTTGCAAGCAATTTTAGTTCCAACGCATCTCTGTGCTTTCCATCGATTGACGGTCCAAACCACTCCTCGATGCCGCTTTACACCGCTTGGTCTCTCCTCAGCGCACGAATTATCTTACCAATCCCCGCATGGTTGTGTCAAGAACGATCGCATCTGCTTTTGCTCCGTTCCGAACCCAGTCTTGACCACCCTTCGATCGCTTCCTTT
Source organism: Sporisorium exsertum (assembly GCA_928724755.1). Taxonomy (NCBI): domain Eukaryota; kingdom Fungi; phylum Basidiomycota; class Ustilaginomycetes; order Ustilaginales; family Ustilaginaceae; genus Sporisorium; species Sporisorium exsertum. The sequence continues at coordinate 345,497 of CAKMXK010000007.1, forward strand.
ACCGATTCTTTGGTCCGCACGGCGAAGCCTACTCCGGATGGACGGACGAACTTCTTGAGCGAATTCGGACTCACGGAGAGCATGGCAATGTCCTGACTCTATATCAATGGTTTGACAGGTGATGTTGCAATCTTTTTCGTATCGTTCTCATCTTCGTGTGCAGATCGTTGGGCACTGCGGTGCCCCTTGCGATTCTGTCGCTTTCGTCTCATGCCTTGTTTGCTCTTGCTGCGTCTTGACCTCAGCGTGGGCTACCAAGTTTGCGTTTCACAGGCATTCCGAAGGTCTAGACCGTTTTCGGCCTCTATCTCGCACTGGCGCTACTGTGACTCTAGTTAGAGCGTCATCGAGCAACCCAATTGGACTTTAAGAACGCCACGAAGAGATCCCTGTTGCATCGGCTCATATACGTCATCATTTAGCAGGACAGTCGCCGACCCATCAGTACACGTCAACGAACGTCATTTACAGGTACGCCCTTGTTGCATGATGCGCACGCTGCAGAGATCCAGTGCCGGATACTCTCCCTCTAGGCCGAAGTTGGCGCGGCACGGCTAAATGCACGTTCTGGTTTCGCAAGGTGAGTCCTTTTGACCTCCAGCGCTTCTCATCATGCGCCATCTCCTAGCTATCTCGCAATCCAAGGTTGTTCAACAACTTTGCACGCTGTCAGCAGAACGAGCACAATGCCTCTGCTCCAGACAGCGCCACGCCTGCGTAGTCCGATTCGACAAATGTCTGAGGCTTTGCGGCCTAGTCTTCGCATCCACCTAACGTGGTTGCGCGCTCCAAGCGGCGCAACCACACGCAATGCCAAAACCAACGTCTCATGACACAAATCACAGCAACACACTGAGACACATCCCCTTCGCTCTCCTTGTTCCTGAAGCATGATAGTTTTTGTCCGTGACTGTCCTCTACATGAGCATGACCTCCCTCGCTCTGGGCGTGAGATCGACCTGACTAACACCACCGAAAAAGTCCGTCACCTTGGTCTCGCTCAACTCCCGTCGGAACAGATCCTTCCTCACGCCCGGGTCGCTCTCGATGACGCCCCTATCGTACGCCTCGAACAGATCCTGCAGTGTCGCATTGGACGCTTTGTCCATGCCCTCCATCCACTCGAGTACGAAGTTGGTGAACCGATCGATCATGGCTACGCCGAGATCGTCGTCTGCGCCGTGGCTGTAGCTGTTCTGGCCCTTCTGGCTCGAGCCGGTGGCGAGGACGTTTGGCGAGTAGATTTTGCTGTACAGCGTGTTGGCTTGGCAGGTGTCGACCATGAAGAAGAGTTCGTGGTAGCGTTTTTTCTGCCACATCTGTTCGATGGCGTCGGCGATGTCGACGGCTGAGATCTCCTCGTAGTCCTGGAACTTGAGGAACTCGTCGCCGCCGTGACCGGTCATGTAGAGGAACACGTTGCTGCGCGCGTCTGTCTCGAGGCGCTTCGACTTCGGGGTTGTGGGGGGCAGCCGCCCGGTGAGCAGGCGGATGAGGTTTTCGACCGACACCTCGTACCCGCGATAGTCGACCTCGATGTTGTGTCCGTACAGATCGAGGCGGTTGCGGGACGAGGCCCATACGTTGCCCGGGAACTTGTTTCGGGGGTTGCACGCCGCGTCGTCAGCAAGCATGAGGATGATGTTGCTGTCCGGAATGCCGAGGCGTTTGACGGTGCGGTACATGCCAAGCGTGTTGGCAATGTGACGGTAGTTGAACCAGAATTTGGAGGTGCATACGAGCACCGCCCAGTTGTTCGTATGTCCGCCCCGGACGTGGGAGGACGAGGTGGTGTTAGAGAGGGTGAGGGGGTCGAGGGATGACGTGGGGGAAGAAGGGTGCAGCCCAAAACTGTGAAGTGCGTCGCCCAGACCGGCATCCTCGAAGAACCGTGTTACTTGTGAGACTTGTTCGGAGGTGAGGAAGGATTCTGGGAATGCAAGGGGTGCGAGCAGTGCTAATAGTACGACGAGTATCGCGAGCAAGGCCAGTCGTAGAGTTCCCCGTCGTCGCCGCGATTGTGACTTCGTCGATGACGCGCCTGATGACGATGTACGGGGCTTTCGTCGGACTTGCTTTCCTACACCACCACCAGCAGCGGAAGAGGCGGAGGAGACGTCGCCATCACCCATCGTGATCGATCGATGCTGTGTGTGGCGGGACGGGTCAACCAAGGGTCGTTGGTTGAGCGGAAGAACGACATGCAGGGTGCGGCACGCAGCGATTCGAGAATTCGCGCTTGTGGAGCAGCCAACGCCGATTTCCGACTCTGTCTCACGTCCACTACTGTACTTTCAAAAAATAACAACTGCAGAACCACTATGCCTCGCGGCCATCTCGAAATCAGCGCCTCTCCTCGCCATCGTCCACCTCGCGCCGCACCGCCATGATCGTCGGAACGCCCGTTAAGACGCTGATCCCCTCACCTAAACGACGACGACGATACACAGCCTGTGTACCTTGTCTGAGCGTGAACGATACTCCACGTTGAATGATCGACCCCGACAACTCCACTCATTGTCGCCTTACTTGATCGCACCCTACACTCTAAACGGCCAAGAGCTGATCAAAACTCGATGTCCACCCGTCCCCTGATACCATCCCCTCCGCCCGCTATCGCACGTTCGCCGTCCTGTTTCATGCAGCACAGGCCACTCCCCACTCAAACATGTTCTCCCAGGCGCACACACAGCACGGGACGTTGAAACCGTGAGGTCAAAACGATTTGCATGCGGAAAAGAAGGAGCGACAAAAATGAAAGCGAGAGGGATCGAACCACGCACAATGGCAGAAAGGTTCGACGCCGACTACTACAAGGAGTACAACGAATCAAGGAGAGTTTGACAGAAGCATCAAGACGAAACAGAGCAAGACAAATCAGCGCGCGCAAGCGAGACAGCAAGATCGTTGTGACCACATACGAGGCCAGCCTCCGGACAGCAGCAACGTATCAAGGTAGCGGGAGAGGGCGCGACAGTATCAATCAAAGACTCTGTGAGCGAGGAGGCCTGGCCCATGACTATGTGGAGAGGAGGAAGACATGTCTAAGAAAACAAGATGATGCTGCGTTTTTGCGTTTAGTACGCCCACTGCTTGTTGGGCTGCAGACCCCAGTCACCGGAGGGGGCGCCGTTGTCGCGCTTCTTGTACGAGAACTGCTTGACAGGGTCGACGCCGTAGTCGGCCGAGGCCTCCTCGCGCTTGTACGAGAACTGCTTGTCGGGGTCGATGCCGTAATCAGCCGAGGGAGCGCCATCGCGCTTGTAAGCCCACTGCTTGTTGGGCTGCAGACCCCAGTCGCCAGCAGGAGCGCCATTGTCGCGCTTCTTATAAGACCACTGCTTGATGGGCTGCAAGCCCCAGTCACCGGAGGGAGCGCCGTTGTCGCGCTTCTTGTACGAGAACTGCTTGACAGGGTCGACGCCGTAGTCTGCGGACGCCTCCTCACGCTTGTAAGAGAACTGCTTGTCGGGGTCGATACCGTAATCAGCCGAGGGAGCGCCATCGCGCTTGTAAGCCCACTGCTTGTTGGGCTGCAGTCCCCAATCGCCAGCGGGGGCACCGTTGTCGCGCTCAACGGCAGCGGGAGCAGCGTCAGCGGCAACAGGGGCGGCCAGGGCAAAGCCGGCGGCGGCGACGCCCATCAACAGAACGGAGGCGCGGAGCTGCATAGTTGTCGATATGAGTCGATGATGGTGGCGATCAACAACAACCAAGAAGGGAAAGAGAAAGGTAGATGGTGGTGGTTGAGAGCAAAGAAGGGAGAGGGAAGAGAGCTGAGTCGAGATCGACCGGGTGTTTGGCTGGGTAAGGAGACGGATCAGGGCAGTTTCGAGGCAAACCCGGGCTTGCTTATAAGGTCGAATCGCAAGCGAGCCAAGCGAGGCGCGGAGAGGTATGCGAATGGTTGCTGTACCTCACAGGGCGAAATAGAAGCCTCTCCGGAGAAGCGAGAGAAGCGAGCTGCATTCGATTCGTCTGTGGGAAAAGCAACGAGGCGCAAGGGCGGTGCCAATCGGAGAGGTCCAAGTGTTGACGCAACAGAAAGAGGCCAAAGCAACAGCGCGGAGGGCACGCCATAAGGTGCCTGGAGATTGCAACGACACACACACTGCACATCCCTATGCCATGCACACACTACAGGCATCCACGCTAGGTCAGGTACTGCGTCAGTCAGAGCAGCATCCATCAGCCGGAAGCGAGAAAGCCGAACAACGATTGCGAGTGAGCGCAAAAGGCCAAGAACAATGGGCACGGGAGGGAGGGGCAGCAAAGGGGGTGTGATGAATTGGTGAGCGGGCGGGATGCCGATGTGGCGGTCGATGAGTGGCCGTGTCTGCGTTGAAGGAGGATCATCGTGCGGGTGTCAAGGCACTTGAGCTGTTTGTTCTGTTTGAAGATCGCCTCAGCAGCTGGAGAAATAGAGCTGCCAAAGAAATTTTGGCAATTAAACCCAGTAGAATTTCGCGGGCAGGATGAATGCGGAAGCAAGGGGCGGAGAGGGGAGGCGCAAGGGCGAAAAGCAGTGACGATCCGCAAGAATGATGCATCCAAGGGCGTCAAAGGGGGGGTTAGCCAGAGAGACGAGCCAAATCACCACCATCGCGGACGAAGGGGAGGCTAACGCCGAGAAGCGCTTTAGCAGTGTACTTGCGCTGTTTTCTCATCGGCATGGAGGCACGCAAGAGGCACGAGCGTCATAAACTTTTTCTTTTTTTTTTTTTTCGACGGTTTCTTTTTCAGTCTACGGCAGGCACACGTCCGCTGACCAGCGTGACAACCAAATCAAATCCAATCTCGGCTACCTCCATATTCGAGCGCGAAAGTTCCAAATCTTCAATTCAAAAATACAAATTTACGACACAGGCAGCCGGCCAGTACGTACAGCGAACTTAGCAAAGCTCAACGGCAACGATTTGTGGCATGTGCAGCCAGTAAAACGTTAGTGTGGGAAGCTTGTTTCTTAGCGCTTCAAGTGAACGCACCGCACCTTCCTCTACTAAGAGTCAATCGCGCCCGACATTAACCATTGCTGACGGCCATCTGCGAGCAAACTGTGTAACAAGGAGGAGCCGGTTTAGGCGGCGCGGCGCTTGTCCATGATCAGCTGTCATTCATCAAGAGACAAAGGGGATATTGCCGGGGGTGGGAATACACACGCCGGCGAAAGAGAACGAGCGGCTCCCCAGATCCGTGGCAGACCACCACCACCAACAGCAGGCAAGGGGTTGCGGGTGCCATCAGGACAAAGCGCGGAGCTTGAATTGTAAATTGACAGAGAGACACGCCATGCAGGAAAAGAAGGCTAACGTGTGCGGAGTTCCAAGTTGCAACGCGCTCGAGGACACAAAGTCGGAGCATCCGTGCCGTTTTGGCGCCTCGCTCATTCACAATGATTTGCCCTCACAAAGCGGCAGTGCCTTTCCCGTACTACAATGACAAGACCGAACGCGCGGGTCGGTGCTGGAAAAAGCTTCGATGTGATCGGCTGACACCGCTGCTCCCTTCCCGCAGTCGGAGCGCTTGCATCCGTGTGTTGCTCGCACAGGAGCAACAATCAAGGGCGGCAGTTCAATCTTTTCGATGCTATAAGGTTAGAAGACAGCAATCCCCCCTCGACAACGGTGGTTTCACCAAGAGGAGGGAAACCGCCTTTGCGTTCGCCTCTCTAGACGGATTGCATACAGAGTGTGGGAAAATGTCGACAAAGGTGGTTTCCAACATTGTCCCGCGATCATCTCAACCGCCTTGAATTCCCCGTTGGACTGCCAAGTTGGCGCTTAAGTATGGCTGGCTACGTTGCTGTTGTCCAGACCGAGCATCGCCGAAGTTGAGGTTACGATGAAGACTGAAAAGCTCGTGACCAACCAACGAGTCTTTGGTAACGAAATGCTGGTCAAGCTGTCCATGTCGGCCTCTCGGTTGATCACTGCATCAAAAGGTACAAGCGAAGTCGAGAGAAAGCTTGCAACCACGCGTACAAGTGTGCCAGGTACTAACGGCACAACTCTGCGCCTCGGACCTGCATCGCTAGAACGAGTTCTCGATAGCGCTCGCTAGCGTGAAAAAAGAATTCGGGTCAAAGCTCTTTGCTTTTTGCCTCGCTCTTGCATCATACCATACAGAAGCGAGCTAGACGCCTTTTCCTCTCCTTTTTCCATCAAACAAAAGCCACCGGTTACAGAGTTCGGCTCGATGAGCAACGTCAGGCCTTCAAGTTGCGTTGTGTGGCTTTCTTACCAAGCCGAGGCGTTCCTCGGCGAATAGCTTCCGTGAGAATCCTCATTGCCGTCAACCTCTTGCTCATTGTCTGCCTCCCTTTGTCACGCCAGATTGAACGCTTTGTTGTTGTTGATCCCTTTGAGTGAATTGCTAACAACGAGGGAACTGCCAGTGGTGAGACACATTGCTCGAGAGAAGATGTGGTCAGTCAAAAGTCGGGTATCTCGTTGCCGTCGGCGAGTTCCAATCGGAAGAGACGGGTGTGCACGTTCTTTTCTCGATCTAGCCGGCTTTCCCCACGCCCGGGTCAGCTGGCTTCTGTCGCTCAATATGTGCGCACGCCATCGCAAGCGACCAGCCGGCACTATCCATCATTGTGTGGTCTAGCTAGGCGCGCTGTTTCTTGCGTCATTCCGAACTTCTTTCGCTAATCTAGGACAGTTGCATAGCCAGCGAGGTTGACCGAACTCTCAACTCAGCTTGAGCCAATCGAGACCTCGTTGATACCGTTGACAGTTGCTCTAACCCTATTTTTCGAACCCTACGGAGAAGGTGGGTTTGTCTCGTTGACAGGTGTCGCACATCTTGAAGCTTCTGACGAAGCCAAAAGTTAGTTTGAAGCCACTTCAAACTCATGTAATCCTCGGCCGCAAACCACCGAGTTTGACGATGCTGAAGCCTAACCTGTTACGGCTCCATCTCCGACCAAGGAGAAACGAGAACAACGCTTTTGGCAGCTTAGACATGGACGACGCCTCCATCCGCGCCGTACTCTCCGCTCTGGCCGCATTACCCGATGCGTCCTGCCCCAGGTGACTCTATGCGAAAGAAACGAGCCTCCCTCGAATCATGGTCTGATCGCCGCAGCTGAGTTGCAAATCAAATCATATCACAATCAATTCGAGCTCAGCTTGTCGCATTCCGCTTCACATGACTTTTGGGCTTGCGCCAACTCCGACGACTGTCAACCTCACAGCCATCCAGAGTGTGCGAGTTTGTAGCCCCGCTCGTGCGATCAAACGTATTGCGGTGTTTCAGTGTACGCTTCTTTTGATCGACATTCGCGTGTGGATGCGTTTGCAAGATGACGGCAAAACTCCGTGCTGTTGCTCCTGGTGCGGGACGGATCGGGGTGCGATTTCCGATCCTTGCGTGTGTTGATCGTCGCTTGACCGATACGTTTCGCTCTTGGTCGTGTTCTCACGCTTCTCGGACGCTGAACCTTGTTCCGAGACCGAATGACGAGTGGGACCGATGGGATCGTGATGCTCGGACGCGCGGCCAAGTGCAAATGCCGTCCGTGACCGACCCGATACGTGCTTCTCATCGGGCAGACCTCCGGCCCCCTTCGTGCCGTCATCGAAGTCTGCGCAGGTACACGCTTCCTTCCAGAAGCCATTTAGGCTGAATCACTAGCAGCATTCCCCGCTTGTTTCGCCTACTGTACACTCTCTTAGGTTTCGCTTGGGCTCTGCTTCTATCGAAACCATGCGGTGCAACGCCACGTACCAGTCTTTGTTTCACGGCATGTCGCGCGGTGACTTGTTAGTTTAACCATTGCCTGTTTTTCCAAAAACCAACACTGGAATGTGGACCTCCCCCTCTACCCACGCATCATGTGCCCCTCGCCGTCCCTGAGCGTCATCTGGTAGTCACGCTGGAAATCAAGGATCGGTGCCCGATAGAAGACGTTGAGCTCTCTTCCGTGCGGCTATGTTCCGTCTTGAACAAACGACGCTCAGCCAAGTCAAGAAATCAAAGAAAAGAAAGGAAAAAGAAAGCCCATAAAGAAGGCATCAAAAACGCGCCGACAAATGCCGCACTCAACCCAAATACCTTCCTCCGCACTTCTCCGCACTCTTGAACACCATCATCGCAACCAGAAGCAGTCGCACGAACGCACATCTTCGAGTCAAAAAGATTATATACGCGAAAATACTAAAGGATACAAAGCAATCTGCAAATCCAACAACGTGTCCAATAACCAAAAGAGTGTGAGAGTATGTAGGGTCCGTTTCAGTGTCTGAAGGAATGAAAGGTATCTTGAGTCCATATCGAATCGCCCGTCGTTCACTGAGTAAGCGCACTCGACACCGCCTCACGGAACGACTTTCTAAACCTATTCAAGCCAGGCGCCCTCCTCGCTGGCCTCGTCTCCCGCGGCAAATACGGATCCGTCCGAGTCTTGCCCCTCCCATCGCCCTGCACCTGAATGGGGTGGTGCTCCTCCGTATCGCCAGCCGCCCATCGACACGCGACCTCCATCTGGCGGTTGCGCTTCCTCCTCCCATGCTCCGCGAGCGAGTTGATGTCGCGCATTGTTGCGGGGTCGAGCGCACCTTCGTACTCAGGTATGTGGTCCGGGTCGACCGACTGACGATCGCCTTCAGACGCAACATCGTCTTCCGGCACGGGCGCGGTGGGTGGGTTCGTCCAGATCTGTGCCAGATCCTCCGTGCCCGCACCAATCGTCATCGCCAGGTGCCGGAACCACGCAAAGAAGCTAAATACCGTAGGCGTAGCGTCCGACGCTGAACGCAAGAAACGGAACCAGCTCGGCGCCGCATCGTCCAACATCTCCGCAATCCCATTCACTGCGTGCAGCGGATCCATCACACGCGCACGCAAGCCCGTGAGATGGTCCAACAGCCTTCCCAAAAACGCCTGCAGATCCAACAAAGCATTACCCATGCCCTTGGTCTTGTGCAGCCGCCTCACCTCCTCCATCAGCGGCTTAAACACGGTCGACAACGCATCGGCGATCACAGGGTCCTGCAGCATCCCTCGCACCTGCGCACCATCGCGTTGCAACGAGAGCAGACGCAGTGCCCGTTGCAAATCGGCAATCAGACGATACCCCGGCTCCTTGTGGTTGTTTTTCTTCGTTATCGAGGGCAGTGTCTTCATAAACGCCTGGTACGAGTCGGTAGCGTCCATGACACGCTGCACTTCGATCTTGTTGAGCTTGGGCTGCTCTGAGCCACGCACGATCGCAGCCACCAGGGGCACCTCGGCTGCTTCAGCGTGCTGTCGAATGAGACGCTTGAGATCGTCGGGCGAGTCGACAAAGATGCGCAGCTTCTGGAACATGACCTCCGAGCCAATGGATCGTCGCAGCTCGAGCAGGTCTTCTTCGATCGTCTCGGGTTCGTCCTCGAGCATGACGTGCAGCATCGACTGCAAAAACCCGCGTCGCAAGAACTGGTCCTTCCACGAACGCATCATCTGCGCCACGGGCGACTTCATCGCAAAAGCCAGCTTCTTCCACGGGATGGACTCGTACACGTCCTGCACCCTCGCCAGATTAGCCCTCGACTCGTCACCCGCGACAAACACGCCATACAGCCAGCGTGCAATCTGCAAATTACCCCACGAGACCATCTTCTGGTAATCCAACGGCAGCCTTGCATAGTCCTGCGTCTCGCGAAGCGCATCGTACATCTTGAGGAAACCGTCGCCTTCGACACAGTCGAACCAGATGTCGTCGCGCACCTCGCGCAGGTCGTGCACGTCGTCGCCCGCCTCGGCAGCATCGCGCTCGTGCTCCTGTCGACGATGTCGGTCCTCCCTGCGTCGTTCCTGGATGTCGTCGTAGTCGGCCCGTCGCAGATCGCGTTCAGAGAATCCGCCAATCGTGAGGAAGTTTTGCGTTTCGTTGGCATGCCCAGACTCACGGACAGAGAGCGTGTCGCGCAACCAGCTCCTCAGCTTGTTGCGGCGAGCCTCGAAGTCCATCGCACCAGCCGCTGGCGGTCGACGCAGAAAGCCGTTGCCGCGGTCAGGTCGCGCAGCAGCAGCGACAGCAGCCGGAGGTGGAGGAGGAACACGACCAACAGCCGGCCGGCGCTGAGGACCTGTTGGACCGTTCTTTCGTCGGAGCGAATTGTTGCGCGAGTTAGGCTGAGACTCCTTGCCCGTGAGACGGTGTAGCGAGCCCTTGTCTCTATCGAGCAGCGACTGAATAGACTTGGGGTTGGTACCGTTCTGAGCTCCACGAGCTCCTGCGCGGAAAGGACCACGGCCCGCAGGCTGCAGAGTCGCATCGGAACGCTCATCATCCTCAGAGAATTGCTCGTCTGCCGTCTCCTCGAATGCCTCGCTATCGTACTCTGAAGGAGCATCCCGCTCTCGACCCAGCACAGGCCGACCATCGTGAATCGCAGAGCTGTACCGTCTTCGACCATCACGTCCACCTCCGCGCAAGACTCTGCCCTCGGACGAATTGCGACGAGATCCGCCTGACTTGTACGGTGCAGCAGAGCCCAAGCCGGCAGCGTTGAACCTTGCGGAGCGCTCAGATCCGTACGGGCTTCCATCCTCGACGTCGCTCTCTCCCTCATCAGGACGACCACGAGTCCGAGGTAGAGGCTTGACAAAGGCGAATGGGCTGAGGTCCTTGGAGAGGTTGCGGCGGAACTCTTCGAAGTCGTTGTCGTTGCGCACGACGTACTGGTCAGGAGCATTGGGGCGTCGAAGACGAATAATGTAGTCTCTCTCGCTGACACTGTGCTTGCGGATGCCCACCAGATCCACCTCGTAGCCTCCGTACCTGAGGCGGTCCAGTGGCTTGCGGAAGGCATAGTAGGCTTCGGGAGGCAAGAGGTTGGGTGCGGGCCAAGGCCAAGACTCCTTCTCGACTGGCTCGTCGTCATCGAAGTACGGATCACCGGGACCGACGCGCAATACAGCAGTAATGTAGCGAGAAGCCCACTTGGCCAGAAGGTGTCGCAGCGAGCCCGTGGTGGACACAGCGCTGAACGGCGTTCCATCGCCTTCGCCATGGCGATCAACCCATGCGCTTAGGGAGCGAGACTGAATCGCGCGCAGAAGCGGCAGGATGCCCGTGAAGAAGTACGTGCGCGCAAGCGTAGCCTTGTCGGGTGGCCCACCGACGTATTGGTTCACCTTGTCCTCGGGAGCGACAAAGAGCGGGAACGTACAGAAGGCGTTTTTGAAGAGGAAGCGCAACAGCGGTAGATCTGGTATGCTAGGTTGGTTGTAGAGCCCGCCGAGCTGCTGTCCGCGTCGGAAGACGGCTTCCTCGTCTTCATCTTCGTCGATCGCGAGCAGATCTTCATCGGACGACTCGTCGAAATCGTTGATGCGCGAATCATCTTCGACGTCCGAGAAGTCCTTTCGAGCGCGTCGAGTCGGACGCTGCGGCTTCTCGAAGCTGGTCAGCAGCCATGCACGGTCGAGCTCCCAACGCAGCTCTCGCAACGACAGCTCGCGCAGGAAGTAGTGCGTCTGCTGAGGCGACAGATCCTTTGTGAGCCAATCACCCTTGGAGCTTGCAAGTCGATTACGTCCGGCGTCCAGCGGATCGGCAACACTAGGAGCGACGCTAGGAGTCAGCAGATATCGGCCCTTGTCGGGAGGCGGAATGTTGCGACGATGGAGGGGTCCATCCTCGTTGACGGACGGGAGCTTCTCGACACCACGACCGCCTTTGGACATCTTTGCGGGCTTAGCCTTTCGGCCACCGAGGATGGCAGCACCGGCGATGGGCGCAACCGGAGCTGGCAGGTCACGTTGCGTATATCCGCTTTTCTCGTTTAGTGGTGCCACGGCCGAAGGCGGTCCAGCTTCGTCATCGGCCATCGCGAGCTCAGAGCCGTCGGTCACCGAGGGTGCAGCGCCAAAGTCTTGAGCTTGTACCGTCTCGCCGCTGGCAGCGGGCACAACGACTGCTTCCGACAACGGAATCACGCGCTCCTGCGGTGCCGAATCCCTTCCCGTTATCTGGGGATGATCGGCTTCGGGTGCGACTTTTGCGGCGGCGAGGACAGGCTGCTCGTCGTTGAGACCTTGGTTCTTCTTTTTGTTCTTTTTGCTCTTTTTGCTCTTGGTCTTCTGCCCGCCATCAGCGTCATTGGATGTGCCGGTAGCAACGCCTGCAGCCGCAGCGAGACCGCCAAGACCAGCTCCGAGTGCCAGCGGCCCAGCAATGGCAGGCGCAGGCTTGGAGCTGTCCGCAGCAGCCTCGTCATCGAGGATGTAGGGCAGCTCCGAGGGAGGCTCACTTGCAGTTCCAGCAGCCACAGCAGGCTTATCTTCTTCATTGGTGGCACCAGTCAGCATAGAAGCCCGACTACCCTGGCGACGATTCCTCCTTGGCAGTAGAGTGACGTCCGAGGTGGTCGTAGCAGGTTCGAGCGGAGCTGCAGGGGTGGCTGTACTGACGGAGGTCGACGACGCTGCACCTGCATTTCGAGTAGCTCCATCGTCCGTCGGACTGGGACTCAAAGCTGATGGAAGCGGGTCTTCCTTTGGAGGAAGACCATTCTTGTTCTCGCGAAGGGCGTCAAAGCCGATCATGGCAGCGAGACTGCCCAGTGCACCCCCAGCAGCGGCACGCAGATCCATGCTTGGCTTTCGAGACCGAGACATGGTCTCTTCGTCGATCTCGTTGTCTCGAATCGACTGCATCGAGGCACGCTGACTGGGAACGACGGCGTCGTTGTGGCTGAGCGGGCCAGAGAGTGGGATCAGAGGCGACGAGGGAGGCATGACCGAAGCAGCGTCGCTGTCTTCAAGAACGCTAGGCTGCACGCTCTCAGCCAACGACTTGGAGCGGGCGTGCGGCTCGCTTGCGTCGGGCTCAGCAAAGGGGTCCACAATCTGAGGAGAGCGGGCATTCTCGGCATCACGCAGAGCGATAGGAGTGGGGATGCGAGGAGGCACGTCCGAGGTTTCGACTTGGGGTTCCTTGGTGGTGTCCAAATCCGTTCCATCGTCGCTGGCGATGATGGAAGGAGGCTGGCGTGCACGGGCAGCCACTCGGGAGCTGGGACGGGCGGTGCCGAGATCACTGCCAAAGTCGTCGTCAAAGCCACCGCGGCCAGAGTTGCTTCGACTGCTGCCGAGACCAGAAGATCGGTGGGTGCTAGCAGCAGCGACGCCGGAGGAAACGGCCGCGGCAGCCGCACCTCGTCGGAAGGCAGCTCGATCGCGTGTTCCATTCGAGACCATCGAGTCAGGCCTCTGACCCAAAGAGCTCTTGCGACTGCGAAGTTCACGCACTGCGCCGTAGGAGCGGCCGAGAACGAGGTCGGCATTGGCGCCTTCGCGCGCCTGACCCACGGACTCATTGGACTCCTTTGGTTTGCGGCCAAGACGCTTGAGTCTTCCGAAGACGCCGCCTTTGCGACGCTTTTCTTCGCTCTTGAGTGCCCAGTCCTCCTCTTCGGGCGCCAGCTTGTTGGAACGCGAGTAAGCACGAGGACGGCTGCGAGGCGTAGCAGCGAGGTTGCTTCTGCTCTGGTTGCGAGGCGTGCGGACACCGCGGTGGTCATCCTCGTCGTCGTCGCCATCATCTTCGTCGCCCTGCTCGGCGACGTCAGCACCACGGATCGCAGGCGCCGTTCGAGATTGAGTCGCCGAACGGACAGAGCGAGCCTCTTCTTCTGGTTGTTCGTGGTCGAGGAGGTCGTCATCCTCAAGATCATCTTGCTCCTCTCCGTCGATATCCTCGTTGGCGGTGACGGCATTCTCGTCCGTCTGTGTTACAAAGCCTTGCTCATCGTCCTCGCTGTAGAAGTCGTCCTGGTCCGTCTCACCCTCGCTGGCGAGGCGCGCAGGGCGGCCGTCGCGGCTGCTTGGTGCCATTGTGTTCGGATCGCGGCCTTTGCGATCGGGTCCGTTGGATCGAGTGCGGTGTCGGATGCCGGGACGGGCAGAGCGGTGACCGGGCTCCACGTAGGGTCGGCGCATCGTGGGCAGCTAAGCAGCTTGATGCGAGGATCAGAAGGCGTTGTACTTTGCTAGTGCCCGTTTCTTGCTCTGTTGCAGTGCTCGCAACTTTCTTCTGATGATGCCGGCTGTCCGTATTAGTGTGGGCTCTAGTGAATGAGTCTCAAGGCCGAGAGGGCCGAGAAGCGGGGTATCGGCGAGGAATTGGTATCGTTGCGCCCAACAGCAGCCGCTAGTAGACAGCTGTGTGGTTGGGGACGGGTAGCAGATGTCGATGTGGTGGAAAGGTGGATGATGACCGTAGCGTAGTGTCAAGAAGGACAACGACAAGCAAGAGGGAGAGATGGAAGGAAGGAAGGAAGGAAGGAAGGAAGGAAGGAAGGAAGGAAGGAAGGAAGGAAGGAAGGAAGGAAGGAAAGACCAAATCAAACGCTGGATGGGGAGGGGAAGCAGAGCCAAGAACTGAACGAAGGTCTGCGCTTGAGCTGCATGTCAAGCGCGCAGCCAGACGTTGGATGGTGTCTGTCGATCGATGGGAGCGGATGTGCGCTAAAAAGTCACCCCGCAAGAACTGGCCCACGCTGTGCAGTAGCGAGAAGTAACCAAAAATGCTCGAAAAATGCAAGAGAACACAGTCACTGAATCCATCCGCAAAAACGCTTCGGAATGACCGAGCGAGTCCTCTCTCTCTTCCTCTGTATGAAGCTAGCAGAAAGAGAAGAGAAGCGTCGATTCCGACGAATTGAAGCAAGCGTCGGCGGATGGACGGATGGACGCACGGATGGGCAGAAAGAGTCGTCGGATCTGAAATTCCAGTGACGGTTTGCTCGCTTGCTTGATGGAGCTGTTTCCGCCCGCTTTGCCATCCGATGCAACGCAGCAGCAGCGAAACAAGAGACTTCTCGCAGTTGAATGGAGCACACAACCATCTTCTTTGAGAACAACCGCATCGGGGTTCACCGCTGTAAGCCCTCACTGGAGAGAAGTGAACGTGCGTGCTGCTTGCTTATTCCATTGCTAGCTTCCACCGCCCCCTTCAACTACAACATTTAACAGCCTCCATCTATCTATCTTCCCCTCAGCGTCGGAGTCATTTGACGTCCATCTTACAATGTGCCACCCTTGAGAAGCGCAAAACGACGTTGGCCAAGTGCAGTGTGGAAAAAGAGAAGTGGTGCGATCGGATCGACGCTGCTAAGTGAAGACCCTGTTGATCGTTTGGGCCCACGCCCGCACCTCCAGGCCCCGGCACCTTGATGATCTCCTCCTCCACCGTCCTTGTCTCGAGCTCCTTTCTAAACTGAGTTGCAGTAAAGCGTGGAATGTCGTATCAAATGCGGGATTCTCTGGCGGTCGTAGCTGAAATTTTGATTGTCAAAAAGCGAAAAGTTGGATGCAGCTGCCGAGTGACGTTGACTAGGCGTTTTGATCGGAACTCGCCAGAGCCAGAAACGGAGAAGTTGAAGCTGAAAAGTGACTTCTTGCGGAATTGCCTTGGCCGACAGATCGAGCTTTTCCGCACTTTGAGCGGGTGAGCAGCAGCAGCACAGCGTGGATTATTGTGGGGACAAAACTCGTTTCCCACGCTCAAGTTTGAACAGAGGATCGGAAAAAGCGAGTGAGAAAGGGCGAAAAATCTATTAATAAAAAAAGGTGCTCATTCTTTTTGGGTGGTTGTGATCTTGAATGATCTCACATCCACAATATTTTTCGGTTCCCGACTTTTGCCATAACCTTTCCCGCGTTCAACCGACGAATCTTTGCATACTGTGCATTGATGAGGCAGACAGTCCCCATGGCGCGGCAGAGGTTCGAAGAGGCGGACAAACTTGGTCAAAACAGTCAAGACAGGCCTGGAAATGAGAAAAGTTCATTGGCAATGTGGGGTATCAAAGGGACAGGTCACGAGAACGGGTATGCTATGAACCCTGCGCTCGGTCATGGACAGGACAACGGCCTTTCGGGAGAGCAGAGCGTCAGAGAGAAGGAGAAGATCCCAGAGAGAAGAGTGCGGCGAACAGTCAACGGTTCCAAATGCGAGCGATCGAACGGTTGTTACGCGATGTCGGCCTCGACTCAGTCATGTTCTCCGCAACCGGCTTCTTCTTGCTGAAGCGGGAACCGGCACGAGTGAGAAGCGACTTTCGTGGCAGGGTAAAGTAGACACCGCCTACATCTCTGTCGGATGTTGCATCGAGTACGACAGCTGGTGGTGCTTCCGACGACGACGAGTGCTGGCCAGACGAGCCAGACATTTCGGAGCCAGAGCTCGAGTCGCGCTTGGCGAGGTAAGGCATGGACGCCAGCACGCTGTCGCCGGCAAAGGCATGCTCAAGCGCTTTGAGACCCGTAGCCTTTTCGTCCGAGTAGATGGCTGCCAGTCGGCTCGGCATCACCGCCACCGCCTGTGGTGCTGGTGCTGGTGCAGGCGCCGACACTGCTATGCCCTTGTGCTGCTGCTGCTGCTGCTGCTGCACCGCCTCGAAGCTGGTGCGTCGTTCGACATCCAAAGAATTGCGGCCAATCGTATCTCGTCCATCGATCCAGCAATGCGAGGTGCCTTCCGATTTCTGACGCACATTGTTGATGCGCTTGAGACGCCAGTCGAGGTACGAGAGCTTTTCGTTGGTGAGCGAGCCGCGAGGTGGCGGCGGGCCTGTCTTGTCGTCGAATCGGTGGCGGCGGGAGGCTCGGGCGGCGTTGGCTGCGCTGAAACTGGTCTGCGGTATGCTCTTGTGAGAGGAGGAGGACGATTCTGAGCTCTTGCTAGCGCGTGTACGACCGGACAAGGCCGTGAGCAGCGACTTGGCCATGGCGAATTCTCGATCCTGCATCTTTGGCTAGTGGGATGTAGGTGCAGTCTCAAGACCAGCTATCGAATGGCGAGGGTGAAGAGCAATGGTGATGGTGAGGGAGATAAAGATGGAGATGGGAAAGGCGGGTCGGAGCAAGAGCTGCTCATTATCAACATAGGGTATATGTATATTTCTTTTTGCGGGGTTCCAGGAGGCTCTGCTCAGCGCTCAAGGCGCCAGATCGGTGACGCAACCGAAATTGCCCCAGCAGCGAGTGGCTTGCTTGGTAGATGGTCATTGCTTCTACCCGTCCCTTCGTCGACTGCATAGGCGCTTCTAGCCACATGCTGCAGACAGCTTGCCACGAACTAAACAGCTTGATGCACAGGTTGACCGGGCGCGAGGCGAGGGCGAGGCGAAACGTTGACACAGGCGAGAGAGGCAACAAATTTGCATTGATTGGGTCGGAGACCGACACAGGCGAGCGGAGTGTCGAAAAGGAGCGATTAAAAGAGAAAAAAAAAGGACTAAACCACGTACGCCTTGTCCCCTGTGACCCTCAGTCCGTCTCTGTTTCAATCTTGAGCTTTCCCCTTGTCTCTCTGAGCCTGCTAGCGCTCTAGACTAAAAGCATCAGCTGGGGTTCTCGCAGATTGAAAATTACTGTTTGCTGTCCTTTCCCCGCCTTTGTATCTGCTTTGCTCTGTCTTACCAAACTATCAACGGTCTCAGAATCCAGTCACACACATCCGACGCCGGCCTCAACTCTCAGATCCCTTCATTACAGAGAGGGACAAACTCGCATCGCCATCGGAGATCAAGCAAGAAAGCGGGGACAAAAGCTGCAGCAGCCACGCGAATCCGCTGTAAAAAAAAAAACTAATTTAGCTCTCTCTTGTTGCCGTTGTCCTCGGATCGAAGGCAATGAACGGCGCTGCGATTTTTTGTGGGGAGAGACGCAGTCAAGCGAGAGGGCCTGCCTGCCGAGCGGGTCACGCGGCCAAACAGCACACGGGAAAGTCAAGAGCATTGGACGGGCTCTAGGCGAGTCAACTCTGGAACAAGGCGTGCAAGACGTGCCGGACAGCGCAAGGCACGCGGGACAACGACCGTTGTAGCAGAGCCGCAAGGCAGTTCACCAGAGTTTCCCTCGTCGACCACGCCAAGATCAATCTAGAGCCTCTAGTTTCTCGCGTAACGAGCTTTTGTATTCGAAATGAAACTGAATAGAAAAAGAAGGAAATCCCACAGCGCTCTTCGAATGTGATTGGTTTGAACTCGATATTTTATGCAAGCAGAGCAAGACATCTCGAACGCCTTTCTTGAGCGAACTTGGGCCTGGCCCTGGTCCAATCAGGACTTGAATTTTGATATATCTTGAACCATCTCTGCCATGCTTTCCCGAGCTGTGACATTCGCCTCCGCGATTGGAAGCAAGGAGGACCCTGATCTTTGCAATCCAGGCCTTGGTACTTTTTGTTGAAGCGCAAGGCCAGCGCAAGATCATCTGAACCGGCTTGCCACGAGGCTTGGCTTGCTCGAACAGCAACAAGAGCCGGCCTCCATCGGCCTAACGTTTGTGAGCTGCTTGAGCGAATTGGCGTTGAGCAACCGCTAATCGATCGTGGCCGCTGTCTGGGATCGGTCAGCCCAATTCGAGAGGAGCCATGATGATGCAGCACTTCCACAAACATTTGCTATGCGAGACGCCGAAGCATCTGCCACTCGGAAGTCCTCGGGAGGCGATCGGAGCTGAAACACGATGCGCGCTGGCATCCTCTCTATCAAAGCCACTGCAGGGGTGATCCTGTGCGATACGTCAATGGCAGCAGGCATGTCTCGAATTCTCAGCCGGGCTGCAACGACGAGCAATCGCACGTATAAAGTGGATCAAAATGTCATGCCTGGTTCAGAAAAGTTGCGCCCAGTTTTGCATGTCCGCTCAACACTTCGCCCTTAAATGCCAACGGACGTCGCTCGTTGTTAGCTCTCTCATCGGCTCCTGGCACTTGGTGATAGTCATCCGATGGTCATCCGGCTGCATGAATTGAGTTTGTCTCGAGGATCACGACAGATGTCTCGAACTTGCACTGGACTGCAATCCTGGCAGCCAGAACTAAGGATGGCGTACAAGTTCACCTTTTCGGCGACGTCACGAGAAGTAATGACGACGGCGGGTAATCCCACCTTCCTGCGGGGATCGTGAGAGGCAGTTCGCCAGGCAAAGCGGTGTTGGCGCGTCAGGAGCAATTGGCCAGAGCTCAGAAGTCGAAACGAGTCGAGTTAAGTTGTTTTATCATGGTGAGATCATTTGTCGGAGGCGGCGGTATAAAAGTGGATGGAAGATGGTGTCAAAGGACCACCCTTCACGCTCAAATTTGCACAAGCACAGGCGAGCTTGAGCGCCTATCACAACCGCATCTACCGTCGCATACAGGTTCTCTATGCATGCAGATTGTCGCATGGGGCTCCGTACTTTTGCCATGAATCTGACGGCGGCTATGACCCAAGCAGCGTGTGAGTCGACCTGTCCGCGATGACCACGTGGGAACCTCGACGGGTGTGAATCGGCTTCGCAAGAGCAAAGATTATCGGTGATCCTTTAAATCGGGATCAAGTTGCTCGCTCGCACGACAATGGAAAGGAGCACAGTGACCATGTGTAAAGAGAGGATCGAGTGGCTGCAACTCACATTCTCGATGCACCCCAATTTTTGCAGGCAAGAGGGTCCCCACGACTTTTACCGAGCAATTCTGGCTTTTTCTGGCGATCCCTTCCTTTGCTCTTTACGAAGCTGCGCAGATCTGCAAACTTGGACCACACGGTTCTTGCAACTTTGTGCAAACGACCAAGGAAAAGGGACAGCGGCAAAGCTTTGTATTTTCCTCGGTTCTCCTGAATGCAGTTGGCGCACCTCGAGTTGCTGCGCTGCGCCAGCCCGAGTGCAGTACAGTAGCGGCCCTGGCTGGTTGCCGCCGGGTAGATGCGTTCCAGTGGCCGATCGACACGGACCCTTCCTCGAGCCTGCGTGCAAGGACAAGGTTCGAGAATCGACTCGCTCTGCGCTTAACCCTCATGTTGCGGCTTCATTTCGAGCTTCTCGTCGCTTATGGCTTGCAGTCTCGTTTGGGGAGATATCGGCGAGAAGGCGGCAAGGAGTTGCAGCTTGTCAACGAAGCGGTCAACAAGATGCTGAGCTAGCAAAATCTCGCCCGCGATCTGCCGTGTTGCGACTCGGCCAGCGCAGCAAAAGGGTACTGTAAGGCGAAATCGATGCACCGCCGAGCAAGAGGTGCGACAGCCAAGTCACTGCATACTGAAAATTCAGACGCGCAGCTGTCAAGTAAGGAAATTCGCCCAGCCGAAAACTCTGCACACACATGCCGAACTAGACAGCTTCGCGATTGACAACACGCGCCAACGCCGTCCGGTGCAGAAGCGACCGCCAGCGCAGCCTGCCGTCCCTGCGCAACACCCTCTTTTTCTTCACTTCGCTCCATCGATGGTCGCCTGCTTGGTTGTGCACACGAGATGCCTGCCTCATGCGCTCTTCAAACGCCCTTCCTTCAGCTCGTCTGCGCAACCCTCGCCTAAAGTGCGCAGGACACCGTGTTGCTCTATTTGCAGGTCACTCCTGGTCTGCGCATCCTGAGATCGACGCCTTTGTTGATCATGCTTGTCTCGTGTCTGCGCAGAGGGATCGTCGCTTTGCGCTGAAAATAGCCCCTTGCCTGTGCCGCTACCCATGCCGCCGTTTGATGTCTTTGGAAACGCCCAAAGTTGCCGTGCCTGCCCGTCGATTGGTACATATCAAAGCTTGCCCTTCTCCGCTCCTTGCTCTTTCCCTCCCTCCATCTCCAACCGCCTCTCTCCTCCCTCTTTTCCAAATCCCGCACTGTACAAACTAATCGGACTCCTCGAGCACAAGCTGGTATTGTGTTTCACAAGTCTCTTGCCACCACCACCACCACCACCACCACCACCTTCACGACCTTGATCGCCTCTCTCCTCTGAAATTGTTCACCCCCGAATTTGCCTACAACCGTCACTTTTCTGCGTTCGTCTTCCGTCTTTCCACCCTGTTCTGTATCCCCAGCACCTTCTACAACACACAATGAAGTCGTTCGCTACCTCTCTCGCGCTCGCCGCATTCGTTGCCAGCACCACCATGGTCTCGGCTTCTGGCCTGGAGCAGTCCAACATCGTCGACGTGGTTCGTCGAAACAAGCACCACAAGCACGCCGCCCATGGCAGCTGCTCGTCCAACCACTCCAAGGCGCACCACAAGGCCAAGAAAGTCTCGTCCAACTTGAAGGCACCTTCGTCCGGTTCCAGCTCCGACTCTAAATCTGAGTCCAGCGCGCAGTCGTCCTCTTCCTCTTCCTCTTCCTCTTCCTCCTCGTCGTCCTCGTCGTCGAGCAGCAGTGCGGCGCACGGCAACACCTCGGGCGGCAAGATGGGCCTGTGCTGGGCGAACGCCAACGGGATGCCCATCGGCAATTTCGACTTTGGCTCCGTCTCGTGGTTCTACTCGTGGGACGCCACGCCTGGTTGGGACGCTGCGCCGGTAGACAAGCTCATGTACTGCCCCATGCTCTGGGGCTACAAGAACACCGACTCGTTCAGGAAGAATGTGCTCGACAACCTCGACTCCAAGTTCAACCAGCACAAGTGCGCCATGGGCATGAACGAAGTCAACCAGAAGGGCCAGTCCGACATGAGCCCCCAGGAGGGCTGCAAGCTTATTGAGGAGTATCTCCTCCCGCTCAAGGAGAAGGGCTGGTACCTCATCGGTCCCTCCACTACCAATGCCGAGACGGGGATGGACTGGTATAAGACCTTCAAGACAACCTGTCCGGACACTTTCGACAAGCTCGACTCCATCGCGATCCACTACTACGGCACTTCGGCGGATGACTTCAAGCAGTATCTCCAGGACTGGCATTCTACGTTCAAGAAGGACATCTGGGTTACGGAGCTTGCGTGCCAATCGTTTAACCAGTCACCACAATGCGACAAAGAGAAGACGACTGCGTTTGCCCAAGACGTCGCCTCGTTCATGAACGGGCAAGATTGGGTCCGCGGGTACGCCCCATTCGCTGTCATTCAGAACTTGCAAGGCGTCAGCGAGACTCAGCGTCTATCGAACGGAAACAACCCGACCTCCCTCTTCAGGACGTATGCCTATGCCAACTAAGGTGATCCACCCTCGATAGGACTTTTTGCATAGCTCGGTGATCGGCATTTTTTTGTGGTGTGCTTTTCGCATACCGCGTCTCATTCGACCGACACTCTCATTTCCGGTCTAGCGCTCACCTCTGTCACTCGCATTCTCCTTGCTTGTACGCCGCGATCTGGCATCGCTTGGCGTCTTACTTCGCTTTCGTTGTCCCACTCATGTTTACTTTCGTTCTCTCTCTCTCCTTTTCGATGTCGCTCCTCTCGTGTCAAATGTCAATCAGGGTGTTTCAGGGCTGCAGAGCGGTCCTCACCTCATTGTCCAACCCATACAATCATGTCACGGCCGTGCAAGATGGGGGAAGCTGCGTCGATAGCTCCTTCTTCACCGTTCCTCTCTTTCGCGTGAACTCGAACGCCCCTTGCCCTCAGTGAGGAGACTCGTGAATGCACAAATGTTTCTTCGCCACTTACTTCGATCTCGTACAGCCACGATTGGATCCTGCGACCCTTCCTCAAAACACACATTGCTTCAGCAGTCGTTTCAACTGCAAGCGTCATCGCGATCGCATCATCTTGACGCTACCAAGGCAATCTCATCCAGCGCAGATGCCTCTCGGCCTCCTCTCCGTCTTTCTCCAGATACACAGTCCACTCTTTCCCAGCGTACCGAGTCTCATTTCCGCCCCAGGATGTTGACGTCTTTCACTGCTCTCGAGAAACTCTCACGACTCTGAAGCAATCCGAGTTCAACGCTCATCTTCATATCATGGCTTGGCTCGCTCTATACTGCGACAACATCGCTTACTATCTCGGCTTTCTCGAGAAGCGATGAGATGAATTCGCAACAGGCTCGAGCTGCTCGATAGAGGGTCATCAGACGTGCTGGAGCACCATCGTCCTTTATCTTGCCATTGCCACCCACTCCTCGCTTACAGTCGGGACTGACGAGCGAGATGGCCATCGACGAGATCGCCCACTTCCTTGGCGATCCCAAAGCTAGCCTGATACCCGGCTGGACCGATTCCGTACGAATGCACGACGGTCAACTTCCCACCATCTATCTGCTCCAATTCCACCCTCGCACCATTGTCCCTACCCGGTCTAAGTCCCACATTGTGCGAAATCACGTCAATTTCTCGCCACGTCTTTCCCTCGGGCACGATCTCCGGGACCAACTTTGCACACTCCTGCATGATCGTCTCCGCCAGCGCTGTATCCGGTATGGTGTTGGATTGGCGAATGTCGAAGGAGCCGCCGAGGATGACCTGGCCGGACCGCGCGCGGGGAATGACGTAGTTTGCGGGACTGCCCAGCTTCATCACGCACCGAGCGCCGCTGTTAGGGCTCTTGAAGGAGGGGACGTTTACGAGCACGGTTTGGCCGCGGATGGGGTAGACGTTAGCATCACGCACGTCGGCGAGATCCGCCGCGCCTACACCGGTCGCGTTGACCACCACGTCGCACCCGGGCACCAGCGATCGCACTGCGGACAAAGAGGTGAGCGTTGAACAGCGTCGAATGTCTACCGGCGGTCCAGCTCGAGCGGCATTCAAGAGGATGGGACGGGGAGAAGTCAATTCCGAGACCAACCACTGCGTGTAGAGAGGAACGCTGATCGTAAAGGAGCTGTACTTGACCGCGTGCGCTCCTGTGCTGTCTCCTTCGGGAAGCACGGTGAAGTTGGGAGTGAGACTGCTAAACCAAACGTCCTTGGCTTCTCGCTTGGCGGGACTGATATCGGTGAAATCGACCATCGCCATGACTTCCGGCGGCAGTTGCGTGTGCAGCTTGAGCCATTTGCGGAAGGTGATCTCGTCGCGGCGCTGCGCTACTTTGTCTGTGAGTGTGGCGAACGAGCACCAGTTGGCTCCCTGTCCAACGTGATGACAAGATAGGATGTGTGAGTGGAAATCTTCGCTGGGCTGAGTGGTTGAGGCTCGTCGCTGCCACTTACGGCCCAAGGACTGGCAAATGTCTGAGAGAACGAATCTTGAGGCAAATCGCGAGCGAGAATGGTGACCTTGTAGCCTCGCTCGCGCAGCTCAAAGGCGTCGGTCAGCCCGAGAACTGTTGGGGTAGCAAGAAAGAGGAGGTAATCAAGTGAGCTGATCAGACCATCGTCACTTCGCTGCTGAAGTGGTTGCCTTTGACTTACCTCCGGCTCCAAGCACTACGACGTGAAATTGGCGCGTCATTCTTGCGAGACTGCGTGATGCATCGACTTCAGCGTAGAACAGTGTCGACGAGATGGTGAGAAGAAGGTGCGGAGATGTGAGGCGCGGACACCTAGGAAGCCCGCGTTCCTTGGAGCCACAGATTGCCGATTTTTCAACCGGGAAAATCAGCGGCCCAACCCTCTTATCGAGACAAAGCAAAATAAAGCTCGTCCAGGGATCCCGCACCTTGTCTCGCCCTCTTCACCATAACATCACCATCCTCTCAACTCGACGCATCGCCCACCAAAGATGCTCAACGCGACACCCATACCGATCGTTTCTCTCCACAGCGGCGGGGATGACGAAAAAGCTCTAGGCCCACGAATTTTGGACGCAGTGGTGAAGACGGGCTTCTTCTACCTTGCCGACCACGGCATCAGCCAGGATGAGATCGATCTGTTGTTCGATCAAAGCGCGCGTTTCTTCCTCCACGAACCAGAACATGAGCGTCTGGAATGCCAAGATCGAGTCAACAATACCGGCTACACGGCAATCAAGTCGGAGCGGCTAGATACTGACAGCAAGGCGGGAGGCGATCTCAAGGAATCTTTCTACCTGGCGGGCCTAGCAAGGGCGGAAGGAGGATCATCTCCGGCAGAAGAGCGGTATAGACCACCGTCGCAGCTGTTGCCGACCACGCTGTCGCAGCACAAGGAAGCACTGGCTGCATTCATCGAAAAGTGCAAAGGCGTCTGCGATACAATCTTGGCCGGCTTTGCGGAAGCGATCGATCTGCCTTCGCGGTACTTTCTCGACTCGCATCATGGACAGCACGATCGACTCAGGCTCATCCACTATCCGCCTACGCCTGTACCAAACGACGATGCTGCGACAACGAGCATCCGTGCCGGCTCTCATTCGGACTATGGCTCGTGCACGCTGCTCTTCCAAAAGGACGTCGGAGGGTTGCAAGTCGAGATGAAACCAGGGCAGTGGGTCGACATCCCACCTCAGAAGGGATGCATCGTGGTCAATGTGGGAGACGCAATGGAGTTCTGGAGTGCGGGGCTGTTCCGCTCGACTCAGCATCGAGTGGTGCTGCCTCGCAGCGAGAGTGAAAGCGGCTCTCGTTTCTCGGTCGCGTACTTTTGCCAGCCTGACGAGGACGCTCGTCTGGTTCCGTTGGCGATCTCGGAAACGGTGCGCGAGAAGTGTCAAGGCAACCTGATGGACCGAGAAGAGTTTCAGAAGAGATGCGTTGCCAAAGGCGTCTCGAACGTCGCTTCGCTGACCGGGGGTCAACACTTGAGAGCTCGTCTGAATGCAAGCTATTCGTAGTCTGGTCTTCCTGGACAATTGATCGTTACACCTCTCCCGCAACCCTGTGTTGCCTGACGAAAGAGTCAAGAAGCTCGATGTTGATGCTGAAGCGACTAGCTGATCGGGGGCAGCTTGGGTGTTGAATCGGCGACAAGGGATGCTTTTCAGGGTTTCGTTTTGGTTTGGGTTGCTGTTTTTAACAGCACAACATTCGCCGTCTCAACTTGGCTGGCGCGTGCACCATCCAAAACTGCAGCGCGCACAGGTTGTCGACGGAACCCCTCGGTCTTCGGCTGCGCCAATCCTCAAGAGAACTTGCTTGTTCCTGACTAAACTGAAACTGCGTTCGTTTGGCTGCATCGGCATCTCTGGGGCGTTGACAGAGAGGCCGGCCAAGTTGTTGAGATGAAGGAAAGCGGTGCTCCATGTGACATTTCTTGAACGCAAAAAAAAAGCGGATGGTTCCCGTGATGTGTGCCAGGCTATGCCGGTGTTTTTGATCGAAATAAAAAACGGCAAGGCGGTTTTGCCCACCTCATTTCACGCCCAGAATTGGAGGAAGTTGGCTTTTCCCACGCACCCTTGCGATAGAGATTCTGCAGCACCGGCGAGTTGTCCGATCCTGGCGCGCAGCCGGATTTTTGGAAAGAAAGTTGCGCCAATCTTAGCTTTTGGCTCTCTTTCCCACCTTCCATCATCCCCACCCGCTCATGATCAGACGCCTTCCTCTAGATCGTCTTACTGTTCCTCCTCTGATCCTCGTGGCACTTTCTTTGCAGCTATCGATTGCCGAGAGATTGCTCCCAGCCGCCTTCCATCGCATCACATCACATCACATCGATTGGACTCATCGCCTTTTTAGAGTTGAATCACTCCCGCCGCAATACCGCCGCCGTCGTTGCCGCCTCACATTCTTCGTATCCATCGCCGCCGAAAAACAAGGTCGGCCGGCTCTGCACCGCTCGCTCAGCTCGGCATAGTCCAATTTCACCATCTGCTCCTGCGCCTGCAGCACAGCGTCGGTCTCGCTCCGACTCGACATTCCTTGACACGATGGGTAAGTAACTGCTCGTGATTATACGCACACGCACGCACTGTCAGTGTGATCTTGGCGCCTCTGGCCTGCAGCACATCCCCTTTGAGCAAACCCTATACGGTCGGCCCGACGGATGGTTCCATCGCCCACTCCCGCATTGTGTTGCGCGGTCGAGGTGCTCCTTCGCCTTGGCCGCGACTATATCTAGCGCCAAGCCTTCGTCGCCGTCAGCATGTGCTTGATGCAGACGAGCTGCTGTCCTGTCTACATCGTTGCCAGCTCATACAGATATCGAGTCGAGGCGAGCAGGGCAGCCAACGTCGGTCGGTTTTGTTGTAGTATATGCTCCATCAACTGGAGGTTCAGGATGTTCTTGCCTCCAGCTCAGGCTTTTGTTGAGTCAAGCGCTTCCCCACCCTATCCCCTTTCCTCGCAATTGAGTCCCTTGGCTGCTCTCGGTTCTCGATTACGGACAGCAGCGAGAAATCCTCTTGCACCTTTGGACTACCGAAAGGTCCAGCAGACGCGTCGGATCGGAGCGCATTTCGCTTGGACCTGATCGCCGTCTCAGAGGAGAGATCCTTCTTGACACGCAGATGTTGACAAAGAGACGGTCGCTCTTTTTTCTCCTTGTGCGCGCCACTCTTCCTTTCTTGCTCCCCCTTGGTCGTTTCGCCGCTGCTTGCGCGCACGCCTCCGTGGTTCCGGAACTGGCGGTGAACGACTGTTCCGCTGTGCCTGTCTTATAAACATTCGGCATCCGATCCGATCCCATCACGGACTGGGCTGGATTCGATTGGACTGGACTCTTTTTCATGTTCATGCTGCGGTGTGATTTGAACGTGCAGCGGGCCTTATCCCCCTCCTCTCATCTATCCTTCTTCCGGATGGCTCGACCCGTGAGTATCCTGCTTCGTCACCATCTGCGGTGTTCGCTTCTACGCTGCTTGTTGCGCAGTGCAACTTCCTGCATCGCCTCGCCTCGCCTCGCCTCGCCTCGCCTCGCCTAGCCTCCCTTGCTCGCCTTTGTGGCTCTGAAACTTGCCCCTCCACCGCCATCAGCTGCGCCCCTTTCTTTATCGTCCTTTTTTATTTTTTTTTTAATTTCCACCTAGACCGTTGGCCGGCTTTTGGCTGTCACCCTTCTTCCCTTTCGCCTCGATCCTTCCATCACTTCATTCCTTCCTTCTCGCCACCATCGCCACCATTATTCTCCCATCCACATCTTTGAGGGTCCGTTTCGTCACGCTCGGGCCGTCGTCAACATCCGCCCGCCGTCGCCGTTGTGGACGCTGTCTCTTCGTGGATTGTCGCAGCTTGTTCCTAGTTTGACTAGCGATCCAGGTCAACCTTCGAGCGATTCGCTAGGCTGGTTGATAGGCTAGCCCTGCTTTCGTCAGGGTGAGCTCGACCGCCACTTCGACTACGGGCCTGTCCTCGACCGATACGCATCCACGACGGCGTCAGCGTCCCGGGCTAGCCGTCTTCTCCTTCGATGTCTAGCGCCTCTTTTTCTTCGTCCTCATCGCCTGCTTCGTCATCATCCTCTCGGACCTCAACAACCATGGCTGACACTTCACCATCCTCTGACAACATCCCCACCTCCACGTCGACCTCGATTGGTGCGACCTCCACCTCGTCGTCCACGCCTGCTTCGACCTCATCAGCAACTATCACCGCCGGCTCGTCCACCTCCACGAGCCTTTCATCAACTAGATCGACGTAAGTATTGGACCTATACCCCGAGTTTTCAACAAGCAAGCTGCGTATGAGCAGCATGGTTGACAAAGATATGCTTCATGCACATCTGCTTTTCCCCCTCGTCCTCCCTCGTAGATTGTCACCCTCGACGTCTTCGACTAGTGTAAGTTCGACCTCGACACCAGCATCACCTACATCGAGCACATCCACGCCCGTCTCTACTGTAAGCTCCAAAGCTCCAAGCTCCCTCTGTGCATACAGCAGCTTGGCCTTTGTGCTCTGCCAGCTTTCAGAGGAGGCTCGGCCAAGGTGCCACAGCTTAATACGAGGACCTGCTTTCCTTGCGGCAAAGCATTTTAGCTACTGTTGCTGCTTGCTCGTTTCGTTCTGGACTCAGAGGCTGACTCCGCGACCTCGCCTCTTATCTTTGCAACTTCTGCTATTAACAGTCATCGACATCGACAACTTCTAGCTCTACTTCAAGCACTACCAGCTCAAGCTCGACAACCTCCACCACGTCCAGCACCTCTTCCACCTCGTCTAGCACCTCATCCACGCCGACCTCCACTTCCACATGGTCCTCGACCACAGACATCCTTACCTCGTCAAGCACAAGCACAACACCCACATCCACGTAAGTAGCCTTTTCTTGAACACACCACATCACACTTGCCATTGCACTCCATTCTTAGTGCGTTCGCATGCATCAGATATGTACATGCCGGGCGGCGCACACATACATCCCAAGGGCACAGACGGCCCCATGCGCTAGATCCCAGCCACTAGCAGCTTTCGCTCTCCTCTCTACTCGCTCTCTCCTCCCCTTCGGCCTCCCCATCATCTTTGGGGCTAGCCGCCTCGTCGAGGGGACGTATGATGTTGATCAGTTCCCTCTTTGTGTGCGCTCCTGCCGTGACTCGTGTGTCTTCCGACTCTCTCGCTTGCAGACCAACCTCCAGCTCAGCGATTCTGACATCTTCCGCTTCCTCCGATTCACCATCTTCGCGTCCACCCTCCTCGTCCTCCGATCGATCACCTACGTCCTCCCGTCAACCCGAAACACGGAGCAGTGCGGCTGCCGTTTCACCTTCGGTCATCACCACCCAGACCTCGCTCACAACCGTCACCCTGCCCAACGGTCAGACTTCCACCTCGACCGCCTTTGCCGTCACCACGGCCAATGGCCAGTTGAGCGGCAGCAGCAGCGGCAGCGGTAGCGACAACGGCTTCTTTAGCAATTCAGGCGCTGTCGGCGGCACCTTCGCTGTCGTCGGTCTCGTGTGCGTCGCCATTGTCGCTGCCGTCTTCTACATGCTTTGGAGGCGCAGAAAAGCGCAGAGGATGGATGCCGACGTTGTTGCGGCCGCTTCAGCCGCTGCCGCTACCAAGAGAACACCCTTCGATGATGACGATCCGGAAATGATCGAAGATCCGAGCTACGGCACGGCTGCGGGTGGTCTCGGTGGAGCAGCCGCAGGCGCAGGATCCTATGGTGCGTCCAACGCGATGATGCAGCAGTACTACAACAACTACGGTCCCTCCAGCGAAGGATACGAGCCTAGCCACATGTCAGGAGGTACCGCGCCCGGCTTCGCTGGAATGGGCGCTTATGGTCCTATGGCTGCCGCTGGCGCCGGTGGCGCTGCTGCAGGCGGTGCTGCTGCCTACTACGGCGGTGGTGCCGGTACCGATGGCTCACACTACTATGAGAGCGTCCCTGCTGGTCTGAGCAGCGAAGGCGCGTATGCCGGTATGGGCTCGACGGGTCACGACCACAACGGCTACAGTCAGGGCCACGAAGATCCTTACGGCGCCGGCAGCGGCGGACACGGATACAGCCACACGGGTGCGCCGCAGCTCGACTGGGCACCTGGCACCTCTCCGCCCTTGGAACAGGATGTCTACGGTGGCATGCATGCCGCTCAGGGCCATCCTGCAGGAACGGGAGGCAACAACGTCTTTGCCGACCCTAGCAGCAGCAGCAACGAGACCGACGGCAGGATTGATATGACTGCTCACGAAGCTGGGTCCGCTGTCAGTTTGCGGGATGACCAGGACTACGGTCGCCGTTTGGCCGTTCGTAACGGCGAGCAGTGAGCGTGACTCGTTGGACCGAAAAAGTTCATTCTGTACGTGGGCAATGCTTCCGGGCATGCCTCTTTCTCTTTTGCATTGCATTCCCCTTCATCAGGAGGCCTCGCCATGAGTTCTATGGTTGTGTAGGCCCTGTAATCGTACGCTTTCTTCTTGTCCGCATTTCCTCTGACATGATCAAGACGCTCGGTTCATTTTCATGGTTTCGTTTTTCAACGCGCAATGGACACTCCTTTTCATCGACAGTGCACTTCTGCCTTCGGTCTGTGCTGGTTGTGGGGACTCTGAGCTGTTTTGCTTATGGAACAGTGCGGCTCGGGTTGTTGAGTAAAAGTACATTGAGCGCGGGCGGACGGGGCTTTTTAGGTTGCTAGATTTTCAATGACGGGGAGGAGCGGGCGACATGTTGGAGAGCGGGTTTCGGGCGCTTTCGGCTGCACCACCACGGAAAAGGCCGGCGTCGAGGTTGATATCGAGTGCAGCACCGCTGCTGCTGCTGCTGCTGGTGCCATTGGCGGCTGCGCGTCGCTCAGCTAGAGGAGCATCGCCATCGGCATCGTCGTCGCTGACAGCGCCGGTGTCGGTGCGAGCACGCTTACGCGGGCCAGGCGCTGCAGCAAGCGATTCTGCATCAGGAGTAACGCTCGCTTGGCTGATGTACCGACGCATGACCCCAGCGACGTTCGAGTTGAACAGCACATCCTTGAATTGCGACCGCACGTCCTGCTTCAATCCTTGCACCAACCGGAACAGCTGCGAGATGGTCGCATCGGGGAACTTGTAGATCATAAACGCAATGTAGACAAACTCGGCCGGCGAGAGCGGCTTGGTGACGGGGCGACCGAGACGGTTGAGCTTCACTTCGGGTTTGATGCATGCGCCGTAGCGAGGATGGTTGGCCAGTGCGACGTAGCGCTCGAGCGTGCGCTGCATGTTCTGACGCAGCGAGCGGGGCGGGTCGTTCTTGGCATTTTGCTTGAGGAACGCGTCGATGGTGTGAGCCGAGGGCACGTACTGGTCAACGTGGGCGTTGAGGATGAGCAGCGCGATCTGCGCCATAAACAGATAGTCCTTCCCGCGGTTGACTAGCAGCATACTCTTGCCGCCCTCATCGTGTACCAGCGAAGGGGTCGGGTCGATGAACCTTTTGACCATCTGGCGGATGAAGTCGGGCCAGGCTCCCAAATGCGCACCGAGCTTCTCTGCCGACGACAGCGTCACACCCATCTGCACACGGCTGAACATGTCGCGTTCCGTCTCGTCCGTAAGACCTTCAAACTCGACAATGGTGAGCTGCTCGTTGTCAAACTTGCGCCGCTGAGCCGCACTCAGCGCGGGCGTCTTGCCCATGAGCAGGTCCTCCTTGTACCAGAACTTACGTCCAGTCGAAGGCTCCTTGACGGGGATGTTGTTGTTGAGAAAGGCGCAGATCGACGAAATACGCTGCTTGCCGTCGATGCATACGTAAAGAGTTTCACCGCCAGCACCCTCTTCGGCTTGGACAGAGAGCAGAACAGGCGGGACGTAGTAATGGCGCATGATGGATTCGATCACGGCGGACTGCTTCTCGGCTGGCCACACGACGCCGCGCTGATACTCCGGCTCCAGGTCGATAACGTCGTCCTTGACCATGTCGGCGATGGTCCTAGTGGAGAGCTGAGCCGCTCGAGGAGCCTTTAGTACATGGCCGAGATCGAGCACCCTGGTGGAGGACTTCTTCTTCGCGCGGGTCTTAGAAGGGGATGTCTTGCCGTATTCACCATCATCGTCTTCGCTGAGCTCCGACTCGGAGCTGAGTGCGGGCTGGTACTCGAACAGCTCATCGAGCTCGTCGCCTAAGCGGAAGCGATCACGAGGCGGAGGTTTGATCGGCATATGGGTGGAGTCCGAGGTGAGGTCGATAAGTGTGTAAACAGATATTTGTAAAGTCGTCGATGCGGAGGTCGGATGGAGGTGGAAGGAAGAGAGGAAGGGGAGGTGCGGAGGTGCAGGTATATATCCACACGGCCATTGAGGCGCAGTCGATCCATGGAGTGTACACAAAAGGATACACAAAGGGTGCGGAGGCGAAACATCGACAAGGTTAAGGTTGAGGTGATCATAGGCCGATGACCAAGACGACGAGTGATCGTAAGGTGAAGGTGATCATAGAGGACGCGGACGAGCGACCAGGAGAAGATGGAATGCGATCGTCAGTACGGTGTCTCCAACACGATTGAAGCTGGGCACCGTGGCCTGTATCGCGAGATGCTTACCGTTCTCTGGCTTGACCGACATGATTCGTAGCGAGCAGGCGTCGAGTGATTGCGAAAGAGTGCAGAGCGCTTGCGGTTTGCTGCTCGATCGAAAGAGGGACGTGCTTGCTTGACGGTGTTCGATGCTGGCGAGGATCGTTCGAGGCCTCGTCTGCTCTTGATCGCTTCGCTAGGATGTAGCGTGTGTGCGTGCGTGCGACGAACGAAAGGGAAGTCGGAAGGCAGCGAAGGACGAGCACGAGGATGTCCACGACGAGGTTGGCGAAGTCAGACCGCAGCGAGAAGAAAGGTGCTTCGATTGAAGATTGCCGCACGGCGACGGAGCAAAGTGTGGAGGCGAAACAAACACGCCTTTGACAGACAACGACGCGAAGAGACACGCGAAGTGAGGCTGATAGCTGATAGGGACGAGAAACACTCGGAAAAAATTGCAACACCGGCAGAGCACAAAAAATCGCAGCGCAAGCGCAGCAGCAGAGCAGTGTGGATTGGGTTGAGTGAGATGAGGGAAGGAAGGCAAAGGTTGAGTGAAGTGAGGAGGAAGCTTTGGAAGGGGTTGAGGCAGGAAGGAAGGGAAGGGGGGAAGGAGGAAAGAGGCTATATTTATGTGGGAGAGAATCCTTAGCTGCTAGTGGGGGATTCAACTGAGCCTTTTAAGCAAATAACCCTCCTTGGCAAGAGAGAGGAACAGGGTCAGGAGCGGAAAATTTTGCTCTGAAGCCTCAAAAATTGCGCAGCCCCAACCTCTCGCTCCAGGCTTATCTAGCCATTATTGAGAGTTGCTCTTCTTGAAAATTGCAGGAAAATCACATGACTCAGGAGTTTCAGCCAGCGCTAGGTGCCCTAGCGAGGACTTGATGACTCAACTTCATTTCAACATGAGTCCAACTTCAGACAACCTCAAGTTCAACCTCCTCCAACTTCACTCTAACCTTGTTCAACTTCATTTGGTCCCACCTGTGAACATCTGAGATTGCTGCTGCCCTTGAGTGCGCAAAGTCGGATGATGTTCGACTTTGGTCACCATGTCTGCAATGGGCCCATCTCGAGGCGTCGCACGTTCGAATGCAAACTTGTGTGGAGCGCATGGCAACAAAGCGCAGTGGGAGCAGAGCCGACGCGAGTCTTCGTCGGCGAAGGCGATTGGGAGGGTGAGCAGTGACGCAGCTGCGGGCGAGATTGTCAGCACGAGCGGGATTCCCGAATCGAAGCTGGGACCGGCGTTGTACCGACCTTGTGTGTGTGTGTGAGGAAGCGAGAAGAGAGGAGGGCACAAGAAGGGTTGTGTGGGGAGTGCGCACGGTTGCTGATTTTTGAGTTCAAAGTCGCAGTCTGAACCCTGCTTTTGGACCCTCGAGCAGCTAACAGCTCCGTCGTCTCATCCACCTTTGATCCATCCATCCTCGCCCCTCTTCACCATTGACCGCCTCGTCAACGATTGCAGCCGACGCGATCCATCTCGAAGCCGCAATTGCCTCTTGCTGGTTGACTCTGACATCAACAAGGGCCGCACGCATCACAAACGCTCGATCCGAATCCAGACCAGCTCTTATCATCGACACAATCTCGTGACAGAAGCGCACCGAATACTGCTGACACACTTGTCATTGCAAGCCTTTCAGGACAAGGCCTCGTCAAAATCATCACATCGACTGCACAGCTATCATGTTCGGCCGCATCTTCCATCTGCTCGTCGACGCCATGCTTGTGAGCGTGGCGCTGTCTGGGATCAAGCGAAGCACTGGACTCACACCGGCGGTGTCGCGCATGCCCAACAAGGACCTGCGGAACTTGATGCGCATCTACCTTGAAGCAGGAGAATGGGTAAGTGACATTGTAGATGAAAGCTCGATCGGATGATCCGGAGAGACTGGCGCTGACAACTGTTCTGATCCTATCTCCGTTGCGTGCAGATGATGGACTTCTCGGTCGTGATTCTCGGTCGATCGAGCTCGTTTGAGCGCGTGCGCTGAGCACAGCAATCCGCTCCTTCGTATCGCTATCACGCCAACAGATACCCGGCGCCGCCAGCACGAAGCGCACTCAAGTCCGCAGCGCAGGAAGGGTTGGCGTCTCTTTGATCGAGATTGAGCTGATTGTGACTAGGGCACAGCAAGTCCATACGGAATGGCGATCTCACTTTCTTTACTTTTGACCTTTGTACTCTGTATCATACCTGGCTGATCATCTCATTATTTGTCGACTCTTGGATCGTTTGCGGTACTTCTGTGCCTGGTAGAACGAACGCGGATGATTCCCATGCCGCGTGTTAAGCTCTTGCTCCCTTATGTCCGACTATTTTTTGGTCGAGTGACCGGCCGGCTTTGCATTTTCAAGTGCAGCACGTACGACCGGAAGCGAGTCTGCCACGCACCCAGGGCTTTGCGTGCTGTGCTTGGCTGGCAGCCAGGAGAGCGCCGGGTCGCCGCGATCCATTCCTAGGTCCAGTATCGCCCTTGGTACTTGTCCGTCGGGCAGGAGAACGACGGTCTTGGTGCACGAGGCTTGCACATTGCTTGTAGCTGTGCGGAGCAGCTGGAATGCGGCAAGGAGACCACTCCGCTTGACGTGCGATCAGCGTGCAAGATGCAAGCTGCTGCCAAGATGCTCATCACGCCAGAGCTTGCACAAGCAGAAGAGACGCTGACACATGGACTCAAAGGCAACTGCTGATCAGGCACATTGGAGGATCAAAGTCAGTCGGCCGTCTTACACAATGCAGCCAGCTGCAAGCAACCTGCGGGTCTCTGCAGAAGACGGGTTGCGTGTGCCGCTTTGCTGTGATGTTGCAGAGAGCACCCCCGAATTTCTGTGGGCCTCGCTTGGATAACAAGAAAGAGGTGGACAATGCGCGTACAAGTGAACTGCCCACCGAAGGTTCAGCTTCACCTTTTCACCCGTCTCGAGGAGCAACAGCAGCAGAGAAGCATGTCGCTCAGTTTTGGTATGCTCAGCTGGCTGTCCAAGATGTTGTTGTTGAAGTGCTCCGTCGTGAAGTGGCATCGGAATCGTCTCGATTGCAACTGTCCACGATTCGAGGCGGAACGTCGGCTTTGGGTCTCTCGAAGTTCGACAGCCATTCAAAAAGCGAGAGAACGAGAGTCGACTCTCGTTGGGATCCTTTTTTTTTTTTTTTTTTTTTTTTTTTTTTTTTTTTTTTTTTTTTTTTTTTTAAATCTCCACTTGTGCCTTGTGGCGCTTTGGCTCGCTTCTCATTGCAGCCCAAAGCTTTGGGTGAGGTGAATTTGTGGCTCCGCGCATTCGATTTTTCGCACGCTCTGGCGATTCTGCCGTTGGGTGCTTTGAATCGTCGGACGCAACTGCTGACGGGCACAACCCGGCCAGGATTTTCGCCCTCTTCCTCTCTTTCTCTCTTCTGTGTCGCTTGTCTGTTCGCGTCTTTGGCAGTCCGCTGAACCTAAGAATCAGCGACCGATTTGACTGACCGGCCAACCAAACGCCTTTCGTGGTCAGTCAGCTCTTCCCCGCTGTTCCCGCGACGTTACTGCAACGAGCCGCCTTTCCCTCCCATCCTTCAAACGTGGCCAGCATCGTCGTTTACAATCACCCCCATCATCATCTTTACCGGCCGCATTGCTATCCTCGTCGTTCTTCTTTGCGGCAATCGAGCCCGCTCCACGTATCGTTCTGGCACTCACTGGCATCATCCTCGGTCCTTGATCTCCTAAGGGCACGATTACTTGCACGATTCCTACCAACCCGCAACACTTCTGGTGCTTGCCCTCATTCCCTCGGCGGTGATATTTCGTACTCTACGACATTCCTGTTCGCTGCTCAGCATCTCAACACGCGCACTCTCACCCGCACGTGCTTCCGCATCTTCACCCGAGTCTCTAAGCAGTCTAGTGGCGTCCTGTTGGATCCTTTGCCACATCTTATCTGCACTGCACCCTCCAGCATGTCCTCGCTGGTTGCCTCATCAGGAATCAGCACAATGCAATCTACTCCCGCTCATGAATCTGGCACTGCCTATGCCACCCCTCCTACCCAATCCAGCTCGAGCTTCGCTAGCGGCTCCAACACCCCTTCCCACCAGATTCGCCTCAACGGTCAGAGCTCCGGTATCGGCGAGTCGCCCGCTCCGCACTCGGCACGCTTCTACCACGGCTCATCACATGCTCACCAATCCAATGGCACCAGCTCCAATGGCGGTGGCAAGGACAAAAAGTGGAAGCAGATGTTCAAGTTCGGCTCCATTGGCAGGAAGGTCAGCGGCAACGCCGCCCACGACCGCAGCTGGCACGCCGATTCAGCCGATTCGAGCACCCACAAGGCTGGCGACTATTTCGACAGTGCCCAGTACACTGGCTCGCACTCGGGCTCCATCTCCTTCCAGCCCATGAACGGATCCACCGTCGTCACAGACCCCAGCTCCTTCTCCAACGACAGCTACTCGTCCGAGGACCGCAATGCTTCCGGTTCCATTGGCGACGCCATGATCGCCTCGGCCTCGGGCAAACTTCAGCCACCTGCCGACATCAGCGATCACGACTCGTCTCACCAGGGGTTCGCCTCTCGCCTCATGAGGCGCGTCTCGAGCGCACCGGACACCAACAAGCTCTACAAGAACGGCCAGAACGGTGCCGCCGCCTCCAAGCTCAACGACGCCACTCCTTCCACCAAGAACGGCTACTTGTCTCCCGACGCTTCTGGCAGCCAGCACGGCCAGTTTGCCTCTGAAGGCGGTGCGCCTGTCACTCCCAGCAAGGATCAGCTCAACGCCGCCTACTTTTCCAACTCGCCCATTCGTATGGACAGCAACGCCACCTCGTTCAGCTACAAGGACTTTGAAAAGAGCCGATCAGTCAGTGCCAAAGGTTCTTCGACACCCAGGTCGGGTCGAATCGCCTTTCCCGGTACGAACCGCTCCAAGAGCTCCAACGGCAAGGACAAGAAGTCGCAGCTGCCCCCACCCAGTAGCTCTGCCACCCTCGCCGCTTTGGCAGGCACCACCGCCGCCAACCGAGGCCCCGGCAGCTTTCGACGCACCTACTCGAGCAACAGCATCAAGGTCAAAGAGGTCGAGGTGGGGCCCAACAGCTTCAGCAAGGTCAAGATGCTCGGCAAAGGCGATGTCGGCAAGGTCTACCTGGTGCGTGAAAAGAAGACGGACAAGCTGTTTGCCATGAAGGTGCTCTCCAAGAAGGAGATGATCAAGCGCAACAAGATCAAGCGTGTTATGGCAGAGCAAGAGATCTTGGCTGCCTCGAACCACCCCTTTATCGTGACGCTCTACCACTCGTTCCAGTCCGAAGACTACCTCTATCTCTGCATGGAGTACTGCATGGGCGGCGAGTTCTTCCGAGCGCTCCAGACACGCCCGGGCAAGTGCCTGCCCGAAGAAGACGCCAAGTTCTACGCTGCCGAGGTGATTGCAGCCTTGGAGTACTTGCATCTCATGGGCTTCATCTACCGCGATCTCAAGCCCGAAAATATCTTGCTTCACCAGAGTGGTCACGTCATGCTTTCTGACTTCGACCTGTCGGCCCGAGCAACGCAGCGCGGCGGTGCTCCTGCCATGATCCGTCAAGCTACGCCCAACAGTGCGCCGCTCGTCGATACGCGAAGCTGCATTGCTGATCTTCGCACCAACTCGTTTGTCGGCACAGAGGAGTACATTGCTCCCGAGGTGATCAAAGGCTGTGGACACACCTCGGCCGTCGATTGGTGGACATTGGGCATCTTGATCTACGAGATGATCTTCGCCACTACGCCGTTCAAGGGAAGCACACGTAACGAGACGTTCTCGAATGTACTTCGCAATGAGGTGCAGTTCCCGGACTCGATCCCCATTTCGTCGTTTGGCAAGTCGCTCATCCGCAAGCTGCTCATCAAGGACGAGCTCAAGCGCATGGGCTCGCAATCGGGAGCGTCTGAGGTCAAGCAGCACAAGTGGTTCTCCAACATCTCGTGGGGCTTGCTGCGCAACTCGACGCCACCCATCGTTCCAGCTTACTCGAATGGTGTCGATGCTGTCAACTTCCGCAACGTACGCGAGAGCCGCAGCTTGAACCTGGATGACCAGGGTCACGACACCAAAGCCAAGCCAGCTGTGATCAAGGCTGTCGCGGGTCAAAAGAACGTTGGCGACGAGGAAGGTGATGCCGTCGTCAGCAACCCCTTCAGTGGCTTTTCGAGTGTCACGCTCAAACACGATGATTATTGATGTCGTTCTAGCTCATATCACCGCACTTCGCATCGCTACCTGCCCTTACGCACAAGTTCCGCAGCTCACACACACACACACCCCACCTCCAAAAGTCACACTTGTGTTTTGTTCAAAAGTTGTTCTCACTGGTTTTCTCACGCTTCGACTCACATCAGCACTCACGCTTTGCAATTCGTTTTATTCCAAGTCTAGATTGCGTGCCTTTGTGTATCTCCTATGTTGATCGGCCTTGAGAGATGTGTGCTTGTCAGCGCAGTTTGCAGAGGTCGTCCAGCAAGTCTTGGTGTGAAACACTTGAGTGAGAAAGGGAGGTGATTCTTTGTCCATGCCTTTTTCAACCTTGTTTTTCTCGATTTTCTTGGCGCCGTCGAGAACTGTCAGTGAGAAATCTCGCACGGACTCCGAATTCACTCCCACCTTTTCCGTTCTTCCGCCATCCCGCATCTCCACATCGACGAACCAGCTGTCCTCACACCGCACATCGACAACAGAAAGTCTCGCTGCGCCTGTTGGCCAAGGTCTCCGAAACCCTCTCTCGACTGCATCACCGATCTCAAGGAGCTTCATAATGTCTTACTACCTCACGTTGATAGGAACGCGCGACAACCCGCTCTACGAGACCGAGATCACACCCAAGACAGCCGCCTCTTCATCTTCAGCTTCGACTAGCAGTGGTCTTTTCTCCTCCTCAGGCGCTTCTGGCACAGCATCCAGCGGGGCGGGCGGCGGAGGGGCAGGTGCGACATCCGATGCGAGTACGAGTGGTGGCGGAGGAATGTTTGGAGGCTTGCTGTCGCGCATCCCTACTACGAGCAGCGTGCTGACGTCGAGCGGTAATAGCGCTGCAGCGGGAAGCGGTGGCGGTATATCAAGCGGGACAGCGATAGGGGGAGGGGCAAGGAGGAAGCAGAGATATGAGTTGCAGATGATTGCGCATTCCGCACTCGATACGATTGAGGACGCGCTCATTACAAGTCCATATCTGTAAGTGCTGCCATACAGCGGATGTGACTGGTCGCATTGCAACGCAGTCGGAATGAAGAAAGTAGCTGATCTATTGGGCTAGCCTTTGGTGTTGATCGCGACAGGTACTTGAAGAGCATCGACCGTATTCAAGAGTACACTACGAGCTGCTTTGTTCTCCCAGGAAGTGAGTCTACGTCGTTCTTTCGCCCAACCGCCGCGCCCAATGATGCTGACAAATCTCGACCTTCAACTTCGGATCTCTTAACCGTCTGCGCCATGGTATCAGACGTCAAAATGGTCCTGTTACACGAGCACAGGCACGAAGACGGGATCAAAAACTTCTTCCTCGACGTCTGGGAGGCGTATCTCAAGGTAACGTCACCATCCTCCCTCCATTGTTACCAGCGGAAACATTCTGACATCTGAAGAGTGACTTCACCTTCTACCTCATTTAGGTATCGCTGAACCCATTTCAAGACGCAAACGCACCCATCGAGAACGCTGCCTTCGACGCACGAGTTAGAGCGGCTGCTAGGAAGTTCCTCTAGCGCTTCCACCACTTCAAGACTTTCCTCTAGCAACATACGTCGACACTCGCAATACCATACCCAGCTTTGCCACAAACCACTTTCGCACACGTACTACGATAAAACGGTCAAAGGCGATGGTGAAGAGTACGAGGACGGTCTTGCGTGAATGTTTGATTCCTTCCAGACACGACATTCCACACGGGTACAGAGTGCCAACCTAGCAACCCCACTGCGAGTCACACACGCTAGGCAGCATTGAGCAGCGCAAATTGCTGCTGAGGAGGATCCAGGTTGATCCTCGGCAGAAGGAGCTGGGTGGGCGACGAGCTGTTGCTTAGAACACTGGGCATGCGAGTAAACGAGATGTCGCGCCTTTGCGGGCGGCTGTCCTTGGGGGTGGGGACTGTGTAACGCAGCAGGTGTGGTTTGGCGCGTGGAAATGGAGGCAGAGGAGGCGGTCAACGGGTACAACACGACATCATCTCACCCCTCCGGTTCCTGGTAGAAAAAAAGCCCAAAGCCCCAAGACCCCGCACCGATTCATCGGTAAAGGCGTCCTTGATCAATCAAATGAGGCGGAAGTTGACCGATACAGGGCGCGCTCGAATCCGTGGATACACACAAGACTTTCCTCCCTCGACCCTGGCTGACATCGACCACCAAGGCTCGCCGTCGTGCGAGACATCACGCAAGTTGACACGACACACAAGTGCAACCATGTTCAAGCAACCTTGATTTTTGAGCCTATCTACAAACACCGTTCCACCCCGCCTTCAACTCAGTTAGCCGCAGCCGCAGCAGCCGCAGCATCATTGACGCTGAGCTTCGCTACATCTGGCAGCTCATCAGCCGATGTAATCAGCTTGGTCACCTTGCCAATAGCCACCGTCCGTCCTTCGTCACGCAGCGTGAACCTCCCGAGCTGAGGATAGTCCTTGAACCTCTCCACACAGATCGGACCCGCCAGCTCGACGAGCGCAATGATCTTCATACCCTTCTTGGCAAACTGAGGCCCACGTCGGCTCTTCTTGCCCGTCTTTTTGTCGTAGTAGTGCAGCAACGCGGCCAAGTTCGCCTCCTGCGACACCGTATGGCAGTGCACCACAGCGCTGTAGCCAGCACAGATGATGTTGCGATGCTCCAGAATGGCCAGCTGAGCCTCGAAGTGCGTCGCAACATGCACAGGGTGGACGGGGTCCGTAAGCACATGCCCGACCGTAACCTCTTCGTGGTCGACACCCTTCAACTTGACACGCACATTATCACCCGAGATAGCCGCGGGCACCTCCTCTTCCTGCTCATTGAAAATAGCCACAGCCTCAACCGAGACCTTATTGGGCATGAGCAGCAGCGAATCACCCTTCTTAATCTTTCCGGCCTCGAGCTTGCCAACCACGACAGTGCCCATGTCGTTGTACTTTTCCGAGATGGGCATCTTGAGCGGCGCCGAGATCTTGCGATCGCCGAGCTCGAGGTTGTCGAGGAACTCGAGCAACGAAGGGCCGTTGTACCAGTCGCAGACGCTCTTGGGCACGCGCTCCTTGAGGTTTTGGCCTGCATACGCCGAGACGGGGATGTAGGTAACATCGGTCTTGGGATTGAAGCCGGCGGAACGCAGGAAGGGCGTGAGCTTGGACTGGATCTCGTCGTAGCGCGACTGCTCCCAGTTGACCGTCGCTTCATCCATCTTGTTGACGACGACAATGAGACGCTGAACACCGGCAGTCTTGACGAGCACGGCGTGCTCACGCGTCTGTCCACCTCGCTCGAAACCGGTCTCAAACTCGCCCTTGCGGGCCGAGATGACGAGGACGGCGACATCGGCCTGCGCTGCACCGCTGATCATGCTGGGCACAAAGGACTTGTGTCCTGGCGCATCGAGGATGGTGTAGCGACGCTTGCCCGTCTCGAAGTAGGCGCGGCCCACCTCGACAGTCTTGCCCTTCTCACGCTCCTGCGCCGTCGAGTCGAGCGCCCACGAGAGGTACCACGACTCTCGACCGGCTTCCTTGGCCTCACGCTCGTACTTTTCCATGGTTCGCTTGTCGACCATGCCGGTGAGGAAGAGCAGATTACCGCCCATGGTGGACTTGCCGGCATCGACGTGGCCGATAAAGACAATGTTCAAGTGCGACTTGAGAGCGTCACTGTTTTCGCCGAAAAGGTCCTTGAGGGTCTCTTCGTCAGTGACTTTGGAGGCCTCGGCGAGAATCTGGTCGGCGTTGGCGGTAGCACGTTCCGTGGCAACGGGCTTGGAAGCGAGCGAAGCGACCTTTGACTCAGTTTTGGGTGCAGCGGCAGCAGCGGCTGCTGGTGACTCGGCACGAGACGAAGGTGCCGAAGCAGTGGTGGAAGATGGCGCCTCGGTGTTCTTAACAGTGGCGACGGCGGCAGGTTGAGCAGGAGTCTCGCTGGCAGCAGCAGCCTCCTTGGGCGGTTCGGGCTTCTTGGCGCCGCCAATCGAGATGCTGACAGGCTTACGAGGGGCGTCGGACTTGTCGGCAGGAGCAGGAGCAGCGGACTTGGCACCTCCACCGATGGAGATGCTCACAGGCTTTCGTGGCGCATCGGAAGCAGCGGGAGCGGTAGGTTTAGCACCACCGCCGATGGAGATGCTGACGGGCTTGCGGGTAGCGGCATCAGCGGACGGGGCGGTGGCAGTAGTGGCGAGTTGAGGTGCGCGAGAGGGAAGCTCGTTGGATCCTGACGCAGCGGGGCGAGCGGGAAGACCGTTGAAGCCCTGCTGAGCGTATTGGTTGGAGAAACCCTGCTGAGCGTAGCCGCCCGCGCCCCCGTATGGCTGCTGCTGGTACGGCTGGTGGTACTGCTGATACTGGTTGGCATAGCCGCCGTTGAAGCCTTGTTGTTGTTGACCCTGCTGCTGGTTGAAGCCCTGCTGATAGTATCCACCTTGCTGACCGTAGGGAGCACCGCCCTGCTGCTGCTGACCTTGCTGCTGGCCGCCGGGGACGAAGCCCGAGGCGTTGGGATTAAAGCCGAAGCTAGGAGCGTTCGGGTTCATCTTGTGGTCAAAGTGTGCCGACTTGATGCGATGCGATGCGATCGATGGAGGCTGTATCGTTTGGACCTTTGAATCGAACCAAATGGCGCTGCTGTGGGTCTTTGATGTGTGATGAAGCGCCACCCGCCAATAGCTTCGAGGAAGTCGATTCGAGTCTGTTTCAATGCAGGTGATCTGAGCAAAAGAGGGGAAACCTGGATGGTGTTGGTGGTTGGTTGTGTCGAATACGGTGTCGAACTGCGTTGCGTGTGGAAATGATGCGCAATTTGAGTTCGTTGTGGACTCAGCTCACAGCGCTTTGTCGTCTGAGCGTGGATCGCCAAGCACTGTCTGTAGCCACGACTTTTTCTCAGCAGATTCGCCCAGAGCTTTCCAAAAAAATTTCTCAGAAGAGCGTCTTTCTTCTCGACCCCCAACTCACGGCCGACTGAGAACATCGCGCGGTTTAACAAAAGGGAAAATTCGCTTCCACGCTGGAGGAAGAAAGTGCGCTTCGCTCGACGTTCGGGCCAAGTGTCTCTTTCACAACCACGCGCTCTCATCCTCTCTCGAGACTTTCTCTTGCAGTACAACTTCCTATCATCGGTCAAGCTCGATACCAAGGACAGCAAAGGCACTAGATCCACCTACTGTAAACCCTTTCATACCATTGTCACATCCGGTACGACAACATGCCGCCCAAAGGAGCAAGGACATCAACATCGGCTGCCAAATCTCGCAGCTCTGCATCGACACCGGCATTCAC
The DNA here is from genome assembly GCA_928724755.1 of Sporisorium exsertum. Taxonomy (NCBI): domain Eukaryota; kingdom Fungi; phylum Basidiomycota; class Ustilaginomycetes; order Ustilaginales; family Ustilaginaceae; genus Sporisorium; species Sporisorium exsertum. The sequence continues at coordinate 389,402 of CAKMXK010000007.1, forward strand.
ATCAACACAATCACCCTTATCGACACTATACAACTCCTACGTAGACAACACACCGAAGCGCCTGAAAGTCATTGACGCGTTCTTGGTCTTCTTGATGCTCTCGGGCATCATCCAATTTGTCTACTGCGCTCTCATCACCAATTTTCCTTTCAATTCTTTCATTGCTGGGTGAGTAGCTCGCTAGTAGGAAGAGCGCACTTGTTCACAACCACGCCCCATGCAGACCTGACTGATCATCGACTCTGTTCTTTCGTTTGACTCCCTCATCACCCCTGCAGCTTTGCATCGACCGTAGGCCAGTTCGTTCTCGCCGCCTCTCTTCGTATCCAGGCGAACCCAGAGAACCGCAAGACGTTCCCCAAGGTCTCACCAGAGAGGTAGGTTCATCGCTGCAATGAATTCCAGAAACATTGCGGAAGCTGACCCTAGTCTCTACGAAACACCGACGCATTGCAACAACAGGGCTTTTGGCGACTTTCTCTTTGGTTCCGTGATACTTCACTTTTTCGTGTTCAACTTCCTAGGCTAAAGCAGTTGTTGCCACAGCATACATCTCCACGCAATTGGACAGCAGTTCTAGCGAAAGATGGGTGACATTCGAGACGTTGCATTGCGATGGGTACGAAGGGACGGATGGAGTAAATCGAGAAGGCAGAGAATGCAGGCAGATAGAGAGATGAAGCACTGGATCAAGGTCGGAGCATCGTCTACCAGTCCTTGGCAATCTGTTGACGCGGATGCAAGACAAGTATGGTTGAGTCAGTATACCATGAGCATTCGAGTATCCGTCGAGTGAGGGTTTAACAACTCGCCTTGAAAGCCCACTCCCAGTCGGCGAATACATGGTTGTCGTCGTCGACGACACGGCTGCGTACGCTGTAGTTGCCGCGAGCCATCATGCCGCTGGGTGCCTCGCTCGAAGCAAATGTTTTCTCGTAAGGCTCTGGACGGGGGCCGTACGATCCAATCATCTCTTCGATCTTGTCAACTGTGAGGGTAGAATAATGATCAGATCAGCGAGCTAGTCCGGTTGAAATGCGTAAAGGTGAGTTGAGACCACTTACCCTTGATGCCGGCTCGCTTGACAACCTGGACGTACTTGAGACCGGAAAGAATGTCGCTTCCCACGCTGAAGCGGATCTTGACGCTGTATTCGACGCCCTCCTTGACGGTGAGCGGGTTCTGCTTGAACTGTGCCAGTTGCTCTTTGGACTGCTGCAGGTTGATCGAAACGCTTCCACCCGGTGCCGTTGGCGAAACGAGGGAGAGGCTGTGAAGGGAAAGCTGCAGATAACGATCTCAAGCGAGTCAAACGGTCAGCATGCGTAAGGCGGCCCAAAGGCGAGGGGGGCGCTAAACTTACCTTAGGTGCGTTGGGGTCGACAGCACTGGTGGAAGCGCCAACTCCCAGGCTGGCCTTCCACCTGGCTAGCGACTCGTCCTCGGCATCCAGCTGAGAGTATTCGGCGAGCGACTTTTTTTCTCCGACCTTGTACCCGGCAGTGGCTGTGATCAAAACGAGAAGGAGTGTCAGAAGGTGGCTGCTGTGCTTGCGATGGAGGAGCGGGGGGACGTACCAGTGGTGGCCAGCTCGTCGTCGGCGATGCTTGGATCTTGAGCGTGCGACATGGTGATGGTGTCGTAACAATGGGAGTGGCTGTGTGATCGGCGTCAACAGGCAAGGTGGGCGATGCTTTGCTTTCACGAGGTGTCAGAGACAAGAGTGAGAGGAAAGGGTGGCTCGTTCGTTGGTTGGGGATCTCGACAAGCCTGCTGTCGCGCCAGCCACATTGGACAAAGGCGACACGCAACAGCAAATTTAGAGCGTGCTGCATGCGTGTCAAAAGCCAACTCCAAAGCCTCGTTTGCTTCCCTCTACGACTAAGATTCTCGCCGATCCTGTCTCAGTGCTTTGATCACCTTTCTGTAAGATAGACTTGGCTCGAACAAGCTCATATGTCACTTCGCGTGTGTTACCTTTCAGTGTCATCGCATCTTGAGGGCGCCAGAAAGGGCGAAGCGTCTGTGCATGAGCAAATGCTGGCTGAGACCAACACCTCCGCACGCCGATTTTCTCGATTTCCTAAGGTAAGATCGCCGATTGCCATCACCGGCGCAAAACCCAAAAGCTTTTCAAACGCTTGCAGGCGTGTGTCGGCTGTCTGCGGCCGCGCTTCGGAAAAGTGACGACTTGGCACGAAGATCCAGCGGAAAGACGAAGCCGATTAGGCTGTCGTCAGCTCCTCACCTCGATCCATCACGGTATAACGACACGGTCAACGGACTATTCGAGGACACATTGCAAGCCGGCTCGCGGTCAAGCAGCCTTACGATGGCCAATTGAGCTCCTCCTCTCTCTTCCTTCGACTACGTTCGACAGCAGGTCGGCCTTGCACCACCGCCAACATGGGCTGGACCACCGTAGGCTCCAAGACCACTGCATGCCTGGCGAGGCAGTCTGTCGCTGCCAACGCGACAGATCGCCGTCTGGTTGCGCATCGACATTCGTTGCCCCGCCATCTATTTCACCACCCGCGCCGCTCCCGCTTCCTCCATCCCGTGCAAAAGCTCTATCTCTCGACATCTTCAGCGTCGAAAGCAGGCGCTTCTTCTAAGAGCAAGTCCTCTCGCAATACCAGTAGTGCCACGCAAGCCGAGCCCAAGGCCGCGCCATCGATCAGAGTCACCGATAGCAGGAGTAACCAGCCGAGCAGCAGCACCACGAGCAGCAGCGTCGAGAGCTCGTCACGCACCCCTCAAGCCGAGACCGTGCTCGAGGTGCCTGACAAAGCACAGACCGCCCAGCAAACGCAAGAGCGCCCACCCTGCGACGCTGCCTCCTCTTCCAGCACCACCTCATCATCGAACTCAGAGCAGTCTTCACAGCAGCAGCACGAGCCAGCCCCCGCCGAAAGCAATCAACAACAGGATGCGCAGCCAAATCAGCCGAACCAACAAGCAACGAATGCTGCCGCATCAGCGAACACTGGACCCGTGACGGGCGAGGATCTGTTAAAGCAGCGATTCTTCCATGCTCAAGAGCAGAACAAACGTGTCTACTCTGGCCTTACACCGCCGCACAATCCGGCCGCCAACCTCTACCCTTCGTTCACCACCCCGTCCACTGATCAAGGAAGCATCCCACCCGGCACGTCCTCCAACGCACCGGCGACTGGAGCACCATCGGCATCGGCATCGGCATCAGCATCTTCGTCTTCGTCTACGTCGCCAGATCCATCTCAACAGACAGCAGGCTCATCCAGTGCCTCGTCAGACGGATCTGGAGGACCACAGACGACCACAGCCACTCCCGGCTCGGCCAACGGCGACATTGAGCTCGACCCACGGCCGCACCGCCATGTTTCGTCGCAATCGCTGCAAAGCCTCCAGGTGCCCTTTGACACCCATGGCTTCGTCAAGCGACTCGAAGCCGGTGGCTGGATTTCGACTACCGCCAAAGTGCAGCGCGCAGCGGCCAATACCAAGACGGGCAAAGGCAAGCAAGCGCAGGTAGAGCCCGAAGCCCAAGGCCTTGAGCTTCAAATCGCCCGCCGACACGATCCGGCCGAGGCCATCATGGAAGGCGTCCGTCACCTCATCACCACGCGAGGTCGACAGCTTGCACACGCCTGCCTCAACAAGAGCGATGTTGAAAATCAGGCGTATCTCTTCAAAGCCGCCTTGTCCGAGATTCGCACCGAAGTGCAAGTGCGAGGCAGAAACGATGCTGCCGGCCTGCGAAGTATCACCACGCTGCTTCAGCGCGAAGTGGACGCACTCGAGCAGAAGATGAAGGAGGACGTCGAGCGCCTCAAGCATGACATTCAGGTGGACATGAACAACCGCAAAGCTGAATCCAAAGAGGAGCAGAACAACCTCGAGCAAGAGATTCAGGACCTCAACAACCGTTTCACCATCAGTCTTTCGGACCTCAAGACCGAGATTGAGCAGAATGTCAAGTGGGATGCCACTAGACGCAGTCTCTTCCTCGTCTTTGGCATTGCCGCGATTGTTGCTGCCAATCTCGCCATCGCCGATTATCTCACCAGAGACGACGAGGCGGCCAAAGCAGCTGCCAGCAAGGAGCCAGTCAATGCTGGCATTCCACCTGCATCAGCATCGCTCGGCTGGGCTACCGAAGGTCGCATCCTTTCGGTGTTACCGATCATGCTGCTCAAGCCCAACAGTCGCCTTGCAGCAGCCAGTCGTCGCGCATGCCGAGACTTGCGTCGTCACTTTTCGAGTCATGTGCCAGCTGTTGCTACTGCTGGTCTCTACACTGCCTCACATCGGGTCGCCCGTAGTCAAATGCAGCGACGTGGTGATGGCGCGGCAAGCTCCACCGCACTGGTACGAATGTTCCGTTCCACGACAGCTCTTGCTCAAGGTCGGTCATCTGAGCTTCGCGTTCCAGATTCTGATGTAGTAATCCGACTGCTACCGGACGGCATCTCGATCGAGTCGCAGCAGCTCGGTCTGCAGCCCTTCCGCTTCGACCACGTCTGGCTGCGCGACGCCTGCCAAACGCCTCAGTCGGTGCACCCAAGCAACCGTCAAAAGCTCTTCCATACAAGCGACGTGCCGCTCGATGTGGCCCTTCTCGATGCCAAACACGTACCCGCACTGGTCACAGCAGGAGACGAGCCGGCACTTCGGCTGATTTTTGCAAAGGACCACGCTGTCGTCAACGCATTCACTGATACGTTCGGCGAAGTCCAGCGGCCCGACGCACCGCACGTCTCGGATTTCCCCATCTCCTTTTTGCTCCGTCATGCCATCGACACCTTGTATGCTGATTTACACATGGACGTCATGTCGGTACCGCAAGGTTGGACCGCCAAGGATTTCACGCACTTCAAGACCGAGCCTTGGTCACCTGATGCAACAACGCCATCTCCGGATGCTGTGGAACAGGGAGCTGTTGCTAGGCCGGTGCGTATCCCATGGGATGCTATTCGATCTCAAGACACTTCGAACGATGCCGCACGAACGAAATGGTTGTACGCTCTCACTGAGGCTGTCATCCGAGACGGCTTTGCTTTCGTCACCCGCCTCCCCACGGACACCACCGCGACTGAAGAAGGTCCTCAGTCGGCACGTCTTCGCGACTTGGCCAACACCATGGGCGAGCTACGCAACACCTTCTACGGCCTCCTCTGGGACGTGCAGTCCAAAGCAGACGCCCGCAACATCGCCTACACCAACCTCGATCTCGGTCTTCACATGGACTTGCTCTACTTCCAGAACCCGCCTCGCTTCCAGTTCCTTCACATGCTAAGGAACAAGGTTCGCGGCGGCGCTAGTATCTTCGTGGACAGCTTCAAGGTCGCAGAGCGTATGTTCGAAGAAGATCGCGAGCTCTGGGAGGTGCTCACAAAGGTGCCCGTCGGATTCCATTATGTCAACGATGGCAGGCATTACCGATTCACGCATCCGACATTCGAGTTGGCGCACGACACCGAGGGACATGCAGGAGGCCCCTTGGCAGGCTCCACCATGCCCAGGCTCAGCGCCGTCAACTACTCGCCTCCTTTCCAGTCGCCCATCCCACTGCACCCCACCGAGCATCTCAAGACGCCAGACCAGAGGCAGACCTTCTACCGCGCGCTCAAGCGTTTCTCCGATCTGACGCTGGCCGAGGAGTTCAGATACGAAAAGCAGATGGCGGAGGGAGAGTGTGTTATCTTTGACAACCGCCGCGTGCTGCATTCCAGGAAGGGCTTTGAGTGGGACGAGAGCAAGCAGGGCGAAGTCAAGCGCTGGCTCAAAGGATGCTACGTCGATGGAGATGCCATTTGGAGCACCTACCGAACGCTGCGCACCAAGCTCCACGGACGAGCCCCGCTTGTGGCTGGCAACAGCGGTCGTCGATCGTTCAGCACCACTTCGAGCGGGTCTGCTGTCGCTGCTGCTGCTGGTGCTACTTCAGGCCCATCCTCCACGGCACCAGGTGCGCCAGAATCCACGGGGGCTTCGATGGACATGTCCTCGTTTGCACCGCTCTCGGACGATCCCACCGTCGTGGACCTACGCTCGCTGAGCGGTCTGCGATCGCGAGAGCCTTCCATGTCCTTCTCCGCCTACCGCCCCGTCCCGCCCCTCTCCACTGCAACGCTCCCCAAGCTCTATAAGCAGCTCTCCAAATCTCGACTCACCTTCCTTGTCGTTCTCACCGGCATGGCTGGCTACGCTTTGTGCCCCGCAGCACTCACCGTCGCCGTCGCCTCCCCCGTCACCACGCTCCTCGCCCTCACCGCCGGCATGACGCTCTGCTCGGCAGCAGCCAACGCACTCAACCAGCTCGTCGAATCACCGTACGACGCACAGATGCAGCGCACACGCGCGCGACCGCTCCCTTCGCGCGCCGTTACGCCGCTGCACGCCTTCACATTTGCTTCCGTCTCGGCCGCGTCGGGTGTCGGTCTGCTTCTGACGATGGTCAACCCGCTCACGGCGCTGCTGGGGGCGGCAAATATTGTGCTCTACTCGTTCACGTATACGCCGATGAAGCGAAGTACCATCGCCAACACGTGGGTGGGAGCGATTGTTGGCGCTCTCCCGCCGCTGATGGGCTGGGCCGCGTGCACGGGGACGCTGCACACCGCTGCCGATTTGGGTGGGTGGTCGCTGGCGGCCTTGCTGTTCGCGTGGCAATTCCCGCACTTCAACTCGCTCGCGCACACGCTCAGGGCCGAATACGCACGTGGGGGGTACCGCATGATGGCCGTCACCGATCCAGCGCTCAATAGGCGCGTCTCGCTCAGGTACGCTGTAGCCCTGTTGCCGATCTGCACGCTCATGATGCCGCTAAGCGGTATCGTTAGTCCTGTAGCGTACGCAGTGCTCAGTACGCCGTTGAACCTGCTGATGGCGCATGCGGCGTGGAAGTTTTACTGCCAGAAAACCGTCAAGTCAGCAAGATGGTGCTTTTGGGTCAGCTTGATCCATCTGCCCGCTGTGATGCTGCTGGCCATGGGCTGTAAGCCTGAAGTTTGGGACGGTCTTTACCGCTTCTTCGGCTGGTCCACAGATGAGGACGGAGACGCATCGAGCGAGGAAACGCTCGTCTAACTGTTCAACACCATTCACACACCAATCCATAGAAAGACCATACATCCGTCGTCCACTCCGTGTCACGCGCGTACATCACCTGTGCTTCCTGCCACGCCCCAACGTAGGCAGCAGCCCCACAACCTGCCTTTGTTGAGACTCAATAATCTTACGAGCTGCGCGTGTTATCGCCAACGAGTCATTTCCCGGCGAGCAATCCGGCGCAAATCGATGGTGAGGCAGCGACAGCCAGCCATTCGCCTTGGCCGCAGGATTGCGCGCCCAAAAGTCATACAGATGTTGCCCTGCGGCCTCCCTCTCGCGTGATCCTTCTGGAGGGAGAATCTCGTGCGCCTCTTTCGCAGCGCGATGCATCCAGTTGGAGTGTTGAGAATGTTCGTCAGTGTGCCAGCTGCTTTCTACTCCTTGCGCGCTGGGATCCCGTTTCATTTGAACACTGCTTTCATCGAATGGTGCAGATGCAGTGGGAGAACACTGACCGCCTTGAAGGGAGGTGTTTGCCTCGACGACGTCGTTGAGTCGGAACGTGAGTCTGCCAGGTCGAAGCTTGGCTGCTCTGCCGATCTTGCCCCTACACCTTCTCGCGTTCTCGTCGACCGGTCTCTTTCTAGACCGCTTCCTCAAAGGACCAGCCACACCGTCCTGTCTTTGCTCATCAATCACGTGCCCGACGTCAGCCCTGGTCTGATCTCCCTCGGGCTGGGACCGGCGTACCCTTCTCAGCCCCAGCACTGAGGTGCGCATTGCATTTGCAAAAGGAGCCGTTTGAGTAAGCGCACGTGCCGAGCATCGCCAATTGGCCTCCTCTCTGTAGAGTACGTACCTTGCTGTCGTTCACAGTGTTCGCAGCCACAACCAAAATCGTGGGCGGTGCTGTCGTATCGTTGGTGCTCCTGATGTGCGACGAAGTGGCGTACTCTTTCGTTTGTGTCGAATGTTCCTAGACTTCGCAGTGCTGCTTGCATGGTGAGCGAGAACGAATTATGACAATGGTATGCATGGCGAAGATGATGGTGAACAGTTGATTTACAACAGACATGATCTTTCGGCATCAAGGCTAGGAAGGGGTGCCACTGGGGCTCATCGAGTTAGCCATGGGACTTCATTGGAAACTTCCAGCGTCAAGTTTGTTGGCGATGGGCCCGAGCATCGTCAGTGAGGTGCGGCACTTGGCCATCGAACGTTCGTCGCTATTCATCGCCAACTGGGCTAACTCGCAAGCTCGACAGAAACAGCCGAGCGCAGAGAAACGCTCCACCAAACTCGAAAGGATGTAGCGCTTAGCGGCAGTCATCGAACACTTGTGAACAGTTCACCGATCCACACTGGGAACTGAGCAGCACACCTCTGTCTAGAACTCGTTTTAGCTCTAAAACTTTCTTCGTTGTTGATCGTTTCAACGTGTTTGCTCGCTGCAGCTTGTTCTAATGAGAATGGTAGGCGTCGCGAGCGCATAAAGGTACAGCATGGAGCGGGGCGCAATGAGCGGCGAGCCAATATGCCGGGGATGATCGAAGCTTATTGATCAGGCCAAACGGAGATGGGGTTTTCTGCAGTGGTCCGTGTCGCATTTCCGCCAGACTGGCCTGGCCGTGGATTGCTACATGTTGCTGTTGCGTTTTCGCCCTGGCCACGTTTCGGTAAGATGCTCACAAAAGCACACGTTGTCAGAGGATCTGGAACAAGCAAAAGCAAGCGTCGATGAGAGATGAAGCATTTGCTACGATGGGACCTTTTGATGATGTTTATCCTTATCTTTGACAGCTGCCTGATCAGCTGTCACGGAAAAAGTGCTGTTCGAATTCTATTTTAAATTTCTGGCAGGGCCAAGCGAGCGAGGGTAGCGAAAGTCGAGCCAAATCTTTTTCTTTTTGTGGTCGCTACGCTACGTCTCTCGCAATCGATAGCCTAGCGTCCCCGTCGCCACCACTCAATCAACGAAGCGATTTAGCCGTTTATCCTAGGCTGCTTGTGTTCACCACAGCGACAGAGCTAGCTGTCCGGCGGCGGAAGGCCCCATGCATGGATGCTATTTTTGTCATACTGTACACTATATTTCACACGCTCTTGCGTCAATTGGCTATGCGGCGTGACAAGGGCGGGCGTTGCGCCTTTGACAAGCAACAGACAGAAGCAATCCATCCATAAGGCAGTACTGTATGCCCTGAGATCGGGATTTCGTACGATTGACAGCCATTGTGAGAAGTCAACCAGATTTGCTGTTTCAAAAGCTCGAGAAAGTCGTGGTATGCGCGTGAAGGGAAGCCCTACAGTACATGCCTCGCTACGACTAGGCGATAGTTAGCGTGCCTAGACGAGCGGACGAGAGACGACGGAAGCGGCAATGGCAGAGAGAGGCGGTCGTGGAACAGGGTCCGCCGTTCGGAGGAAATCGCGAGCTGGAAATCGCGAGCTTGCAAATCGCCAACGGTTCCTTCCCCCACCGGCCGTTCGGCGCTGCCTATCCATCTATTTCATTCGATTTTATCTTTCGGAGGGGAGTCGAGTCCGCCTTAACAAAATCCACTCATTTTTTCTTCTCTCCCTCCCTCCCTCCATGTTGGCTTGGGCTTGGGCTTGGGCGTGTGCATTGATTGATACTGTATGTATGAAACCTGAGCTTTCTTTTTTTTTTTTCCATTTCTTCTCGTCTTCTGCCTGGCGACGGTACGTTCCCTGGCGACGTTCCTGGCGACGCTGCTTAGTTGTTTTGGCTTCGATCCCCAACCTTTCTCGACCACTCTTCCTTCTCTCTCCCATCCCTTTTCGCCACCCACCAGCCTCCTCCTCATCACCACACCGTCACTCTCTCGCAGCGTCCAAGAGCTGCCTTTTTTGGGCATCGCCTCTCTCGCAACGCCGTCAACCATCAAGACTTTTTTTTTTTGTCTTCGGCTCTCGCCGGGTGTATGCGCATACATCCCTTCTCTGTGGCTTGGTTTCTCTTTCGCCTTCGTCGGTCTCGCACCCTCTGCTCATCGTCAAGCGCACGCCCCTCGTCCTCCTCGCCGCCACCACCACCATTGCATGGCTCTGCATGCCGTGTCGGCTGGGAGCCTGCGCCTCGTCCCCTTTTTTCTTCCTGTTTGATCTTTCGGTGTCTGGTCCTCAAGACGCTCGCTGCGCCGCCGTGCCACTCTCGCCACCGTCGCTGCGATCCTCGCCGCCACGCCGGCGCTTTCGTTGCCATCTCGCCGCCGCCATCGGTGCCTTCAGCGGTGGTAATCTTGATCGCCGTTGATACTTCCCCTCACGATTTCTGGCGTCCATCATCGGCATCAACGCCCCCTTTTCCCGCCACTCCTCTCGCTGCACCGTCGTCGTCGTCGTCGTCGTCGTAGTCGTCGTCGTCGTCGTTGTCATCATCATCATCATCATCATCATCATCATCATCACCATGGTTCGCAAAGAAAAGATGCTCCGTGACAGCGGCAACACTCCTGCTCGTCGCTCTGGCAGCGCCTCCAAGGCCAAGGCCGACAAGACCGCCGCCAAAGCCACAGCCTCCAAGAGTCCCGTCGCCCCCCGCAGAGCTAGCACTCGTCGCAGTGCACTGGCCGACGTCAGCAACTTCGGTGACATCTTCAACATTGCAATGGAAGATGTCGAGGCCCAGGTGCAAGAGCACGAAGTGCCCTTCTACGCCTTCTCCACGCTCCGCGCTTCCAAAACCGGATTCGATTACTTTATCGAGTGGCTCGCCATCCGAGAAGTACGTCGCAAGCTGATCGCGCAAGGCTGCACAAACGTCGACGCCGTCGAGATCCAAGCCGAGCAGATCGCCCCCATCATCGCCAACTACACCGGCCAGATTGAATCCGGCACCATGTCGGATTCACTCTCGGAGATGGTCAATGACAAGAGGATCTGGGTCACGTACTTGCATATCTACGCAATGACGGGCAAGGGTCGCATCACCACCGACACCATCCAGCACACCAATCTCAAGAAGCTTTACATGTCCGACTATGCTGCTGCTGCTGCTGCAACCGGCAATTCTGGCTCCGGCTCTGGCTCCGGCTCTGGCTCCGGCTCTGGCTCTGCGTCTACCGCCTCCTCGTCCACGCCGATCAACACCGCTGCCTCTTCCACCACTCCTTCCACCAGTGGCCGTGATCGTCGCTCGCCTCACACCAGTGATAGTCAGCGACCATCGCTTGCCAAGGAGATCGATGAGCAGGAGGAAGGCGAAGATGACGAGTACATCCCTGACGCTGTCGAGGAAGAAGACGAAGAAGAAGAAGAAGATGTCTGGGACCAAGGCAGCGACAGTGTCAGCGACGACGACTCTGTGGTGATGGTTGGGCCTGCCGATGATGACAACGACGATGATCTTGGCGAGCTTGATGCTCAGGAGCTCAAGTTCGTCAGCGCGTTCAGGCCATGCCCCGGCGCTACTCCCCTGGCACTTGACACATTGAAGAAGAGGATGGATGACATCCTCCGCCACTTGGTCATTGTTGGCAAGATCGACCTGCGCAAGCTGGGTGTTCGCAGGGACACGCTCAAGATCCTCCGACACCTAGCTCGTGTGAAGCGCCTCTATCCCACTGGCGTAAAGGTCAAGGAGTGGATCAGCGACGACACCGTTGCTACTCTGCGAGCTGCAGTCTGGAATGCTCTCGCCAATGATGTGACAGCAACGGGAGCAAGGTCGATTCCGGAAGTGCTCTCTTTCCACACTGTCCTCATGTGCCTGGATGAGCTGGGTAGCCGCATCACGACTTGGCTTGACAGGAGTGATCGCCAACCAAAGGAAGTCGGCCGTTATCTGCGCTGGGGCATGGTCGAATTCACGTTCTGCTCCTACACCAAAGCCGGCAATCCAGAGTTTTTACTCAACATCAGCAGCAACACCACCAAGATGGCCGGTCGTTATGGTGATCTGCACTTCCACATGAACACCATGGCGTCCAGGAAGGACGAGCTCAAAAGTCAAGACATGGTGTTCTCGTTTGCAGCGCTTGCCATCTCTCAGAACGTCTTTGGGGATGAGTTCCACCGACTCTTTACCGATCGCGAGTTTGGCGAGTCGCTGCTGCAACGCCGCGCAAGTCGCTTTGTCTTCACAGTCCAGGACGATCTGGTTGACTGTCCTGTCTTCCTCATCGGCAGAACAGCACTCCGTCAGCCCGAAGTGGAGGTGGATCGCTTTCAGAGCAAGGAGCTCAAGCATCCGTCGGACAAGCCAGGATGGGGACAATTCCATCGGGCCATGAACACGCACCATCTTTCGTCCGCTCTGCGTCTGCTTTCTCGCCGTCTCGGTCTTGCCCATGACGTCAGCACTCGCACTTTCCGCACCTCATTTGGGTTTAAAAATGTGCTGAAGGGCAAGATTCCGGGTTGGCGACTTGCTCAGCAGATGGGACACACCAGCGGCGACAAGGCACTTCAACGATTTGACTATGCTCCGACCCATCAGCCCATCGACACGCGACGCACCGGGGCAGATGCGGACTCTGTTGCCGCGTTCTCGGACGGTGTCCGAGCAGCACTTAAGTCGAATGGTACTGTCATACACTTGGCTGACCCCGCCGACCTCGATCCTGATGCGTTGCAGAGTGCTTGCACTCTCCTCGAAGGCCTGGACACTTTCGTTGAGAAGGACGAGAACAATGGCGATGTTGATCTCCCGGACAGCATCACGGATGGGATCATCAACCTGTTTCAGTCAGTCAACATGGGCGTCAAGGCTCCCTTCGACCAGTCCTTGGCTGGTCTTCTCTCTCTGACCAGTGCTGGCATCATGCCCTGGACGTCGTTGGTGCAGCAGCCGCACCCCTTCGAGGACGAGTCGATTCATCAGGGCTCCGATGGCAAGTTGCTCGCGTGGATTCTTCGTGGAGGTTCACAGCAGTGCCCTTCATGCAACGAGACTTTTCACTTGGATCGGCTGAAAGGGATGCACACCAAGCCGTCTGAAGCCTTCGAAGTCTACAACGACTGTCTTGCCACCGTCCATCAGAAGTTCTGCTGTTTTGTGTGCGGCAATCTCTTTCCCCTCGATGATGGTACCCATGCCGTAAAGTGCTTCCAAAAGCGCTACGATGCCATCCCTGCCAACCATCTCACCTTCGACAAGATTTGCATCGTGTATGCGAACAGCTTCCAGCAATGGCGACATGCGACCTACCATGCCTGCCCAGTCGCTTCTTGCATTGACGAAGACTGGCACCTCCGCCCCGACGCAAATGACAAGTCGTACTTGGGTGGCACAGGGACCAAGAAGAAGTCTACACAGCGCAGGCACGGGCCATCAGTGGGTGCAGGCAAGATTGACGTCTTTGACGACGCAAGGAAGCTCTCGGATCACCTCGGTGCTCACTTTTTCGAGACTGTCATCGACTCGAGCAGTGGCAAGAAGAAGTTTGTCACCCGTGCCCGCCTACCTTTGACCCTCGACAAGACCACTATCGTCTGTCCGATCCGCAACTGTCACTGCTCATGGGACTACGAGTGCACTGCCGATACTAGCGCCAGCACCATCGCCAGCACCAGCACCATCGCCATCGCCATCGCCAGCACCATCGCCATCGCCATCGCCAGCACCATCGCCAGCACCAGCACCAGCACCAGCACCATCACCAGCACCAGCACCATCGCCAGCACCATCGCCATCGCCATCGCCAGCACCAGCACCAGCACCATCACCAGCACCGACTTGCTCAGCAAACACAAATTTCTTCTGCATCTTGTCAATGATCATCGGCTGCCCCTCGTTCGCGACAGTGATGGCAACGTGGTCAAAGACATCGACAGCAGCAGCCAGAGCAAGCTCATCAACATCGTGCCGTTCATTCCCAGCAATGTGGGCAACATGGAGGATGTTGAGCTCCAGCATCCCGACCCGGCCTTCCACGGCTTGTACATCTTGCAAAGGTATGGCACACTTCGACACAAAGCCAAAAACAACTACACTGGCGTCAACCACTCGTCAAAGGTCTGTCCAGCCGAGAAGAGCCAGAAGAAGAAGGTGTGGAAGGAGAACGAAAAGCGGAAGAAGGCGCAAGGTAAGACTGAAGAGGAGCTGGCAGCAGAGCATGCGGAGGAGTTGGCGAGAGAAAGGGAGAAGTATCATAACAAGAGAGCGGTGATGACTGAGGAGGAGAAGGCAGTGGAGAGGAAGAAGGCCAACGAGCGTGTGAAAGGTAGGTATGCCGAGCATAAGGACGACCCTGTCTTCAAGAAGAGGAGGTCTGAGGAGCGGAAGATGTGATATGCTGACCGCAGGGACGATCCTGACTTCATGAGGAGGAGAAATGAGCAGGGCAAGGCAAGGAAGGCGAACAAGCAGCAAGCCGAATCGCCCAGCAGTCGTCAGACTCTAGCCGACTGATGATGGAGGGTTTTCGTTTTTGTTCCTGTCCGATCTGCAAAGTGTGGATCTTTCCAAATGCGACGAGTTCTCATTCTCGAGTGTAGCCGATGGGAGAGTGAGACTGAGTGAAGGCATGGGAGGAGAGCTGCTCTCTCATATGTGCTGCACATATCGAAATTCTGAGACAAAGTTGTACATCTGAGACAACGACTCTGCCTCTGCCTCTGCCTGCCTCTGATTATCATTTCTGTTTTTAATTATTCCAGCTGTACGTTAGTGCACCATAGATCTTGTACTGTATGCAGACAGATGTACAGCCGTCAATTCCCGACGAGAGGAATAGAACGCGAGGAAATGCTCTCGCTTGGCTCGCATGGAGGTTTTCCACTCCCAAGGGCAAGGGCAAGTGAATTTGACACACCCCGGTCGTTGAACACTGCGAAGAAGCTGGATCATGGGAAAATATCAAACCGGGCCGGCTAGGCGGAGTTTCGATGGACGAGTTTTGTCTAGGCTCTCTTTGCGGCAAGTTACACGGCGATGCATCCTCGACGGCCATCACGGCTAGGAGTAACGCTGAGGTGTCTTGTACATTCTACAACTTCCTGCAGGGTCAGGCTGGGGGACATCTCTCGAGATCTGGACAGGTGTCCATGGCTCCCTTCCGCCCTGCTAACAATGGTCGGCTTGACCGCGACGTGCGGCTTGGACGGCTCCCTTGTTACGCTAGCGCATTTCGAGATCTCGATCTCATTTCTCGGCACCAAACTATTGCACTCGAGATCTGTCAAATGGAAACATCTAGCCGTTCATCGTGGCGCGTCTACGACACAGCATAGGAAGCGTAGCTGAGAACTACAGGATGACCGCTTTCTGTACGGCAGAACCATGCGCAGCCGACATGAAACCAACGGCCTCCGGTCTGTTGAAGACATGGCACCTGCCGCGCAAACTTTTCTTCTCAGGCACACGGCGGGGGGGCTTCGCTCCCTCTTCGTTGTGGATGTCACTTTTCGACGTTTTTCCCTTTTTGACGGGGCTCGTGCAGCTCGGCACGTCGCTCAAAGAGTCACTGTGCGTGAGTGTGATACAGTGGTGCTTCCGTAAAATCTGCGGAAGTCACCGTGACTTGGAATTGTCTCCGCTTGCGCTCTATCTCCACTCTGCTGACCATCACATCGCTGCTCGTTTGCGGCTGTCCGTGATTCACATAGCCGCGCTCGCCTGTGTGACGATTCCCCAGATTTTTCTTTTCTTTTTTTTAATTCTGCAATTTCGAGTGTTCCGCCGCTGTGCTTCGTCGGAGTCTCCTTTTGGGCAAGAGATCTGTTTACTCGCAGTTACAGAGCCACCTTCCCCACTGATCGTCCCTGCTGAGTGCTCGTTTGCCCGCTTTGGCAACACCATATGGTCACAGCCTGGTCAGCTCTCTCTCTCTCTCTGCCTCTCTGCCTCCTCTGCGTATGTTCGGCTACTACGACGCTTCTCAGCATCTCACTCGGCTGAAACCCAGCGCAACGGATCCACAGGCGGTATTTTCGCGTCTCTGCTTGCCTCGTCTCCTTCCGTTTTCGCGGCCGTCCTCTTTCTCCATCGAGGCGCTGCTGTCTTCTCAATCCTCATCCACAACCTCGACCTTGCCTTTCTGCACTCCGCCGCCTACCATAAACCCTTGATTCTCCAGCTCAGCATAGCCCTCCGCATTCAACCACAGGGCTGCTCAGCGAATCAGGTTGACGCCCTGCGGCTGAATCTGAGTCTCACTCTCGTTCAGTCTTCTCTTATTTTCCCCTTCAAGCTTCAATCTTCATCTCCACCGTCACTCTCTCAGTCTTCCTCTTCTCTTCAACTCACCATCACTCCGCTACCGTTGCGCCAGCTGATGTGTCTCGAGCTCGTGCCGATCTACACTTGCATTTGCACTCGCGCGCCCAGGCATCTTGGGCTCAGTCAACTTTCACTGTTCTGGTTCCCGCTTCCGTCATCTTGAACCCAGTTCACCGCTGTTCTGCGCGTCTGACCTCGTCTCTCGTCAATTGTTCCTGCATCAACTGTACCGCTGCAACACATCATCGCACCTTTTGCACTCGTGCGAACTCGCATCTCTGTCCAGCTTCGACCATCACTTCGACCAAGTTCAAGTTCGAGCGACTGACATATTCATATCTCGCTCTCAGCGCTGTTGCTGTTCATCTCTACCACCTCAATTGTTGCTGTCGACATCGACAAACGCCACCGTTCTGGTCATTGTCACTTCTGGCACCGTCGTCAACCTTCGACAAGGTCGTAGGCTGGCTACACACATCACTACCTCAGCCTGCACTCGCTAGGTTTCAACGCTTGCCGTGTCATGCTCGCTTCACAAGCTTCCGGGGTCAAGCTTTGAGCTAGATCTCTCCCACACTCTCTCGTAAGCTCTGCTCCATCGATTATCACAATCACACTCGCCACGTGCTTTGGCAGCACACGCGATTGTGGGAACCATGCCGGGGATTTCAGCAGCAGCCGCTGCCGCGGTCGCTGTGCCAGGCTATCAATCTGGTGTGGCCTCCCGCATAGTTCAGCTCTTTCGCGGTCCTACACATCCTGTAGACTTTCCAGCATCCATCGTCTCGGGCTTGTCCTCAACAGATGCAAGTGTTCAGCGAGCAGCCATCGCTGAGCTGCGAGCCTATGTCAAGCGCCTTTTCTTCCTCGACTTCGAGCCCTATTTTTATATCAACATGCTCGTCACTGCTGGCATCATATGCCTGCTCATTCTCATCGGTCTTCCCGTTGCGGGTCACCGCCTATACCACGGTCGACTCAATCCTGTTCGTTTGGAAAGACGCGCCCAGGGCTCTTACCTTGTACCCAACGCTATCAACTGTTTCCTGCTCCTCGAAGGTGTCTACGGCGTCGTCACTGTCGCCTTCAACTTCATCGTGTGGCAGCTCTTCGATAATCACCACGGATCCTTGACCCGCATCTTCCCCGCCGCTCGCTCTCTGGTCTGGATCCCTCTTTACATTGGCGCCTTCCTCACAGGCTGGGGTAGTTTCTACACGGCACCAGGTGCACTCGACAAGCCCACCGCCGCACGTCACAAGACCAGCGCCAAAGGCCATCTTCCCTGGCCGATGATTGTCAACCTCTCGTGCTGGGGTGTGCCTGTCGTTCTTATAATTTCGCTGCTCCCGCCTGTCTGCCTTTCTTCGGTCAAGATGACCCGCACGTATGCCGATTGGCAGAAGTGGGATCAGCGCTTTCAAGCGTTGCTATCGTCGACGCTAGCCAATGCGCTGGTCGATCAGGCGGCCGTCAACGACTTCCGCTCGCAGGGTTATACCATCTTCACCAACTGGACGCGATCCTACTACTACATCGATATTGGATACGTGCTCTGGGCATTCTGGGCGCTGCTCTTTCTCGTTTTTTACGTTCCGGCCGGTGGTGTACTTGTCTACCTTCTCTACCGCCAGGTGGTGAGACAGAGAGGCATCTTGCTCAGCTATCAGCAGAAGCTGGAGGCTCAACTGGCACAAACGAGGCACACACAAGTCAGCGTGCTCACAAACGATGCGTCTGCCGAGCCGACGAGTCGCACTGCAGTGGAATCAGCTACGCAGGGACGATCGCGGCCAGTGTGGTCTTCGGTGCATCCCATCTCCGCGCTTGGTGCGCCTTTGGAGGATATCTACGAGGACCGTGGCGCGTCAGACGACAGCCGAGGCACTCGCCATAGCGGCTATGGCGCCTCTTTCAAGAGTGCCCACGACATCATGGGTCCCGAGTCGGCGTTGCGACAGGATCCCACGCCTGTGCAATGGGCCAACAAACCAGGCCTCGCGTCTCGCCACGCGCAGGTGGCCAGTTTGGCCGCGGAGAACGACGAGGTAAATGGCTCCCCAACCGTCGCGCCCAAGTCGCCATCGGCGTTCCGCAGACTGATTCGACTGGAGACGAGGACGAGCAGCAACAGGGGCTTCTGGCAGTACTCAAGCAGGTCGGTGCGACGCAAGCGTCTCTCGATCACGGGCGGTCCCATGTCGCGGTACAGGTATCTGCGTCGCTGCCTGATCAATCTGCTCATTCTGTATCTGGGCATCATCTCGGCTGCGTGCTGCTTCGGTGGCATCACCATCTATCTCGCCGCCGTCGAGTACGAGAGTGCTTTGCGCGGGCCGGATTCCGTCAAGATTCCGATTGAAATCGCAGGCAGCATGGCGGCGTGGGTGTCTGCCGTGTTTGGCGTGCTCACCATTGGTTCGATCGTTTTCCGCAACTTTGACGTTCCGCAGCCGGAAGCGAGTCAGAATAGCGGCGAAGGAGCGGGGAATGGTGGTGGTGCTCTGCGACGTCGATTCCATCGCAATGCTTCGTCTGGGACGGGGTCTGGAGGCGATGAGCAGGGCGCTGCTGGTGCGGGTGGACAAGAAAGGACACGCACGCTGCCTGCAGTACCTGAAAGCGTCGATCTCGAAGCGTCGATGATGTCGATGGTGCACTCGCGCCCACGTATGGCGATGAACACGACAATGAAGTTTGCCATGGCCGAGCAGTCGAGTCGTCCTGGGGGATTTGTCATCAGGCCCGATGACCAGCTGGTGTCGACGGCTTCGATGGGCAACACGCCAGAGATGGAGGAGAGGCGGGATGTGCCCAACGAGTCGTTTAGTCGGTCGAGTAGCAGTAAAGTGCAGGCTTTGCGAACTCCACCTACGGCGGCTCGTGCATGGCCTGGCCGAGAGAGAGAGGCGACCATGTCGATCCCGCAGGATGTGACCGAGTCGTTTGGACTTTCTTCTATGCCTCTGATCGGTCTGGGCTCGAATGCGGGCCGGCCGCGTCCGGGTTTCGTGGATGCGTCCGAGGATTCTCAAGGGCATTTTAGGTCGAATGATTCGACGCTTGCAGAGTATCCGTCGTTTGATCCGCGCGTCATTCGGGTCGCAAACGGGGAGCCGACAACGCCTCCCAGAGGATTGGTGCACGAGTCGCCGAAAACGTCGCCCAAAGTAGAGCAGACGGAAGCTCCATCCTCGGCCTCGACAGTGCTCAAGCGCCATTCGAGGCTAAACGATAGTGTGGGCGGCAGTGGTGAAACGCCGGCATCAAAAATTGCGAGAGAGTGGGCTCAGTCGCAGTACATTGCAGCGCCTTTGCCTGAGCCTCCTGCGGAAGGGGCAGCGGGCGGGGAGTTGGCAACGGGCGACAGTGCGTGGCTCGGCAATCCGGAGGGTTCTCCGCCTCTGTCTCCCAAGTCGACGCCTTCGAGACCAGTGCGCGATCTGCGAAGGCTCTTGGGTTCGCGTGACTCGGACAGGTGATCGTCTTGTCGTTGAAAGCTTCGTACGGAAAGGAGAGTAGGATTCTTCTAGTATACCATACACAATATGTACACAATCACAGTCTTCGTTCGGGCTTGGCAATTCATAGTCACCTTTCTGACGGGTGTATGTGTGTGCAAGGGGTGTATTGAGAGGTGACAAGCATGCCGCAAACCTCGCTTTCTTTGCGTTGCTCTTCTGCCAGGTTTGTGTGGATGTTGCTGTTGCGTCCATTCTTTACAGACAGTCTTGTCGCCGACTGACAGTGTCGATGATGCTCTGCGCCGACATCGACCGGCAGGTGGGAAGAGACGGCGCCAGAGACGGTGTGCTCTGTGAATCGCGCGAGACTGAGCGGGGCAGGACGGGTTTCGGCCGGAAAGAAAGACGCGCAGTGTAGGGAAGAACGATTTTCCCGCTCATGCAGCGAGCTGACCACACCGGTCTCGGCGGATCATCTGTAGCTCTGCATGGGAGGAAGGGCCGTAATCTGATCCGCGGACCAACTCTCACGCACTATACGACTGTGCAGACGCACGAATGAGGACCATTTGCGTGAAAGAAAGAGAAGAGAACCTTCCGACGACGAATACCGCAGCAAGATAGAGCAAGAAGAGCCGGCAAGAAGGGCCCGCGGGCTGGCCTCGGGACAGGCATGAATGGCTGAGTCGAATGTGGAAACAGTAACCCGACGGTGGGGTTTTCGATGCTGATGCATCACGGAGGTTGCTGCAGGACAGCTATTGGACTGAGGGAGAAAGCGTGTGTGCTGCGAGCGAGGACGTGGTGCTGCAAAAGTTTATCTGATAAGTCAAAAGCGAAGGAAGATCCTGCAAATCCGTCCAACCGAGGAACACAGCGGGTGCAGTTGGCCAGTGTGCGTATGGCCGCGCGATTCTTCGTGCTGGACAGTGTGCTCCGCGGACGGCTCCTCTTCACAGCTCTAGCACCTGTAACAGCGAGCAAGCACAAATCACCCTTCCTTCCCACTCCGGAACGACTCAGCAAGGCACAGATGCATATATCAGGCCGACTGTTTTGGTTCGCATCGTTCTTCCTCCCCTTTCTCTTCTCCTACATCTTCTACCGCTATCACCACGCTCACCATCAAGACTTTGCTGTCATCAAGCAAATGAACATTGCCGCCGCCATGACCGCAAAGCAATCCACCATCGCCGTCGTGGGCGGTTCATACGTCGGCATGCGACTCGCGCAATCGCTCCTCCCCGTCCTACCTGCCTCACACCGCATCGTCGTCGTCGAGGCAAACTCGCACTTCCACCACCTGTTCACCTTCCCTCGCTTCGCCGTGCTGTATCGAGGAGGCGAAGAAAAAGCGCTCATCCCTTACACGCATACGTTCGACGGCGCCGAGGACAAGGCGAGCATCGTGCACGCCAGAGCGCTGTCGGTGCATGCGTCGGCGAGCGATTCAGGCAGAGGCTGGTTGCAGCTCGACCGCGCGTCGAGTGGTGGGGAGGATAAGCTGGAGTTTGACTTCTTGGCTATTGCGACGGGCACGCAGCTGTGTCAGCCGTGGTCGCTGCCCTCGGTGCATCAGGATGGGGCGCAGGCAAAACAGCAGGCCGTGGAAACGCTAAGGAGTTACCAGGACGCGGTGCGCGAGGCGCAGAACATCGTCATCGTCGGCGGCGGTGCGGTGGGCGTGCAGGTAGCGTGCGATATCGCTGAGCTCTATCCCGAAGGTAACAAGAAAGTAACGCTGCTACACAGCCGCGAGCACGTGATGAACAAGTTCCACCCCGACTTGCACGCCATCGTCACCCGCCGCTTCCAAGAGCGCGGCGTATCCACCCTCCTCGGCAGCCGCGTCGCCGTCCCCGCCACCGGCTTCCCCTCCTTTCAACGTGGCCAGACCTTTGACGTGCACCTGCAAAACGGCAACACGGTCAAAGCAGACCTCGTGCTCATGTGTACCGGCCAAACCCCGCATTCCGCGCTTCTCACGTCCTTCGCCCCACAAGCCTTGTCGCAGGACGGATTCATAAACGTCCTCCCCACCATGCAGATCGACTTTGCCTCTGCGAACTCAACACCCCTGACGGAGCGGATGTTTGCCGTGGGCGATATCGCAAACTCGGGCGCGAGCAAAACGGTGCGCGCCGCAATGGGTCAGATTGAGACGATCAAGAGCAACATCTTGAGTCTCATCAAAGGGGAGTCTCCGAAAGAGCGCTTCGCTCCTGGTCCATCGGGGATCCACTTGAGTCTGGGGCTGTACGAGAGCGTGATCTTCCGCAACCCGTCGAAGGAGGGTGAGACGCCCGGTGGACGGGGCATCGAGAGGGATCTGAAGCTGGATATGGGGATTGAGGAGGCATGGAAGAAGTGGAATGTTCCTCAGGGTACGCCTTGGCACCTTTGAGGCTGAAGCTCTTGTGATCTGAAGAAGTACTTAAAAGATGGGCGCAGGAATAGCTTCTCCCATTCTCGAATGTGACCTGCCTGTGCGGGTGATTTTGTATTCCCTCGATTGAACGACGTTCTGAAGGTGTTACGACTGAAGCTCGACGATCCACCTCTTCAAATCGCCCAAACCGCCGCTGACGTCGACCGCCTTCTCCGGTCCCTCGTCCTGCTTATGAGCCCACGACCTAGACTTGCCTACACTGGCGAGCGCAAAATCGACCTTCCCCCCAAACACCACATCTTCATCCAACCTGTCCAGGCTGAAACTCGATGCATCCAACGACGTATCGCTTGCACTCGAAAGCGCCCTCTGACTCGCAGTCCAATCGATATAGTCGACCACCTCATCGTCTTCCTCCTCCTCCTCGCCCTCTGCTGGTTCAGCCGAGCCGTTCCCGCCCGAACCTCCCAGACCGAGCGCGCGCTTGATCCATCCAAACACGCCGCCTCCCGCACCGCTTACACCGGGATCCGCATCAGCCACTTTACCCAATCCAGCGATCTTCACGCTCCCCGCCCCGGCACCACCACCGGCGCCGCCACCCCGTCGTCGACCCAACCCCATATTCAGCCGTCTCTGGCCCAGTTCGCCTTCAAGCGTGGTCCTACACCGCGCGAGCAGCTGTGCGCGGCGTTTCTCGTCCTTGGCCGCATCCGTGCCCGCAGCAGCCCCGCCGAGCAGAGGCGAGAGGTCGGCGCGCGTGAACAGGATGAGCACCGACGGAGGCGCGATGCTGTTCGACGAGCGGGCGCGTTGTCGGGCAAGAGTGGTGAGTGTCGAGTGGAGGAGGTCGGCTACATCGGTGATGGTTGCGGCGTCACCTGGACGTGAGGAGGCGGAGGCCGCCTTCGAAGCCATGACGGCGTCGACGCAGATGACGAGCCCATCGGCTTGCGAGAGATGTTCGTCGACCAGTGGACGCAATCTTGCATGTCCAGGCAGATCGACCAGCGTGACCGGTTTCAAGGATGAATCCACATCGAGCGCCGAAGCGGCAACGAGGCCCTGGGACAGCTTCTGCGAAGGTAGCGTCGCAGGTGTAGTTTGGTAGACGAGGGACGAGAAGAGTGATGTCTTGCCCGTATCGCTGAGTCCGACGAGCAGGACCGTCGACGGGCGGTTGTGCGAGCGCTTGGCGGGGTACTCTTGGTCCAGTGAGGAGGTGGATGCCAGGTGTGGGGCGTTGGCTTTGGCAGATGCTTTCGAAAGCGTGTAGGTGAGGAGAACGGCGAGGAGGGTGGCGGGGACAATGACAAAGTACTGCGGTGGGATGCCGGACTCTTTGAGTGGCTCCGGCAGACGAGACGCCACTGCGTCGGGCCAGCGCACTGCTGGTGCGACGAATGCCATCGTGTGTTGCGTTGATCGAGGACGGATGTCCAAATGTGAAGGGGAAAGTGTTGGTCTGAGTTTGCTCGAACAGAGGTCGAAGTCCGAGTCGGAAGTCGGATTTTGGTGGTGAAATTGGTCAGCAACAGTCAGATCGAGGATTCAAGATGACGAGGCTGAGAATAGCGGAAAGAGGCTCTGCAGTGAGAGGAATTGGCAGTCGATCACCCTTTCGCTCAACTTACGCACGCTCTGCTACGCGTTGCGGTGATTTGGCTGTTACTTTTTGAGGCTCGAGCACGCTCCACTTCTGAGAAGCGCTACTTCCTTCTCCGCTACGCATCCTGTTGATCCACCTCTCCGCCTTTCCATATCCTACCGTTTACCAACACATACGCCATTGCTGCAAAGGCGGCACTTCTATCAGCGCACTCCGCACTCCGCACTCCGCACATACGCACGCAACACAGGCGCTGCTTTTATCAACCCTCCTTCTAGACACTTATCTGTCCATCTGACCGGCAACAATCTCTGTCCCTTTTCACCGGGTAAAAGCGTACGAAACACCATGTTCCGCAACACGTACGACAGTGAAAACACCGTCTTTTCGCCACAAGGCCGACTACACCAGGTCGAATATGCGCTCGAAGCCGTCAAGCAGGGTTCGGCCGTGGTCGGACTGCGCAGCAACACACATGCGATCCTCGTTGCACTCAAACGTGCGCCCTCGGAGCTGGCAAGCTACCAGAAGAAGATGCTGCGCATCGACAACCACATCGGCATTGGCTTCTCGGGGCTCACCTCGGACGCTCGTGTGCTGTCGACCTACATGCGCCAGCTGGCGCTCTCGTCGCGTCTGGTCTACTCGCGCCCCTTGCCCCTCTCGCGTGTCGTCGACTCACTGGCAGACCGTGCGCAGTACAACACCATGGACTACGGCAAGCGTCCTTACGGTGTCGGGTTTTTGATCATTGGTGTCGACTCGACGGGTCCGCATCTGTACGAGTTCACGCCCACCGCTAACTGCTTCGAGTACTACGCCATGTCGATCGGCGCACGCTCGCAGTCGGCCAAGACGTACCTCGAGCGCAAGTTCGAAGAGTTTTCGAATGCCAGTCTGGAGGATCTCGTGCTGCACGGTCTGTATGCGCTCAGGGACACGCTGCCGCAGAACAAGGATCTCGAGCTAGACCAGGTCAGTGTGGCGCTCGTGGGACCCGGTGCGGATGCAGATGTCAGCTCGCCAAATGCAAGACGCGGTGAGAAGTTTAGAGTGGTGGAGGGTGAAGAGTTGAAGCCGTACATGGACAGGATGCAGCCGAAGACGATCCCGGGTGCAAGGGCGACAGCTGCTGCGACGGCGGCGACAGAGGGCGGTGAAGGTGCGGGAGAGGGCGATGCAGGTGCGGGCAGTGAGGCGCCGATGGAGGACTGAAATGTCGCACTCATACGCTCTGTACATTTCTGTTTTCCATTCATGATGTTCATTTGCTGCAACAACGATCTCGACATGTCTGGCTGGTGAGAGTCGTGTTCTTGAGCGATCTCAAGATAGTCAATCCGTTTGTTTGAGTGTGGCCGTCCCTTAGCCTCTTGAACGTCATGCTAAGCCGCGTCTTTTGATGTTTGAGTCTGCCCGGTGCACTACAACGTCCCTCACAGTTGACAACGCTTGGCGAATCGAGCAATGGATCGTGTTGCAGAAGAGTGTATTTCGAGAGGTGAGGTGAGGGACAAGCGAGCCTGACAACAGCGAAACCGGGCAGAAGAAAATGTACTTTACAGAACAGTCGAAAGCGGCAAGATCTGAGACTAGGAACAGCAGACTACACTATGGGCGATTACGCTTTCACAGCGAGCTGTTCTGCTTCTTGATCGTCTCGTTGGCCCAGTAGCCCTGACCGCCAATCAGACCGAGCACACCAACGGTGATAGCACTGATGAGGCGACGGTCGGTGCGCTGGACCTGCTCCTTGTGCGTGTATGCGTAGATGCCCAGACCGCCGAGTAGAGCCACGTTGACGGCGGCGAGAGTGGGACCCCACTGCTTGGGATCGCTGCTGAACGAATTCCAGAAGCTCTCGAGCTCCTTCTCGGCCTCACCGGCCCTCTTCTTCAACTTCTTGGCGCCCTCCTCGCCCTTCTTCCTCAACACCTCGGCATCCTTGGACAGCTCCTTCTTGCTCTTCTCGTAGTACTCTTCGGCCTTCTTGCCCGCCTTCTCAGCTTCGGCGCGGGCATTCTTGCCAAACTTGTCGGCTTCGGCACGTGCGTCGTTGCCTACCTTCGCGGCCTGGTCGGCCGCATCCTTGCCCGCCTTCTTGGCGTCACTAGCGAGACCCTGGCCGGTCTTCTTTGCGTCTTGAGCCGACTTTGCGGCAGAGTCCGAAGCTTTCTTAGCGTCGGCTTCGAGCTGCTTGCGCTGCTCGCGGGCCTTGGCCACCGCTTCGTCGTAGGCTTCTTGGGATTGCGTCTTGAGATGCTCGAGATCGGAGTCCGAGGGGACGACGTTGACTTTGCCCGAGTTGACGTCCGGTGCCGTGTGGCTCGCGTTGCTCGCGTCGCCGCCCTCGAGATAGCCCGGGTCGGGCTTGGGCTGCTGCGACTTGGGGGGTGCGTTTTCGGCGGCGATATCGGCGTAGGACGACATGTTTGTTGATACGACAAGGGGGTGACTATGAGAGGTAGTGATGGTGGACGTGGACGAGAGAGTGAAAGTCTGGCGGCGGGTATCAAAAGTGAGCTCGGTAGATAAGGAGCAGAAGAGGGCAAGAAGAGAAGAGGAAAGAAGAGCGATCGGGATGGCAATCAGGCTTCCTCTGGTTCCAGTGGACTTGGCCACGATACCAAGAAGGCCTTCAGCTGCTGCTCAGCTACTCTCGCTCTCAAGCCAGTTCTCCTCCACACACACACACACAAACGGAAGTGCAGGCTGGTACAGTAAGCACGAACCATTCTGTTGCTGCCTTGTGCGCTTCGCCTGCTCGCTTTTCCGATTTTTCGAGCGCATTCAGCAGTGCAGCAACCGCACGAGTGCGTCATCCAACGCCAACATCTCGGAATGCTTTGCGCTCAGAGCAAGCCGAATCGAAAGAAAATTCCATTTTTGGAAACGTGTATGCATTCATCGATCGGCTCGCTGAGTGAAAGGATCGGCCGATTGGCTGAACCTTTTTCGAATGAATATCCGGCTGAGTTGCACATTTGCTCGACGCAGCTACATGATCCATTCTTTCCGCTCAACATCCTTCACCACGACACGGCGACAAACAGCACCGATCAGACTTGTCGAGACAGTGCTGAAAGTGTCCATCCGTCGATCGATCACCCACACCACAGTTCGCTAACGCAGGAGCGACTGCGATCTACAATTCAGTGGAAAGGCATTGGTGAAGTGGCAGGCAGACGGCTTCATAACAAAAAGGGTGAGCACCGGGTTGCTGGCTTTCCAGGCGTCACACTCAATTAGTTACGTTCAAGCTCACAACATCGATCATGTCCGAGTTTCAGAAGGAAGAGCTCTCGCTCGAAGAGACCAACAAGCTCCGTGTCTCGCTCGGCCTCAAGCCGCTCGTGGCCGATGATGCGCCTGCTCCTGCCGCAGCTGCCGACGCTGCTCCCAAGCTAGATGGGGATGCTCTTGCGTCCAACAACTTCCAGGAAAAGCAGGACCGCGAACGTCGCGAGCGAGAGGATGCCGAGGTCAAGGAGCGTCTAGCCAAGGCGCAGGCGAAGCGCGATGCTGCACGCCGTCTCAAAGGCCCCACACTCGCTGATCCGGATCAGAACACCGAAGCTTCTTCATCATCTACAGACACCCTCAAGTGGCTGAAAGAGTCCCAGAAGCGTGCAAAGGAGCACGCCGCGCGCAGAGCAAAGGAGCTCGAAGAGCAAGAGGCGCGCGAACAGGCACAGTACCGCGAATCCGACCTCGCCGGTCTACGTGTTGGCCACGATGCCGACGAGTTTGGCGAGGGCGAAGAACGTATCTTGACGCTTAGGGACGCAGGTGTCCTCGACGATGCAGATGACGAACTCATGGATGCGGCTCTGGATCAAGCCGAACGAGACGCCAAGAACATCGAGCGCAAGAAGGGCGCAAAGGAGTACAAAGGCCTGGACGACGAAGAAGCGCTGACAGGGCGAAAGCGCGGTGTCTTGGCAAAATACGACGCCGATCTACCCGAAGGACATCTTGCATCCACTGAAGAAGAGTCTGGCTTTCGTCTTGGCGCCAGCGTCTCTGCCTCCGATCGCCAAGCACGTCTCCGCCAGGAAGCAGAGCAAGCAGCCAAACTCGCCAACAAACAGCTCCTGTCGCTCGATTACACCAAAAATCAAGAGGTGTCTGACTACTTGCAAGAAGGCGACATCGGATTCAAGAAGCCCAAGTCCAAGAAGCGCAAGAAGGCCGCCAAGGTCAAGATCAGCTTTGATGACGATGAGGAGGGGCAGGCGCCAGATCAGGGTGCACCCATCACATCTGCAACGGTCACCGCTGATTCAGAGGACATCGAGATGCCAGATACCAAGGAGTTGGCCAAACCACTTCGGCGCCAGCAGACGGACAACTTTATCGACGACGACGAATTGCAAGCTTCGCTCGCCAAGTCACGGCGTCTGAAGGCGAAGAAGACGTTCAACAAGATGACGCCGGAGATGATTGCCAAGAATCTGGCGGCACAACGAGCAGCGGAAGAGGCAGAGCGAGCCTCCGGTACAGCCACACCTGGCCTTGCCAACGGCAGCGCCTCAGCGAATGGCAGTGCGGAGGCTGACGCTGCACAAGAAGGCCTTACTTTCGACGAGACGAGCGAGTTCGTACGTGCGATTAGGGAACGACCAGCAGAGAGCGAGGTGCCGAGAAGGTCTCGTTCTGTCAAGAGAGAATCTGTCGAAGTTGAACTCGAAGCTGCAGCTCATATCAAGAGGGAGGACTCGGCAGATGCGAACGATGTCCCTATGCGCGAGCTTGATGCGACGCGTATCAAAACGGAGGCAGACGACGCTGATATCGACCTCAACCCTGTCAAGGAAGAGCCGGAAGAAGGCGAAGCCTTGGATGCCACTGTTAAGGTCGAAGGCGATGACGAGAAGCCTGGAGTGCAAGACGACGATCCGATCATCGGTCGCGGCATGGCAGGCACCCTATCCTTCTTACGCCAGCAGGGTATGCTTCCCCAGGTGGACCCCGAACTCAAATCGCGCGAGGAACAGCAGCGTCAATACGATGCCTGGCTCGCTGCTCGTCGTCGCGAGGAACAGGCGCGCGAACTCGCCCGCCAAGCCTCCAAAGCCTCCGGATCGTCGGTCGACCAAGCTACGCGGGAAGCCCAAAACCGCAACCGCGAACTGGAAGAAGCACGGCTGGCACAAGAGCGGTTCCGTGACTACAAGCCTGATGTCGAGATCAAGTATCACGACGAGTTCGGACGCGATCTGGATCAGAAGGAGGCGTGGAAGCATCTCTCGCACGTCTTCCACGGCAAGAAGCCCGGAACCAAAAAGCAGGAGAAGAGGCTCAAGAAGATAGAGGACGAGAAGAAGAGGGAGAGGATGGCTGCGGGCGATACACCAACGGGCATGTCGGCTGCCTTCCAGAGCAGGAGCGAGCGCACGGGCAAAGCGCACATGGTGCTCAGTGTCGGCAGTCGTGGTGCTGCGCCGCAAGAGAACGATCTGCTCGACGGGAAGAGCGTGAATATGCAGCTCAAGAAATCGGTGAAGCGAGCGAATGCGCAGAGTGGGAAAGGGAAGAAGGCAGATGGTGGAGTTGGTGGTGGTGGGGAGATGCTCCTATCCCCGCTGCCCAATGGAGCCGACTGCAGTGGGGCAGCTAGTGTGACGGTTAATGGCGATGGAACGGATACGACTACGTCGACGAAAGCCGCTGGTGGTGGCGGATGGGCACGCATTGGGAGTGCGACGCCAGCGCCTTCGGGTAGTGGGACGCCGACGGTTGCAGCGGGCGGTGGCGGTGGGGCTGGTTTCAAGCCTGTTGCTGCGTCAGGGTTCAGCAGCGTCTCAGCAGGGTCGCCAACAGGAGAGGCGGGAGAAAGTCGAGCTACGCCGTCGAATGGACCTTTTCGTCTGGCGTTGAGCGGTGTCAAGCGGAAAGCTGATGGGCAGTGATTCAATACAGCGCTGAAATTGGTCAACATGAGAAGGCGAGCGAGATGTGTAAATTTACGATGCAGCATTTCGTTATACAACAGTGTATTTGTACAAGTCTCCATCGAAGGCGTTTGAGTCTATCTGAGCAGGGGAGAGCTTTCAGTCGGCTGACCCTGATGCGGTCCACTCGACGACGATGCATCTGCCGAGTCACCCTGAGCAGTACTGCCAAACGCCACCCTCGCCACCCTATCCTCTTCCCCCTCGCGCTCCACCCCGGACTCGACGCTGACATCCACGGGGCCGTACAACACATAATGCTGCCAAACCAAAACTGCGTCAAACCCAATACTCAACAGACCTAACCCGAGCTTCCCCCAGTCGCCGGTGACGCCGCTCCAGCTGCCCTGGATCCACACGGCATCTATGAGCAGCTGGGCCAGGCTGAGCAGGCCACCGGTGAGATCGAGGAGGATATTCTCGATGACGAAACCCCGAGTGCTCTTGCGGTTGGCGTTGAGTTTGATCTGTGGGAGATATTTTGTCAGTGTGACGGCGAGTTTGAGCGTGGATGCGGCGGCGACGATGTCGAGCCAGCCGACGAGTTTGAGCCGCTTTGCACCCACGAGGAACACGCCTGCGGTGAGGGCGGCTGCGAGAGAGAGGCGCACGGTGCGCGAGACTCTCTGGTCCGCTTTCTTGTATACCGCATACTGGCCCAGAGTGATCAGCGCAAGCAGGGTTGCATGGGCGGAGAAAGCCCAGTCGTTGAGCTGCACCACATTCTCCCGACCCCCGTGCGCCTTGCGGTACGCTCGACGAACGGGCGGGTAGAACCGCAGCAGCGTGTTGTACACCAGGTACGACGTATGCCCCACCGCGTTGAGCACAACAAAGTCAGACGACAACCCGCGAGTAGACTTGTGTATGTGATTATGGATCACTTGCGGGTAGAACGACAGTGACCACGCCAAGGTGTATATCCACCCGAGTAGGCGGGAGACGGTCAGCAGGAAGAACGACGGTGACTGCTCCCCCAGCGACGTGGGTACTGCGCGTGTGATGACTCCCATCGCTGCGAACGTTGATGTTGGATATCGAGCGCTGCAGTCTATGGAGGAGGAGGGGAGGCGGATGGTGATGATGAAGAAGGATCTACGGTACGAATCAATCGTCGAGGGCGGCAATGACGAGCGGGTCCAAGAGACATCTGTCGGCGACTGAATCACCGCTTGGCGAGCGAGAGACAGCTGACAAGAGCACCAAATTTCGCAATTTCCACCAGAACAGCACGTCACTCAATAAGAAAGCTCGGCACTCTTTTGCTTAACCGACGCTCTGAGAAGCTTGCGACCTTGTTTGCTCTGTCAAAACTCGATTTAGGGCCACACGCGCTCTCTGCGACGTTGCATGCTGGCGAAAGTGGATGATATGGATGCTGATGTAGCGGGAATTGGAGGATCCTGACGTTGAAGGTAACCAAGGGGGGCAAAAGGGAGAGTGCTAAAAGTACAGAGAGGAAAAGGGTGTTGCAGCGGGACCAGCGTTGCTTTGTTGTAGCTGCAACACCATCGACGGGCATACCATCCTTCCTTCGACCGCCGCCACCTAGAACAGCGTATCTTCATCACGCAAGTATTCACCCACATCCGCCTGGTGAAACACAATAATACTCGTCGGATCCTGCTTCCTCGTATCTACTGTACTCCTCGCCGTCACCCCGAATCCCAACGGCGTCCCACTCATGCTTAGCACCACCACACCGGCATGCTCCGGCGTATCGTCCGTGATCCTGCCCAGATGCGCCTTGACCACATGGTTGCCGTACAAAAACGGCAGCTCGCCATTCGGTTTGATCCACACCTTGTACTTTGCGTGCTGCGCGAGGTAGTCCAACGCAGTGACGTGGAGACGGAACTTGCCCGTCTTGCTGAACTTGCCGAAACACGTGCCGAGCGACATAAGGTTCGGGCGCGCGATCGAGATGGCGAGTCGCATCGAGGACTCGGAGACGTAGTAGACGCGGTCGCGGTGCAAGCGGAAGACGTGCGGGTCGTCCGGGCGGTCAATGAGGTTGACGAGGTTCTTGCCGATGTAGTTGGCCAGTTTCTCGAAGAGCGTTTTTGTTTCTTCTTCTGTGAGCGGTCGCATTGTGTGAGGATATGTGTATGTACCGGCGGTGCTTGTGGAGCAGGCGGTTTTGAGGCTAGGTTGGGTAGATGGAGACTGGTACTTGCGGTAAATCGCCTGGTAGGGCAGGGCAGGGCAGGGCAGAGCAGGGCAGAGCGGGGGATGTGGCCTTCCTGCCGAGTGGTGTAGCCGTAATAGGCTATTCTCGTTTTGCTTTCGCTGAGAGTGTCGATCGATGTCGACGGAGACGAGATGGTGTCGATGGTGATGATGAGGAGGATGACAAGGTTGACAGCTAACAAGCGAGTTTCTTCTGAAACGACACAAAACAGTGCGTCTTTCCAAAGCCTAAATTTTTGATTTTTTGAGAAGAAAATTTCACTGCAACCAAGAAAAATGAAAAAAAGCAAAATCAAAATTTGCTTGGTCAACCAACGCTCTTCCTCTCATGCTCAATCTTTCGTCCTGACCATCCTCTTGTCCATCATCTCGAACGGCCATTGCTGGCCACCTCTGATACCTTCGTCACGCTATCACAGAGAGCCGCCTCTATTGCACACATCGATAGAACAATCGGAAGGATCCCACAGCACCGAACCATATATAGCTCTATACCGCAAAACGATTTTGTCTCGGTACCGCCACATTCCCGCATCAACATGGCCAGACAGCGCGGGTCTCGCAGTGGTGGCGCCTCCTCGTCCACACCTTCCGCTGGACGCACAGGCGGTCGTCGTGGTGGCGCCAACGACTCTTCGGCGCCCTTCTCCTCAGCAACATACTCTTCTGCAGGCAAATCTCGACGCACGCCTCGCTCCTCCGGCTCCTCCAACAATGCCGGTCCCAAAGGACTCCATGACGTATACGATTTTGCCCAGGCTTCTACTTCGACTTCTTCCAAACAAGGAAGAGGTGCACGTCGTGCCCTAGCCGGTATGCAAGCCGATGACTACGCCGACCTTCCCTCCAAAGCCAAAGGCAAGCAACGACGTCGTCGCGCAGATGATGCTGATGATGATGACGATGAGGAGGAGGACAGTGACGACAGCCACGCCGCACCCATCGGGCCAAAGGTCTTCGACTCCGGAGACGAGCTGAATGCCAGTATCGAGGGAAGCGATGAGGAGCTCGACTCGGATGAAGCATTCGGCGAGAGCGACGAGGAAAAGTTCCAAGGTTGGACCTTTGGTAGAGGTGCCAAGAGCAGCAAGCGAAAGCCTACCGATTCTGACGATGACGAGCAAGACGATGGAATGATGGATCTGTCCCGCATGCTCGACTCTGCCTCCGAGTCTTCCGAAGACGACGATGACGACGATGAGGATCAAGATGAAGACGCATCTGACGACGAGAACGATCAGAGCAGGAGCAAGCTCGCCAAGCACATCGAATCCTTTGCTGCCGGATCTAAGCGCACTGCGTCTACCTCAGACTCGGAAGCCAACTCCGACGCCGAGCCTTCCACAAAACGCTCCCGTCGAGTGCTCTCCGAACGCACCGAAGCCATCCCGGAAACCGAATTCGCCGCTCCCCACTCTGGCTCCACTCTGCGTCTCGAAGACTTTATGAACCCGCTCTCGTCCAACATTGATTTCGCCGATGTGCGCAAGAACACCAAGCTCCTCGCCAACTCCAAGTCCTCCGCTTCCAACAACGCCCCCGCCGCATCCAAGAAGGGCGGAGGAGCGCTCTCTGCACCCCTCCCCTCGGTCGTCCAAGACAGACTCGACAGGCAAGGCGCATACTCAATCACGCGCGACGAAGTGCAAGGCTGGCAGCCGACCATCAACCGTCTGCGCGACGCTGAACATCTATCCTTCCCGCTCCAGAAACCGGCTGTTACCAAAGCATCCACTGCAGGGCTCGTCGCCACGTTCACGCCAGATAACGACATGGAAGCGTCCATTGCTGCGATGCTCACCGAAGGCGGTCTGACCGAAAAGCAGTTGACGCAGCAAGAGGATCTTGCGATGAACAAGCTCGACCCGGAAGAAGCGCGTGCGAGGCGCGACGAGTTGCGACGCATGCGCATGCTCATGTTCCGCGCCGAACAGAAGGCGAAGCGCGTGAGCAAGATCAAGAGCAAAGCGTACCGCAAGATCCACCGAAAGGAAAAGGAGAGGTTGAAGGAGCAAATGAAGGAGCTGGGGTCGGATGTGGAGGACATGGATTCGGAGGAGGAGATGGAAGAGCGGTTGAAAGCTGAACGCGATCGCGCGCGCGAACGTGCGACGCTGAAGCACAAGAATACGTCCAAGTGGGCGAAGAACATTCTCAGCGCCAGACACGGGGAGCACAATCAAGAGGCGCGCAACGAGTTGGATGCGCAGCTGCGACGCGGGGCGGAGCTGCGCAGCAAGATTCAGGGTCGTGACATTGGGGATGGCTCCGATTCGGACGACTATTCGGATGGAGAGGCAGCTGGCAACAGCGGCAACGACGCTCAAGTGGCGGAAGACGCCTTTGACGAGCTAGCGACGCTCGAGGCCAAGGAGGAAGCGAAACGCAGGAAGGACGAGGAGGAGTTCGAGCGTGTGGGCGGGAAGAAGGGTGTCTATAATATGAAATTCATGAAGGATGCAAGGGAGAGGCAGTATGCCAAGATTCGGGGGGAGGTGGATGACTTTGTGACAGAGATGCAGGGGTTGGCGGGCGAGGATGACGGTGGGGAGAGTGACGGGGAAGATGTGGGCGAGGCGGTGATTGCACGGAAGGGTAAGCAGGCAGAGGAAGCTGGTGGTAGCTCGGTCTATGTGCAGGGTAACAAAGGCCGTGCTATGTACGGCAGCGCTGCTGCCTCCACATCGTCTCCAGCGCAGAACAACAAACTCACTCCCAAGCAGGACGAGAACAAGTCCAAACCACCCTCTGCTACAGCCGTCAACGGTGCTTCCAGCGGAGGAGTGGAAGTGGGGGGACACGCTACGGTCACCAAGCCCGAAACCAAACCTTCCAAACCGAGCCTCACCACTTCGCACGATATCGATGCCGACTCCGATGACGAGTCGAACCCGTGGCTAACAATCGACTCGGCCGGCCACGCCAGCAAACTCTCACGCAAGAAGAACGAGTCTACCCTCTCCTCCTCAGCCGCAGCAGCTGCAGCGAGCAAATCCGCCCTGCGCGCGTCCAAAGCCGCGTCCAAGTCCGCTTCCGCCATCGCGGCGCGTCGGAACGATGAGGCAATTTCGATCGACCTCACTTCCCGACTGCGCAACCGCTCTGATGAGGAGGGTAGTGACGACGATGACGAGGAGCCTTCGGCCGTTGTACCCGCCTTATCCAAAAAGAGAGCTGCCGCTGGGGGACGGATGATAGCGTTGCAACAGCGCGATCTCGTGGCTACCGCCTTTGCGGCGGACGACGTAGTGTCCGAATTCGTTGCGGAAAAAGCGGCAACGGTCGATGCGGATTCTTCGAAACTCGTCGACACCCGGCTTCCGGGCTGGGGCAGCTGGACGGGCCGCGGTATACGCACCCGCACCCCCGCACCCCACCACCTAACCAAGATCCAAGGAGTCGACAAGCACCAGCGCAAAGACGCCCAGATGGCACACGTGATCATCTCGGAACGCAGGGACAAGAAGCAGGATAAGTACAGAACGAGGGATCTGCCTTATCCCTACACCAGCATTGCACAGTACCAAGCGGCGCTCCAGCAGCCACTAGGCAAGGAGTGGAACACGCGCATCGAAACGCAGCGCTTGAACCTACCCAGAGTGACCAAGAAGCCGGGTAAGGTCATCGCTCCGGTCGTGCGCAAGTTTTGAAATACATCGCCGCTGTGAAGGGTTGTCAAATGCTATGCTGTTTTCGCGGATGTGCGTGTGTGTCAGAGGTGGTTCAGCGAGTGTGCGTCGTTGAGCGCAGTTCAAAGAGTGACAGATCAGACTTGAGAAAGCACGCGGTCAGCTTCTCAAAGCATGGATTGCTACAGTACATTCAGAGAGTTGAGGGTCAAAACCAGTTTTGAAGAAAGATCGAAGTTGCCTTTTCGTGTGTGTCTCGTACAAGAGCATGATCTACATTCGTCTCGGACCATCCATCAAATACCTTTTGATTTGACCTTGGACATCCACTTTCCTTTCCCCCTCCCCGTCTTCACTCTCCATCCTATCGACGCATCGCAATCTGGGCGTTGTCTCCACGTCCTCCACGTCCTCCGCTTCCCCCTCCTTAGCGCTACGACCATCACCTCCGCTAGAGAGCTTTTTAGTGATCCTCAACGGCCTAGTTTCCGCCGCCTCTTGAACCGAATTTCCACTGTCCGAGCGAGGGACGAGCTTCGGGATTGAACTGAGGCTTCCATTGCTCCGGGTGAAACTACCCAACCCGTTAACCGAGTCCTGACGGCGACTGCGACCGGAGAAGAAGCTTGCTGAACTGGACGTAGGCGGACGTGGACGATCGAGTGCCGACGTTCTTCCGCTTCGCCCAACAAGCACTCCATTTACCTCGCCGAACGCACCGCCAATGCTGATGTTGGGGCTATGAGCGGCTGTGGTGGGCGAGCCCGTCTTCTCCGCCCAGTACCTGTACAACTCGCCTCTGTCCGGTGTTGCTGCAGACACGGGCATGCTACTCAGCGACGACGAAGCGGGTAACGCAAGTGGGGTTTTCGCTCCATCCCGCTCCTCCCCCTCCTGGACCGCAGCGCTCGCGACCCGCTGCTCGCGTTCGCGTTCGGCCTCCTCCCGAATCCTCGCGTAGTACCGCGCGATCGGCGTCGAATCTTTCCCACCCGCGACCGCCCGGCGCTGTGGAGAGCTGCCGTCATCGTCGAGCGCCAGAGCGTTGAACCGCAGAGCAGCGTCGCGCGACCCGCCAAATCGATTCCGGTTCAGCGTCGAGGCGGATGGCCGCATGGGCGCGAGCTCGGCAAAGTGCCCCAGCGATGTCGAGGACCGCTCGTAGGGACCATGGGAACCAAAGGACGGTGAAGCAGGGGTTGGGGAACTGGGACGCGAGGCAGCGGCGGCTTCGGCGAGATACGCGGGCAGCTCGATCGATGGTGTTGCCGATGGCATGCGTCGGTGGTGGTCGCGGGCAGCGTCTTTCACCGGGGCCGCGGCTGCTTTCCGCGTGGGAGACGAGAGCAACGCTCCCAGGCCCATTGACGAAGCCCGTTTGCGCACCATGACAG
This sequence comes from Sporisorium exsertum, assembly GCA_928724755.1. Taxonomy (NCBI): domain Eukaryota; kingdom Fungi; phylum Basidiomycota; class Ustilaginomycetes; order Ustilaginales; family Ustilaginaceae; genus Sporisorium; species Sporisorium exsertum. The sequence continues at coordinate 426,250 of CAKMXK010000007.1, forward strand.
GCAGCCGGCTCGACGGCGACCCGAGCTTTTCCGGCTTGGCTGGTTTCGGTGGCGGTGGTGTTCGCTTCACCTGATGGTGCTGCTGCTGCTGCTGCTGCTGCTGCTGTTCCGTTGAAACAGTCGCTGGTTTGCCGACAGCTGCAACAGAGGCAGCAGCGACTGCGGCAAAATCTTCTCCAGGCACAGGACCAGCAAAGACAGCCTGACGATGTCGCACCAGCACCTGAAGCACCGGCAACGAGATGCTGACCGTGGGTGCCAGCACCAGCGTCAGATTGCTGATGGGCATCTTGGTCCTGTCCACCACCTCCGGTTGAGCCAGCATCCCGAGATGCTCCGTCAGCTCGCGAAGCAGATACCAATTATATACGGGCAGTTGGCGCATCAACGGGCTCAACTCGGTCGCCACATTCTTCGGATCGATGTTTGCTGTACGTGCTCCCGTCACCTTTCCGCCGCTTGCATTTCTTGCGCCCGCCGCTACAGGAGCAGCCGCATCTGGAGCATCGGCAAGCAAACGAGCGACTGCCTGATCAAGCGCTTGACTCTGCGCGAGAGGAATGAGCGGTTCCGGCAACTCTCTAAGATAGCTCTTGAGCAGACTGCAGACCGAGTTGATGTCGAGATCGGCAGGATTGATCTCGTCGAGACGTAGGTCGTTGCGGGGGTCAGAAAAGTACGAGCGGAGCTTTGACGTGTGACTGCTGCGTCCGCTGATTCTGTAGATTCCTTCTTCCGAAGGACCCCACTTTTCCAGACTCTGAATGCAGCGCACAAGGATGCGTGGCAAGAACAAATGGCGTGCCTCTTCCCTGCTCAGCGGCTCGTTTGCTGTAGCACCAGCCACCGAAGCACGCGGAGTGACACGAGGCGATTCGAGGAAGTTAGCGCTGAAGTCCTTGCCCAGGTCAGGCACGCCAAGGTGGTCGTCCTTACCCTCGGAAGTGATACTCGAGAGACGAGAACGCAGCACAACGTCTTGAAGAGGTGCGCCGAAAACGCCACCCGATCCAGCTCGTGCAGGGCCGGAGTCGGGCCCATCAAGCAGCATCAACCATTGTCGCGTTGGCTCGTTCTCAGCAGCAGAATAGCTGCTGGTGCGGAAGCTAGCAGCTCCTCCTCCTCCTCCTCCAGCGACGCGACCGGAAGAGGCGACAGCACCTGCAGCACTACTGTTGGAGTTCTGCAGCGTCTTCATGAAATCCCAACCTCTTCTGCCGACGGCAGCACCAAATTGTCCGACGTGACCCAATGCACCGACAACACCACCTCCGCTGCCCGAAATGGTCCTTCCCATTGGTGCTGGACCTCCTGGTCCACCTGCAATACCACTGCCGTACCCACCACGCGCCTGGTTGAGTCTGCGAGGTGGCGGCAAGGGTGTGCCTGCGGACGCGCGAAGTGCCTCTGCTTCCAGCCGAGCTTCAGCGACGGCTTCTTGAGAGCGCGAGTGCGTTATGCTGTGATAGACACCGTCGCCTGCTCCTGCTCCTGCGCTTGCTGGCGGCTGCAGCATATCGCCCGGGCGGAGACCGATGCCCCTTGGCGCCGGCCGGAATGACGATTCCTGTGAGGTGTTGGGTGCCGAGATGGAGTCCTGCGTTGAGCTACTTCCGCCGCCATTGGAACGCGGGAAAGCGGTCAACAAGCTCGGTTTGGGCTTAGGCGGTTTGGGAGGAGGAAGACCGTTGCTTGCAGTGGCGTGGTAGGGGTTGGCCACGGAAGACGAGGGGCCTACGGTGGCAGCTGAAGAGCCACGGCCATTATATACCTGGGCAAGGCCGTTCTTTGCCGTATCGCCGGTGCTTATGCTGCGAGAAGCACGCCCGACAGTCGCAGAGTGCTTGTTGAGAAAGGGAGACGCAGATGGACCCGGACCTGGCGTAAGGTATCCGGGTGCAGAGATACTGCTGTTTGACGAACTGTGATGGTTCTGCTGCTGGGTCGATAATTGATTACGCGCGGGAAAGAGGAAAGGTATGTTACTGCTAACGTCCTCGCTGGAAGAGTTGGCTGTGGAAGGGAGAGAGGGGCCGGCCACATTGTCCTGCTTCGAGCCAGCGCGCCTAAGTTTGGCAAACGAGAAAGAGTGTTTGCTGCCACTGCTCAGACTGCCGGTACTGCCATTGTTGAGTGACGAGACGTCGTCGTGGGCGTTGCCGGAATGCGGCAGATAGTCGGTGGAGCTTGCGGACGAAACCGAGAGGCTGCCGTTGCTTGACTTATTGCGTGAATGGGAGAGTGCGCGCTGCATGGATGTAGACGAGGTGGACGAGTCTACGAGCTGCTCGAGCAGAGGTGCTGATGATTTGCGGTCGACGGGTGAATCGATGAACTCGAGGAAGTCTGGGTGGTCTGCTCCGTACAAGCGTGGGGGCATAGCTGGCATGGAAGCTTGGTCGGGCATGCGCGGCGTTGCCAGGTTTGGCGAGTCTTTGGAGCTGGGAGAAGATGTCGCTGGATCAGCGTCGCGACGTCGGATGATGTGAATGCCGGCCGCCAGCATCTCTTCTTCAGACAAAAACGTCTCGACGATAGGGCGAGGTGATCGCGAGTCCGTTGTCGCGCCCTGACCACGTTGTACGTGGTCAGAGACTGCGACATTGAGCGGGAAGAGTCTTGCGCTGTCCGAATCGGAATGCTGTGTGCCACGATTGTGACGATTGTCGAGCTCGACAGTCTTTTGTTGAGCCTGATACCACGCCTGCTTGTGCTGCTTGGACTTGTGCGCAACCGAGCCTGAGGGCAAGCCCGAAGAGCCGGACTCAGTGTCATTATGAGCAGAGTTGACAATTTCCGAGAGAGAGGGTGAGGGGGAAGCAGAGCGGAGCATGGGCTGCGGTGTAGCAGCGCGCCGAGTATCCAGCGCCGAGTTGGCAAAATCGACATCCGAACTAGAGAGAGAGGCGCTTTTGCGATGTCGACGACGACGAACATCTGAGTCAGGAGACGGGTCGAGAGGATGGCTGTCTCTAGATCGCAAGCCTAGACCTGTAGAAAGGATCGAGATGCTGGACGACTTTGTACGTTTGGGCCGTTGAAAGGCGGGTTTGGTGGAGGACGAGGGCAGCGGGGGAGGAGCCGAGCGTGGAGCGTATAGAGGAGCAGGTGATGGTACATGCCGAGAAGTAGCGGGATACGATGGTACTTCGGTATCTTGGGCTTGAAAGGGACGGTGACTCTGCTGCTGCGAATCGAACGACTTGCTGGCGTCGAGCGCTGGAGGAGCTGTAGCAATGGTGAGAGAGGTGGACGAGGAGAGGCGTCGAAAGCGACGAAAGGGGTCGGGAGACTTGCGACCAGAGGAGAACAGGCGAGAACGCGCAGCCGAGTCGTTTTCGCTAGCAGAAGGTGGTTCCGTGGTGATGGAAGATTGCAGAGAGCTTTGGTAACGTGATGAAGACACGTCCAAGCTGCTGCTGCTGTCGCTGTTGAGGATATGAATGCCGCTGTTGTTGTTGCCGGAACCGTTGTTATTGCCGATGCCATTCAAGGCCTTGTACTGAGGGGAGCGGGCAGCAATGGCGGAAGAAGAGTAGGAATGTGTGAATGGCATGATGGGCAAGGATAAAGGGCAGGCCGAGACTTAGAGTGCAGTGGATGCGGATTTATGTCTCTATCGAGCTTGGAGTCCCGAAAGGCATGCAAGAACCCCAAACGCGCAGTCAGGAGCGCGACCCAAGAGCGCTTTTGCTGAAGGAGGATGTCACAACTAGTCGAGGAAGCGTGTCATGGATACGACGGTGGAGAGTGCGGGCGAGATGAAGCAAAGGTGAATGGATGCCGGCTTATAAGTAGAACAAAGTTGCACAATACCCCCGCAAAGCGAACAGCGAACAATAGACAGCGATTGTGGCGCAGAGGGCGCAGAGGTCCGAACGCGATCTATCTCGAGAAAAGACTGTTGAATTCGAGCGGCGCCGAGGCTAGTCGTGCATGCATGTGTTGAGGTGACAATGATGCGCAAGGTTCAGTGGAGGAGGTATTTGCGAGCAAGGTATAGCGCATCCAAAAGGCGACAACGGCGAGAGAGCGAGACGAGAACCGTGCCAACAGTTGTTGGTAAGTGTGAGCGTGTGTGCGCAGGTGTGACGGTGAAGCGTTGCTGTTCCGAGATCGAGTTGCGACGATCCTGAATTCTGGGAGTGAGAAAAAGCCCGAATGAACAACGACGTCGACGAGCTGTTGTTGATGAAGATGAACGAGATGAAGGTGGTGGAGATGAATGTGCAGGGCAGCAAACGTCTTGTTGTGCACCGCTTCCAGATGTGACTTTTTACAAACGTGTAAAATGTGACTTTAGAAAGTGCATTCAGACAGAGGTACAGAAGGCCAAAGCGGGAAAGCGTGTGTGGGCGGAGGCGGCGTGGCGTGGCGGTGAGTCGGGAATAATGTCTCGGTTTCGTTAGGCATTTCGAAAGAGAAATTCCAGCCTTCGAGACATTCTCCCGCAGGGCTCACCTACTGCAGTTAGTCATCGATGTGAGGACCAGGGCTTGCATGGTGAGTGGGGTCAGCAAGTAAGAATGTGGGGAACCGAGTCTAGCTGGACTGCTGTTGGCACACCGCTGCAGCCCACGCTGTAAGGGACTGATGTATCCCGTGCTCGCTTGGCGACGTTCAGGGCTAGCTAGCCACTTTGGGGAGTGCGCGCTTTCTCGCAAGACACCAGAAGCGAGACCGTGCTTTCCAAAATAGCAACAGCACCAACGTTTCGAGCTCTACCAGAGATCTCGTGGCAACCGCTCCATCTCTGCCTGCCAGGACTGCAGGCGGTGGTCGAGGTCATGTCTCATCTCCACCACACAAGTCAGTCAGGGGTGTCAATGTCAGACACGCTAGCGCGCCAAGTCAAGAACCAGAAGGCAGCTCTGAATCAAACCCAGCCCCGCCGACCTGTCAAAGTGCCACACACTCAGCTACTGTAGCCATCCATCCGTTTCGTCTGCGGCGCCAAAGCCGAGCTCGCTTAGTCGCCTGTTCGTCGCCATACGCCTTATTATTTTCTCACGATCCGTAACCCTTCCAAATCCTAACATTTGTCTTTTTTTTTTCCCCACGACAGCCCACTTGGAGGAACCGCCCTCACCCTGACGATCATTACTCTCAATCTCTCACTCACACCAACTCCATGCGTCTAGCAGTATGAAAAAAAGTCCTTTTCCTTGATGTGTCTATCTATACAGCGATCACCTTCAAGTGAGCAAAACGTCCGAAGCAATGCATCCGACGTTGCCCCAGTAGTCCCTTGCCCTGACCACCAGCCTGTACTTGCCTCGGCCACCCTCTTCGCCCTCCTGATCAATGATGTGCTGGACGTTGAAGGCACCGGTGATCTTGGGCTCGCCTCGGATGGTTCTGGCCGCAGAATAGTAGAGGCGCTTTTCCTTTTCATCAAACTGGCTCGTGATCTTTTCGGGGAAGAAGCGACCGTACGAAAACGCAGCCATGTAGTGCGAGAACAGCTTGCTGATCCATCGGTAGCCTTTCTCTTGACCGGGATCGTCGCTGACCGTCACGTTGCCTTGATCAGCAGCCTTGAGAGTAGCGTTGGCAGAGGCAACCGACGTGCCACCTGACGGGCGAGACCAGTTGTTGGGCAGCTTGGAATGCTCAAACACGTTTCGCCAGTACTTCTTGTCTTGCTCGTTTTTACCGCTCGGATCCGTCTCTCCGCCCAGGTCGCATTCCATCCCACGCTGAGGCGCTCTCTGTCCGTCGACCTTCTTCTTGAACGCAATGTCCAGAGCATAGATGGCCAAGTTGTCCATTCCATCACCGGCATCCCCGGGCGTCTGCTGGAAGTATTCGTAGCCGACAATGATCTCGGTGGGGCCTTGCAGCGTGGGGGTCCAGAAATCGTTGCTGGTCGCATACGCATTGGGTGGGCTATTGAGCGGATCCGTCGAGGGCTTGGCAAAGTAGACGATCGTCGGCGAACCGTACGGCGTGATGGCCGAACGATAGTCTTTCCCCTCGGTAAAGGCGTGCAGCGGGTGGAAGTACTGCCAGCCCTTCTCGTCCGGATGCTTCCACTCGTCCCAGCTAGGATCGGGACGAGAGACACGCACCTGCAACGTTCGGTAGCGGTAGGGATAGTACGACACCTCTGGATCCGGCTTCGAGGTGGCATGATCCGCCGGCGGCTCGGTGGAAGGAGGCTCGACCGAGAGACCTTCGCGCAAAGCATGGCCCAGCACATCTCCACGAAGCACCGTCTCGCCCTCCTGAACAGTGACGGTGGCTTGATCGATGCCGAAAATCTGGTAGACAATCGACCATTCGTCACGGATCATGAGGCAAAAGTTGGTCTCGTCGTTTTTGCCCGCCGCAGGGCCATAGATGGGCGGTTTGCGGAATACGTACTCTCTCGCCCACACCACTTGACCCGACACAGGCGCAAAGACCTCTTCGGGAGGGAGCACCATGTTCGTCTCGAGATTGTGGTGAATGTCCTCTGGTGCGTCGTCATCATCGTCATTGTCGCGAGGATTGGTGATGCTCATGGGGACCCTGATCTGAACACCAAGCGTCCAAGCCGACTGGTCGACAAAAACGCCAAAGTTGCGGTCGTTGACGTAGCGCGACGATTTGGGGATGAGCGGGTTCTCCATCGCGCCTGCGATACGGTTCACATCGTCGCGATGCCATGTCCTGTCCTCCTGACCCGGCCGTCTGTCACGAGCATTGCCGGCGAGCGGCCAAGACGCACGAGACTCTTGCAGATGCAGATGTGCAACCCAGAACTGCTCGACGTGCTGTTCTGCCTTGTTGCCCATCGAAGATGTGGCTGCGTCTATAGAAGAGGGTAGCTTGTCGAGCTTGACAGTGACGACAAAGCTCTGCAACACTTCGTGCGATGAATCTTTGCGTGTCTGCTCAACCGACTGCCAGTACTTTGACCAGCCAGGACACGAACGCTCGTCGAGGTGGAAGCGACCATCCGGAAGCAGGGACTGGGGACCTGCCTCGCAGTCAAGAGCGCCTGCTGTCGTATGTACCCATTGCGCACTTGGATTGGCTGTATGCGATATCGGTGCCGAGGCATGCCTGGGCGACGAGAGGTCGAGATCATCGTGCTCGCACGCCTCGATACCGCCGACACCCTTTCCGCAGTGCAGCATGACTTGGTCTCTTGTTCTCAGTCGTACGGGCCCGAGTGATGCCTTTGCACTTGTCGCGGCATACAATGTTGGGTCGAAGTGAACGACGAGTGGCTGTGGCTGGAATGGATCGGTCTGGTTGGAATGGTCCGGGCGATGGACGACCGAGGGAGGATGCGCCTGGTTGATGTAAAGGCCCGCATGCGACAGCCGAAGCGGTGGAACGGGCGATGAATCGTCATCATCGACCAATGTGGCGCTGGCGTACAGATCTTGCGCCTCTTCGTAATGAAGCTCGTAAGAAGGAGCTGGTGTTGGAGACGTGGTTGGATACGAGAATGGAATCTGGCGATGTGGGCGTCTCGATCCAGCGAGGCATATCGCCGCCTGGCAAAGCAGCAGCAGAAGTGTTGTCGGCTTGATCATGGCTCTAGTTGCTGTTTCGCTCGCTGTCCGCAGTGTGAACGGCCGGCTGTGAATTCGTAGCCTGGTCGACCCGCTCACAGACCTATGCGGATGGGCGAGTGGTCCTGAGCACTAAATCACGCTTTGAGCAGCATCGCCACTGTGCCGCGTTGAGGATACGTTGCAGGCAGTGTGCGAAGATGAACGGATGAACCGACGACGAACAAGCAGTAGCGGCGAGCGATGCTGATGAGAATGTCAGTGATGATGTGATGTTGCGACGAAGGAATCAGTTGAAACCCAGAATAGCAAGTCACGGCAGAGCGCTCGCTGCTTTCCACATTTGGCGAAGCGAGTCCGGATCACAGAATAACCCTTGCTCAAGCGCAATATAAGCCCTTACACTTGATTGCACCACTCGACCGATTGCTGCTCCTTGCGGTCCTGATGCTTGTTGGACTGGATCACGATGATATATGCCAGACGACATCGAGATCAAAACGACAACAGGCTGAGTCGGAGCGAGCGGCAACGGCAGGCAGTGAGCAGCATCAAAACACACAACTCCAGTCTCAGCTATTCTGCGCCCACGTTACTCCACTCGGAACCAGATCCGATTTCATACAAAAAAGGGGCGAGTCGGGGACCGTGGGAGTCTTGGAATCAGGCAGTTCTCCAGTGTTGCTCTCATTTTGCCTGGTAACTTAACTCTTGGATTTCTCGGTCGAGCGGTCGGTCGGTTGAGTGGGCGGAGGCTGTTCACGGGTCTGCTGCTGTTCCTCTTTCGCTGTTGTTTGCTGCCGACATGAAAAACTCCGGAATGCTGCCTGTCGAGTGTTGCTGCTCAGCATTCCTTCCGTGAAGCATCTTCTGCATGCAACCAGCTTCGGACAGCACCTTCAACCTTGCTCTCAACAACCATCATCTCTCTCGAGCGCACGATCCGACCCAATCCTGCTGCTCTCTCCCAACGACGCGCTCACGATCTCTGCACCAACATCGACGCTTGCCGAGCCACGATCATGTTCGACATCACATCATAACGATCAATCCTTCCACCTGACAGCCGCGGGAAGCCTGCTGCGGACGCGTCGCCCGCACTACGCTAACCAACAATGGCGCCTATCATATCCTCAACAGGCCAAACACGGTCACGGCTCCCTACCAAATGGATGCAGAATGCTTCCACTAAAACCACAAAACTCGCAGACGGCCAATCTTCTCCAAGCGAGAGTCCTTTGCGATGGTCGACACACACGCTTGCTGCCGATCCACACGACACTGTTCGCAGCCGCGCAGACTCCACCGCGTCCACTTTCGTCGACACCTTTGCGCATCGTCGCAAGAATCGAATCAGCGACCTCACCTTCGTCGACCAGTTTGATGAAGCTGCACTGACCCATCTTTCGCAATCAGATAGCCTTGCGTCGAATCTCAACGACGCATCTCTCACGCTGAACAATGATGATGATGATGATGACGACGACGACGACGACGACCAGTCTTCCGATCCGTCCAACTCGACGTCGTATAAAGCGCATTTGACGTACAAGACCGAATGGACAACTCGCCACGCACACGGCTCGAGTACCGTTTCGCGGCATAGCCACACACTGGACGATGCCGATGACGACGAGAATGACGACCTCGAGGATGACGACATGGCGCAACGGATCAATCGACTGATGGCAGCCACCATGGACGCACTCGAGGCTTCCAATAGACTCGTCCTCGACACGCTCTCATCCAGAGCCAAGCTCGCTCAGCTCAGTGCCATCGAGTCAGCACTCGACTCGCACCTCGACGCTAGAGAGGCGCATCTCAAGCGCCAGATCCAAGCCGTCACGGACATGACTGATTTTGTCGCCAAGACCTCTGCCGAGCTCCAAAGACTCACGGGTGCTTCCAGCGGTGTGCGCGTGCCCTCTGGTGTCGCCTCGACTAGCCAGCTCTCCACCCTGGCTGATCCTGCCGAGCTTCAGGTGCGAGACGCTGCTGCTACGGGCATCGTCCAAGCGCTTGATCGAGACGCCACCATCGGCAAAACAGCAGCCAAGCGACTCGAACGCATGCTTCAGACACCCTCGCCAAACGCATCACCAACGTCTGCAGCACCGGCACAACAAAGGAAAAGCATCACTAATGTGAATCGACGTGCGTTCTCCATTTCCAACTTTGGCTCTATCCACTCCAGCATCGCAGAAGAGGCTCCACTCGAGACTGAAGGCACATCAGGCACACCGCATGTTGCTCAAGACACGCCCATCACAACATCGGACAGCCGCACGGCGACTCCTCAGAAGAAACGCTCCGTCAGCTACGACAGTCGCACTCCCGGCGCCATCAAGCTCCTGGAAAAGCTTGCTGTTCCCACCAAGACCTCCACTTCCGGCGCCGTTTCGAATGTGACGTTGCTTCCCGGCCCACCACAAGAGGCCGGGTCCTCTATCGCCCCCTTTTCAGGGTCATCCGATTCCTATGGCGCCAAAAGGCACACCACGTTGCGTCCTTCGCTTATGGCTACACTTCGGCAAGATTCAACACCGGCCTCTTCATCCAACTCGTCTCGCGAGGACACCATGGCGCGACCGCGTGCCAAAGGTATTGCGGGCCTGCCTAGCTACAGCGGAAGTGCGCATCCGAAAGCGTCTGCAAGTGTGGGAGTGGCGTCTACAAGCGTCGAGTCCACACTGGCAGCTCTTCTCGGCATGCCCTCGACGGCGGCATCTGAATCGTCGCGCACCGAAACGCCATCGGAGTCTTCCTACTTTGACAGCGCCGTCGAGGATTCCATCTCGTCCGCGTCGCCTCCCACGCCAGGCAGCATCCACGCTATCCACGGTGTGCTTGCTATCCCCTGGAAGCCTGCCACCCACGGAGCCGAGCAAGACAGAGCGGATGCGGCGCCTTCGAGTCAGCAGCGATTAGCTCGACGTTCTTCGGTGTATTCCAACATGGTGAGCCCAAGAGCCTCTGTTTCGCTTTCGGATCGCGACCGAGCCCAGCAATTGTCGTCGCAGCTTGCCGAATTGGCCAGTGAGCGTGTTACATGGAATCCGCAATCTATCGGAAGCGCCGATCTGGGCACGGCGGGCAGTTCGACGTCTGGAGCAGGCGCTGGCGGAGGTGGAGCGCTGCGTGCACTGCAAAAGCTCAACGAAATGTCGGCAGCCAAGATTGCAGGGCATGGCGGCACATCTGCTGAGCAGCAAAGCAAGCGGGTCTCGCTTGGACTGGGTCTGCCTAGCTTCTCAGCCTTGAGACCGAGTGCCGGTCGCTCCACCTCTACGACAAATGCGCCGTTCGCAACAGTTGCCGCACCAGCATCTGCAGCGAAATCAGCACCGCAACAGGCTTCAACTTCGTCAGTGGCAGAGGAGGTGCCCGCCAAGACAAGCAACAATCCAAATGCCGTGCGCGATCGAGCATCGGAGGACTCAGACACAAACGCAGCCGCCGATGTTTCGTCTTCATCCTTATTTGGCGCGGGCTGGCGCTCCTGGGCGTCGTGGAACACTGCACCTACAGCCACTGGCAATGGCGAAACTCCTGTTCCGCAACAGTGAAGCAGCCCGGTAATGCTCTTTCTCTCTCCCACTCTCTTTTACACTGTTTCTAAGCCTTGAAGGCATATCAATCCGGTACCGGCATCCTATACCAGGCTTTGCGCCACATCTTTGTATTTCTAGTCGGCAGTTGTAGCCAAACATGCTCACCTACCTTTGTAAGCTGTGAGTCAGAGTGTGAGGTTTGACCTGTTTGCCAAGAGTGGTGTGACCCAGAAACCCCAAATAGGGCCGTGCGCCTCCATCAACACTGGGAACAAAAAATCAAATCAAGGGTCTGATTTCGAATCAGCTCGACTGGCGTTGTTTTCGCCGTTTGATCTACCATCATCGTCTCAACGTCTTGCCTTTCGAACAAGAACCTTCTACCCACCATGGCGAGGAGCGCCAAATGTTGAGGCCCTAGCAGCCCTGACACTCGTTCTGCCGAATTGGTCCGCATCAGCCAGCGCCTTTCGAGTCACGCGCCTGCGAGTCGGGCCGAGATCCGCACTCTTTCGCTCGACTTTGCTTCAACTGCTCTCATAGCTGCATATCAAGGCAACACCACCGACACGCACGCGTTCCGCAGGCGCTACGTAGCTGCGCTGCTACATCAGCATGAGCTCTGCCACCGTGGAAGAGTTCGTTGAGCTGCTGAACGCGGAGCAGCATGTGGATCTGCAGAAGCTGCGCGATCTCGCCCGTCACGGTGTGCAGCCCTCGGTGCGCGGCGAAGTGTGGCTTTACCTCCTCGGCGTACTCAGCGACGACAAGGGCCAAGAAATGACCACCGTTCGTAGCAAGTATCTCGCGTACGAGGCGCTGGATAAGCACAATCCGGCGCTCGAGAAGCGTGTGCGGAACGAGTGTCAGCGGTACTACCAGAAACGACTCGGCACCCGCCCGCCGCCGGGCAGAACGCTGATGCGCAGTTCGCGGAGCGTGCTCTCGCGCAAACCGGGCGGGTTCTCTGCTGCTGCCGTCAGCGGTGGGGGAGCGGGTGGGATATTGCTGGGTAGAGACTTCTCGTTGGATGGGTCTTCCGCGCAGAGCTCGACGGGGTCAGGGGCGTCGTTGGGGGATGGGGGGTCGAATGCGAGTGCGCTCGCGACGACGACGCTGAACGGGTCTTCTGATAGGGGCCCAAATCGGGTTAATGACGGTCGCATCCACGCTTTGGGAGGGATTATTGGCGAGAGCGGTGTATCCGCGGCTATGGACGCAGATGATCCGGATGCTGCGGCGGCGCTAGAGCTCAAGCGGTTTGGACGCAGTGTGGAGAACATCATTTGTGCGTTTATCCATCGATGTGCTGCAGCGGAGACGGCGCGTAGACAGGCGTCGCAGAGTGCAGCCGGTGATGCGGGATCCTCGGCGCAGGGATCACAACGCAGCTCGGACGCTGCTAGCAACGGATCCTCGGGCGCGACAGCGTCGGAAGGCGCAAGAGGACGTCTGCAGAGCGGGAAAGATTCGGAAGAGGATCTGTTCCGATCGAGCAAGACAGTCGACGGTAGCGGAAACGGGCATGGACTGTTTAACGACATCGAAGCGATCGGCTCAGCAGCGGGCTCAACGCCAGCACGACACGGACAGCACAGCAGCGGCACAAGCTCACGCTCACGCTCTCGAGCCGGATCGATAAGCAGTACGAGCAACAACGGCGCCACCTCCAACTCGACCAACGCTCTACCAGCAGGGCGCAGCGGAGTGAGCGTTGAAGAAGCAGTGCGATCGCGCATGCCGCGCGAGTACGAGTGGCAGCCACAGGTAGACCACAGCACAGGCGGCACGTCAGGTACAGCAGCCGAGTTCCACCCTGCGCTGGTATACCTGTGTGCGCCGTTCGTGCAGTGCGTGCGTGTGGAAGCGGGCATGTACTTTGCCTTTGAAAAGCTGATGATGCTCATGGCGCGGCACAGTGCACGCAACCCGCTCCCGCGGCAGGTGGCGACGTTTCTCACGCTGTTTCGCACGACGCTGCCCGAGCTGCATTCGTACTTTGAAGAGGAGGAGGTGGACATCATTGGGTTTGCGACCAACTGGCTGCAGCATCTGTTGGCGGGAGAGTTACGGATCGAGGACCTGATGCGGCTGTGGGATACGTACTTTGCGCTGCCGGATTTCTTGGATCTGCATCTGTATGTGTGTATCGCGATCCTGACGAACTGCAAGGACTCGCTGGAGGAGCTGGATCGGTCCGAGACGCGCAGTATGCTGGACAGCTTGCCTCCGTTGGACATCGATCGGGTGAGTGCAGACGCAGACATGGGAGAAGGCTTCGAGAGATTGTGCAGTACTGACCAATACCTTTAGTTCGTTATGGAGAACAGATCATCAACGAGGCCATCAATATCCGGTTGAGCCATCAACGGTCGCAGCGGACAGACGATGTTTGAAAACTACAAAAGCAAGCTAGACTTTGGGTTCAGTGTCACACAGCCTGAGTGTTCGGGGCTAGGATTGCAGAAGCTTGATCGTGAGCACCGCATGGATGTGGTGAATCAGGGCGTGGTCTCTCGGCAGCGTTGAGCCGTGCAAAGCCCCAGTTGCCGTGTTCTGGCGCGCGCCCCTGAATTTTTCTTCCTTTCAAACACAGCCTCCGTTGTCGCCGTACCCGCAATTTTTATGCAGCAAGGCCAGCCGCACAGCATTGCATTTTGGAGTTCCAGTCACCTACGCTGATCGGACGATCGAATGCTGTTCTGAGGATCGGGCTCGAGCGCTGTCGATGTCGAACACAAAGGACGAATGCAAAGTTGCGTATGTGATGGATGTTGCTAACTATGCAGCGATCCAGACCAGCAGAGTTGATCTATCGCGTGGGGCGGGCGCGAACACGACGAGGAGAATTTCGTTTTGTACAATCGAATGGCACAAATCAGCGTGTACGGCAAACAAACACTTGCTTCGCCAGCACCGCTTTCGTTTGTCCTAGATGTATTGTTACCCTGTCAGCGCAATTCTACTCGCCGAAGAGCACACTGCCCCGCCTAGATGCCTCAAAGCGCAAAAATAGCATATCTTGAAACTCAGCATACCCATGAAGTCGTGTTCAGATGGTGTTGGCGTCGTCCGGCAATCAAACGCTCTCGCTGCTCACAGAGGTGGCGGTTCATACAATGCTGGCATCGACTGCGAAAAGAGAGACGAGATCGATGGTCGACGTAAGGTGAGCGAAGGGTCGAGATTTACAAAGGACAGCGGGAAAGGAAGTAAAAAAAGGAAAAGAAAAATAAAATAAAAAAGAACCGGAGCGGAGCGGCGAAAGACGAATGGAGATTTTACGGATCGGCGGCTGTCTTACCTTGCTTGCTGTTGCTGTCAGAGATGCAATGGAGAAACACACATCCAAACCAACACGGGCAGCAGGGGAGAAGAGCGTCAAACGCTGGCTGCCGATCCACACTCCTTGCATGCATATCGTCCCTGCTTTGTGTTTCTGCCGCTGCTATTGCCGCTGCTCTCCACCTTTTCTTGGCCATTCGTTCTCGACACAGTGACGAGACTCTATTCGCTTCATCACCACTACCACCACCATCGACATCGACCCACTTGAAGCTGCAACGAGGATTGCTCTCTCTCCCACATCATAATATCAACGAAACGTCCACCTCATCTCTCACAAAGAGGGCCCAAGCACTCGCATCGGCATCTTTGCGGCGCCAACTTGCCAAGGCCTGCGCGCATACACTCTCACTTTAGCCTAGCCGGCACTTAGTTTGCCAACCCCAGCGGACAAAGCTCACTGCAATGAGCTATGACGCTTACCAGATGCGGCCTAGCCAAGGGCGTGCTCAGGCGCGTCATCAGCAGCAGCAACGCTCTTACCAGCTTTCCGTAAGTTCTCGCCTTCTGAGAAAAAAATCCCACCTGCTGATCCGACGCTGTGGATCACACTGCGGAGCTGTCTTGCTGCACAGCCTTTGCACGGGTTCTTCCCGTATATGAACCTCATTTGAGCCATTGACACTGACTCTCGCTTTTGCCCTTTCCTTCTCTCCCCCTTCTTCTGGCCGCTTTCCGTTGACAACGTCTACAACACCACGACTTGCGACGACCTCACGATGCCCTCAATTCGACGCTGGTTTGACGGCTTCCGACCTGTACAGGATGACCCCTTGAGCCAGTCCAACTTGAGTTATTCCCGCCAGGGTGACGCCTACGGAAGCTCCACAAACATTCATCAGGAGAATCCATTCTATGCAGGCGAGAACCCGAGCTTCCAGACGCTGGCACCGGGCACCTCGGACGGCCACGGCATGTACAATGCGTACGAAGAGGACAAGATCCCACTCACGGACACTGCTGACGAAAAGTACAACTACTCGCAAGGGGGGCACAGCGCCTACAACTTGTCCGACCCGAGCAGCTTCCCGACCGCTGCGCCCTACGGAGGCCCCTCGTCCTACTCGTCCAGCCTCGGACCAGAGGACAGCGCGAGCCAAGTCGCCTGGGCGAAACGCCAGCAAGCGCCCAAACGAGGTCTCACCAAGAAGATCCAGCTGACTCGAGGCCACTGGATCGTCGACCACCCGGTGCCCACGGCGGTCAAGAACTCTGTCGAGCCCAAGTGGGCGCAGGGTAGTCGATCGCAGGAGTTCACCCACATGCGCTACACGGCGGCGACGTGCGATCCGGACGAGTTCACGCTGGAAAACGGCTGGAGCCTGCGCACTTCACAACAGTACGGACGCGACACGGAGCTGCTCATCGCCATCACGTATTACAACGAAGACCGCATCTTGCTGGCGCGGACGCTGCATGGGGTGATGCTCAACATTCGCGATATCTGCAAGAGCAAGACGTCCAAGTTTTGGAGGCGGTCTGCCGAAGAGGGGAGGCCCGGGTGGCAGCGTATTGTGGTTAGTCTCATCTTTGATGGGATCGACCCGTGCGACAAGGAGGTGTTGGATCTGCTGGCCACAGTGGGTGTCTACCAGGATGGCGTCATGAAGCGCAAAGTCGACGGCAAGGATACGGTGGCGCATCTGTTCGAGTATACGACGCAGCTCTCGGTTGACCCCACACCCGCGCTCATCCAGCCACACGGCGACGATGCGTCCAACCTGGTGCCCGTCCAGATGATTTTCTGCCTCAAGCAGAAGAACAGCAAGAAGATCAACAGCCATCGCTGGCTCTTCAACGCCCTCGGACGTCACTTGCAGCCCGAACTGTGCGTGCTCATCGACGCCGGTACCAAGCCGGGCCACAAGTCGCTCTACTATCTCTGGGAGGCGTTCTACAACAATGCCAACCTGGGCGGTGCGTGTGGAGAGATCCACGCGATGATCAAAAACGGCCGCAAGCTCGTCAATCCGCTCGTGGCGGCGCAGAACTTCGAGTACAAGATGTCCAACATCCTCGACAAGCCGCTCGAGTCGACATTTGGGTATGTCAGCGTGCTGCCGGGTGCGTTCAGTGCTTATCGCTACCGAGCGATCCAGGGCAGGCCGCTGCGGCAGTACTTCCACGGCGACCACACGCTCGCGGACCGGCTCGGCAAGAAGGGTCTGCACGGCATGGACATTTTCACCAAGAACATGTTTTTGGCCGAGGACCGCATCTTGTGCTTCGAGCTGGTGGCCAAGGCGGGGGACAAGTGGACGTTGACGTATGTCAAGCCGTCCAAGGGCGAGACGGATGTACCGGAGGGTGCGGCCGAGTTGATCTCGCAACGACGTCGATGGTTGAACGGCTCGTTTGCCGCGTCGATCTACTCGCTGGTGCACTTTTTCCGCATCTACAAGTCGAACCATGGCATCATCCGGCTGTTTTTCTTCCATCTGCAGGCACTGTACAATGCGATTGTGCTGCTGTTCAGCTGGTTCGCGCTGGCGAATCTGTGGTTGACCTTCTCGATCATCATCGAGTTTCTGCCGGACGAGCTGCTCAAGGATCAGTCGCATACGACGCTCGTGGTGTTTCATTGGATCAACCAGGTGGCCAAGTGGGTGTATGTGTTTTTCCTCGTGCTGCAGTTTGTCCTGGCGTTGGGCAACAGGCCGAAGGGCGAGAAGCCGACGTACATTGCGTCGTTTATCGTGTTTGGAGTGTTGGGGTTGTACTTGCTCGTGACATCGTTGTGGCTGACGCTGCGGGCGTTGGTGAACACGACGGTGACGGGCGATATCTGGCATACGCTGTTCAACCAGACGACGGGGGTGCTGATTGCGGCGCTCGCAGCGACGTTTGGGATTTACCTGGTTGCGTCGATCCTCTACGCCGATCCGTGGCACATGATCACGTCGTTCCCGCAGTACATGTTGATTGCGCCGTCGTTTATCAACATCTTGAACGTCTATGCGTTCTGCAACCTGCACGACGTTAGTTGGGGCACCAAGGGGTCGGATAAGGCGGATGCGCTGCCGACGGTGGATACCAAGAAGGGCAAGTCGACGGAGCCGGGCACGGTGGAGGAGATCGAGAGGCACCAGGACGATATCGACGAGACGTTCAAGAGTGTGGTCTCGAGGGCGGTGGCGCCGTTCAAACCGGAACCGACGGTGGAAAGACCCACGGCGGACGATAGCAACAAGACATTCCGTACACGGCTGGTGGCGTTCTGGCTGCTCACCAATGGTGCGCTCACGGTGGCGATCGAGAACGCCAATGGTCTGAATAGTGGGTTGACCAACAAGCAGATTGAGAAGGAACAGAGCTCGAAGCAGTCGACGTACTTCAGGGTGATCCTGTGGGCGACGTTTGGGCTCAGCGCGTTTAGATTTGTTGGATGTCTGATCTATTGGGTTAAGCGGAACTCTACCAGGTGCTTTAGGAAGACCTGAGACCTTCTTCACGCAGATTTCGAATGGAGACAAGGAGGGCGGAATGGACAATCGAATCCCAGTTTGAGTTTTTATGTAGTTGCGAGCTGTGATGTGTGTGTTTGAGCGGATCGTGAGCAGAGAAACGCGGGGCAGAGCGGATATGATGCAACCGAGCCGGCTGAGCACGTCAGTCAAGCTCTCGGAATGCGGTCAAGTGGAAATGCCGAAAAGAGAAAATAGAACGCGCAGAATAAGTCCGGCTTTTTTTTTTGGCGCACGGTGCTGCAAGTGAACGACGACGACGACGATCTTTTTGTGCTTCTTGATTTTACGCTGCTACACTTCGATACACGACCACATTAACGGCATCACACCAAGACAGAGTGATAGCATACACGACGCGCACTCTTGACGATATAGACGAGGTCACAACTACACCGAAACAGGTTCTGGCTTGGCGGCGATTTGTACTACCACCACCATTCTCGCGATAAGCAGCCCACTACTGGCGAGCGCGAGGCTCGGCGCTCCACTCATCGCACCAAGAACAGCACATCGAACGATCCTTGGCGTACACATCACGCATCTACACACAAAAAGCGCACTGCCAACAATGTCGTCACATCAAGCGTCGACGTCTGCCTCTGCTGAAGCCTCCTCTTCCTCCTCAGCCACCACCGCTGCAACAGCATCCATTCCCGCCGCCCGCTCTCGCCTCTCCAAAATCCCCAAACTCCTCTACGGCACCGCGTGGAAAGGCGACTACACGTCCGATCTGGTCATTCTCGCCCTCTCGCACGGCTTTCGCGGGATCGACACTGCCGGGCAACGCAAGCACTACCGCGAAGACCATGTCGGACAAGCGCTTGCCACCGCGCAGACCGAGATGGATCTGGATCGACGCGATGTATGGGTGCAGTCCAAATTCACGCCACGTTCAGGGCAGGATTGGACGCATCCGGAACTGATACCGTTCTCGCAGGACGAAGATGTCGAGGTGCAAGTACGCAAGTCGTTCGCAGCCTCTCTGAGGAATTTGCACCCGTGGTTGGAGTTCGAAGCGTTTGACGCTGTGGCGCGCAAGATCAGCGCGAATCACGCCAGCGGTGCGGCTGGAGAGGATCTCGACGCAGGCGTCGCGTACGGCGATACCAACGGCGAGGCGTATCTCGATAGCTACGTCCTGCACTCTCCTCTTACCACACTCGAACGCACGCTCAAAGTATGGGCGACAATGGAATCCTTCGTCACCCTCGGCCTCGTCCGCCAGATCGGCATCAGCAACGTCTACGACCCAGACATCTTCCAGGCCATCGCCCGAACCACGCGCGTCCCCCCCTCCGTCGTCCAGAACCGCTGGCACTACACTACCGGCCACGACATCGCCCTCCTCTCCCTCCTCTCCCCCACCCTCTCCCCCAACGACTACACCGCCAATCGACAAGGCGTCGTCTACCAACCCTTCTGGTCGCTCACCGGCAACCCGAATCTGTTGGCAAGCGTAGAGGTGCACGATCTGGCAATCCGCAAAGGCTGGACACCCCAACAGACCGTCTACGCGTTCTTGGCAAGCGGCATGAATATCCCCGGTCTAACCGTCACCGTGCTGTCAGGCACAACCAGCGAACAGCATATGGTCGAAGCTGTCAAGGCCGTCGACGAGGCGCAGCGAGACGAGACATGGCAGGAGGGCGAGTTGGATACCATTCGACGTGTGGTCTATGGCGAGTGATAGGTGGAATGATAAGAGATGTTTTGCATAAGATTCACGTTGGACGTGCAGCGGTGTGTGTGTGTGACAGCAGAGCCCCCAACCTACATCCTCCAACTCACCTTGACGAACGCAGTCCCCCTGAGAGTGCGCATTTCTGTCTCGCTTTCAAACCCTGCCTCTTTCCCCTCAATCTCTCAACACTTCCGCACAACCACTCTCAACCCTGCCAACACTCCCACCGAAAAAAAAACAAGGTAAAGTCTCGGGGGGTATACATTGCCAAGCGTGGCCGAAGTGAATAATGAAAACGAAAATAACAAGAGTTCTTGTCGGCGCAAGAGTTGGCTCACTCATCTTCCTCTTCCTCCTCGATGATCTGGGCAGGTTTGTGGAAAGATGCGGTAATACGACTGCCACCCGCCTGCTGCCCCAGCTGCTGCTGCTGCCCCGACTGCGTCTGCTGTTGCTGCGACTGACCTGCCGCACCCTGCGCACCCGTCTCCCCAACCACCCCTACACCCGCCCCCTCTCCCGCACCACCCCCATCCGCCCATGTCGCCTTGGTCGGCGAATGCAGCGTAGTCGATAGCAGCTTCGGCGCAAACTCATTCCCCAAACTCAGCGACACAGGCTGGTTCGACCGCGATCCGAACCCTCCAGCGGGAGGCTGCTGGAAAATACTGCGAACGCCCGCATAGCGAGACGAGAACGGCGCTGCACCGCGGAAGGCGCTCGAAGTCGAATCGTAGCTCGTCGAACCTTGACTGGAGTACGTGCCTCCCCCCAGCGCTGCAAAGTTGCGCGTCGCGTACGGAGACGACGACGCCACCCCACCGCTGCCTCGGTTCAGCGTGCTCGACATGGAAGAAATAGACCCCATCTGTCCCAGCCCGCCCGAATACGTCTGTTCTTCCTCCTCGTCCGTCCAGTCGTCGTCGTCTCGATTGGCAAACACATCTCGCAGCTTCGGCCTGCCGTCACTCCCACCGCCGCCCTCTCCGACACCTTTCGAGCCAGCGTCAGGGCTGGGAGGCGGCGGATCGACCGGTCCGGCCCAACACGGGGGCGGCCGACCCCACGAGTATCGCCACGTTCCTGTACCCGTTGCTGGCAGACCCGTTGAGAGGCTCGGCGCCACATTAGCGGACGTCTCCGATGCACCCGAAAGACTGCTTCGTCCCGACAACTGCGATGCGGCACGAACAAGACTCCCGTGCAGATTCGGGTTGGCAGAAGGCGGACGGTACGGCGAACGCGACTTGTGAGCTACAAAGATGCTCTGTGCCACCACCTGGTGATGGTGCGGCCGATGGTGGTGGTCATGGTGGGACTGTGGCGAAACGGCCTCCGATCCATCCCCGGGCTTCCGATGTTCGGACAAACTGCGAAGCTCGAAGGACTGACGCGGGGTGCTGCGCGTCGACCGCCTGGCTCCCGACCCGCCTGCATCGCCCTCAAGTTCAGCATCAGCGCCGAACTCGCCCAGCCCAGTCATCGCACGGCCAGGCGAAGAGGCCCGAGACTTGGTCGAAGACGGTCGCGACTCGTGCCGGAACGATCCGTGACGACTCGGACTGCGCGAAGACGACGCATAAGCGCGATGCCTTCTTACCATTGTCCCTCCATCCGGGCTCGGACGTGGATGTCGGCGTCCGCTTCCTGTGGAATAAGTACTGCCCGATTGACCAGCGCGATACACCGAGCTAGTGCTGCCCGTCGAGCCAGCCTTGCCATGCAGTCCAGACCGCGGCGCAGCGCTAGAATGCGCAACAGAATGAGAACTCGACGGTCGACTGTGACGCGTAGTGACAGCTGTACCTCCCAGATCATTAATATGATCGCCGTACAATGTAGCCGTAGGCGTGATGCTACCTGCGCTCATCCTCCTCATGTGCGAAGGGCGACTCATGCTCTGCTGGAAGCTATTGGGAGGAAGGTCGAGATGCGGCTGATACGAGCTGCCGTTGGACGATCGACGACTCACCGAGCCCAGATGCGGGCTTCGCGGTCCACCACGTCGGACCGTAGAGCTTTGATGGTATTGGGCCGACCTGCGACGCATGCTGGCACTCCGCGAGGGTGTGCCATTCGCAAGGCTCGATATGCTGCCAGAGGCGCCGAGAGCGCTGGCTGGCGACCTCGTCGTCATGCTGCCATCGTCGATCCCGAGACCATGATAAGCCGCGCTGCCCTTCTTGCCAGCCTTGGACTTCCTTGCTGGCTTCTCATTTCCTCCAAGCCAAGTTCGCACCGTCGCCAAAAGCGAAGAGCCAGCTTTGCCACGCGCTCCGCTTTTTTCGCTGCCTTGCGGCGTAACAGACATAGTGCTGAACGAGTCCTGCGATGCAGAAGGTACGGCGCTATCGGGCTTGTCGTGCACAGGATCTGTAATGGACACCGATCCTGGCTGAGCCCCGGTTGCGGGGCGCGAGGGGGAGCTTGACGCCGAATCAGCACTGCGTTCAAGCGCCTTGATGCGGTCGACATCGGTCTCGCTACTCTTCTTGCCTGTGCTCTTCCGAGGCTTCTCCGGGGTCTCGATGGCATTCTTTTTGGGCGTCGATGGATTCGAAAGCCGGCCCACCATCGATTCTTTCACATTCGAGACGGTATTGCGGCGCCCGAACAGGGTCGGACTCTTGGCTCGCTCGAGCGGAAGCACTTCACCGGCCACGATCACCTCGTCTGGAGGCGGCACGGGCGGTGACGTGCCCGATCCTTTGTTACCCAGGACGCTCTGCGCAAATTGCTTGACGGAAAGCGAGTTGCTGCGAGGACGATCAATCTGCGAAGAGCGTCGCGCTTTGATCCCTTCCGACGTCGGACTACTCCCTACCAGACTCGCTGCCACCTGCTGCAGCTTCGAGGGACTAGCGACAGCTGTAGTATGACGATGTTGTGATTTCGGTCTGGCGGTCATCGAATCGGGCGTGCTCGCCAAACTGCGATCGTTGGGAGGCGGTGGGGTTGCCGCAGCCACGCACTCCAGAGGCATGGAGCTAGATGATGGTATGGGCGATGGGCGATTTGCTGGAGCCGACGACTCCTGAATGATCTCGGCAGCAGAAGCGGACAGAGTTGGCGTGTTGGATACGTTGAGCTCCTCATGCGAGACGACGGTCTGCAGACGCCGGTTGCTACCCTCTGCTAGGCCAGAATTCTCGGATCTGGAAGCTGTCAGAGTGGAATCGGGTCGTTCCCTCGACCGCGACTTGTCCTCGGACCACCTTGCCGGATCTTTGAAGGGTACTGGCGGTGGTTGCGTGTCGACTGGCAGGTCAGCACTGCTCGGGACTGTAGGGCCCACCGCGAGAGGAGAAGCTTCGTTGATGGGTGAGCTGATGGCAGGTTGCTCCTTTTGACGATCTTTTGCCTTTCGCAGCAGCATCCACCAAGTTGCACCGCTTGCATCACAGGCGTCTGTTACAACGCTGTGGACCATCTGACCCACGTCCATCCCGAGCGCACTGAGTTGGTGGAGTAAGTTCTGCTCGACGCTTGTGGAGAAAGTGGCAGGTTGCAGATCGGCCAGCTGCGAGACATAGTCGACGGGCTTGCGACCGAGCAGGGGCGGATGGTGATCCGAGAGACCGCCAGACGAGAGCGAGCGGCGTTTGGTCCTTGATGGGGTGCGATGGTGGCCGCGAGACGAGCCCTGGGAACCCCTCTTGGTGAGCGGGACTGACTGATACAAGGGTACGTGAACGTCTTCTGCCTTGGCATCGGCTCCGGCTGGCAGCTCATGGTGTGTGGGAAGCGGCGTGGAAGTGGATTTTATGGGAGGTCTGGAGATGCCACCGAGAGAAGCATCGCTGCCGTTGGATCCTAATCGCCTGATGGTGGTTTGAGATTCGTTGCGATGCAACCCGATGGTGTGCTTGCTCGGGTGTGACGCGACTGGCGAAGCGGCACGAGCAGGTATTTGCGAGGTGTCGTTGATGGAACTCGCGACGTCATCAAGCCCTGTGACCTCGTCGGTGCGACTGAGACTATCGGCGGTGGTTGGGTCGGTGAAGTCGGTGTTGGTGGAACGACGGTCGCTCGACTCGCTGTCGCTGCGAGCCGAATGGTAGCTTTGCTCTGAGGTGGCCGATGCAGATGATTCATGGAGATGGTGTCCATCCGCGCCCGTGTCGAAACCAAGTGTCCCCTCTGCCGCCATGTCAACGTTGGACTGTGGCTTTTCTAATGTGAGCTGTGGTGATTCTGTTTGGTAGATTGGCGAAGTCTGGGTCAGCGGCTTGCTGTCAAAGTAGTCTGCAGCGTTCTCGTCTTCCTCTACTGTAGACATAGGAGTGTGAACCATCATCTTTGAGAACCAAGGATGCGACAGAATGGACTGAATGCTAGGGCGCTTGGTGGGATCTTGCTGAAGGATGGCCGCGATGAGACTTTGCGCCTCTTCAGAGAGCCAACTGGGAATCTCAAAGTCGCCCTGAAGGATCTTTTGCTTCATGACAGCCTCGTCGTCGTCATCAAACGGTAGGGCTCCGCACAGAAGCGCGTAGAGGATGACCCCGAGCGACCAGATATCGACCTCTTCGCCCGTATACCTCTTTCCAGCAAGCATTTCCGGCGAGGCGTAGCCCGTAGTGCCGCAGAACGTGTCCATCAGACGGTTGCGCTCGAACTCGCGCGTGAAGCCGAAGTCGCCGAGCTTGACGTTGCAGCGCTCATCTAGCAGGATGTTTTCGAGCTTGAGATCGCGGTGGACGATGCCCTTGCTGTGGACGTAGGCGACGGCGAGGCAGAGTTGACCAAAGATCCTGCGAGCTTCAGGTTCCGCCAGCACTTGGTTTTCAACGAGGTAGTCGTACAGCTCGCCGCCTGCGCAGATCTCGCTGACCATCCAGATGTACTGTTCTGTGGCGATGACTTCGTAGAGCTGCATGACGTTGGGATGATGGAGACGACGGTGGTGGTGGATCTCGCGGGTGAGGCTGGCGGAGTGAGCCTTGGGTATCTGTTTGATGGCTACGCGAGTGTTGGTGAGACGGTGAAGGCCAAGACGGACCTTGCCAAAGGTGCCTTCGCCGATGGGGCGCTGGAGGGTATAGTTGCCGACGATCTTGAGTTTGGAGGAGGCAAGCTCCTTGCCCAGCTCCTGGTAGGCCGAGGCGAGAGCGGCCTTCTGGTTGATAGTGGAGCCGCTGCTCTGGCCGGCATGATGGCCGTAAGCTCTGCGAGCGCCAGGTTGACTCATGGTGCGATGACCTGTCGGCGCTCAGCAAAGGGGGATGGTGGTCGAAGTGCGGCCAAGCGCATGCAATTGCGGTATTAAAAGGGTGCAAGCGGTGACGTCCGTGTGGTAAGAGCTGACAGCAGCGAATAAGGATGCATATTATTTGCGAGCAAAGGGAGGTAGGCAAGATCCTCCTGGCTGTCTCGACGAGTGCAAGGATGCAGAATGGCAGAGGCGGTGATGGCGGTGGGACGATGACAAGATTGTTTCCGTAGCAAACCAAAACCGAAGCTTGAGCTTGGGACGTTCAACTCGCGATCCGATGAATGGGGTCTGTGATTGTGGATGGAATGAAAGGTGGGTCCGAGATGCAGAACAGCAGTTGGTGGCTCCTGCTGATCGTCGATAGGATGATAGTTGGGAGATGGTCGTAGAACGGAACATCGAATGAGGAGAAAGGCTCGAAAGGTGGATGAGCCCGCCGCTTGTCTCGGATGCTGCAAATGAAGCTCCGAGATCTGTCGGGGCGCTGTGCTGCGGTGTGCCTCTACGCGCTTTGCGGTCAACCAACGGCCAATTCCACTTCTTTTTTCAGCTACGACATCTCGGGCAAAGGCAGATTGACCGTGTAAAGGGGGTTGGTTCTTCAATCGGATCAAATTCCGCCTGTTGACAAGACGCGTCTCTCATTCGGCGGGAAGTGAGAGAGAGGGAAAGAGAGAGAGAGGCTTCCGTGCTGCACAGTCATTTTAGGGTGCTGCTCTCAGCAAGGTCAACGTCCGACAGCATACAGGAAGCTCGGGCCGTGAGATGTAAGATAGGCAGGCGCAACGCTAAGCGGGAGCAGCAGTTCAGTGTACTTTGCGCGACACGATTGTCAACCCTCGGCATCCCTTCCGATTGCAAGAAACGAGCAACGGGACTGCCGCTGCGCGATGAATACACGGGTCGCTTTCCATCGGGTCCCTTCTTTTCGCCAACTTCATCATTTTGGACCTCGGCCCCCTTTCTTCTCACGAGCGCTGAATGCCGTCAGCCGGTCTTTGATCCGAACTTGCGCTTTCAAGATTAGCAGAGTCAAGTTTAGTGCTGATAACGAGAACGTCGCTGAACGCAAGTACGTAGTAATTGCGTCTTTCTAATGTACAAGTGCGTAATGCTAGTAGTCTGCTGCTGCTGCGGTGCGTCGTCGCATGTGTCTTGAAGGACTCATGCCGAAGATGCTCGAATCGTAAGGGAGCGAGCGAAAGGGCTCGTGGCGTTGTGCCTCAGAGTCCTCCTTGCAAGATTCTCTGGGCGACTCGCTCCTTGAGACTCGAATAGGCGCTCATGATGGCTGTCGGAGCCAAAAACAAAGTTACGCGACAAAGAGAATGCAAAAGAAGAAGAGGGGTCAGCGATTAGAACTGGGCACTACAGGCGTCTTGATGCCCTACGACAGGATAGGAGAATGCTCTGCGCTTTGTGACCGCATGGTCCGGTCGGGTGCAGACGGCAACGCCCACCCAATCGTAAGCTTCAGGCCATACAACTTACTCTGCTCGTTGATCTGGATCTCATTGACGTCCGGTCGAGGTCGAGACACGCGCGATGCGATCGTCGTGCTGTCCGTCTCGAGGATGATGCCATCATCTACCGTCTCGTCCAGCGCCAGTGTCACCAAATCCAAGTTTTCCAGGATCGCGCGCTTTTCCACCTGGTGGCGCACCAACATACTCGTCGCATCGTAGAACGCGCTGAGAAGACCCGAGAGCATCAGCTCGTTCTCTGCTGCGGGGCCAACCACGTAGAAGATGACATCGAGCGAAGCCTTGAACAGCACCAGATGCGAATCGTACAGGATGATGTCGCCCGTCGCTCGCTTGGTTTTGTCAAAGATAGCCTTCTCGAATGCACGCTGGTCCTTGAGTGTCGAGAGTGGGTTTTTTGCAGAGAGCTGCGGCGTTGTGCTGGCAACCGCATTCTGCTGTGCCGGTGTAGCCGTCGAGAGAAAGTTGGCAGCGTGAGGAGGCTGGTAGTACTTAGCAATCACTCGGTTGCCATCCGTGTCCAAGATGAGCACCGCCGATGTGGTGTATAGCGTCAAGTTGTTGAACGTCATCTTTGCGTGCGGAAGACCAGGATCAGTTTGGTGATGAGAGCGGCAAGACCAGATACCGGCACCAGCGTCGATGAGGTTGTGTTGGTCTCGATGAACGCCGTTTCGAAGAGCAGCACTTTGAGACGTTGACTTGCGCTTGCTCCGTGGCTTGGCTTGAGCGTTTCAATCAAGAAGCCTCAGAATTCCAGCTCACGCGTCCTTCATTGCTTGCTGAGACTCGTGCGAGTAGGTTCCCCCTTTCCTTTTTTTCGGAAAAGAGGCTTGCGAGACCCTGCATCCTCGCTGATGATCAGCGTCTGCAGCCTTGCAAGCTCAAAGCTCGAAGCTCAGCTGAGCCAAGCCGCACACACTTGGCGCGATCAAGACCCTGGATCTGAATCGTACAACCTGCTCCCACCTTGCCTTTGCCCCACCATTTTCTTACCCTAGACAGGTCGCAACAATGCGAGCCACAATCATGGCGCTGCTTGGCGCACTTGCTGCGTGCATGGTGCTGGTAGCTACTCCCGTCGAGGCCGTTCCATTCTCGTTGCTGCCCAAACCGCATCCTCTCGTCATCTGGCATGGCCTTGGAGACAGTGCTCACTCGGAAGGCATCGAGTCGTTCATGTCCCAGCTCAAGGAGGCTTTCCCAGGACTCTACGTGCACTCGGTGACGCAGGACGAATCGAGCGACTCGGAGGACCAAAGGCAAGGCTTCTTCGGGCACGTCAACGATCAGGTGGAGAAGGCATGCCAACAGCTCGCTGCCATCGACGAGCTCCGCAATGGCTTCGATGCCATTGGCTTCTCGCAAGGTGGTCAGTTCCTCCGCGCCTATGTGCAGCGCTGCAACACGCCCAAGGTACGCAACCTCGTCACTTTCGGCAGCCAGCACATGGGCATCGCCGACCTGCCCGCGTGCGGTCCCACGGATCTGCTCTGCCGCGTGGCCGAGGCGGCTCTGCGAGGTGGCGTCTACACCGACTATGCCCAGTCGCACCTCGTCATGGCGCAATACTACCGCAACCCCAAAGACCCCAGGGCTTTCGCTGCATACTTGGAAAAGAACGACTTTATCAAAGACATCAACAACGAAGGCGAGCAGATCAACGCCACCTACGCCCGCAACCTTGCCTCGCTTGAAAACTTTGTCATGCTCATGTTTGACAAAGACGTCACCGTTGAACCCAAACAGTCCTCGTGGTTCGCCTCGTATCCCATCCGCAACGAGACCGACTCTGTCCGAGATGGCGACTCGAACCTGGATGAGCCGACGCCGTTGCGACAGAGCTCAATCTACCTCGCGGATCGAATCGGTCTCCGAAAGTTGGACCAACGGGGCTCGCTCGTCATGGAGCTGTGCCACGGTCTCCATATGCAGATCGACCCCGCGTGCCAGCTCAAGGTGTTTGGCAAGTATATCGGCACGCCGTCTACTGGGCTGGACGGCTCGATCGCACGATGGATCGACCGCACCTGGCGATGGACGCTCTACAACACCACTGGTTTGCGAGTGGAAGAGACAGGCGTTCTCATCCTCACGCAAAGCTTCACTTTTGTGGGACTGTTCCTTGCGGTGCGCCTGCTGTTTGTGATCCTCATCCGCGGTTTCGATATCCTCTGCTGTAAGCGCAGAGACGCTGACAAGGTCTGCACTGCTCCCGGTCCGATCCATCTGTCCTAGAATCGCAGAGGACAGCCATATACCCAAGTTTCCTGGCCCTCTCTGTTCCTTCCCAAAGCTGTACATGAGCTTCCCTACTGCCAATCGATTGTGACCATCCTGCACCATTCGTCGTGATGGATGATGGAAATTTTGAGTTGCTTTTCTGAGCCTCAATTTAAGGTAAGAGTTTGCGTACCGAGTCCTAGCGATCTTCCCATTAGATCCGCCACCGACGTGACATTGACTGGGTGCTACCATCACCACAACGGCATCGGGCGAGCTTTCCTGGCTTATCAGCGTCGGGTAGACGGCTATAGATCGGCATTTAGCACTGTCCGCATGGAAGAAGCGCAAAAACATCAAAGAGATGTGAAGTGGAGAGAACAGTCCTCAAAGCGGAGCTAATTTGTCGACAAGAATGGCTAGACGGCCTTCCCTAGAAGCGGTAAGGCGGAGCACTCGGAATCGTCACAAGACATGGCCCTACTTCGAGGCGAAGGGTGTCAAAGCGATAAATTTCACAATCACGTCCAAGCATCACAAGGCTGCTGCTTGCTCGCTCAAGACGACATCGAAAGCAAAGAAAGCCGCAGATGTCAAGGTAAAGCAGAGCAAGACGGTTGCAGGAAGGAAGGTGAAGAAGACGGACAAGACGGAAGAGCCAGTCGACTTGCCACCCATTGCTGAAGCAGAGCGAGTGCACGGCTTGGCAAGACAGGTCAACTTGTACGGCCTGATCCACGAGATAGTCACGCCCAACGTCTTTCGCCTGCTCGTAGCAACGTGTCTTCTCAACCAGACAAAGGGACAGGCTGCGATGCCCGTATTCTGGGAACTACTCCGACGATGGCCTGACCAACACCATCTCGCAAAAGCAGGCGTCGTGGAGCTGACGGGCCTGCTGCAACCGATTGGCTTCGCAACATTCGCGCGCGACGACTGATCAGCATGGCCCAAACCATGGTCGAGATTCCTTACGACGAGAGCAATTCGTACAGGATACAGGAGTCGGGACAGGATCGCGCCGGATACGCCCAATGGCATCTCTCCGGGCGTCGGTCGATACGCCATCGACAGCTGGAGGATCTTTGTCGCCGGTGGGGGTGCGGGCGTGGGTCTGCAGGGCGACAAGCCGGTCAGCCCTTTCGACACGGCCATGTCCAAAGACTAACCGAAGATTTCGCACTTGACAACAACAAGGCTTGAGGGTGAGCAGCCAGAATGGAAGTCGGTCATGCCGCTGGATAAGGAGCTGCGTGCGTATCTCATTTGGCGCTGGGCCAAGGAGGGGCAGGTGTGGGATCCTCTGCGTGGCCTCGTTTCGACGTCATCGGACCCGCCGTGAGCTTTGCCGCTCAATTACCAAGTCATTCTTCCTTTGTATTACTCATGTAAACAAACCATCTTTGGATTGACCGAGTTGCCTGTTCGAAAGGCGGTGTTGTATGCAAGTGCCGACTTGGTCGGGACAAGTCCGCGTTGACAGCTGCAACGAGTCATTGTGATACGGCCGGCGAAATTCGCGGATGGCCCGTGTGTTGAGCTGGCCGAAAATGCAACAGGAGGCAAGCGTGCGCAAGTGTGCATTTTTTTGTGGTGGAAAAGTCGCCGTTGAACGCTCAATTCTTCGCCAGAGAGTGCGAGATGGGTAACTTGAGCACGCACGTTTCCAGGGGACAGGCAAGTCAGAGGGTGAGAAAGTGAGAGAGTTGTTGTTTTGGGATTGCTCTGGAGCAATCCACTTTCCAAACCTACTGTATCATTCGACTTCGACAAACAACGACGCCGCTCCTCTTCGAACCTGAAAACCACCATCCAAGATCAAGCCACCGATCACAGACCGATAAAGCACGCAGACTAAATTCGCTTTCACCTTAACGTCATCATGGCTCCTCACTCGCGCATCTTTCTGACTAGACACTCGCAAGCAGAGCACGTAGGTAGAACTCCAGCTGTAGGTATGCATGCAGGGACCGCTCACTCACATCAGCTCCTTCTCCTATCTATCTTACTATCCGCAGAATGTCGCCGACGACTACTCGATCCCCGATGCTCCTTTGACACCGCTCGGAAAGCAGCAGTCGGCGCGATTGCCATCGCTCACTCAAGACTTGCAGTCTAGGGCCGAAGTCATCCTCTCGTCTGCACTCAAGCGCACGTTGCAGAGCACCAAGATCGGCTACGCTCCTGCCATCGAGCGTCTCGGCGGCTTGGGCAAGGTTGTCTTGCTGCCCCAGCTTCAGGAGTGCAACGCATTCCCCTGCGACACGGGTTCGGCCAAGGAGGTGCTCGAACGCGACCCCGAGCTGCAAGGTTTTGACTTTTCGTCTTTGACGCCGGACTGGACCAGCAAACAGGGCTTTTACGCTGCGGATGAGGTCTCGCTCAACAAGCGTGCTCAGTGGGTGCGCCAGTACATCCGCAGCCGTCCCGAACAGGACATTGTCGTCATGGCCCACGGCGACATTCTTCGCAGGATTACCGGCCAGCCTTACGTACGTACCGCCAAAACATTGTTTGCCATACCGTTGAAAGACTAGCGTCGATAGACCGCTCTTGACTGACTCGGCCTTGCCTCGCTCACCCAACTTCCTGCAACAGCCTTGGAAGAATGCCGAAGTGCGTCTGTTCCAGTTCGACCACGCCTCGGTCGACACGGATGCATGTCCCTTGGTCCACGTCCAGAACATCGCTACAGGCGGCGCGGTAGCCGAACCCACCTCTGGCGACATTGCTGCTCAACAAGGTGTTCCCGCACCAGGTGCCGGTAAAGACGCCAACTCTGCTCTGTGAGCATCTTGTCCCCCTCCATCCGCCCGTGTCGACGCCTTGCAAACACATGCATCCACTGCGGCCACTCGATGTGTCGAGATGCATCGACGCAGCCAGCTACACACAGCTCGTGTGCTGTGCTACTCTGCATCCCCTACTATAGACGCTCACGGAGTCGTACTCCGGCGCCTCATGAGCAAATGCCAAACGAAATCTACCCATCTCCAGACCGCACGAGCCCCATTCATTCCCATCTGCCCGCCCCATGCTTCCGTGTTTTGAAAGCGTTCGAAGATCCTTAGGACTGTATACTAACCGTTTGTCGGCCTCTTTCTTCTCTCTGGCTCTCTCGATCCTGTGTCGCTGACCGAAACCCGGCAGGCCTGCGATCCCCATCTCGGACTCGGGCTCCTTGCATCAGTTCGTCGCAGCGCCTGCTGCAACGGACACGACGGCCAAAGATGCCGAGCTTCAGAGGATCGAGGATCGCGTCCGTCATCGCCAATCGATCCTTCTCGAGCAGACCAACGAGCTGCAGGAGCTGGAGAAGCGCTTGCAGGCCGCAGAAGCACGGAAGAAGGAGCTCGAGTCGCGTGGCGGCTTCTTGTAGAACGAAGACTCAAAATCCACATAACGGCATTCCAATAATCTAGCATGCTTGAAAACAAAAACGTATTGGAAGCTGTAGCAGACTGTTGCGTTCCTGTGGCATGCGGATTATGAAGGAGTTGAAGCTTTGATGTGACGAGGAGTTCGGGAATCGGACCAACACTCTTTGACAAACCGCAGCTGGCCAAATTTTGTGAAGTGCGTGTGCAGTTGAATTTCTGGTTGGTGGAGTAAAGTCGAAGCAAAACGAGGACCCTGACAGGAGATCGAAGCCTGTCAGAGGGCAACTTTCTTTCCTTTGTTCCAGCATCACCGGCTCGGCAACACTTGGGCTCAGCGTCATCTGGGCCTTCAAGTGGGAGACGGGACAGCTTCCCACGCTGCAAGTTGGCAGGATGAGCTGGCTCAACTCGTTCGATCCAGCAGCTCCCAGGAGCTCGGCTGCAACCAGCTACGGAGATTCGTACCCCAACAATGGGTCACAACGCCGCACCCAGCCCTCATCGACACCGACTCCACTCGCAGGACGCTCGACGGCACGACACAGCGACGAACAGTCTCGACAGCCTCTACCTGATCCTCATCAGACTGGACAGACTACCCGTCTCCCCCTCCCCTCAGCAGCAAGTGCGGGTCCGAGTAGCGCTGCATTCATACCTCGTCCTCGACCACCTCAGCGCACTAGAGCCGCTCCTCCGTCAGCAGCGTTGCGTTCAGAAGACGCACAACCAAACGAGAATGAGGCCAGGACGAAGCCGTGGGAGATCGACGCACCACCTTCGATAGGCAAAGCTAAGACGAGCATGCCTCCGCCTAGAGGATTTACTCAGCCACTACCACAGCAGCAGAGATCGACGTTACCGCCGAGACCTTCTGCAGCTTCACAGCCTTATTCTTCTCGATCATTACCGCAGCGGCCGCCTCAGCAGCAGGCAAAAGTCAAGTCGCATCCCGCTCCGCGATCGCAAGCGAAGCAACGGTTGCAGAACGGGCCCAAGCCGCAACCCACGCCCAAGCTTTCAAAGAAGCAAAGGAAGAGGCTGCGACGACAGGAGCAGAAGCAGATGGAAACGCTCAGACAACAGAGACAGCAGGCTGACAATGCTCCGAAGCATCCGGGTACACCACCTGCGAAGAAACCAAAACTTGACACAACAGCGCCGCAGGTACCATCAACATCCCACGTTAGAACGCAGCCGCAGCACACGCAATCGCAAAGCACAAGCCGCGACAGCCAGGTCTCTGAAGGCATACGCACGCCGTCCCCGCCGCCTGCCACTCTATCGCAGCCGGAGAAGCCTGCTGCCGCGCCAGCAGTGATGGCTAGTCCTGCAGGCTCGCGCTCTCAGGCTAGAGTCTCTCCGGATGCGCGGTCCAATGTTCCAACGCTGTCGCAACTCCAGAGCATCCTTGCTATGGTTTCGAAATCTCCGGAAAAGGTGCCTGCATCACAACAGCAACAAGAGCCGGGCCAAACTGAAGCACCGGAGCAAGGTCGACTTGTCGAAGAGCATGGACGGATTGAAAGGCCTCGATTAGCTGAAGGAAGTGAACAGGCTCGGCAAGCTGAGGAAGCACGGCAGGCCGAGCAAGCTTGTAAAGCTGAGCAGGCCCGCAAGGCTAAGGAGGCTCGAGGAGCTGAACAGGCTCGGAAGGCTCGACAAGCTCGACAAGCAGAAGAAGCTCGACAAGCCGAAGAGCTGGCTTTGTATCTCGAGCAGCTGACGGACGACGAATCTGAGGCTTCGACCTTGAAAGAGCCTGCTGCTCCCGAGTTTACCCCCAAACAGGAATCAGACTCGTTGGCAAAAGTACCCAAAGCTTCGACGCTTGCGAAGTCTGTCAAGGACGAACAGGGTGCGCTCCCAGACGAAAACACAGCTAGGGCGAGAACGCTAACGAACAAGGGCAAAGCTGCCGACGTCGGCGATAGCAGCGGGGATGACGACGACGATCAACCCCTAGCCGCTGCGCTGCACGCTTCGGGACGTAACGTCGCCAAGTCCAGTCTTCCCTCTCAAGCACAGCACCTCGACACTGCCGACTCTGACCCGGAAGAAGACGTGCCCCTACGAGACCTGCTACAACGTCGCCCATCTAAGGCACCTTCTGCTGCAACCTCAGACGGTCATACCTCAAAGTGGCCTTCCACACCCTTCGAACCGAAGATCACAAGACTCTACTCTGGTGCTTCGGGCATGTCGATCCGATACTTTGTGCCCATCGCGAGCTCAACGCTCGAAGCACATGGTCGAGGCACTATGCGCAAACGAGCGGCTGTGTTTGACGCAGCCATCGCTGTAGGCGAGTACGGGAAGATTGGCACGTTCTCAGAAAAGCCAATCAATCGGTCATTGGAATGCGAGGGTTTACTGCCGAGCAAGATGATGGAGTTTCAGTCTGACGTAGAGGGCAGGGCAAAGAGCGTCAAGAGTTCTTCCGGGGTGATTGATCGGGTGGAAGATGTGAGTCGGCTCACGTCGAAGGTTTGCGGGATTGCGTCTTCTACCAGGAAGCCGTTGGGATTGGGGAATCATGCGGACTACCCGTGCCAGGTGAGTCTAGTCACGGTCAACGAGACGGCTCGGAAGCATCGGACGTATAACCTCGACGAGCGGCCGCACGCGTGGGGGGTGGCGAGCATCTCGCGCTTCCCGCGCACCGATCCGAAAGATGCGTCGTCGATCAACTTTGCGACGGGCGGGATCGATGGGATTGTGAACCACTGGCACTGGGAAGCGCGCTCCACGCGCGCGGATACCTTTCGCTTACATACGCTGCACGATGCGAATCCGGTGGTGGCGCTGGAGCATCTCTCGTCGCGCTCGAACGTGCTTGCCTCCGCATCGGTGGGGACGGTTGTCGGGTATGACCTGGCAGCACTGACGCTCGGATGGTCGTGGAATACGAGCGATCGTGTGGTGCATCTCCAGCGCACGCCCGACGCCAAGCTCATGCTCGGCATCGTGGCCAGACGCGACTACGACCAATTTCGGATGTTCGATGTCACGGGGGGGAACGGGCCCATTTCGAGACCGGTGATTTCGTTTGGCTGGTTGAACGACTCGGAGGGGAAACTGCCGTTGGGGAGGGGCAGTTTTCATCCCAGCAGACGCGCAATTTTTGCTCATGGCGCCGAAGATGGGCATGTAAGGGTGTGGGATATGCGCAATGCACGGGATCCGTTGATCGATGTGCGGTTAGGGGACGAGCCGATCGTCGAGGCCGTTTGGGGTGGTGGGGAGGGCGAGGATCTGCTGTACGTTGCCAGTCCGAGAGGGGTGAGGAGTCTTGCGCTACTTGCTCCGTAAGGAGTGGAAAATGATAGCTTCATCTCAGAGCTTCGGTTTCAGACTGTGTGAAGCGCAGACGAATCATCTCAGCCCTGGTTGCCTTCAATGTTTCTGACGCGGTTGAACACTGTCCTCATCTTATCGAAACGAAACTATCAAGTAGGCCGGGGTTCGATTCAAGAGCGTAGAGGTGCTACAGTGAGACAAAACGAAGAGAGCTTTCTTTCACTTCTGCATGTTGTGACCCGGTGAAAAGTGCTCTAGTGGTGTTGTGCCTCGAGCGCGGCCTTCTTCTCTGCTTCGGTGAAGATGGGAGGAGGAAGGTTGCGTTCCCACTTTGTGCCGTCTTCGAACATCGCGGCTGTTGTGCAGAAAGCGGGGGAGATAGGAGGGAGAGGGGTAAAGGATTGTCAGTGTCACATATTCAGCGGGAAGGGATGAAAAGGGTTGCAGGGGGAGGCGATGTGCTAGGGGCTGGTATGACTCAGGACAGCAAGCGTCGACGAGTCCGTGTATGGCTGGTGTGCCGGGCAGCGAGATCGATTGTAGCCGCACCTCCGTACCTCGATTCGGTATAGCAAGGCCCCGCACATGTTCGACACAGCAATTTCCCAATCGCCATGATTTTCCCCTTGGCAATCCACTTCGGGCGGCATGTCAACTTACGTCGGTGTGGGTCGGGGTGCTGAATGCGCTTGAGCTCCCTCTCGGCCCTCTCGAACAGATTGGCCAGCTCCCTCGGGTTACGAACGTTGCGATGACGCTCAAATTCTACGCGGATCTCGATTGCCCTGTCTCTCCAAACGTCTCTGCGAATGCACCAGTCGAGCGAGTTCTTCAGGTAGCGACGGTAGAGCGACTTGACGTACGACTTGTGCGCCTGCGAGAACGCCGATGCCGTAGCCGCGGCAGACGAAGAGGAAGTGGACGCCGCGGCGTTGCGTAGCAGTGGTGCTGCGAACATTTGGTGCCTGGTGTGTTGGCGGGGATGGAGAGGAAGGTGAGGAATGGTAGAGGGTTTGAGAAAGAAGAATCACGTTGATGCAGCGTTGCGATGTCGAGAAAGCGATGCGAAACCCGCACGACCCGCCAAAGGGAGATTTCTGATACAAATCACGTGCGGGAGATCCCCCGATTTTATCTTGGAAGGAACCGATTCGATTCTGGTGTCAGTTTACCCCTCAACGTTGCGAAGCTCACGAGAGACACTGGTTCTACTGCTCTGATACGAAGAGGCACGATCCCAGATGGGCACAGACAAGAGAAAGGAAGGGAGACAGTGTGACTTCATGATGGATGAACAGAACCCTGAAACCGCCCCAAATGGTGGCTGTTGAACAACCTTCACTCGCCAACAATATCAGCACCAGGTAGCATAGATCGAATCGTGACACTCAAGCGAATCGACCGTTTCACCGCCTCCGTCCTTCCGGACCCATCCTCAGCTTCAACAAGATCCAGATCTCTTGCAGATATCCCATGCATCCAGTCATACCTTGCCTCGCCAGACAAGACAAGCACCGACCCAGAGGGTAAAAATAAATGCCTCGCGGGCTGCGCTGCATGCGTGAAATCCATAACCGTACCCGTACCGTGCGGGCCGAAAGAGCACAGCAAGATGCCGTCGGAAAAACGGTTGACTAGGTCTACGTGTGGTGCGAGGCCTTCTGCGCCATTGTACAGGTTGAGGATGAGTTGGCGCGAGAGAAGCTGTTCCTGTGGGAAAAGCAAATGTTGTACGTGGAGGGGGAGGTTGCGGTCCGGCTGGGATGTGAGGAGGTCCCGTAGGTGCTGGATGAGCTCAATCGCCCATGAAGGTAGGCCTGAGCAGCTGGCGAGTTGGCTCTCTTCGGGCGAAGAAGGCGTGCTGATGCGTCTGGCGGTGGCAGAAGGGGATGTCGATGGCGGCGAGCCTAGAGATCGCGCGAATAGCATAGCTTGGTTGCGTGGAGATCGGTGGTAGGCGGAACCCTCTCGAGGTGCAGTGCCGCTGCTCTCTTCAAGAGCAAAGTAGTTGCATGCTGACACTTGATGCAGGACCCGGTCGTGGAGCTCGCGAGGGATTAGGGCAGGGAAGAAAAACATGCCAGGTATGGCGGGGGCTGTTCGTGATGCGACCGGAGGTCCATCGAGGGGCTGCGAGCCATCGTCGGCCGCATCATGATCCGTTTCGGAGCCGAAGAGGGAATCACCGTCGATGTCCACGTCGTCGTCGGATGCCATTTTCGACGAGGTCCGGGTACGAGTGCGATTCGGGCATGACCTCTTGGCGCATTAACGGCTGCACCAGATGGCCGGACTACGACTCGCAGGCGGTCATGAGATTGGCATCATCGTTTGATGGCATCGTGAATGGAGCATCGCAGAGTGTCGGAAGCCTTGGTAAGAGAGAAGCGTCGGAAAGGAAGGCTTGTTGAGCGCATGAGTATCCGTGCGAGGCTCGACAGCAACGGCGACTTTTTCTTTTAAGAAACCCAAAGCAAAGAGCTTGGACACCGCGGGTGTGTGGGCAGCATGTGGCTGCTTGCATGGCGCTTTCCCGAGAAATTCTGAAAAATTTAACTTTTTGTCGTCCCGGACAGCCGCGAGCCGTTCAGTTTGAAGGCGAAAAAAAAAAAAAGTTGATGCACCGAAAGCAACCTTTATCCACCTTTTTATCCACCTATCTCTCCCTCTACACCCACCCACACACCCTCTCCCTTAGCACCAGCTCTTTCCATCATGTCCGTCGAACAGCTCCCAGATGACCACTTCCGCCCCACGTACGAGGACATCCACGTGCAGATCGGCGAGGCGGCTCGCAGGATCAAGACCGAGTTCGACCCGGATCTCATGGTGGCCATCGGCGGGGGAGGCTTCTACCCGGCTCGTGTGCTGCGAACGTTCCTCAAGAAGCCGTCTGCGCTCGACCCTTCCAAGATGCGCAACATCCCCATCCAGGCGATCGGCTTGAGTCTGTATGAAGAGGTGTCCGGTACCGCCGAGGGGCAGATCGGCAACGAGGTGGTGCGCACACAGTGGCTCGACGCAAAGACGGTCAGCGGCCACAAGGGGCCAGGAAAGATCGAGGAGGGTAAGGATGCCGGTGGACTGCTCGGCAAGAATGTGTTGATTGTGGACGAGGTGGACGACTCGAGGACTACGCTGCAGTACGCCTACTCGGAGCTGCTCAAGGACGTCAAGAACGCTATCGCCAACCTGTCGCCCGAAGAACGTCAGAACCTTCCCCCTACGCGCTTCGCCATCTTCGTCGTACACAACAAGGAGAAGGCCGCCGGCAAGCGCGGCACCCTGCCCATTTTGCCGAAGGATCTCGCCAAGGGTGAGGACAAGATTGTCGATGGAATCAGCGAAGGTGTGCGATACTACTCGACTCAGGATACCGGGGATGTTTGGATCTGCTACCCTTGGGAGGAGGAGGACATTATCGAGCACAACCGTCTTGCTGCTCTCGCCAAGAAGCTCGGCGTCAACCAGCCCAACTGAAAAGCCAAGCTTTGTGTATCGTCCAGACTCGTCATGGAAGCCTTTGTATATCCGAAGTTGCTGATGTTTTGGTCGTGGGTGTGCCATGTGGCCAGATCAGCCTAAGGGCAGCAGCTGTCTACAAGAGAATGCGCTTCAACAAGCACCTCGATTCGTTTCGCGAAGGACGAAGCGAAGCTCTTCGATTGACTGGCGTAATGCGTCGAACAATGGCGATGCAGTCGTAGAGTACAAGGTGAAAAATGCAGTACGGACCGATGAGAGAGGGTATCAATGACTTGAGTAGGATGCTCGGGTTCATGCTGACCGAGTTGCTGCTGTAAACGATCCGACCGCCTTACGCCCATCTTTGAGCAGACTGCGACACTCGGCAGCGATCTCGCGTACTCCAGCAACACCAGCGTCTGTCCAAGCGGCCAGTACAGGCTCCATCGTACCCCACAGATGTTCGGCTTGGGTCAAGCCCGCCTTCCTCGCTTCCAGATCATCTTCTTTATCCCCACTTATATCGAGTCGACACTCTATCAGATCAGCGAGTGTTGCTGGGAGCGTGACAATGGGTTCGAGGTCGCGCAATGGATCCAAGCCGCTTGGATTCGATGGCTCATTTGTTTTGGATGTGGAAGCAGGCTTGCGTAGAATCTCGAGGTTGGAAGCAAGATTTGACATGGTCTCGAACGACATCTTGAGCGAGTCGAGGGAGGGGTCAAGCGATTCGGACTTGAGTTTCATGTTTCGGATAGTGTCACTAGCAGCGACAAGCTCGTGGTGGTGGTTGTAGACCAGACTTTGACGCTGGCCATCGAGTTCACGGATCTGGACGATGAGTTCCGACTCCTTGCCGAGCAGCACGCTGAGGCTGTTGGAGCTTAGCAGCGAACGCAGGTCGATACTTGGCCCGGTTGGAGCAGGGCTGCTGGTGCCCTCGCTGCCCGTGGCAGGGGACTGCGGTGTTGAACGTGCATCCGATGAAAGCCCATAGTAATCGCGAAGGAGATTGGCCGCCCGTCGTTTGTCCTGTTTTGGCCGCGGCGAAGAAGTCGAGGCTGCAGGGCTGTCTGTGACTCGGTTCTGCGACGACCGTGATACGAGTGGCGTCCTAGATGAAGTATGTGTCGACGCCATGTTGTTTTTGAACGGTGATGAATAGCAGGGTGTGCGTGGAGAGAGGAGAGAGAGAGCAAGTAAGGCTCGGTAGGAGAGAGCGTTGCCAGGTCCGAGCGGGCAATGCGTGGAGAAAACAACACAAAAATTCGGCATTTGTTAGCACCGCGACGAGTAACAACTTGACCAATTCGAATCGGTCGTGCGCAGATCCTCTCGGTTTATGCATGCGGACGAAGCTTCTGTCTCTCGGCACTTGTGTCGGTGCTCGCGTTCTTTCTGTCTCTGTCTGAGCGTGTCGTCTGAGCGTGCGCTTCGGATCAAGCGAAATGAACATTTGTCACATTCTGCCGATACCGTAATGCCAAGCAATGCGGTGCTCTTCTCTCTCTCTCTTTCCTCCTACTACCTTAACGTCACGCTCTCGTCATCTCATCTGCTCGTCATTGTTCAAACCATTACGCATCTATTTAGCAGCTCCTCCGAATCGCCCGTAACAGGCGGAAGTCTGTCACGACGACATCGGCAATCAAGCTTCTCGAAGTATACTTTGCATCACAGCCTCGAGCACTCGACAGTCGACCCTCGATCTGGAGCTAAACCTCTCCTTTTAGCCACGCAGCATGGTTCGCACACCACTCTCCATCTATCACGAGATGGACAAGGACAAGGCCACCCAAACCCTTTCCTCCGCCTTTGCCTCGATGGTAGCCGTTGGCGCTCCACACCAGCCCTCTCGTAATCCCTTCGCCTCGGCCTCACAGCTCAGGATCGATGATGGTCAAGATCGCTCCTCATCATCGTCACGTAACGACGATGAACGTTCACAGAGGAAATCCCGCCGTTTCAGCCCCTTTAGTCGATCCGGGCGAAGCGTGTCGCCTTTCCGTTTTGGGTCCAAGAAGCGTTCTTCGTCTGCGAACCGGCTCAAGATGAACCCGGACGACGACGCCAGCGAACGCGACAAGGATAGCGATACCGAGTCCGTCATGAGCACTGGCTCGGGTATCACTCCGCGCAACAGCGCCTTCTACAACCACGACGACCTCGACGACCTCGACGACACCGTTTCTCATCGTCGCCATCATCCAGCCTCACTGCATGGATCCGAGTCACAGCTGCCCAGATCCGGCTCCTCTACCAGCCTTGCTTCCAACACGCAGCCTGCTGACGATGCGAATCAAGCAGAAGCAGATGTAGATTCCGACGATGCATCGCTCAATTCCGATCTCGACGCCACGAACGGGGATGAAGCGGACAGACACGATGACGAGGATGAAGACGACCCCGACGACATTGATCCCATCGTGCTTGACAATACCATTTACAATGCAGAGTATCTCACCTCTCACGAGCATTGGCATAGCACCAAATCTGAAGATGGCCCTCACCATTTCGAGACGTACGAAGACGAGGACCTCGAGAGGGACGACGAGCACATCACCGCACCCAACGTCGTGCTCAGCGAAGACCAGGTATCTACCTTCCTCCAGCGTCGTGGCTCCAAGATGCTGACGCTCACCACCTCCCGACCTCGCTACGAGCGCAATCGATGCACTATCAGCATCAGCCACGGAGATGCTGACGCCGCTGCTAAGAGAAGCAAGCGTCCCAAGCGATACGTCGTGGCCAGCGACGGTTCCGAGGAGTCCTCATACGCTGTCGAATGGACGATCGGCACAGTATTGAGGGACGGCGACGAGATGCTGGTCGTATCCGTCATGGAGACCGACACCAAGCTCGACGCGCTCGACCCCACTCACGAAGAAGCCTCAGCCCGTGTGGAACACCAGCGCATCCGTCAGGCCATGGCCTCGGTCCTCGCCAAACAAGCTACCCACCTCCTAGAGCGCACCCGGCTCGAAGTCAAGATCTCATGCCAAGCGATTCACGCCAAAAACTCACGCCACATGCTGCTCGACCTCATCGACTTCTACGAGCCCACCATGGTCGTCGTTGGCTCCCGAGGTCTCAATTCGCTCAAAGGTATCTTGCTCGGCTCTACTTCGCATTACCTGGTGCAGAAGTCGTCGGCGCCCGTCATGGTGGCACGCAAACGGCTCAAGTTGCCAGCGCTGCCGCGTGGGAAGGGCGATGTGGTCGAGTCGGTGCGCGCGCGACATATGCGGCTGGACCAGGCTTCGATTGAAAAAGCGTCCAACGTGGGGGAAGATGCGTCGTTGGATGGCAAGGATGCTCAGGGCGAGGGTGACGGTGGCGACGACAGCTCACCTGATAACGAGAATGGCGATGCAGACCAAGTGGA
This sequence comes from Sporisorium exsertum, assembly GCA_928724755.1. Lineage (NCBI taxonomy): Eukaryota > Fungi > Basidiomycota > Ustilaginomycetes > Ustilaginales > Ustilaginaceae > Sporisorium > Sporisorium exsertum. The sequence goes on from CAKMXK010000007.1 coordinate 468,251, forward strand.
CGGTGCTCCGACGGAGGCTGCCGCTGACGAGACGGCACCTGCCGCTATTGCTGCATCGTCTACACCACCGCCAGACGCAAGTCCGTCCCCTTCCAAACCGCCCATCACCTCGGACGGGAGTCCCAAACTCCAACGCAAAGGCTCCAAAGCCGGATCCACCGCTATCCCGCACACCTCGCTCGAAGGCGAAGCAGAGTCACGCATCCAGATCCAACAGCGTAAAGAGGAGGCCGCGCGACTGCACCAAGCCGACAAGAAACGTCATGCATTCAGCAACCACCATTCACACCCTCTCAAAACATCCAAGCCTCCAACCAGCGAAGACGACAGCGATCCAACCGACGACGATCCCAACCCTACCGCTTCGGCGCAAACTACAGATGCTCCACCGCCTACCACGCAGGAGTGATTTCATGGATAGATTCAAAGGGACTCCTGTCACGACGCAATTTTTCAAATTTGGGGTTTCCACCAGCGACTTTCTCTCTCACATTCAAGTTCTTCACAAAGACGCGGTTGAACATTGCACAGCTAGAGAGAGAGAGGTAAGCTTACACGATGGAATACAAGCAGAGAATCGGGGACACATTCAAGGGGAGTAGACAAACATCGGAAAACAAAACGACGTCCAAAGAGGCACAGGGGTGCCGAGCCATCATGCGCTCTTCTCCGAGCGACATGGACTCTGACGCATGGACGTGAACGTGGACTTGAACGTGGACATCATGAATCCGACGTATTCGTCCATGCCAAGCGCTTCGAGGTTGATGTGCGTGGCCTCCTTGACCTGCTGCACCGTTTCGGCCGCCTCGACTGAGAAGAGCTTCGCCGCCTTGTTGAACCCTTGGGACGTGGTCTTGGCCGCTTCCACCGCTTGGAGGCGGAACTCGGCCATTGCGGGAACGAGCACCTTGTCGCGGTAATCGGCAGTGCGTTTGGCAGTCTGTCTAGTCTGCTCGCGCACAAGGGCGAAAGCGGGTCGAAGGTGTTGCTCGTTGTACTGAGAGGTGAACTGCGAAGTCCGCTGAGTGGTGGATGAGAAACGCTTGGCCGCCTCGCTGAGCCCGTTGGAACCTGCTTTAGCTGCCTCGGCAGCGCGGTGGCGAAAGTGCGCAAGTGCAGGGAACACAATTTGTTCATGGTAGTAGGCGGTGCGTTTAGCACTCTGAGCAGCTTGGTTGCGGACAAAGCTGAAAGCGGGGCGCAGCTGTTCCTCGTTGTACTGCATGGTAAAGTCGGCGGTCCGCTGGGCGGTATGGAAGGCGTGTTGGCGGAAACAAGCAAATGCAGGCAGGACTTGCTCCTGGTGATAGCGCTGTGCGAGACGTGCGGCTTCATATGCTTGCTGTTTGGCTGCCAGGATGGCGGGACGCGCATAGAGCTGATAGTAGCTGTCGAGCTCGGCTAGCCAAAAGGCCCAAGATGTCGTGGTGGCATTGTCAAGGAAAGAGGATCGAGACACGGATGGGAACACAGGTAGATCGTGGTGCGTGTTGAAGGCCAGCTGTCCTGCAAATGCGGCATAGCGCTTGCTCTTTCCTTTCTTGGTGCGATCATCCGAGGCACGGAGGGGGCGCTGTGCCTTACTCGGATCAGTGGAGAATTGGCCGACGACGCTAAGGCTCTTGGACGAGGAGGCGTCCTTTTGGAGCGCGACTGAGCTAGAGCCAGATCGTCGAGGAGAGGCTCGGGGAAGGTTGGGTTTGCGGGTGAGCTTCTTGGCCTGCTTGGCGGTGTGCCCAGAGGGCGAGGGACTGGGAGCCACTGCAACTGGTGGTCCCATACGTGTCGACGACTCGACGAGGTGAGAAGCGATGGAGCTTGCGGAAGAGATTTGGGCCGGAGAAGCGAATTTTGTGTTCCAGTTGTTGTCGGCCATGGACACGGCGTGCGAGGTAGAGGCCCCGGGCGCAAAGCCAAAGAGTGTGTTCGATTTGAAGCCAAGGAAAACAGCAGCGAACAAAGCAACGAGCCAAGTGGCTTTGGGAGCCATGGTGATCAATCGGCGATGCGGCTGCGAAGGACCTGCATCTGTTTCGTCATCATCGTGTTGTTGAAGCGTAAAATCCATCTTTTCGATGATACCGAGGTCGAGGACAGGCGCAGGAGTCTGCTGGGGAGCATCTTTCGGGCTCGATTCCGGAAGCGTAGGCTCCTGTGACTGCTGCTGCTGCTGCTGCTGCTGCTGAGAGGTTGCAAGAGGAGTGTAGATGGAGCTCGACTCGAGGTTGAGCTCCTCGTCGTGGAAGACCGAGACAGGATCAGGGAAATGGAATCGAGATGCATGCAGCTGCGGACTGGGTGGGGAGGACTCCGCGTCTGAGTTGGTGCTGGCAGCATCTGAACCGATGGAGGATGGTGCACAGGAGCGCACCTCGTCGTGCTCCTCGACGTCGACCAGCTCAAAATCGGAAGAGGCATCGGTTTCGGCGAGCGAGAGGGTGTCGAAGGGGTCGCTATCGTTGCTCAAAGACATTGTTGCGTGGATGCGCGCAAAGGGATGCGGGCCGTGGTTGTGGTTGGTTGGTGAAAATCAAGACGAACTGAGTGTACTGCTTTCCTATGCTGTGCTACAAGCTTGACCTCTGGTTGTGAGGGTGTGTGTGAAGAGAGGTGAGGCACAGAGGGAGAGAGAGAGGTGGGAAGGAGGAAGAGGAGGGAGGCAAAGCCAAAACTGGGCTGGGATGGACCCTGATTGTCCGTATCTTTCCAAGTCGATGCGCAGCAGCAGATTGACTGGCGGCAGTGTCACAGTCAAAGTACAGTACTCAGTACTGTACGCACTGACTGCTCAGTCCAAGCCGAAATTGTTCAGTGTGGAGATCGCAAAGGCCAGTCGGGCGCAAATTCAGAGTGGCAATCACAGTCACAGGACGGCGCAACTGGCAGAACCGCGCACAATTTCAGTGTATCATGCGCACTCACTTCCGCACCTCCTTTTTTGTTGCAGAAAGAACCCTGCATACGTGAGCTTTCAAAGAGCGCGCAGAAATAAAAAAAAAAAATCGGTGTTAGGCGTTTGTTGACCTCACAAATGTGCAGTATTTCAAGGGGCGATAAATCTCGGAACAAGGAAAACAAAACGGCGAGGCTCGTGCAAAGCAAATCTTTCAGCAATAGCAACGTCAAACATCCTTCGGCTCGTTAGTCTTGCTTGAACCCCAGCCTCAAGTCTACGATCACAGGACCATCAATTCTGTCGGCTGTTACGGAACTCCAATAGTCGCCATTGCCTGTCAGGGCATTTGACGCAAGCTTCGCCGAGCATCCGATCACGGTCAAATTCACTCTTGGGCGATCACGTCAAAACTCCACCAGTCGTACTTCAACGTACGAGGCTGGAAGAACGAATCGAGCATTCGGCAATGAACTCGTGAAGAAGTCCATATCCCATCTGCTGATCCGTCTCGCTAGCCAAGCAGCTCGCATCACCAACCATGTCGTCTCCACCTGGCCACAATTCAGACGCATTCGTGGCCGACTGTGTCACCAACTGGAGCGACCATGGCGCGTCGCAACTGTAAGTCTCTCTACGTCACACGGCAGCAAGCACTCGGTTCGCGGATTCGTGTTCACGACGATGGCCAACCAAACGCTTGACACTCAACTGACCAACCAACCGATCAACCCATCTCGCAACCCATTTGACCCGACCAACGCTTCAGTCAAACCTCTCTCGACCAGGCTATTACACGTGCATATCAGGAGCAAGACGGCTCGCAGCTCTCTGCGCTGCTCATAGCCAGTCTCCGCCTCTACTGCTTGACCTCACGTACCCCAGAAGACTTCACTGTGCAGCTTTTCCATCACGCAGGCCAACGGAACAAGGACGATCAAGTCCTGTCGATCTTTTCAGACTCCCTGCTCGACTCGATTTGGAGTATCGACCTCGAAATCGAATCACGTATTGACCTAGCATCCTCTCAATCACAGCAGACTAACGGCGCCATTGCGATTGGTATAGACTCGCAACACCCAATACCTTCCACCGTCGCACGTCAGCGACTCGCCGACCTCGTCAATCAACTCGTCTCTGCCTCCATTCTCACCGAGCACCAGACAGCTGAGAGGCTCGAACCTAGCTTGATCACTTTGGTTGGTCTCATCCCCAACGAAGCCTACTTCAACAAACGCTTTGTCCAGCTTCGTACTGCCCGTCTTTTCAAGCAGCAAAAGTTCAACCTCCTCCGCGAGGAGAATGAAGGGTACACCGCTCTCATCACCGAAATTGTCACCAACCTTGGTCCTTCCGTCATCCCCATACGATCTCTACAGCCGAGTCATGATGGTCACCCGGCGTCAGCCTCCATCTTCGACAGCAGCGCTGTCACTGTTGTCGAACAGGAAGCTCCCCACACCCGCAATCGCCGCGCAGCACGCGTCATGAACAACGTGCAGGCGCTCATCGGCTACTTTGATCTCGATGCAAATCGCGTCCTCGATGTCATCCTCGACCTCTTTGCCACCGAAGTCATGCGTCACTATCCCTTCTTCCTCGCTCTGCTGGCAGAGTCCCCGTGGGCCAGTCCCAATACATCACCGACGTCGCCAGCCGTCTCGGACAGTACTAGCAGTGCACACCTTTTCGGTGGTGTGGACCTTGACCTCTCAGCCGACTCGGGCGATCGCATCTGCGCTCAGCTGCTTGGCTTCAAGTTTGCACACTACTGCCACGCCGATACCAAGGACTCCACCCCAGACGAGCTCTATTTCCTCGCCGCTCTCCTCATAAAAACTGGCTTCGTCCGCTTCGTCGACCTCTACCCGCATCTGTCGCCCAGTGAAGACGGCATGAACAAGCTCCACGCCAAGCATCGTCAGGCCATGTCTGCCAAGGCCTCGAGCGCTCGGGCCAATGCTCTGTCCATGGCCGCTCCTCTTACCGACGACACTGATCCATCTTCGGCGCGCAAAGACTCGTCCAAAGCAGCCATAGAAGCACCGCCCAAGGAGCCGCCATACCAGACCGTCGGCCTGCTGCGCGCCTTGCTTGCGCTTGGTGGCTTGCGCCATGCCCTTTTCATCCTCACACGCTATCCATGGCTCTGCTCTGCCTTTGACGAGGTTGCCGATCCTTATATCCGTTTGCTCAACGTCATCATCCAGCCAGCCTACGACGAGATCTCGTTCTCGCGCATGAACCCGGCGTGTACCAGCGCTACCGTCACCGCACCCAAGCTACGCTGGGATGCAAAGCTGCAGGAGGCCATCTCCCCTACCGTCAAGAGCCTCGTCTTGACTCGCAAAGTACCCGAACCCATTCCTTCTCTCAATTGCCAACAAGCATTCTTCTACCCGCACTGGGCCGACTCTCTCCCCAGCTGTCGCAGTCTCGACGACGTCCTTCGCATATTCCTGCCCCTCCTCAAGATCCTCGGTGTTCCTCTGTGGAGGGATGCTGCACTGCTCCAGAAAGTATGCCGCCTCACCAAAGTCGGATTCCGACTGGCCAATGCAAGAGACGCCTCACACGGTACCGTAACAGACAATTTTGACGACTTTAACGAGCCTCACTCGGACCCTGAAAGCCAAGTTTGGTATGATGTCCTGCGATTCCATCTTTTGCCAGCGCTCTCCTTGTCGCCTCCCAATTCTGGCATTGTCGACGAAATCTGGATGCTAGTTCGCATCATGCCGTACGAAAAACGCTTCTCGTTGTACGGCCAATGGAAGAACGACCTCTATCAGCTGCCCGAGCTGCGAGCAGCGCAGGCCGCGACCGAAAAGGAAGCCAAGGGCATCCTCAAAAGGATCAGCAAGGACAACATCAAGCAATCCGGTCGCAATCTCGCCAAGGCCTCGCATTCCAATCCTACCATCTTCTTCACCGTTGCACTGAACCAAGTCCAGGCGTACGACAATCTCATCCAGCCATTGGTCGAATCAGCAAAGTACCTCTCCCAGTTTGAGTACGACATCTTTTCCTTCAACCTTGTCGACGCCCTCAGCAATCCGGAGAAGGAGCGAACCAAGCAAGATGGCACCAACATCAGCTTATGGCTCAAGAGTCTTGCTGCCTTCTGCGGCACCCTTTTTCGCCGCTACGCCATGATGGACTGCACTCCCATCCTCCAGTATCTGGTCAACCAACTCAAGGCCAACAACTCGAAGGACTTGGTCATCATGTCAGAGCTCATCACCAAAATGTCGGGCATTGAGCCTTTAGCCAACCTTGCTGATGCCCAGATCGCTGCTTTGACGGGCGGCCGACATCTGCATATGGAGGCGATGATGGCTGCCAACGCGCTGACGGGCAGCAAGGAGCGCCTCGCTTACCGCCGCTCGGGCCAACGCCTGCTGCACGCTCTGCTGGAGAGCAAGCTTTCTGTGCCTCTCCTCATCCTGGTCGCCCAGCAGCGCCAGGCATGCATCCACCTCGTTCCAGAGAGCGAGGCGCATTTGAAATACCTCGGCAACCTGTTCGACTCGTGCCAGGAGGTGCTACTGCAGTACGTCGAGTTCCTCTTCAATCATCTCGAGACCGCCGACTATGCATCGCTCGTACCCTCGCTCCAACATCTTTGCGTGCGCTTTGGAATTGAGCCTGCCATGGCCTTTTACATTGCTCGGCCGAAGCTGGTACACAGCATGAAGCAGGTCGAGGCAGCAGAAGCCGCGGAGAGGCTCCGTGCCGAGCTTACAGCAAGTCGCGCCAAGGTCAAGGCAGCCGAAGACGGCAAGGCGGCTTCGGACGAAGTGCAGCAAAACAATGCCGAAGGAGGAGCAGCAAACACGAATCAAGATGACGACGTGGAGATGGAGGACGCTGAGACAGTCAAGTCTGACTCGAAAAGTCCGGAAAAGAGCGTCGAGACCGGCAAGGAGACAAACTCTGCGGATACAAACGGTATCACAGCGATGCAAGAAGACGAGCCCTCATCCCAGGCCACGAAGCCCTGGCACAAGGGCTTGTTGGATGCTATTACAGCTGCGAAAGAAATGCTGCCAGAAGCCGCCCATTCAAGCCTTGGTGTTCATTTTTACGTCACCTTCTGGCAGCTTAGCTTGGCTGACATCAATGTCCCCATCGAGCGATACCAGCAAGAAGTGAAGCGACTCAACGCCCTAGTTCGTGAAACGACGCTGGAAGAGCAGCGAAAGCGCCTTCAGGACAACGTCACCCAGCTCAATGCCGAGATGAAGGACCAGATGAAATCGCACGAAGTGACGCGGAAGCGATTGATGGCGGAAAAGGAGCACTGGTTCAGCGACAGTGCCGATCGAGGTGCGATCGTGTCGCACTTGATCCAGTACTGTCTGTTTCCGCGTGCACTGCTCTCTCCCACCGACGCCATCCTTGCCGGCAAGTTCATCCGCACCGCGCACAATCTCGGCACGCGCAACTTTTCCAGTCTTACAGTTTACGATAAGATCTTCGTCGATCACATCGCTGCAGTCATCTTCTCCTCGACCGAGAACGAGGCGCGCAACTATTCCAGATTTCTGTACACGATTCTAGCCGATCTTTCTCCATGGCATCGCTCCTCCGAAACTTATGCGAAAGAGGCGATTGGCCAAAAGCTGCCTGGCTTCCAGATGCGATGGCATGACCGTCACGGTGGCGAGGACATCCCATCGGCCGATCTACTGTCATGGGAGCAATACCGCATCATCTTTTGCAAGTGGCAGGACTGCCTTCAGCGCGCTTTCAAGAGCTGTCTGTCATCTAAGGAGTATATGCGCATCCGCAACACCATCATTGTGATGACGAGGATCTCGCCCTTCTATCCATTAATCGAAGCCAACGGCACCGAGATAAGCGCCCTGGTCGAGTCACTTGCCGCCAACGAACAACGCGGAGACCTCAAGATTCTCGCTCAGGGTCTGCTGGCCACTCTGAAGGCGCGCCAGAAGACTTGGATTCCTGCGAGCCGCGCTCGAACAGTTCCGAATGCCCCTGCTCCTGCCAAGATACCTGCGATGACAGGAGATGCAGCCAAGTCAGCAACAGAGAGCGCTTCATCCAAGAAGGATGCGCCGAAGCCAAAAGAAGACAGTAAACCGCCAGAAGCTGCGAATGCCAAAGAAACGACAAACGCAAAGCCAACGACCGCTCCGCCGAAACAAGACACCGCTTCTACCACTGCTCAGACCAACGGTAGCAGAGCAGACAAAACTTCCGCGAAAGCCAGCACTCCAGCTCAAGCTGTGCCACGAGCTTCAGCTGCGTCGGGGGGTCCGGGCGCTCGAGGAGGAGGCACCGCAACCAAAGTGCCACCCAGCGCCAACCTCCCCACTCGCCCAGGACTTCCATCGCAAAACTCCGCACCGGCGGAATCAAGGGATCGTCGATCTGCTGCTCCCACCAGCTCGTCGGCCAACGAGCCTCCTCGGCGGGGCGATGATCGAAGCAGCACTACCAAGGTGGAAGACTCTTCTCGCCGTGGCGGTGCAGGGGGTGACCGCAATCAGACGGCGCCTCCATCTGGACCACGCGGCGACGCTTCGCGCGATAACGGGCTTCCTACTCGTCCCCCGCGTGAGCCTGCGCCGGCAAATGATCGCAACCGTGCCAGCAACGGTGGTGGTGATCGACGTGCACCGTCGCAAACGACACGGGACACAAGCGACAACAGATCGTCTGTTCGCCCGGCAGGGGCAGGTGGAGAAGCGATGAACCCGCCTTCGGGCCCTGCGAGTACTACGAGTGCGCAGGCTGCCCGCTCGCGTGCGGATCGCGATCGAGCGGAGCGTTCCTCGTCCGCTTCCCTCTCCACCACTGCTGCAAAGGACAACAAAGACGTTCGAGACCGTGATCGCGACCGCGAGCGTGATCGTGACCGCAACGATCGACAGAACGACCGCGACAAGACACGCATCACAGGGCGGGAACGGGAACGTGAACGGGACCGCGAAAAGGAACGTGATCGACGGGAACGGGATCGCTCGGCTCGAGATCGCGAGCGTGAGCGTGAACGGGATCGCGAGCGGGAAAGGGAGAGGGAAAAGGAGCTGCGGGACCGGGATCGGGATCGCGCACGAGAGCGTGAGCGTGGGGGCAATGCTCGCGATCGAGAACGGGATCGGGATGATAGGAAGCGCGCCGGCGGCAGCGCACAGGCAAGCAGAAACGGCACGCCCACGCGCGAGGTTGCAGACAGCGGGCGCAGGAGTGGTAGCAGCACGCCGATGGGTCCTCGGCGCGATCGAGAGCAGTCTCAGCAGCGCAATCGAGAGTCTGGGGTAGCCACGCCGACCTCTGCCCGTTCCACGCCTGGCGTTGGCGGTGGCGCGGCTGCAGACGAAATCACCATCCGCGGCGGCGCCGAGCAGCAAAAAAAGCGCACACTCGTCGACCGGCTCGGAGGCTCATCCTCATCAGTCGCTGATGCCTCACCGGGTGGCGGCAGTGGCGCGTTACCGTCGTCCGCTGGTCGCGCAGCCGAACCCGATCCCACAGCAGGTTGGGAGACGGAAGAACCTTCAAAGCGCGTCAAGATCGATCGGAGCCAGAAGTACGCTGCTACGGGTCCACCGGTGCCGGCACCCGCGGCGGTGATTCCGGAGGGACCGCGGGCGGAGAAGCGCCACCACCATTCGTCGCGCCATTCCTTCGGTGGTGGTGGCGGTCGGAGGGATGGCGGCGGGCGCGAACAAAGGCGTGATCGCTCGGCTCGTAGGGCTGGGAACGAATAAAGACGTCGTCGTTTATTACAAGTCATTCAATCGCCCGGGATCACCGTCAGACAAAGTCAGATTCATCATACTCTCACACAACACAAGACACGTCTCGGATCAGAAAAAGACGGTCAGATACGGAACTTGTACACCATTGGCCCCTCTCTCTTTCTCTACAACAATCCATGCTTGACCAGGGCGTGCCTATACGTCTCTCCCGTCGACCGTTCAACCTGCAGATCGCGCCTGAGCCGTTTGTTCTCGACCTGCAACAGATGCTGATCGGCCTTGGATCTCTTGAGTTCGTTTCTCAAAAAGGCCAACTCGTCCGACTCGGGCATCTGCGTGTGCTCGTAGAGCATGTCGAGTTCTTCGTTGAACGCCTTGTGCATCTCGGTATTCTCGAGGCGTCCGTCGGCTTCGAGCGTGGTCAGGAGTTCGCATTGACGTTTGAGCGCTGAGAGTTGCAGTTCGAGCTTCTGTTTTTCGTGGACCAGCGATGCGGAGGCGTCTGGTTTCGCCGATGGTCCGACAGCAGCAGCAGTGGTGGTGGTGGTGGAGCCAAGCGCAGAAGTGGCAGTATTCAGATCATGCACGATCCGGTTGTGCATGCGGATCGACGAAATCCATTTAGCGTCTACGTCGGCAAAGAGAAACTCAAGCTTCTTCACGCGCGAGTGGATTTGGTCCACCTCGGTGCTGATCGAAGCTGCCGCGTTGAGATCGACCTCTTTCAGCGGCGCTGTCGTCTCATCGCCGCGTCGCTTGCGTGGAGTGCGTGCGTCGGTCTCCATAGCCGCCAGACTGCTCTGCAGAATCTCGACGTCGCAACGGAGCAAGTTCATCTCTTCCTTGACCAGACGCAGTCCGTGCTCCATGGCTTCGTTCCTGCGGCGCGCCTCGAGCGACTTGGACGCGGTGGACGACGTGCGCGCCGGCGCTATGGGCGGTTTTGCGGGCGAAGCTGCTGCTGGCTTGGAGGGACTGTTGCTGCTAGGGTGGCCCTGTTCGGTCGACGTCTCGCTTTCCGTGATGGATGTGCGCTGTGCTGGCTCTTCGGCGGACAGTCGAGCGAGAGGTGCAGAACGCGGCAGAATGGCTGGCTCTCGGGGTGGTGGGGCCGCGCTATCGTCGCGCCCAAGAGAAGGCCGCTTGCTGAGCGACCCTTCTCGAGCCGGGCCGGCAGCATCAGCATCGCTCGAAGACAGCGGCCGCTTCGTTCCAGATACACGTCTCCTGGCCACTTGAGGGACGTCATCATTGCTCTGATCCGATTCGACCGCTGCGTAGGTGCTCATACTCGATATAGGCCGCTTGCCCTTCTCAACATTGTCGCCGTTGCTGTTGAAATCTGCTTTTGGTGCCGGCTTTCGACGAATGTTGAGAGGAGTGGTAGGACCGCTGTTGAGCCAGGAGGGCGATGCAGGCTCGATTCGTGCAGTGCGCGGCGTGGGACTAGGACTCGTCTGTGGTTCTCTGGGACCCGTCGGTCTCCGACCTGCGGAGCTCGGTGTCCTGCAGAGTTCGACTGATTCGTTCCTTTGACGTTGCTGGTAGGGCGCTTGGCCCTTGGAAGGGGACCAGGTGGGTGTAGTGGGCGCAGCGCTCTCAGTTCTGGCCCGCACATGGCCGCCCACGCCTCGACCTGCTCCAACCAACGTACCCGTCCCTGTCCTGCGCGTGGAGAAGGCCGATTGAGAGGCGTCCGCAGAAGTGGACAGCAGCGAGACCGGGTCAGGCGTGACAGCGCGGGCTCGACGCGCTTGCCGATCTTCTTCCTCATCAGCGCTGTCAGCGCCGCATCGACTGGCTGCGCTAGAAGGCGGTCCAACCGACGAGGATCTGCGTCGGCCAAACCGCCTGAATGAACCGGGAGAGTTGGTAGCGCCGCCGCCGCCACGTGTCAAAGCCTCCAACGCTCCGCTGCGACTGCTGATGCTGGTGCCTGCGGTAGACATGGTCATACCGCGACTGCTGATGGAAGCTGCGTTGCTGCTGAAAGTGCTCTTGGAAGCATTGCTGTTGCTGCGACGAGCGGGTGAGCCAAATACGTCGAGGCTGGAGATGCCAGCACTGGAAATGCTCGCTGCTGCCCCGCTTGCACCGAAAAGCAGGGAACGGCCGAAATTCTCGAGACCCGCAGCTGCCTTTGCGCGCTGACGAAAGCCGGATCCAGAAGGTGTGCCAGGCTGGCTGAGCGCATAGGTGCGAACCGCGCTGCCAAAGCGTTTGTCGACTTCATCGGACAGCTGCGTAACATGGTCTCCCAGATCCACCGACGACAGCTGATGCGGCTCGCCGAGCACTTGACCTCCGTCGTGGGAACCTTTGGTGCGCACCTGGGCCACGAACTCTTCTTCCATTTCGTCGACCTGGCTGATGTCCAGAATAGCATGTGGATGCGTCGCATCGGAGCTGCCCAGGCTCGTCCGTTCCCCCTCGCTGTCTCCGTCGACAGAGATGGCCACCGCAGACCGGCGCAGCTCGTCCGCGTAGGTTTGCTTGGAATACAAGTGAAAATAAATGACTTTGCGTGCGTCTCGAAGACTTGTGCTTGAGTGTGAAGCGCCGAGCAAAGCATCGCTGGAGTCGACTCTTGAGCGCGAGGCCGGCAGAACCATGCATCGGGCTTCGCAGTGACTCTGACTAGCTTTGTACAAAGCCTTTGCCTTCCATACGCTTTCGAGGAAGCGCATCTTTTCAAGTTTGGCCGAGACATCAGCATCGAGGGAAGAGCTACCCATCTGAGCGCGGGAAGCGTGGGTCAAGGATGGCGAGACGGACGGGTCGACAGCAACGTACTGGCGCAGGGGTCGATTGATCCATTTGTCTCCAGTGACGTGGCTGGGTTGACGGAGTAGGATAAGCTGCAGATCAGTTCCTCCAAGATCCTGCACGTCAATATCCATGAGGCTGATAGAGCCACGGAAAGCAAGCTCGGACCTTTTCGCGGGAGTCAGCAGAGATGTGCTGGAACTCTTCTCGGTGACGGTCTTCATCTGCGAAGTGAGTCGACCAATGTCGTCGAGACCGACAAGCTTGCGACCGCTTGTAGATGCATGTGCGCGCTTCACGATGACCAAGCGATCGTCAAAGAGGAAGAGCGTGCAAGGAACGGGCTTGAGGCTTGAAAAAGAAGCAGCGATGCCGGACGAGGCTGCATGGCCGTCGAGAGGGAAGTCGTCGACGTCGATGCAGTCGATGAACCTGCGATGTGCACTGATGAGTTCAGGAGGGAACGAGTCAACGTTGCGGCTAAAGCTCCAGTGTATGGCGGCCCTGCGAGTCTTTTCGTCCGCTTCGCAGCTGGCGATGCGACTGACGATGGCGATAGCTTGCTCGAGGCGGGTGCGGAGCGGGTCGCGAGGCTCGACGTGTTTGAGGATGGCGTCGATGAGGAGCTTGTAGCGTGGAATGCGCTGGATGGGCTCCATTAGGAGATCTCTTAAACCGGTGTTGCCAATGTCGGAGACGGAGTACTTTGTTCGATCTGCAAACTCGCAAAAGGCGCGGTGCTTTGCCAGTGTTCGCTCGATGTGCTTTGCCTTTTCGAAGTTAGCAAAATAGTCGGTGTAGCAGGAAAAACACGACATGTGGTTATAGAGGACGTCGCCGAGACCGGCGCGGAAGGTGTCGCGATCCTGAGCCGCGAGACGCTCTAGATCGTTGAGGAAGGCACGATTTGCGCCGGCGATCTCGCCGATGTTGCCGAAGAGCCTTTGTGCTTCGTAAAGAGGGATGATGGCAGTCTCACGGTTCTTGGCGAGCGTGCGCAGAGGGATGGCGTACTTTTGATAGAGGACATCGACGCGTTTGACGTAGCTGCGCTCGGTGTCGATGAGTTCCTGAACGCGGCTGAAAAGGCGGGTGGGATCGACGTTGGCGGGCTTTGTGTTTGTCGATGGTAGAGGCGAGGTGGTGGAGGTGGAGACAGCAGTGATGCTCGATCCGCTCGAGGATCTCGGGACCGGCGCGGCATCTTGCGAGATACCCATGCCAGCAGATGAGCCAGCATCGTAGTCGTGGACCGCGTCGCCGAGCCACGCTTCGAAAGCGGCGGTAGCATTCGACTTGGACAGGGAGAAAGACGAAGCGGTGGTGGAAGGAGACTGCTCGAGGATGACATCAAAGTAGAAGGCGCGCGATAGACTGTCGCTCACGCCCGAGCTGCTAAAGTCGGATTGGGCAAAGCCAGCAAAGGCGTTGCTGGAGTGTGCATCGGTGAGGGGAAGGCCATCGTGCCGTCTGGGAGTGGTGTTTGTCTCCGCCAGCTGTGAAGGGCGTATGGGGGAGGCAGGCTCGCGTGTGAGACTTGCGACGATGCTGTTACCAGCTCCGATGCCTGCGAAAGGCGACCTGGGCAGGTTTCGAGGGGGCATCGCGGAGGTCGACGGTGCGAGTTGCTGCTCTCTACTGACACGCCGCGTTCAGGTTTGCTCTTGTAGAGAAGGGTCTTGCATGGGTGTGAGATGTGTAGAGGCTCCCTTTACAGATGTGCGTGTCGATGCATGCTGGAAAGGTGCTGCGGATGGTGGTGGTAATGTGGAAGGATCAAGATGCAATTCCGTCACAAAGCGGAATGGTCGATGACAGTTCAGAGAGACCAACACCAAATTCGTGAATGTCAATTTTCCCTCCACCAAGCGCAGCAGCAGCAGACGCAAGCCCGTGTCTCTGTGCGTGTGCATTCACAACAGAAACACGCGAGCCCAAGTCTTTTCAAGCTGCCACGCGTGTTGTTGTCCGCGTGACAATTATCTTTTGGGCTTGTTAGACTCCATCACAGCTTAGTCAGGCGAGAGAGGATACAGTACAGCGCGTGGAAAATAGAAACAAAGAGGGGGAAATCGCCTTTCTGTTCTTCTCAAAACTGGCCCAAACGCTCGCTCTGCTGCTGCTGCTGCTGCCTCCTAGATCAACCTTAAATTCCAAATCGGAAGCCATGGTCGCGCGCTCAAGCTCTGTCTACAGTAGCCAGGGTGCCTGTGCTGTGCTGTGCCTCACTGGACTAGACAACTGCTGCGCACGCTGCAAATAATGAACCCTTGCTTCTGTCTTCTCTGGGCAGAGCAGTGTGAGCAGCCCAACACGGCGGTGCCACCATTTCCCTTTGTGTCCGTCCTTCCATCCTTTTTTCTCTCCACTCCACCTCTCCTCGTCACCACACTCTCGCACAACACGATCAGTCGCCTACCAAATCACCTGTCGCAGACGCATCACTCCCAGTCCTTGCCACCACTTTCACTTCCAACCCCACAATGACCGACATCAACCAGAGCATCGTCGACCCTGTCGCCAACAACGTCCAGCCCGTCACCAAATCCGAGGACGACGACAAGAAGGTGTTTGCCGGCAACCTCGCCTTTGCCACCACCGAGGAGCAGCTCAAGTCGCTCTTCTCTGAGGCTGGTAATGTGTAAGTATGATCACCCCATTCCTCTCTATCTCTCTCTGTGCACCGTTTGACTGACCATCGTTGCATCGGCTTCCCTCCACACAGCACTCACGCTCAGATCATCACTCGCGGCACTCGTTCTCTCGGCTACGGATTCGTCACCTTCTCCACCGAAGCGGAAGCACAGACCGCCATCCAGCTCCTCAACAAGCGCGATGTTGGTGGCCGCGAAATCAGCGTAGAGTCTGCCAAGCCCCAGTCGGCTGCTGCCGACGCCGACAAGCCAAAGGCACGCAGAACGCGTTCCAAGAAGGGCAAGGACTCGTCGCGTGCGCCACGCCGTGCCCGCGCCGATGAGGGCGAGGAGGGTGCCGCTGAGGAGGACGCAGCAGCGAAAGCCGCCACCAACGGCGACTCGGCAACCTCAGCAAACGGCACCAAGCCTTCCAAGTCGGCCAAGCGCAGGCAGAAGAAGAAAGCCGCTGCTGCGGCTGCGGCCGCCAATGGCGAATCCAGTACCGCCACCGAAGCAAACCCCGAGTCGAGCGAGGCCAAGACACGCGCTCCTCGCGCCAAGCGTCAGCCCAAGGGCACCCCGCAGGGCGAGCCTTCCAAGACGCTCGTATTTGTGGCCAACCTCGCGTTCAGCACCACCGACGACTCGCTCAAAGCCGCCTTTGCAGACTACAAGGTCAAGTCGGCCCACGTTGTCAAGCGACGCAACGGCAGCCGCTCCAAAGGCTTTGGCTTTGTCGATTTTGAAGACGCCTCGGAGCAGCAGCGCGCCATCGCCTCGGCGCAGGGCAAGCAGATTGACGGCCGTGAGGTCACCCTGCAAGTCGCCGTTCAGAACGACAAGGTCGAGCAGCAGGCCGACGCCGCCGAGTCTGCTCCTGCCGCCGTTGCCTGATTCCAACAATCTCCTCCTCATTGTCAGCTAGAATCATCTTGCACACCATGTAGGGCTCTTTCTCTCCACGAGCCCGTTCAAAACGTTTGTCCAAACGCACTCTTTCTCGCTCATGCTAACAAAAGTGACGCAGCAATATTCCCATTACATGTTCCGCCCTGTTTGGCACATCAATAGCTTGTACGCTTCTGAGAACTAGCCTGCGCCCGGCTGCAGTTCCATCTCGATGAGCTCGTCGCCATCCTTGACTGACTGTGATCCAGAGGAGCTGCTATGCGATGCCTGGTGCGCACGACTTTTCGCCTTCTGCTTTGGCGCGCGAGGACGGTCGAGACGCTTGCTCAGACCGTCGACGATCTGCTGAGCCACCAGTTCAGCCAGCAGCACCGCAGCACAAATAGCAAGCGCCCCATCCAGCGCAGCATTGGTAGGCACGCCATCAGACACGGTGAACACCACCTGCAGCAGTACCAGTACTACCGCAAACGCAAATCGCAATGCCATGGCCCACCGAAACGAGCGCAGCTGGCGATCGCGCGAGCTCTGCATCGTCTTGATCACAATGTCGATGGTCAGATACACGGCACTCGCCACGTAGATGTACTTGAACTGGAAGAGCGATTTCACCACATACTGCCCGAACGAGTCCGGGTTGATGACGTTGTCGGCAAAGTCAAAATAGCTGCGAAAAGGCAGCACCAAGCTAGGCGCAAACTGCGACGACAGCGCATTGCTCGCGTCGGTCACGTTGGCTTGCGCTACCAGCTTCTGTGCTTCCTCCTGTCCTCCAGCCAGGCCAACCACCGAATCGACCAGACGCTTCGCTTCCGAGAGCGAGGGTACATTGGCGCCGTCGTTGCTCTGGATCACGGCAAGAATCGCGTAGACGCCGCTCTGCGTTCCATTGGTCGAGAGCGGACTGGGGCCATTGTCGAGGCTGTTGATCTGATCCACATCTTGCTGGGTCAAGTTTTGACCGAATTGCGCATCCATCACGTAGCTGTTTGGATCTGCGAGAAACCGGTCCATGGCGTTGAGCGTGTTCATGAAGCTAAGGATCTTTTTTAGGCCGATGACGAGCAGCGCTGAAGCCATGTGCATCACAACGTGGATGTAGGCCCAAAGTACGACAAGCACCGACTTGAGGTCGATCTGACTCGTGGCGCGATGAAAGTAGCCAGCGAACTGAAGGACAACAATGAGTACACAGCTGGCGGCCTGCAGGATCGTGTCAGCGCCCCATCCGCCGCTCTCGATCGAGGCACCGCCTGTAGCTTGGTTTTGCACTTTTGCGCCAGGGCTGATCTTGTTGAGTGTCTCAGCGATGCCGGTGAAACCTTCGCCGAGGATGATGAGGCCGAACAGAATGAGACGCTCGGGTAGCACGCTTTGTCCGAGAGGCGAAAGGCCAGCACCCACCTCGTTGGCGATCTGGGCTGCAGCTTCAAGGGCGACGCCGACGATCCACATGACGAGCAATGGAGCGGCGATACCGTTGTGGCGTACAAAGCGGCTGAGGATCCAGAGGAGACCCGAGCCGATGAGCGAGGCGATAGACACAAGATGGGTGTGAACGATGCTGCCAAAGCTGTGACGTCGGCTGCCGTGTCGGGATGTGCGCTGCGATGGCTCTTCCGCTCGGCCTTGGAAACCATCAAGTTCAACTCGTCGAGGATTTCGACGCCAACGCGCAACATCGTAAGCCAGTACCACGACATAGTCGATCGCCAAGGCGATGCGAGAAGCGCCGTAGATTTGGGTAAAGTTGGTGAAGCTGCCCCTCGAAAACTCGGAAGGCGTAGTAGAAAAAGCGACCCAGAGGCCGAGAACAGCTACCCGAACGATGCGCTGGCACGACTTGAAGAGATACGCTTGATGATGCGACGGACGACGGTATCGAACGTCGAAGTAGGCCTGACTCCACCACGCCCACCAGAGCGCCGCAAAGTAGCCGAGGAAGGCGGCGACATCGCGGAAGCGTTCGAGCGAGACAGCATTGCTGTAGGTGTTGAGGCAAGCGGCGAAGAGCAGGTCGAAGAAGAGATCACTGTAGCTTGGAGAGTGGGAGGCTGCGTGTGAGCTCAAGGCATCCATGGCCGGCGCATCGGCAGAGTTGGCCCCGTCCTGGGAATGGTCGGAAGAAGCGTGGGATGCACGTTGTGGGAGAAGAGAGGCGCGGTCACCGTCCACGTAGTCCTGTTGCTGATGTCCATGCAGTCGTTCCTGCAAGGGTGACGATGCAGGACCTGCCTGTGACTTGTGGTCTGTGCTAGCAAGGCTTGAATCGAAACGAGGGTGCGTGTTTCCATAAGCCGGAGCCTCCGGCATGGTGTCTTGCCTTGCCGGCTCCATGGCCGCTGTGGGAGAAGGATGAGGTTGCGCGGTAGCAGAGACTGCAACTGGATGAGCGCCCGAGATGACTGAGCTCGTCGGCTGTTCCGAAACGGCAGGTCCATGCACTGCTGCTGCTTCTGCTGCTTCTGCAGCAACTTGCTCGGTGATGCCGTCCATCACGGCATACTGAAATGGCTTATCTCGCGGGCGAGACCGAAGCCTAATATCCGCAGGCTGGCCGCAACCTCAGAGGAGGTTGTGGTCGTGGGAGTAGATAGCAAAGGTCAATCGGTGGCCGGACCCAGCAGCGAAATGTGGAAGCAGCCGCCTGTCTGGCTCGCTAAAACTGAAATCGGCGGAATTGGTGGTGATTCATGCACGCACTTGCTGCCTTCCCGAACAGCAGACCTTCTATTTTTTTTTTCCCGTTTTGACAGCCAAGCCAGCCGTCAACCAACAGCTCTCTCGAGGCCTCCAAGCTGTGTCCATTCAGAACCCGGTCGGTGGAACACCGACAGGCATGCATGCATCCACTGTATCGATTCACACACACTTCACTCGACCTTCTGAGAGGAGAGTATTCGCCTGCCACCCTGGGCCCACCGCTTTCCACGATCCTTCCCGAAGAGTGCTTGAAACGTGATGGCAGAATGGTTAACACTCCCCGAACCTTGGTGATAGCACGCCTCCCAGCCGTTTCCCCTGCTTCACAGAACTGAAACTGGCACGTCAAGGAGACCATGAGCAAAGCCTTTCTTCAAGCAGCAGCCTGTCTGTACCGCTCCTGACGTTTCCATCGCGCAAGGAAAGAGCGAGCCCGTCCTTCCTATGGCATCATCGCCTTCGAGGTTGCATCCTGAACAGCAGCTTCTCCAAAAATAACTCGAAAGAAAAAAACGCACATCGAAAAAAGCAGAGAAAGAAAAACAGCCAAAAAGGAAGTCGAGAACCATCTGCTCCCTACCAGGATTGAACTAGTGACCTCACCATTCCGATTGGAATTTTACCTATACGAGTGGCGCGCTCTCCCACTGAGCTAAGAGAGCCGATTCTGTTCTCTTCATACCAGGACTTGGAGGGTTAACATATATAAAGCACAGGCATTATGTTTTCGATGAGTGACAAGCGCACGGACGTCGCCGAGTCGATGTCATCTTCTCACGGAACGCGGAGAATCGTTGTTGAGGTGGCAGAGGTAGCGAGAGAGAGAGGGAGTCGCGGATAGAATGACACGCATGCAGTCGTGGCTGGAAGTGTGTTTGGGTGCAGTCCATTGCTCCGAGAGCTCCCACTCTTTACTTCAGAACCACACGACACAGCGTCAAGAGGATCTTCCGACTGGGTTGCGATCGATAGATAGAGCTGCTTGCAACACTCTTGCCATCGAGTGCCTCTGACCCCCTAGGGAGCTGGGATCTGGCGCGGCGTCGAGAATGGTACCCGCATCTTCCTCGCGAGGAGGCCAGACCAGAAGGCCAGGCGACTTTGACGATCAGGCTTGGGGCATCGAGTCCGACGACGACGACTTTGTCACCCAAATCGCACCACGCACCAATGTCCCTCGCAGTCTCAAGTCCTCATCTCGCTCCTCGTCGTATTCCTCCAGCAACCAACAGCAACAGCAGCAACAGCAGCAACAGCCACAAAAGCAAAGCGGCAACAGCACACGACCGCAGCAATACAGCAACCATCCTTCTTCCTCTTCGCTTCAGAGCCATTCGTCCACGTCAGCTTCGACCTCGACCGCGGCTGTTCCCATCGCACGGCGCGATTCACGCAATCGACGCACTAGCTGGACCGTCATCGACCAACAACAAGGCTCGGTCGCAGGCGGTGCTCAAGACTCGCTCGACCAAACGCCCATCGCGGGCAGTCCGCCTACAGACCTCGCAGATGCCGTCGCCGCCGGCCTTGCCCTCGACCGCGCCAACAGTGGCGGCAGCGGGGCAGGCTTCCAGCTCGTCGACGACGATCCGAGCCAGCTCCAAAGTGGAAGCGAGACCGAAGATGTCGACCTCGACACGGGCAAGATGGTCCGCCGCAAACGTTCGCAACGTGCAGCGCGCAAACTCAGCCCTGGGACGAGCGAAGCAGAGACGCTTCGTCGGTCGTTGCGCAGCGATTTGGACCATCTCGTTCGAGATCCAGCCCACGCCTTGACTCGTCTCGCAGCACAGTGGTCTGCCTCTTCTCAACGCCCCAGTCCATCTACCGACCACGCCGTCGCTGAACAGTCCGTCCCACAGCTACTCACCACCACCAGCGGACTCGGCGTTGCGCCGACACCGACCAAACACGATTTCACCTTTGATCCCATCGCTGCGGCTGGCGACGGCCTCATCATGACCGGTCCTAGCTTCGCAGACACGGCCTCGACAAATCGAGGGCTGTCCACCTCGTCCTCTTCCGCTTCTCACTTGGACAGCGCCGCAAACGTGGACAGTGCAGATCACAGCTTCAGCCACGACAGAACAAGCTCAACACCAGATGGTGCAGACCAAAGCACCAATGGAGCAGCAAGCAACGGCGGCACCCTTGGACGCAAACGCAGCGTGCGCACATCTCGACGTCGACAGCAGCTCCTCAGCTGCCTGTCCAAGCAGAGTGTCGACATGGCGCTGCTCCGTACATTGGCATGGGCTGGTGTTCCCGACGAGCTGCGGCCCATTGTGTGGCAGCTGCTGCTGGGCTACCTTCCGGCCGTGGCATCCGTGCGTGCATCGACACTGTCGCGCAAACGAGCCGAGTATGCCGCCGGGGTGGAGCTGGCATTTGCAAAGGGCATTGCAGCGCTCGACCAGGCAATTTGGCACCAGATCCACATTGATGTGCCCCGCACCAACCCGGGCATCCGCTTGTGGCAACGCGAAGCAACCCAACGATCGCTGGAAAGGATCCTGTACGTCTGGGCGATCCGGCATCCAGCGAGCGGTTACGTCCAAGGCATCAACGATCTTGCCACGCCGTTCTTTGAAGTCTTCCTCGGCGCTTACATCGAGTCGGATCCAGAGATGTTTGACGTGGCCCTGCTGCCAGCCAATGTGCTCGAAGCCATCGAGGCCGACACGTTTTGGTGCCTCTCGAAGCTCCTCGATGGAATTCAGGACAATTACATTTTTGCACAACCGGGTATCCAGCGCCAGGTTCGCCGTTTGGGAGAGCTGGTTGCACGAATCGACGGTAAGTGGACGTCTCGTTGGCCAAGACTCTACACCCTTTCTGCTCACTGACATCGACAATCTCTTTTCACTTCATCCATATGAAACAGCACCATTGCACGCTCATTTGCAGGAACAGGGTGTCGAGTACATGCAGTTTGCCTTCCGCTGGATGAACTGCTTGCTGATGCGAGAGATGAGCGTACGCAACATCATCCGAATGTGGGATACCTACTTGGTAAGTCGAATGCATTAGAAGCGGCCTATCATTCCAACAAAGTGGGAAGCTGACCTTTGCCTTTCCTTCGATTCGACTCTGCAGGCCGAGGGACCGGACGCCTTCTCAGACTTCCACCTCTACGTCTGCTCCGTGTTTCTGCACAAGTGGACGGACAAACTGCGGACGATGGATTTCCAAGGCATCATCATGTTCCTGCAGTCGTTACCCACGCAGAACTGGTCCGACAAGGACGCAGAGATGCTGTTGAGTGAAGCGTTCATGTACAAGACGCTGTTTGGCAACACAGCGCACCTGAACAAGTGACTTCGGCCAGGCTTGTAAACACGCAAACATGTATCAAACTTACCACATCGCAAAGCAGGCCGCTTGCAACAGCGTGGAGGGCGTGCGAACATGGATGTGCGAGACGTGAGAGCAGAATCAACCAGCCAGCCTTGTCATGGGCTCACTGTGGGCCAGGGCGGCACATTCAGGCGTGGAAAGCTCAAATGGGATTTCGGATGTCGGAATAGAAAAGTCACCAAGAAGAACGCGGATTTTTTGGATGCCGCGTTCGAGCCTATTCTTGCCTTGTCCCTCTCGTCCTTCTTCCCTTCTAGCCCCTTTCGCAACCTATCTCGCCACCGCTCGACTCCTCGCTGCATTCAGGGGCTGCCAACATGCCTTGACTTGGCGATGAGCTGGATCAATCCTACAGCACAGGCTGCTAGGCCCGGTGGCTCTGCTCTAGCCCAATCTCGGCACTGCTTGCATCCTGCCTCTTGCTCGAGTACTTTGCGTCTACCACCACGTGCAGCATCAGCAGGCATATCAAGGACCTCATCATCAACGGCAGACATTGTGGATGGAAAACATGAGCCCAGCCGACGACACACGGCAACGCCCAACAACGGCGTGGTTGGTCGAAAGGATCGACGACCTCAAAGGGCGCGGCAGCAGCCAGCTCTCCTACGTCTGGATCCAAAGCAGCCGATTATCCCATCTCTCACTTCCAACACCACGCGAGATGGAAGCAGCGACCAAGACGGTCTGAAACAGCGAAGAGCAAGAAAGCTAGGTCGGTTACATGTTGCCTTTCAGACTGGCTCGGCCGATGCAGTATGGTCGGCCTATCTCGATCTGCGACACCATCATGGTGCAAACGACATGTACTCTCCTTCCTACGAGGCAGCATCGGACGGCAGCTTGACTCCTGAAGAATGCCAATCCGTGGTGAAAGTCATCAGCAATGACGCGGTTCGGACAAAGCGCGGTGTCAACCGTATCCTGCGGCTCATGTCAGACGTCCGAGGTGAGCAGCGTCGTCTGCTAGCGCAGCTTCAACATGCTCATGAGACAAGGAACTTCGCTCGTAGCCGGCTGCTCAAAAGAGAGCTTGAGGACTGGGATTGTGTAGTGTCTCCAAAGCTCCTCAACGCCACCATTGCGCACATCGGCAGGAGTCTTCGCAGTGTCGGCTTGGACGAGATCGATCAGATGCTGGACCAGCTATTGACGTACGAGGCCAACGAACAATCTAGACGGAATGCATCACCTCAAGACAACTCATCGTCCATGCGCCTCTCGCCGCTCTACTCGGCGGGAGCACTGAATCACCTGCGCACGGCCATCCTATCGCCCAACGTCCGATCTGCTCTAAGCAAGAAGCGAGGCAAGCAACGCCAACCGGACTTCCCAGATTTGGCCATCTACAATACGATCCTCGACATCATCACACGCACCGTGCATCGCAGCTCTGCAAAGCGCCATTCGGCTTCGGAGCAAGCGCAAGCCTACGACGGAGACGAGGAAGACGCCATGTCCAAGTTCACCGAGGAGCAGCTCGAGTCGCACTCTGCCGAGCTTCACGCTTCGATCGCGACGAAGCTGCGCCGCTTCGACCTGGATGCGGATGCGGTGCCTCTGCACGCGGATGCGTTTGAACGCGCAGACCGGCTGTTCCATTCGGTGCTCGAACGAATGCAGCGCAAGAGCGGGATCGAGCCGGATGCAATCACGTTCAATATCATGGTGACCATGTATTGTCTGTTGGATCGATGGGAGATGGTGCATCGTGTCATTCGTAGCGCCAGTGCGAAAGGCGTGCTACGGATCGACTGCATCAACAACGTGCTGGGACACTGGCTTGTGCGAGGTCCTGCTTCGATCAATGCACGTGGCGGCAATCAAGCACCCGAAGCAAACGCGATCGACAGCGCTCTGGAGGTGTATCGCCAGCTGCGGCAGAATCTGGTGCATGCTGAGTTGGCGTCGCAACACTCCTCCATCTCTTACGGCCGGCGCGAGACCAACAGGCCCAAAACGGCTAGCAGAGGCAAGGATGGTTCAGACGATGCGTTCGGACCGCTCGCCTGGCCGGATCGAGACGAAAGGCCGTCCATTGGCTCGAGCCGAAGCTCGACGACGCCTGGCAAGAGTGGCGCGGTCGAAGCAATACTTGGAATCCCAAGCCTTCCGCTCGAGGTGATGCCAGACGAGATTACACACTCTCTGATGATTAACAGCCTGACGCGAGAGGGACGCTTCGCGGATGCACTGAGTGTATTCAAGGACCTCGTTTCGACGCCAGTACGTCAAATGAACGAGGATGCGGATATCAATCCAAACGGTACGGAAATGGAAGAGAGAAAGATGCGACCCACACTGGCCATCTTTGATAGTTTCTTCCGCGGCTTTTCGAGGCACGGTCGACCGAGTAGAGCAACTAGCTTTGATGCACAAAACCCAGAGAACAGCACGTGGGAGCTCGTAACGGACTCAGAGGCATTCGAGGCAGACAAGGTGCCCGCATCGGAAGGCTCGCCGCCGCAGCAGCAAAGCAAAGATGCGCCTCACTTGCAGCAGCTGCAAATGTGGAGAGTCGAAACGTTCCAAGAGATCCTGAATGCGTTTCTGCACTTTGAGCCGGATGTCAGCCAAGTTCTCGGCGAGAGAGCAAGAGGTCATGGCAGACAAGCAAGCAGCCAAGGTGGAGCGAAGGGACGCATTTTGACGCCGTTTGGATGGCTGACTCTGGCGGAGAAGCGGCGTTTGGATGCGCTGCGACGGCCGCCTTCGACGAACCAGCTCTTCTGGATCCTCACTGCTATTCGTAGGGTGAGCCACGACCATGCAGGATGGAGTCTGGCCATGTGGCAGAAAGTGACGGACAAGTTTGATGCTCAACCGCGCGCGTCATCCGCCAAGCTCGCGTGGGCGGGCTTTCGACTGGACAACCGGCTGCATCGTGTGTTGGAACACCTCAAGGCTCGTCTGAACCAGGAACGTCACACAGACGAGACGAGACGTCCATGACAGAACAATGGCTTGAATACCAAGATGAAGGGAGGAGGAACGGCAACGCGACGCTCTGGATGTGTGGGTCGTCATCATCGTGTAGCAGGAACACGCTGTCATTAGTGTCTTGCTCAAAAGTTCAGTAAATCACAGGATCAGCAGGTGCTTTGGACGTGTGGGCGAATACAAAGCTGACAACAGGCTTGGCAGACAAGTAGTGCGACGTCAGAATCATGTTCAGACCAGCTCTGGGCGAGGACAATGTTGGGGGTTGAAACTGGCGAGCTGTCCAGAGGGAAGAGAGCTTCCGCTGCATAAGCACTTGTCCGCGGAAGCTGGAAATCGAGATCCGAACAAGGCAAGGTGGGGGGTGCCGATTTGCCATGCATCTGCGGCATCGCGATTGAGCAAGCAAGCAAGCAAGCAAGCAAGCAAGCAAGCAAGCAAGCAAGCAAGCAAGCAAGCAAGCAAGCAAGCAAGCAAGCAAGCAAGCAAGCAAGCAAGCAAGCAAGCAAGCAAGCAAGCATACCAATGGTACATCGTTCTCAAACCTCTTTGCCACTGTTAGTTGCGCTAAATGACGCAGCGTGCCGCATTGCTCCATGTCCGGAAAATTGCATCCGAACCAGCGCAAATCAGGCGAGGGCCTGCGCCTGTTTCTTTTGCCGGGCGGGACTTGGCGAGTTCATGCGGAATGCAGGCAGGGCTGTCCTCTAGCGCTTCGGAACCAGATGGCCGGATTGAGTTAACGAGGCTCGCTTGGCGGGGCCTTTGGGCGAACGCTTTGGAGTCGCTCTTGGCTCGAAAGCGTCGGCGATTTTTCTGTTCTGTTGTTGCAAATGCCAAGAATAGACACAGACAAGCCTTTGCTGTGATTCAATCAAGTGGGGCAACGCTGTCTATGAGTCGGCCGCCACCACCACTGCTGCTGCTGCTCGGAAGGACGCACGTTTGACTTGTTCCATCTCCGCGGCCAGGCGGAAGCAGATTCCGTGCCAATCAACGACTCACACCGCGCTTCTCTGCTTGCTCGGACCCCTGCAACCGGCGTCAATCCTCATCTGTTCTCTTTCTGTACAAGCTGTCCTCTCTCATTCGGATTGAGAAGATGCCAAGATAGTGATGGATAGCCATTCTTCCAGCTGATCTCGTGTGTTATGATATAAAGGCACCCCTTGGCTTCTCTTCTTCTATACTGCGCCATCCCACTCCCTTCTTGACCTCTGCTCCACAGTCAACAGCTGCGAAACGCTCTACCGTGCAACTGGCTCCACCGAGGGCTTCCTTGCCATCATGAGCGATCCAGCATCCTACAGCGGCGCAACCACCCCAGCCGGTCCCGCCAGTGCCTACACTGCTGAAGCCCACAGCTCGGCTCAGGGAGACCACTCCACCGTCGACATGTCCTCCGACAACTCCAGCCCGCACGACGGCCACGTCGATGTCGAGAGCGCCAAAGCCGAATTCACCAAGCTCCAGACTTCGCTCAGTCGTCAATCCGAGGCCACGCGTCAAAACAGCGGTTCCACTCCTCAAGATCTCGAAGCTGCCAAGACTACCAGCGAGCACACCGACGACGATGAAAGCTTCGACCTGGTTCAGTATCTTCGCTCTACTCAGTCCCAAAAGTCGCAGGCGGGCATCAAGTCCAAGCACATCGGCGTCTCTTGGACCAACCTCCAAGTCATCGGAAACGACTCCATGTCTCTCAACATTCGAACCTTCCCTGACGCCATCACTGGGCTCTTCCTCGGCCCCGTCTTCAAGATCATGAACGCCCTCAACAAGAATCGAGGTCGAAAGCTCCTTCAGAACTTCAACGGCGCCGCCAAACCAGGCGAGATGGTCCTCGTTGTCGGTCGTCCCGGCTCCGGCTGTTCCACTTTCCTCAAGGTCATCGCCAACCAGCGCGGCGGCTACATCGCCGTTAACGGTGATGTAAGGTACCAAGGCATCAGCGCCCAAGAGTTTGCCAAAAAGTATCAGGGTGAAGCTGTCTACAACGAAGAGGACGACGTGCACCTCCCCACCCTCACTGTCAAGCAGACGCTTGAGTTCGCCCTCAACCTCAAGAGTC
Source organism: Sporisorium exsertum (assembly GCA_928724755.1). Taxonomy (NCBI): domain Eukaryota; kingdom Fungi; phylum Basidiomycota; class Ustilaginomycetes; order Ustilaginales; family Ustilaginaceae; genus Sporisorium; species Sporisorium exsertum. The sequence goes on from CAKMXK010000007.1 coordinate 495,260, forward strand.
CCGGCAAGCGGCTCCCTGAGCAGACCATCAAGTCGCTCAACCAAGAGATCCTCAACACCTTCCTCAAGATGCTGGGTATCCCTCACACCGCAGACACCTTGGTCGGCTCGGCTGTCGTCCGCGGTGTTTCCGGTGGTGAACGTAAGCGTGTCAGTATCGCAGAGTGCATGGCCTCCAGGGCTGCCGTCCTGAGCTGGGACAACGCCACCCGTGGTCTCGATGCCTCCACCGCGCTCGACTACGCAAAGTGCATGCGCGTCTTCACCGACATCCTCGGCCTCACCACCTTTATCACCCTCTACCAGCCCGGCGAAGGTATCTGGGAGCAGTTTGACAAGGTCATGGTCATCGACGAGGGTCGCTGCGTCTACTACGGTCCTCGCGACAAGGCTCGTCAGTACTTCCTCAACCTCGGCTTCAAGGACTACCCTCGTCAGACTTCGGCCGACTTTTGCTCGGGCTGTACCGATCCCAACCTCGACCGTTTCGCCGAGGGTCAAGACGAGAACACCGTTCCATCCACATCCGAGCGACTCGAGCAGGCATACCACAAGTCCGATATCTACCAAGACATGATCCTTGAGAAGCAAGAGTACGACGCCAAGGTCGCTGCCGATCGATCCGCCGAGCAAGAGTTCCGAGAGGCCGTCCTCGAAGACAAGCACAAGGGCGTTCGTCGCAAGAGCATCTACACCGTCAGCTTCTTCCGTCAGGTTCAGGTTCTCACCCTTCGTCAGATGCAGATGATCCTTGGAAACAAGTTTGACATTTTTGTTTCCTTCTTCACCACCATCACCATCGCCCTCATCGTCGGAGGTGTCTTCCTCAACCTCCCGCAAACCGCCGCCGGTGCTTTCACCCGTGGCGGTGTCCTCTTCATCGGCCTTTTGTTCAACGCTCTCACCGCCTTCAACGAGCTCCCCACCCAGATGGGTGGCCGTCCTGTCTTGTTCAAGCAGATGAACTACGCCTTCTACCGTCCTGCCGCCCTCAGCTTGGCACAGACGTTCGCCGATGTTCCACTCTCCATCAGCCGTATCTTTTTGTTCTCAATCATCCTCTACTTTATGGCTGGTCTCCATCGCACTGCCGGCGCCTTTTTCACCTTCTTCCTTTTTGTCTACTTCGGCTACCTCGCCATGTCCGCCCTCTTCCGCCTCTTTGGTACCGTCTGCAAGTCGTACGATGTTGCTGCGCGTCTCGCTGCCGTCATCATCTCAGCTCTCGTCGTCTTTGCCGGCTACGTCATTCCTCGTGACGCCATGTACCGATGGCTCTTCTGGATCTCGTACATCAACCCACTCTACTTTGCCTTCTCGGGAGTCATGATGAACGAGTTCAAGGACCTCGCCTTCGCCTGCGTCGGACAGTACATCGTTCCTCGAAACCCTGCCGGCTCCAACAAGTATCCCAACAACGTTGGCCAGAATCAGGTTTGCACTCTCGCAGGTGCTCGCTCCGGCAACCAGTTTGTCGAGGGTAAGGACTACATCCGTGCCGCCTTCGGCTACGACTCGGGCAAGCTCTGGCTCTACTTTGGCGTCGTCGTCATCTTCTTTGTCGGCCTCATCTGCGTCACCATGGCAGCCATCGAGTGGTTCCAACACGGCATGTTCTCCAGCGCCCTCACCATCGTCAAGAAGCCCAACAAGGAGGAGCAGAAGCTCAACCAACGTCTCAAGGAGCGAATGTCGATGAAGGAGAAGGACGCGAGCAAGCAACTCGACGTCGAGTCCAAGCCTTTCACCTGGGAGAAGCTTTGCTACGAGGTCCCCGTCAAGGGGGGCAAGCGCCAGCTCCTCGACGACGTGTATGGCTACTGCCGTCCCGGAACTCTCACTGCTCTCATGGGTGCTTCGGGTGCCGGAAAGACGACGCTGCTCGATGTGCTCGCCGACCGCAAGTCCATCGGCGTGATCTCCGGAGACAGGCTCATCGACGGCAAGAAGATCGGCATCGAGTTCCAGCGAGGCTGTGGTTACGCTGAACAGCAGGACATCCACGAGGGCACTGCCACCGTCCGCGAAGCTCTCCGCTTCAGTGCTTACCTTCGTCAGTCGCCCAATGTGCCCAAGGAGGACAAGGATGCTTACGTCGAGGACATCATCGAGCTTCTCGAGATGCAGGACATTGCCGATGCTATGATTGGTATGCCCGAGTTCGGTCTGGGCATTGGCGATCGCAAGCGAGTCACCATCGGTGTTGAGCTGGCCGCTCGACCCGATCTGCTCCTCTTCCTCGACGAACCCACTTCCGGATTGGACGGTCAGACTGCCTACAACGTCGTCCGCTTCCTCAAGAAGCTCGCTGCTTCCGGCCAGGCCATTCTCTGCACCATCCACCAGCCCAACGCCCTGCTGTTCGAACAGTTCGACCGCTTGCTCCTCCTCGAGCGAGGCGGAAAAACCGTTTACTTTGGCGATGTCGGTCCCAACGCCAAGCACATCGTCCAGTACTTTGCCGAGCGAGGGGCCCACTGTCCTGACAAGGTCAACATGGCCGAGTACATGCTCGACGCCATCGGAGCCGGTTCGCAGAAGCGTGTTGGAAACCGACCGTGGTCGGAACTCTACAAGGAATCCGACCTCTTCCAGCGCAACCTGGCTGAGATCGAGAAGATCAAGCAGGAGAGCGGCAGCTCGTCTACTTCGCAGGGAGCTCAAGACGTCAAGAAGACCGAATATGCCACTTCGTTTGCCTTCCAGGTCAAGACGGTTCTTCATCGTGCTCTCCTCAGCACGTGGAGGCAGCCGGACTACCAATTCACCCGTCTCTTCCAACACGCTGCTATCGCGCTCATCACCGGTCTTTGCTTCCTCAACCTGGACAACTCGACGGCTTCGCTCCAGTACCGCGTCTTTGGTATCTTCATGGCCTGCGTTCTTCCTGCCATCATTCTGGCGCAGATTGAGCCTTTCTTCATCATGGCTCGCTCGGTCTTCATCCGTGAGGACTCGTCCAAGATGTACAGTGGCACCGTCTTTGCCATCACCCAACTGATCCAGGAGATTCCGTTTGGGGTTGTGTCGGTGGTGGTCTACTTCCTGCTGTTCTACTACCCGGCCGGGTTCCAGTCTGGCTCGGATCGCGCGGGCTACTTCTATGCGATGCTCTTGGTTACCGAGCTGTTTGCAGTGACGCTCGGTCAGGCGATTGCTGCCATCTCGCCGTCGATCTACATTGCCTCGCTGTTCAACCCTTTCATGATCGTCATTACGTCGTTGTTGTGCGGTGTCACCATCCCGTATCCCAACATGCCGCATTTTTTCAAGTCATGGCTGTATTGGGTCAACCCTTTGACGTATCTCGTCTCGGGTTTGGTGACCAACGAGATGCACGGACTGCCTGTTCGGTGCTCCGAAAGCGAGTTTGCTGTCTTCCAGCCTCCCAGTGGCGAGACTTGCCGGGCTTGGGCTGCCACGTTCATCGACGCCTTCGGAGGCTACCTCGAGGACCCAGATGCCACTTCGGACTGCAGGTACTGCCAGTATACGGACGGAGATCAGTTCTACGCCACTTTAAACATCAAGTTCTCACAACGAGGCAGGAACATCGGTATCATGATCGCCTTTGTCGCTTTCAACGCTTTTGTCACCATCCTTGTCTCGCGCTTCATCAAGTACGCCAACCGTTGATGCAGCGCGGGAGCAAGAACCAAAACATTCTTTTTTTTTTCCCGTTCTCGTTTCGCTTAGATGCTCCTCATGATCGTGTGTTCCAGTCTCTAATCATAAGGATCCAGCACTCTAGATGCATTGTAAATACTTGGCTATCTCATAGACATTGTGTCATCTGCGTTTCAGCTAGCTGTACGCGCACGAACGTTTGAAGAATGGCTCAAGAGGGTGGCGGCGGGGATCGGAGAGGAGTTTGAATGGTCGCAATGAAGAGGGCGTTGTCTCGGATCGTCGCACGAGAGAGGGTAGCTGATGCACCTCACAGAGCCGTTCTCATTGGTGTTGAAGGTCTCGAGCTCAAGTTTGGCCAGCAGGGCTTCCGACCCGTCGATATTAGCAATGAGCGAGTCCAAGGTCGTCGGTTGCTCATACACTTCGTTCGCTACCGCCGCTTGGCCGATTTCGAGCACCCGATTGGGATAGCGCACAACACAGCCCAGGCGGGCATGGCATGCTTGAGGTCTTGACCTCTACTGTGACTTGGACAAAAGACTGTAGATGCTTCGTGCCTTTGATGCTGGCCTTCAACGGCAGGAACCCGACCACAGCCACCTCTCGCCTGCTCGGGCTCTCCATCGGCAAAGTCTGTTTCTATGGACTCTTCCCTCATGTCGCCATCCTTGCTGTACTCGTACATATCTTGATCGCTTGCATTCATGGCGGGAACCACTGAAGGTTTACAAAAAGGTATTGCAATGTCTTTGTACCAGATACAGCATGCTTGCGGCGAGCATCTTTGGCAAACAGACGGTAACAAGGTGGCAAGCAAAGCCGTGAACTCTATAGGCCTTGCATTACTCAAAAGATTAGAGGGACTCGGTTGAGTAGAGAGTACGAAGCTAGGCGGGAGTTGCATTCTCGCTGTGTGACGGTGGTGTTCCTGCGCATATCAAGCGTACGCATACGGACCGCCTTTTTCGAGTCCCCGTTTGAACGCTGGACGAGCGTGGATCTTGTCGACATAGGTCTTGATCGACGGTGGGAGGTTCGAGATGCGGCCGGACAAGGCAGCTTCGAGAGGGAAGGCCATCTGAAAATCGGCGGCGGTTGGATTGCCGTCCTTGTCGCCACCCGCAATCCAGGCATTGCCGCCGTCGCACTTCTTGTCGAGTTCGTCTGCGACAAAGTCAGACTTGCGCTTGAGATCCGGATCGATGAAGGCCGAGTTGACGTTCCTGACAATGGCGCTGCCGATGGGACGCACGAAGAAGGGCATCTTGGGAGGAACCATGCTGAACACGAGCTTCAGGAGCAGTATCGGCATGAGCGAGCCTTCGGCAAAGTGGCTCCAGAAGACGTCTTCGTCGACCCGGTCCGGATTGACAGGTACAAATCTGCCCTGCCCATAGTAGCGGATGAGATAGTCGACGATGGCACCAGACTCGGCTACGACCTTGTTCTTGCCATCCGTGGTGTCGGTAACTACCGGTGACTTGCCTGTGGGGTGGATGGCCAGAAGCTCGGGCGGCGCTGTACCCTGTGCAGTTCGAGTGTAGTGCTTGATCTCGTAGTCGATGCCCATCTCCTCGAGCAGCCAGAGGATGCGCTGACTGCGCGAGTTGTTGAGGTGGTGTACGATGATGCTCATTTTACTGCTGCAGGGCGATGAGATTGGTGGTGAGGATGAAGGTTGGGTGGCGCCAGGTTGCGAAGCAAGGGTTTGATATACAGTACAGTGAGAAGTTGCTTCTCGTTTAGCAAATTCTCGTTCCACTTTCGCCATTCGGCTTCATACGATTGCCGGCTGGTCTTTGTCTGCCCGGTGCATCGAACGAAGAAAAAGAAATCAGACTGCTTATCATATCACAGCCAATGTGTTCAAGCCTCGCCGTCCTCAACTCTGTCGACGGTCAATTCAGCTCCTGTCCCATTTGAACCAGCTCACAATCACAAGATCTCGGAACAAGAACCGAGAACGTCAAAGAGATGTGGATAGTGGGAATGCGTTGTGGAAAAAAAGTATCTACAAAGAAGAGAAGGCTGGAGTAACTGGAGGGAGGAAGGCGCATGCCACGAACCACCCCCGCCCGCCTAGATAGAATGCCGGAAGAGAAAGGAGAAAGGGGCCACTACAAGTACACACGATGCTGGAAAAGGTGAGATGAAGGCCCGTATCGACCATTGATGAGGGTCGAGACGGGCAAGATGAGTCAAGCAGACAATTTGACGTGACGAAGGGAAGAAGAAAAGGTAGGGGTATAGGGTGGACCAGAGTCGAAGATAGGTCGCGATGCTTTTGATTGGGCGTCGGGAAACATCGACTCCTGTCGAGAATGTAGGACGGACCTATCCTTGCAGACCAGAAAAGAGCCGAAGCTGTGCGTGCGCACCGATTGGGAGGCGATGCGAAAGAAATGTCTGCGAACCGGGCCGTACTACGTTGCGAGGGAAAAACGATTGCTTGCATGGTATCTTGATGTTGGAACAATGTATACGTGACTCTCTAAGTGATGCAAAGGTGGATGCAGATTAACGAAAACCAGATGAGAACCACTCGTAAGAGTCGAGTCGTAGTGTGCAGCAGAAGTGATGCTGGACCACGAAAAAGAATCAAGCTGACAGCGCCTCGATGCGCTGCAAGCTTACAGAGACCATGCAAAGGCTTGTGTTGGAGAAAAGGTTCCCCCGGACCGCAGCAAATTATCGAGCCCGAAGAATCGACGAGCTAGCTGCGAGAAACGGGAGAAGAACAGAAATGAAGAGATGCGACGAGAGGAAATTGTCCGCTATGCTTTTGTGTGCGTAAGGATGGGGACGATGATCGTGCGTTGAGGAGGGGCCAGGCGTGAACAGAACCAACGGTCGATTGGAGAACGGTCGAACAGGAGAGACAAGGGGATCAAGAACAGAACATCGTAGCGGCCAAAGTGAACCACAGTTGCGATGTACGGTCCCGTCAAGCGCCCGTCTGCTTCGTTTCACACGATACCATGTTTACCACCACGATCCGCCAGAGTTGCCGCCGTAACTGCCGCCGTTGGAAGCAGGGGGAGGCCCGCCGTAGGCAGCAGCACCGCCGTAGCCACCGCCGTAGCCACCGCCCATACCGCCACCGTAGCCGCCGCCGAAGCCACGACCGCCGCCAGACGAGGGCCCGTTCATGGTTCGAGCATCACGGCTGCCGAACGACGAGGCACCGCCACGGCCACGACCGCGACCACGTCCACCACGTCCTCCACCGCCAGCACCGAACATGCTCTCGCGCGCGACGGCCTCGAGCCACTGAGGCACCTCCTGGTTAGCCTCCTTGAGCAGCTCGATGAGGTCGCGCACGATGTTCTTGTTGCCTCGGTTGAAGAAGGCGGTGGCATGACCGACGTTACCGGCACGACCGGTACGACCAATGCGGTGGACGTAGTCGTCGACGTCCGAGGGGAGGTCGTAGTTGACGACGTGGGTGACGTTGGGGATATCGAGACCACGGGCGGCGACGGCGGTTGCGACCATGATGGGCGTCTTGCCCGAGCGGAAGAGCTCGAGGGCTCGCTCACGCTCACGCTGGGTGCGGTCGCCGTGGATGGAAGTGGCGGCGATGTTGGAGCGAAGGAGGAAGTCGCTGAGCATGTCGGCCATGCGCTTGGTCTCGACAAAGATGAGCGTGAGACCGCCGCTGGGCATCGAGGCGAGCACGTCGAGTAGCACCGAGCGCTTGTCGTCGTCCTCGACGTATTCGATCTTCTGCGTAATGTTCTCCGAGGTGGAACCGACACGGCCGACGGAAAGGAAGACGTACTCCTTGAGGAAGTCCTTGGCGAGCAGCTGGATGTCGCGCGGGAAGGTGGCCGAGAACATCAGCGTCTGGCGGTCCATCACGCCGGGCATGTCCTCACCCTCGACGATGCGACGGATCTGGGGCTCGAAACCCATGTCCAGCATGCGATCGGCCTCGTCGAGCACGAGGAAGCGGACGTTGCTGAGGCTGATGCGGCCACGCTCCATCAAGTCGACGAGACGACCGGGGGTAGCGGCGAGGAGGTCGCAGCCGCGTTCGATCTGGCGGAGCTGAGAGCCAATGTCGGCACCACCGTAGACGACGGCGGGCCTGACCCAGGATCGGTAGGTAAATTTGCGGGCCTCGTCGTAGATCTGCGAGACAAGCTCACGAGTGGGAGCGAGGATGAGGGTGCTGGGGAACGCCTTTCTGCGGCCATAGCCGCCCTGGGCCATCTCGGGCGAGGGAGGAGGAGGACCGTGTGTGAAGAGAGCCGACAGGATGGGGAACAAGAAACCACCCGTCTTACCGGAACCGGTCTGGGCACAGCCCATCAAGTCACGGCCGAGCTCGACGATGGGGATCGAGTACTTCTGAACGGGGGTGGGGTTGGTGTAGCGGGCGAGCTTGATGTTCTCGAGCAGGTGAGCGTCGACGGGAGGCGAGGTGAAGGTGGTGACGGGCTCGGGAACGTCACGACCGCTAGCCTCGACGGGGATGTCGCCGTACTTGTCGAAGTTGATACCGGTGCTTTGGTGGAGACCGTCGCCCTCCTCACCGAAGAGCTCCTTCTGCAGACGAGGGTTGTGCGGGCCGGGCACGTGCTGGCCGTCCTTCCACTGACCGAAGCCGTCATTGCGAGGACCGGCGCCGTAGCCTCCGCCTCCGGAGCGGGCGCCGCCGTAGCCGCCACCAGAGGAAGGCGTGTCCCAACCACCGGCACCACTGCGAGGGCCGCCGCGGTTGAAGCTATTGAAGGCCGCCGGAGCTGCCGGAGCACCGCCGTTAGCGTGGCCGTTGCCATTGCTGCTGAAGGCGGCAGGAGCACGCGGGCTGAAAGTAGCGGCGGAAGAGTTGAGGGAGGCGGTCTGCTGCTGCTGGCCACGAAGGTGGGGTGGGACATAGGCCTTGCGAGGAGCACCGCCAGCGGCGCCGTTCTGAACAGACATGTTCGCGAACCTGGACTCGATGTCGGCGGTGCCAGCACCGTTCTGCTGGTGTGTGTTATTTTCGTAAGTCATGATTGGGGGAAGGGGGATAGATGGTGGCGTGAAGGGAAGGAACTGCAGCGAGCTCCATCTACTTTATTCAAATCGAGCAAACAATTTGGCTCAGTCGCGAAAGAAACGAAAGAGGAAAAAAGAAAATCCTCACAGCAGCAGTCTGCGAGGTTTTACTGACTGAGCCAATTTTGGCGGTCCTTCTCGCCCTTCGCTCCTTTCGTGTGTGCGTGTTTTGTTGTGTGTGTGTGTGGTGTGCAGTCGTTGTGTGGGTCTGAGTAAGTAGCCACAGTGAGTGGCGCAGCGCAAATTTTTGTCCTTTTTCCATTTTTACGCACTCCCTGTCCAGTGAAGGCGCCAGAGGAGCCAGCCCTCGAAATTGACAGCAACGACATGATTCTCTGCTCCAGTGCCTTCACCCTCTCAAACACCGGACAAAAATCGAACTTTGCCACCGAAGGGCTTGAAACATGAGAAATCTCTCGCCCCTCATTCCTGAAATCGTAAATTGTATGCCACTACAGATCGTGAATAGGAAATTTGAAACAAAGCGGAAGCAGAGGAGTGCGAGCAACAATACAAATTCTGTCGAGTGATTACAAATTCAGTACGAGAAACCTCGAATTCGCACAAGCGCGAGCTGTCGCCGAATGCCACTTTACGCGACGCGTGTTCAATGCTAAGAACGGGGTCGATTCGATGAAAGTAGTAAGTATACTGTACAAAAGTCGGGGAAAAGTATGTACGAGACGAGAGCCTGGAGGAAACATGCGCATAAGGGAAACGGTGACGACAGCACAACAAAAGCAACGAGACAACAATGATGCAAGGGAACAGACAACAGGAAAGACTATACGGAAAGTAGAGGGGAATAGACGAAAGAGAAAGGCAAAGAAAGGTCCAAGTGAAGGGGAGAGGTGACAAGTAAGCGGCGTGGTCTAAAGGGGATGGGACCATCAGCAGACCATGTCATACTCGCTACCGCTTTCGTAGAACTCAGAGGCAGGGCTGTCGTAGCCGTTGCTTCCGGGATAGCCGACGCACGGCGTGGGTGACGCGGATGCACTCGGGAAGTACGTGCTCGAGTAGATCGAAGACGTCGCCGAACTCGATGCGCTCGACCATGGCGAGGACAATGGAGCCGCTGCACCGAACCCTGGTCTGCCGCGCTCTGACAACCCAAGCGCATGAGGCATGTGCTTCTTGAGACTCGATCGCGGTGAGGATGGCGGCGACGGACTGGTTTGCGTCAGCACGGGGACGTCGGCTGGTTGGGACGCCGGCAGGCCAGACATGGGCATGGATTGGCAGCTCATGCGGCGCGGGGTGGACGCCTCCTCTCCGCCAGAGCGGTTTCTAGGTGGAGCCGAAGTGGAGCGACTCGGCGATGCGGACGAAGAGCGCGCCGTCGGTATGCCTGGCAGCGGAGGCGGAGGTGCTTGTCCAAATTTGCTACGTATCGAGAGAGCCTCGGAGGAGAGCGGCTCAGTCTGGGTCGAGCAGAGCCCTGGTCGATTGCGCATGTAGTGGGGCAGGTTGCGCTGACGTTCTTGTAGACGCTCGCGTTCCTTCTGATGGCGCAAGCGCGCTGCAGGACTGGTCATCGAGCCCGGTCCCAGCGTCGAATCCGACTCTGCACCGCAGGCGCGCGTGCGCTCCTGCGAGGCAGACATGGCAGCGATGCCAGCGTTGTAAGCGTTGTGGTTTTCGGGTTTGGTGGTGCCCTCAGTGCCTGCCACCTTTCTGGGTTTGCACGCTGCCACCGCTGCCCATCTCGCTTCCAAGAGGCCCATCTCCATCTTCATGGTCCTCAGCTCCTCGACATCGGCGGGACTGAGTCGGTTGATGACGGGGCAGCTCTTGCGATCGTATTCGACGGGGCTGTGAGTGCGCAACTCCTGGGGAGGCCTGCTGCTGAAGCGCACCGATCGACCTCGTGTCGACTCGCGCTCGCAAGACGACTCTCGTGTCGACGCGCCCGACTGATGCGAAGACTGTCGTCGGAAGCAGGGACGCAGCTTGGCCGGCTTGGCCGGCAACGAGTTGCGCCGACTCGACGATCGCGAGAGGCGAGGAGGCGAAGGCTCGGATTGCGGCTGGTGCACAGGTGGTGTCGCATCGTCGCCTTTCGACCGCGCTGCTGGCTCGGGGATGGTTCCCGGCTGTTTCGCATCGAAATTCGACAGGCTAGGTTCTAGCACCTTGACTGCCTCTTGGTCGTCTTTGATTGTCTCGACACTCTCTTCGAGGCCGTTGGCAGCCAGGCTCGGAGCGCTTTCGGCGCTGACGCACGAACACAGCGGCGACGGGATGGTGGGCACCGTATCGGAAGGGCTCACGCTTCGCGGAGGGGCCAGAGGGGGACCTGAAACCTCGCAGGACCAGTCCGAGCTACCGGAGGCGAAGGAAGGCTTGGGCATGACGGTGGTGTTGATGGCCTCGCCGCCTTCTTCGACAATTTCGGAGATGCGGCCCTTTTTGACACGACGTGGACGGCGAGCGGCGATTTTGTTGGCATAGTTGTTGAGCAGCCACTCGCTGCGTTTGCGACGTGCATGGTCGGACGCCCCTGTGGCTTGTGAGGCCGGTCGGTGTGGAGCGTGGCGAGAAGAATGAGGGGAAGAGAGGCCAAGAGCCATGGCGCTCGTGGGCAAATGGTCGTGGTCGCCGCCATGCGAGCTCGCACGCTCCGAGTCGGAATCGAGATCGTTGCCGATGTCGAGGGAGCAAAGGCTGCTGGACTCTTCGTCGCATTCACTGACCGTCTCGAGCTCGGGTTCGAGGTCGAGATCCTCAATGTCGGCGAGATCGCCGCGACGGAAGCTGGATACACTGGACACGCTGCCGGGACTGTCGGTGAGGCCTTCGCTCATGCTGGGGCTAGCTGGCACACTGAGGTAAGTGTCGTCGTTAAGCTGCGAGTCGACAGAGCTGGAATTGGTCATGGTGAAATGACGGCCGTAGCGGCTAGCAGGGCTGGTGGAGTAGGAAGCAGCGGTTGGGAGGTGCGATGGAAGAGTTGAGTGGTTGAGACGATCCCCAAGCTTGGATGCGGACGAAGGCGCTGGGAAAGAGGAGCCGGATTGGGTATGGGAGGCGTCGGGGATGCTGGGCTTGGTGGTGGAGATGGCGAGGCTGCGCAGATCTGCAGACATAGCATCGAGACTGCTACTATCGGGAGGCTCTATCGCACCACTCGAGACGGCGGCGGCTGCGTCGTCGGAGCCAGAGGTAGGCGCCACAGGCGCCGACTCGGAGTGAGATGCAAGCACGGGCGACATGGTGGCGGGACACTGGACACAAGGGAGCCTGACAAATGGGCGGAGGTTGGCAGAAGATTTACACGTTTAATGCGATGGTATGAGACACGTCGACATTGTATCAGCTCGAGGTGCTGATGTGTTGTCAAAGGGTGGCCGTGAAGGGGAAGGTGTGAGGTCGATTGAGCTCGTAGTGAGGTCAAGCTGAGAAGCAGAGATAGACAAAAGACTAGCTCCGAGAAGCCAAGGCTATGAGTGCAGATGCATAGCAGCACAAAAAGGCTGGTGGCGGTGGTGATGTGAAGCGAGAGGGCGAGACGAAGAGCGGTGGTGGTGGTCGTGAATGGTGATGAAGGTCGAATGGTCGCAGTGACGAATGACCCAAGAAAGAGAGGTGGTACAGAGCGAGAGCGAGAGTGTGAGCGGGAACTGGAGCGTTTTGCGAGTCGTCGAAGCCGTATCAATGTTCCTGACGAGGAGTTGGGGAGAGATAGAAACAGAAGTGAGCCAAGCTGATGTGGTGTGTGTAATGTGATCCTTGGCTCGAGCTTGGCTGGGCAAGAGGGTGTGGATCTGGTGAGATGTCGAGGAGTGTTGAAGTGTTGAGCGAGCGAGGTGATGCAACTTGCTGACGGAAAAACGTCGATTGCTGCTGTGCTGCCGCCTGCTGCTGCGATTGCGTTTCTAGACAGCCGAAGCCAGATGCATAGCGTAATTTCAGTGTCACATACACACACACACTGGCTTCATACAACGCTCCTTCGATTCGCTTGGTTTGCTCCTCGTCGATCGCCCATTCGCCCTTGCGCTCCCAATCGGATAGCTCCGTGTTTGACTCCAAGAGCACACGCAAGCTGCCGCTCGAAAGGCGAAAAGGAGGCTGACAACGACGATCGAATGGCCGTGGCAAATCGTAAACAGGACCATGTCCTAAACAGGCGGGCGACAATGAACACGCTGCTGCTGCTGCTGCTGCTGCTGCTGCTGTTGGGATTTGTGTGTGGAGAAATCCTGGCGGCGAATGCATCTTCACTGACTCACAGTCACACAGAGTCACGGGGTGCTCTTTGCTTGCTTGGGTTCAGGGCTCAAGTGCAGTGAATTAATTCTCTTTGAATTTCGGTTTGAAATTCAAGCCAGCCATCCCGAAACTCCTCGCGCGATCTGAGCTTTGGAATATTGCCTAGACTGCCCAAGTGCACCGGAATGGATAGAGCCATAGCAACGTCACTCGAATTCCATCGTCATTCGTCCCCCGCCGCCTGTCCAAAGCGCCAGCTCGTGGAGCGAACAAGGCAGACGGGCTCCCAAGGCCGGCCGCACGGGAGAGACGAGAAACACCCCAAATTCACTCGGCACATCGCAGCATGGCACAGCACAGCACAGCACGACACGGCTAAACAACACTTTGTTGACGGAGATCGGCAGTCAAGACCGACGCTTGATAGGGCTTCACGGTCGTTCTCCAAGATCATTCGAAGGTTCCGTTGCGATAGCTGAGATGGGGTATAGGAGAAACAGCATCGGCTCAACCCCTTCCAGCAGTTTCAGATTGCAAGGGTCGAGGAATGAGGGCTCAAACCCGACGACCGTCAAGCCCGATATCCCAAGCACGGACAGTATCCCAAGACCTTTCCGGCTTGTGTCACTAGCCTAATGCTCCCTGCCCTTTTCGTCTCGTCATGTCAAAGCTGCAACGACGTCTGGTCGACCCGCTTCTTAGCGTTACTGTATCAAGCGAGCGTTTCAAACCGACCGAGTGATTTGTTAGCTGCGCTGAGGGTGCAGTGCTGTTTCGCTTTCCGCCTTCGCCAGCTTGCCCTGAACCCCTAGCAGGTTTTGCGGTCCTAGCGTGCGTCGGCTCGACCTCGAGAGACCCTTCTGTGCTGCCTTCACTTACTCTTTACACAACATCAAGTCACAAGACAAAGGTTCGCCGTAGGCAGTAAGTAATCGAGCGCTCATCCTCGGCAACAGCGTGTCCAACTGCCATCTCAGCTGCCATCACGACCAAAGTGACGACCCCACCAAAGACGCCTCGAGCTGTCTCGCTTCTGGCGCCTTCGAGTTGTTAGGCAACTGCTAAAAAGGTCTTTGCTTCATTCACAACCGCACCGTGAGCTGTGCCACCTTGTCGAAGGAGTCAAGCCTCGTGAAGAGCTATGAACGACAAGGCTGTGCATGAAAGATGTACCACAGCATCGACGTGGCTCGCCACGAGGACAACTTTCAACGGACGACTAGATCGGCGATTTAATTGATTAAAATCGATCGATCGCTGCCCTGGAATGTTAGACCGCTTTTCTCTTTCCATTATCTTCCCCTGAAAATTGAACGACTCTGTATCACGTGTATCTGAGAAAACCTCGGCCGAGGCTACCTACAAAAAATTCGGTCGCCCGCCAACCGCGTTTCAGAGCAGTCGCAATCGTCCGATTCCAACGAGGGACAACGGAAGAAGGCAGGTAAGGCGGGAAGGCAAGGCAACGGAGCAGACCTCGACTTCAGTCTCTGGAGAGCGCACGCTGCGGAGACCTTTCGACACTGCGAGGCTGGAGTTAGCAGAGTGCGCAAACCTTGAATCGCCCTTGGCTTTACCTTCTTTGTCACGATCATCCATCAAGATCATCACCCAATTGCATTATACAAGATGGCGGAATCCAGCAAGGCTATCAACCCTATGAAGGTTAGTACATCGACACAGACATGTCCGCCCAGGCAAGCAATCGACCCGTCACATCGCATCGCATAACATGGCCGCCTCGTCTACAAACACCGGCTGCTACGGTTACGATCATGCTGCCATGCAATCCGCCCGTAGTGCCAAAAATCACCGAGCATCATGACCAGCTCTTTCCGACTGAGCGAGAGCCGTCGCATCCACTATAGCATCCACAAATCTGCAGATACACTGCAGCCGACAGCCATATTTGCGAAGGATAGAATCAATGAAAGTCGCTGCCGGACCTCTACAGCACCAGCACCGCACATTAGCTCTGTGCAGCGACAAGCACCGTTGGAGGAGGGCTCCCTACCGGTGGCGATACCGACATTAGGAGGAAAGGCAGGATGACAAAAACTGCACTCTTTGGAAGGCACGACCTCTGGTCCACGAAGCGTCAGGACGTCGCACTGTATGCTACCTGTGGAGCGCTGTAACGAAAGCGTGCGTTGGGAGGTTCGTTTCAGTCGCGGCAGTCGTCGCCAACGGACACGTTTATCGAACAAGATGCTCATTTCAGCCCGGGAGGCTCTTGCTGCTGGTACTCGGCCTTTTGGGAGTCAGCGTACGACCAGATCAACGTCGTGATCAGGGCGCCTCGTTGGATGGGCTATCGGCGTCTCTTTCGCGCGCCACATACCGACTTTCCAGCATCACACGGCAACAGCATACCCACACATCCAGATCAATTTCCCTTTGCATGCACGAGGCGCACAGGTTCCTTGCGGATGGCTGTGATCCAACAACTTTGCACCCCGTGACACGCTTACTGACTCTGTTTTCTCCCCTCTACATATCTTAACTCGCTACAGGAGCTCAAGGTCGACAAGCTCGTCGTCAACATCTCGGTGGGTGAGTCGGGTGACAGACTGACCCGTGCCACCAAGGTGCTCGAGCAGCTCACCGGTCAGACCCCCGTCACCTCCAAGGCCCGCTACACCCTCCGTGGTTTCGGTATCCGCCGTAACGAGAAGATCGCCTGCCACGTCACCATCCGTGGCCCCAAGGCCGAGGAGATCATCGAGCGTGGCCTCAAGGTCAAGGAGTACGAGCTTCGCCGCCGCAACTTCTCCGACACTGGCAACTTTGGTTTCGGTATCACTGAGCACATCGACTTGGGCATCAAGTACGACCCCTCGATCGGCATTTTCGGTATGGACTTCTTTGTCTGCATGACCCGCTCCGGTGCCCGCGTCGCCCGCCGCAAGCAGCGTGTCGCCCGTGTCGGTGCTCCCCACCGTGTCAAGAAGGAGGAGACCGCCGCTTGGTTCAAGCAGCGATTCGACGGTATCATCATGCGCTAAATGCTCAAGTCTAGCATCAACGCGACAAGTGCCTTTTCCAGCCCTCCGACCATTCACCATCTTCTTTCATCAGCGGGACGTTGCCTCCTACTGCCCTTTTACGACACACACACTACCTCCGCGTTGCCACCAACGAACCGCGCGGAGACCATCACTGCATCACAAAACAGTCTTCTTGTACAAAACATGCCACCCTCTTGTTATTCGCTCACCTGCAATAGCATAAAAATTTGACGCTCTCTCCATCGGAGCTCAGCTCAGCTTTCTCGTTCATCCACGCTCAGGTATTACTTGCGTCTTGCTTCTTGCTTTCGTAGACGGCGGCTGCTGCTAGACAATGAGACGAGCGTGCTCACTTGCAAAGTAGGCGTATTGCTCGTCTTCATTAATGAATTCGCCAGCAAACAAGGAATCGAGCGTGAGAGGCCACTCCTCGGGCTCATCTCTGCTCCGCGACAGTCCCATGCCCATTCGGTCCGGACCGCATTGCTGACCAGTGAAAGAGCAAAGTGTAACCCTTCCCTCAACGCAGTCGAAAGAACGCAGGATTGTTTTCGCTGGAAATTGCTGCGTATGCTCGAGTGTATCTCTACACAATAGTTGACCCGCAAGCGAGGTTATTGGTGCGATGCCCGAGTGGTTAAGGGGTTAGTCTTGAAATAAGCCAAACAAAGGCGAATTCAACGGTCGTGCTTCACGCTGATTAACTAATTCGCTATGCGAGCGTCGGTTCGAACCCGACTCGCACCGCCCTGTTTTTTTTCTCTTCACTCTGTCGAAGGAGCTGTGCAACGAGGACCTCGAGCTCGTCCTAACTCATTACCGACGATAGGCAGTCTACGCCACGCATGGTTGATGTCGCAGGTTATGTGTACTGTACAGTACTGTATGGAAGTTCTGGCTGACATTCGTCGCCATTCGTGTCCACCGCGGCTATGTTCTCGGCTTGAATTTTTGGCGCTGCTTTTTCCGGTTGCATTGTTGTGCAGGTGTCAAACTGTCAAAATCCACCATGGTCCGCCAAGATTTGCCGAGAGCTCCCCGCCAGCCGCGAGTATGCAAACGAAATCAGAAAGGAACGAAGACTCAAGTAAATATTGCGTTTCTGAGCGTATGGAATCTAGGATACAATTCAAACACGGATAGCGTGGACAAGAGCGCACAGCTGGCACCAAGCAAGAAGGCCATCATCGATTCTAGTGCTTCTTGTCGTCTACACCCTCGTCCAACGACTTCTTCTGCTCGTCGTACGGCAAGTCGCCAGCGATCTGGGGGTCGTCGGTCAGGACATCCTTCGTAGTCGCCTTGCGCTTGTTGGCTGGTCGGTTCTGTGTCCAGCCAATAGCGTACCACGGCTTCTCAAACAGCTTGTGGATGTCCTCGAGCTGCATTCCCGCCGTCTCGGGCATGAAGAAGAAGACAAACAGGCAACCCGTGAGCGCGATCATGGCGTAGAAGAGGAACGTGCCAAAGTTGCCCCACGCATGCAGCATAGGGTTGAGCGTGCGAGTGGCAGCGTACTGCATGGCAAAGTGCACCAGCGACACCACAGCAACACCGAGCGCACGCACGGTGATGTCAAACATCTCGGTCTGCGTGAGGTACTGCACCGAGTTGACGCCGATCGCCCAAGCAAGTCCACTCAGATAGAAGAAGAAGATGGCGCCCGTAGCAGCCGCCTTGTCCGAATGCGTCTCGTTTGCCTTGGTGACACCGGCGGTCAGCTTGAGGAATAGCGCGAGGTAGAGCGAGCAGACGCTCTGCAAGAGCAGACCCGTCGTTACCGCCGTTTTACGTCCAAGCAGGTCCACCAGGAAGAAGGCAGCGGCGAGCGAAGACAGCAGCTTCACAATGCCAAAGATGACCGTAGTGAACAGCTTCGTCCTCGTTCCACCTTGCACGCCAAGCAGACCAAAGATCTTGGGAGCAAAGATCGTGTAGACACCTCCGCCACTGAGCTGACCGAGCACCTGGATGCCCAGGCCGAGGAAGAGGATGTATTGGTTGTTCTTGTTGGTGACGAGCTTCTTGACGATCTGGAAGGTGTTGAGTCCTTCCAGCGCTTCCTTCTCGGCTTGAATCTGCTCCTCCATCACTTGGACCTCATTGGCAACAAAGGGATGATCCTCGTCCAAGTTACGCAGGTAACTAAGCACCTTGCGGCCTTCTTCATATCGACCTTGCTTGATGAGCCAACGCGGCGACTCCTTGGCAAAGAGGCAACCGATAAAAGTCAATCCGGCAAAGATAAAGTTGACACCTGCCGGAATTGTCCACTGCTTGGCATCGCTGAACTGGAGGGCAGTCCCCAAGTTGCACAGGTAACCGATCAGGATGCTGCGTAAGAACGGCAAAGTCGTGTCAGCATGTCGCTCCATTGACGTTGTTGGGAACTAGCGTGTTCGAAGAAGGCTTAACTCACCCAATGTAAACCGAGCCTGAGAAAATGCAAACACAGAGACCACGGATCGCCTTTGGTGCTATCTCAGAAAGAACCGCAACGCTTCGAATTCAAGACATATGTACAAGATTAGGAAGGAGAGAGAGTAGGTCGATGTCACGTCGTCTGACGGCTGCCTGACGCCTCAGCGTCCGCCTTCCTAGCCTTCTCCTTGGCGTACCTCTTCTTGTGGAAGTCTGGGTCAGCAGCTTTCTTCTTCGCTCTGTACCTCTTGTCATTCTCGGCTTTCCTCTTCTTGAACTCCGGATCATCCTTTCTCGCCTGGTACTTCTTGTTGCCTACCACCCTCGCTTTCTCTCTGATGGCATCTTTCTGTGCCTGAGTCCTCGCGGCTACCTTCTCCGGGTATCTTGCCCTTCGCTTCCGATTCTCCTCCTCGACAAATGCCGCTTGTCCTTCTGCTCCTCTCTTCTCTGCTGCCTTGCGCTTGGATTCCTTCCTTAAGTGACTCTTCACCGCCGATGGTACCTTTGTTGAGTGGATTGCCAACTGAGCACCTTTAGTAACCTTCAGACGGAGAGCGTCGTAGTTCTGCTGAACATACAAGCCGTCGAATTGCGTGTCTGGGTGCTGAATGGCCAAATCGCCCATTGCTCCCACCGATTGAGGAATGAACGGCAGAAGATTGCCCAGCTTGTGCTCGTTGTCTCTGCCGAGAGCCTTGACAACGCTGCCATCCCCATTGCGAAGAATTGGAAAGTGGTGAACGTTAACAAGGTGGCAGAGGAACATCATCTGCCCTTTTTGATCGTTCTGCCATTGGGCATGGCAGTTTCGAACTGAGCAGATGATGTTTGCCCCGTCCAGAGTCTGTGGGAATCGCGGGCGAACTTCGAATCTCTTCTGCTTGTCGGTACCGACAACGGTCGTCTCAAAAAAGTGCGAGGCGATGTGATCATACAGCTTGAAGGCGTTGTGGTAAATGCTGAGCTTACCGTTACCCAGCTCTGGACCGTCCGTTCGCTTGGCAAGGAACTTGAGCGCGGTGGTGCCATGCAGATGAGCCGCTTCGTTGGCATCAGACCTCTGATGCCAGTCATCGTCAACGCAGGTGGCAAGGGGACAGACAACGAACGTCGCTTGCTTCCATTGTTGGAAGCTGCCCGTGGAGAGCACACAGATATTGTCAAAGTCGAGGCCGTTGGCGGAAACGGCATCGTAGTGCTGCTGAAAGCACTCGACCGCATGGGCTGATTCGCTGAGAGGAAAGAGTTTGGCGCACACAAAACAGCAGAACTGGTTGTGCTTCGTCCTGAGACACTCGTTGAAGATCTTGAACATCACAGCTGGTCCCGAAAACTTGTCAGTTCCCAACTTGTCCTGATGAAACGACTCGTTGCAGGAAGGACAAAGGTGGGATGCGCCAGCCAGAATCCATTTAAGCAAGTTCGCATCGGACCCTTGTCGAATGCCTTCGTCATCGAAAGGATGACGCTGCTCGGCGATCGTGGCCCACGACAGCGTGTTTGTGCTGGTCAGCGAAAGCAGTGCCGAAAGAGCGTCCTTGAACGGAGCTTGAACGCCACCGTTGATCAACCCAAACGTTTCGATGATGCCATCAGAGATGCGAGCATCGACGTCAGTCTGCTGCCCCTCACCTTGCTGTTCCAGGTGCGCGTGGAGAGACTCGAGGAGAGAGCGAGCTTTTTGCAGCAGCTCAGAGTCGACCTGAGTGGGATTAGGCAAGTGCATGACGGCACCGTTGATCTTGAGCGCATCTCTGACGCTTTTCGAGTATGCTGCATCATTATCGACTTCTGCGGCGGTCCTGCGTGTATCCTCTGGACCCAAAGTGGGAGCATAAACGAAGCGAGAAAGGTCCTTGTTCCCGCTCGTATGCCCCATTCGAGCAGCAAGGCGCCACGCAGGAATCTTGCCTTTCAACACCTGCTTGAACGAAAATGAGGTGCGAAACTCTCGTGAGGTGACGTTGCGGGCAAGGCCGAGACAGCGAGAGATGAGTTTGAGCGCTGCAGCCAGATGATCGGACATCATTGGTCGATGGCCCTCGCCCCAAGCGACTCGATCGGCAGGATGCTTAGACGGCCTGGAAGTCCAGGCGCTTGTCATGTCCTTGTCCAGCTGGCGAGGAAGTGTTCGGCCGTGCAAGAAGACAGCACAATCCTCAAAGTCCTTCTTAACCTGGAAGACAAATCGCGAGTCGCTGCTGCATGCGAGGAGAGACAGGCCGAACTTGCGGTCGGTGAAGACTTGGGCGAGCCCATCAGGAAACACCTTCTGTGCGATACCAAGAGCGATCAAGGAGAAGATCGGGTCCTGACTCTTGGACAGATCCTTTCGGCTGGCCATGGTGTTAATGTTGAAGGTTTGGTCGCCGTAGCGTCCTGCTGCCTTGGACGCATTACTGCTGATATTTAGCAGAAACTCGGGATCGCCTGACTCCGTATAGCCGCAGAGGACAAAGCTGACCATGCTCCATCGCAGATATCGACCCGCTTCTCCCGCTTGACGTTCATGCTTGTCCAACCAGGAGGTGACGCGGCCACCCAGTTCGTCCATGAACATGATCATCACATGGATGGAGAGTAGATTCTGGATCGATCTGAGTCCATTCCCGGCATCATGTGCAGCGATGCTCCAGACGCCGGCCCGAATGGCAGCTACGGTATCCTCACTGATCCAATACTTTCTCTGTTGCCCAGTCGGATACATGTGCCGATGGCGGGCTAGATACCGAATGATTTTGAGGGTATTTTTTCTGACGTCGGCCTGGATAGTGATATTGGCGATGCTGAAGATGCGAAGAATGTCATCGAGCCGAGCTTTGATCGTCTGAAGAGCGAGGGGGGTGGCACCCGGCCGAGCTCGAATTCCGCCGACAAACGTCGCCTCCTCCGTATCCAGACCCACCTCTTCCTCACCATCTTCATCGTCATCGTTGTTGCTGCTGTAGCAGTCATCGCTATCCATGTTGAGGGGGACGAACTCGTCATCGCTATCCGTTTCTTCGAGGGGGGTTGACGGGGACGAACTCGTCATCGCTATCCGTTTCTTCGATGGGGTTGACGGCAACAAACTCGTCATCGCTATCCGTTTCTTCGATGGGGTTGACGGCGACAACCTCATTGACGCCATCGTCCTCATTTGTGGCGGTTTGTTGGGTGAGCGACGACGGCAGACTTCCAACTGCGCTGGACGGACGCAGATGACAGGCGCGGATGGAGACTAGAGGCTCCAACAAAGCGGGATCGAGAGGAAGATCGGGTTCATTGGCAAGGTCGGGTGAGGACAGACCAGGTTGCGCAGCGGCGCTGGATGCAGAAGCGGATGCGCCAACCTCTGGTGCTGAAGAGCCCGACGCAGATCCACGCGGGGCAACATCACCGTCGGTGGGATAGTACTTGCGGAGATTCGAATGCTGGATAGTGTCTGCGTTGATCTTTCCCTTGCCAGTCATGGCGTAGAGATGCAGATACGAGACCCAGATCTTTTTGTCATTGACCAATTCAAGGAGACGAGAGGACAGCTTGCCTGAATCGACTTGGACCTGCATCTGAGCCACGAGAGGCGCCAGCTGCTCCTCTGTGGGCCTGCGATGACCCTGGCTCTGCACCTCAAGAGCGGCGAGAAACTCGAGAAAGTGTTTGAAAGCGAGTTTGGAAGCACGCAGTGTAGAGGTTGCGTAATTGGGCACGTCATGCCTGCCAACATCAGCGACAACGTCAGCGAGCAACATGTTGGAGAAGTCATCAAAATCGGCAACATCTTCTACCATGCTGCGGCGAGAGTTGCCTTGGCGGCGTGCAGCTGGACCGGTAGGCGCAATGGCTTGGGAAGCCATGGTTGAGACGGCTTTGTCTTTCTCCCTGGAGGTGTAGCGGCCAGGACGGTTAGCGCTGCGCGATGGAGTACGCAATGCCATGGTGCGTGGTGGCCACTTGACTTGGTCTCAGCACACCCAAGTCAACAAGAACAAAGAGCGCCAAAGAGCTCGGAATGAGATAATGAGCGGTTTGTCAGACAGACTTCAACGCAAGATGCAAGGTCGAAGGGTTTGTGTTGGGTGCTGCCAATGGCGAGCGACAGTGCTGTTGTTGAAAGCGGCGCGCGCCCTTTGGTAGTGGTAGTGGTAGTGGTAGTGGCGGTGGCGGTGGCGGTGGCGGTGGCGGTGGTGGGTGAATGGAAAGGATTAGGGTCGAAGAGACTCTCCTTATAATGTACCGTATATGCGCGCCCCCCTCCTCAGATGGACGGGGGCTCTCAAGTCTGGCTTAGCCTTGCTCCGCTCGGCACATCCGTGCTCAGCATCCGCTCTGGTCCAGCTTCTGCAGCAGTGGATCAGCAGCTGAGCTTCTCGAGCACCCATCCATCACGCCTCGGGTGGGAAGAGAGTGGCCAGCGGACGGAGTCTCCACACACACGGCGGCTCAGTGCACTGGCCATGCATTGATCCGTTTCGGCCTGCGACGCCACTGTGACTTTGCAGAGAGACGGGGGGGGGGGAGGAGGAGAAGATGGAAATGGTCAGCCTGCAGCAACCAGTCACCAGTGCGGCATTGCCGACGAGGAGGAGGAGCAGAGCAGTTCGGCCTTGCCCAACCAACGAAATCCCTGTTGGAAGACGCGCCCTGCGTCGTAACTGGAGGGGAGGGGAGGGGAAAAAATCTCAAAAATCTCAAAAACCTGAAAAACCTAAAAAACCTAAAAAAACCTGAAAACCCCGAACAAATGGGAAAAGGGCGCGGGGGGGGGGTTCCCATTCGACAAGGCGATCGTATAGGACAAGGATGAATCATCGGTAAAAATAGCGCAACAACAGGCGTAAAACCAACGCCCAATCCGGCTAGGAACCGGCCAGCGAGGAGCTGGTGGTAGTTGCCTGGCTGGTGAGTTCCGTGGATGCCTGCCGAAGTCATCCAGATAGCAGTGCCAAGGATCCAGAGAAGACAAGCGAGCATTGAGGTTCGGAGACGACCCAGACGATCGCAGAGGAAGAAGGCGATGGCCGAGCCTGCGACTGAGCCCAACTGAAGCTGCGAGGCGATGGTGGCTTCTTGAGGCGAGTTGTCGTCAAAGCCAAACGTCTCGATGAATGAGTGCTGCTTGAGGACACCCGAGATGATACCCTCGTCGAGACCTCGCGAAATACCCAGAGCACCGACAGCCCAAGCGCTGAACCAGAGTCGCCAGCCTCGTGCCTCACGCGGCGTGTCACGTAGATGAGAGAGCAACATGTTGAAGGAGGGAAATGGTGGAAAGGTGGTAGTTAGTGCTGTGACCGGGGTGGGAAGCGAGTCGAAACGCGGCGTGCAGACGAGTATTTATGCTTTCTGCGAATCCATGGGGCTCCTTCTGTAGTTGACAGCTGAGAGGACGGTGCCCCACGTATTCGATTGTATCAACACTCGTAGTGGGCCAGTCTTCTGCGTTGCACGACAGTCCACGAGTTCGACTGCTGTAGAGACACTACGCCCGCACAAGGGAGCCATGCGAGCCGCGCAGGTTTAGTCTGCGTGCCTGCAGGCGGAGCCCCGCGATGCAAGCAAAAAGAGAGAAACAAGACTGGGGTATAGTGCATGCTGAACGATCAACAGTCATGCACAAGCGGACGGCAAAAGTGTGCCATATCATTGGTTGCAGCGTTGAAGCATGTACGAATTGACCGATGCGTTTCGAACGGAACATCCAATTGATTCGGAATGATCCGGTTCCGACGGTGTTCTCCGTCTATAGTCGAAGTGCTCCTGGGGTGGGGAAAGCATGTACGAGACAGCCGCCCACGCTGATGAGGGACAGCTCACTCAGATGAAGGAGAAAGGCGAGACACGGGCGCACCGGCCTGTCAAGAGCGGAGAACGCGGCGGAACCAGCCGGCAGATTGAGTGCGGTCGAAGGGTAGCAGCGGCTGGAAACTTGAAGCTTTGCTCGCTTCGTGTTCTGTCGAAAAGGGATGACAGAATCACCTTTCGACGTAGAGTCAGTTCGAAAGCTCTGCGCCAAGAGAACCCTGTTGCACAAATCGACAGACTGCGCTTCGTTGCTGCCTCTGGAAATTTGCGCACAACCCCTCGTGCAGACATGTGGCTTCGCGTGACATTCGATCTCCGAATGTCTTGGCATCCAGGCAATCGTCGCCATGCCCTGCTGCAGGGACTAAGCGAGCCTGTTCGTTACTGTCAAGGGAACGCGGGGAAGCGGTCCGCTCGTCTCGCCGGCTTGCCAGCTTTGCCACGCTTCGTGGGTCAAAACGAATTCGTGGCCGCAAATGAGAGCGGCGGTTTCCCTCCTCGTCTCCTCGACCTGACGGCCTCTCCCGCATGCCAAGCAAATTCGACCGCAGGGAATCATCCCCGTCGCCCAAAGGCTTTCTCTCTGCCTTGAACTCCTTCTTAGCCGTTCGACTGCCTCGCTCTGGCCCCCCTTCCACCACTGGTGCCTCGTCGGCGTCGACGTGGGGGGGAAGTGACTGGTCGCCGGTCCGACTCCTCTGAAGTTCGTTGTCGTCTGCTTCAGGTTTATGATGCACGAAAAGATTCTTTCAAGTTCTCCTGTATCCTTCTGCAAGGCAAGATACCCCGCACCCACGCATGAACTCGCGTTCTCTGCTGTTCTTGCAGCAGCCCACCGTCTTGGATCCTGAAGTCGTTGCACATCTTCTGTCCCCGCTGTGACAGTGACCGAGAGCTCCTCTCGGTTGCTGAAATCGGTCGAATCAGCGGGAAGACATTGAGCGGAGCTTAAATCTAGTCGGTGAATTCACCATTCGGTCATTTCTTCGGACGCATTCTCTGCGACCTTACTGTTCAACAAATGCTTGGCATTGTAGGAGGCACGAATGGAGCCGATACGTGGGGCCTGTCACAGTCGAAATGCGACAAACCCCGGTCTGAAGAGCGCGGAAAGGTCCGCAATCCCTGGTTCTAGTCCTCGAAAGTCTTTTGATAACAATTGCGCTTGATGTGGCTGGACTCAGATGTGCACTCTACCTTGTTGGGAAGATCGTTCCTCGGCTTTGTCCGAGTGCCGTCCTGTTTGACGTCTGACCACAGGCGTGGGCGTGCAGAGCCAATCGTCACCAAGGATCTTTTCGCACGGGATTCGAGCACTCAAGTTTGGGTTTGCATCATTTGATGAACATTGCTAGACCACAACCACAGGGCACGGAAAGGTCCTCGATAAGACTGCTTGTCATGTCGATGCAGTCCTGACCGTGCACAGCTTAAGGACGTCGACTGCGTCGGCGGTCAGATGCTGTGTTCCAACACTATGGATAAATGTGCTAGCCACATCAGAATGTATGTCGTTCCTGCCTGCAGTGACGCCACGAGGGTGCTGTGCGCGAAACAAACCTTTATGACGTGCACCACATAGACGAGACTGCAGCAAAGCGCCAGGTCCACTGCATCACCTGTGCTGCAGTTCCTCGTTCCCACGTGCTTCGAGTGCAACAGCAGCCGACTCATAGAAAACACATCGATGAACAAACCGGCATGCGATAATGCACGCATCGTCCCTTGCTATCAAGACAAGTACAATTACAAATAGGGATGAGGTCGTGGCTGCACGGCATGCGCTGACGGGCCGTATGCTCGAGAGGTGGTCGTGCCGGGCGACACCGAACGATCATCTTCTGCATTGCTGATTGAAGGTGCAGTGGGCGACTGCAAGGTGTGGGAACGCTGTCGACCTGGCCGAAGCGGCAGTGAACGCGATGCGGGACTTGCGCCTCCTGTATACGGTCGTATGGGCCCCGAAACAGGATGAAAATCCGCTGGTGGCGCAGTGGCACTTGGCAACGAACGTCCAGCGACCTGGTCGAAGCTTTCAAAGTGGCCAAGCGAGCTGGATCGATGTGGGCTCACCATGATCGTCCTACGAGCAGAGTCTTGATGAGCAAAAGGGGGAACGTCTTCCGGATGTCGAGCGGGCCAGGGGTGACCAATCGCCGCATCACGGTGTACACCTTCGACCTGGCGGAAAGAATGTCCTTGTCCAATGGCCGGAAGAGGAGTGTTGATCATGCTAACGTTACTTAATACTGCGGAGGACGAGCTCGGCCGATTGCGCATCCCGTTGGCTAGGTTGAGCTCGGCTCGGAGCGCCTCAAGACTTGCTTGCTTGGCTCCTGGCGACTCTTCGCGTTCTCTGACAGCCTCTTCGGCTGATATGCCGCTTTCCCTGGCAGCAGTTTCGGCATCCTGCTGCTTGCGCTTCGTGAGCTTGGCGTAGAGGAGGCCGCAAGCGTTGCACAGCGTCCGCGGACCCATGGGCCCCTTTCTCCATTCGGGTGTTTCCTTGGCCTGACATCCGAGACATTCCTGATGGTGTTCGTTCTTGCGCTTCCGGACCCTCTTCATGCCTTTGCCAGCCAGGCGTCTTCGGTCAAGCAGGTCCATCTGCTGCTGTTGTCCGCTTTCTGCAGAGTACATGGGCGGCACCGCACTGGTGGGCCCATAAGCGACGCCAGGATGCATTGGATGATCGTAGCTCGTCCTGCCCTCAACCTCAAAGCGAGGCGGCTCCGTGCGTCCGTGGTCAAAGTGATGGATGGCATGCTGACCATGTGAAGCAGGGCGTGGCTGCTCAAACGAGATGGCTCTCGAGATCGATCGAAGCGACGGATCAGACTGGAACGGTGGAGCGGCGTAGATACCTCTTCCTCCTGCGTGCAAGTCGCCACGCGCATCGCGCGAGTCCGGATACTCGCGTTCGATTGCAACGCTTTGACGCCGTCGCTCAAAGCTCCGATTGGGACGCTCTTCCAGGGTGAGACGCCCAATGGATGAAGACGTCTGATCGGAAGTTTCGTGCGGCGGCCATGCCGGATGAGCGGTTTGGCCTGAAGAGACAGCGGGGGAAGGCAGACTGCTGTTCCAATGGGCCGTCTCCTGACCCGACCCCGGGTTTTGTCTACCTCGGCTGGGCGCAAGGTAGGCACGGAAACCGAGATCATGAGCCACGGATTCGGCTCGAGATTGAGAGAATAGCGCCATATTGTCGAGCTCGCCCAGGATCTTGTTGCGAAGCAGCTCGGAAGCGATGGGACTGCGCACCATGGATGGCGATGCAGGACCGCCGGTGCTGAGGCCGAGACGTCGACTGACATCTTGCACGTGGTAGAGGCTCTCGAGAAGCCGATCGACTTCAGCGGATTCGACGACGGCCAGCGACGATCTTCTGGCTGGATTGTGCATTCTGCTACCGTGAGGTGACGAGCTGGAACGCGGCTGCGTTAACTCTGAGATGCCACGCGTAAAAAGCAGCGGCGACTCTACCAGCATCGGTGGCTGATGACGTGAAGATGATGCACTGGTGCTGGGAGGTGGGCTCAATCTGGAGCGTAGCAAAGGCGAGGTGGATGGGTCAGCGTGCTGCCACCGCTTCGGGTTGCTGCCTTCTGTTGGCCGCCGACCTTCCCCGTGCATCGCTGTGTCTGATGAAACGAGCGAATCCCTCCTTGACAGATCTCGAACGAGTCCATCATGCGACAGTATCGCTGGAGCATAATGTGAGGGATGTAGATCGCTCGCGAATGGCTGCTCGCCTCTGCGTTCTAGGTCGATGGAGCCTGTCAGCGATGACAGAGGAGGCAACGTGATCTTGCCTTGCCTGGAATTGTGTTCCATGTCTACGATTGAGTCTGCACCGTAGCTCGCTAGAACCAAAGGAAGGCGATCATCTGAATAAATGTCGGATAGTGAGTTGTATGGTGGGGAGGCGGCCGATCTTTTAGAGAACGAACTCCGGGACCTTTGAGCAGGGTTATGGCAAGAAATGCCGGGGAGTTGCTTCTCAAGGTGCAGGGTTGTCCGTGAAGGGTTATGCCAGGGGAAGATCGGGTCCGCGGCGTTGGGGATATACTTGCAGGCCGACATCCGCAACGGGAGAACTGCGACAGAGACGAGGCGCGACGACTAGGCAAGCGCATGTACGCAATGAGGGTCAAGAAATAGCAGCCGTTGTCAGTCGCCCGTTGACCGTGTTCGGAGCGACACGCGCTTACATATGGTGACGGGTGGGTGGGTAGCCAGGACGAGGCGACTAGTCTTGCAAAGATTCAAAACCGATAGCGAGCTGAGCCATGCCTCGGTGCGTCAAGAACACTTACAAATGGCGGATAGAGTCGGAGCTTCTTATGGACGATCTCTGGATGATGAGAGCGGAGATGGATGCTGGTAAACGGTGGTGATGATGGCTGAACGAGCAAAGAAGCGTCGGGATGGAACAAGCATAGCGTCCAGCTGGCCGAATCGAGATAGCGGTGAGATGGCGGCGGTGGGTATCAACGCCACACAGCGGAGCTAGTTCGGAGACAAGACAACTAGAAACCGAACTTCCAGATCGTGCCTGAGGGCTGGTGCTGTGTAGCAGGTTCTGAAAGTCGGGGCGACAGCCGGGCAGACACTGCAGCAAGCGAGCCAGGGAGCAAGCGGGTGAGAGTCGCGAGGTGAGTGTAGGGGAAGAGATCTATTGATTGGGCCGAGCGCGCCAAGCGTCTGGGGTCGATGCGAGACCGGGATTGCAGAAGCAAGAGCGAAAGAAGCGCTCTAGATTCCAGTGTTGTTGGGAGCAAATGTCGGTTTGGACTGAGGATCTGGACAGAGACAAGGTGACGACCTTACCTGGACTGTGATGGACCTTGAACGAAGGTTGGTCGGATGAAGGACTGGATATTGTGGGCGAACGTCAAAGTTGCAGCAGAGTTGGTGAGGAAGGAAGGAAGCGAGGAAGAGAGCGCGCAGTGAGGATCGATGCATGCGACGTGCAAAGGACAAGGAGCTCGGAGAGGGGGAGAGGGAAAGAGAAGAAAGATTGAGAGAGAGGGAAGACCACTCATGACTAACTCAGAAGCAGGCAATGGAAGCGAACAGCGATGAGGGACATTGTTTCTGTGGCCTAGGCACATGTCGAGATGCTCCTGGCCAGCATGTTCGAGGTCGCAGGCTTCGGTCTCGAGATTCATGCGATTGCGGATGGCTTGAGATGATGCTGGACGAGGCTCGACAAGCACCAGCATTGCCGATGCATAGTAGCGGTGTCAGCGGCAATGCAGGATAGCAGCAGCGAAAGCAACCCGAGAACGACAAGGTTGTGCGCATGAGCTATGTGTGTCCTAAGCGCTGGCTCGCAAGTCCTGTCCGATTCCATGGGATCTTTGGCAAGGACAGAGTTGACTTTGATTCGAGATGTTTGTTGTTGACAACCAAACGCACCGAAGCGAACAACCGAGGGAGCGAGCGGGCGGAAACAGTATACGAGAGCGAGCAGGCCAAGCAAGCCACAGCAGACAACCAAATATGCCCATCATGCTTCGGCCTCTCGAAACTTGAGCGAGCGCTACTCGAAAAGGAAGCATCGCCAAAAAAGAAAACCCCCCAAAAAAAAGGTTGTTGTTACCGTAAATCTGCACACAGAAGAGCAGTCACTGTCAAACAAAGTTAAAACGAGAACTGATTACAGTGATAGAGCAAGTCCAAAAACAGACATTCAACTCTGATATGAGAGCAAAGCAAAGCATCGCAGCATGAATGCTCGAACGACGTTCCTGTGCCGGCAGAACTAGGCTGTTTCATCGACAACTCTACAGTGGAAGGAGACTCGGCTGGCACTGTGCAAGCGTGACGCTGTTGCGAGACGGCTGGCCTAGTGTCGCCTGCAGTAACAGCGATACCGTGGGAAGCAGATCTTGGGATGCGCTGAGTTTTGATTCGGAAATTCATGCCTTCCATTGTACAGTATGAAGGCCTCGATCCTTTTCCAAGCGATCAACCCTATTGAAAGCCGGAAAAAAAGAGGCAAGAAGCAGCAAAAGACGTAAAAATCACTGTATGTAAAAGTAAAAATAAATTATTTGATCCAACTTTGATAGAATTAGGGATAACTACAGCACACTACTTTAACCTCGGTCTGCTGATGAAGAACTGTCTGCTATTTTGGTCAATGTCATCATAATGTATGCTTTGCTGTACGAGATCGACCTAGAAAAACGGTACGAACGGCTGGGTCAAGCTAGACTCGTGGTACACGCCTGCACAATGTGTCTATGAATCTGTTGCCTCTCCTCACTCGCGTCAAAAAATTGCGCATGCCAACAATGCCGTTGGAAGGACGAGATGCATGGTTGCACCATTTTGTCGCCGCAAGGAGCTGTTTCCCGCCCCTGACGATCAGCTGGACTAATGGACCAGGCACTGCTGCTCCTTGCTCCGGTACTCGAGCTCGCGTAGTTGGTGGGCGTTGTGGGTGGCAGCTCGTCGCCGTGAACTGTCATTGCGTGAGAAGTCGTCTACTGTAAGCGAGCGAGATGCAGCGCATGTGCCGCCACAAAAAAAAAAAAAAAAAAAAAAAAAAAAAAAAACTTAGTCGGCCCCGGAAGATTTGTCAAAATGTTTTCTTTTTTGTTTTGTTTTTATTTCCTGTACTGTATTCTTCCATCATAGGTGGTGACAAGGCGCCAGCTGTTCTTGGATCCGGCCCGCTCGCCCTTGTATCCGCCGACGAGGCAAGAGGACGCGGAGTGTAGCTTGCCAAATGAAAAGTTAAGCCAGCTGATGTTGATGTTGGTGTCGATGTTGTGCGCCGGGCCAAATAATCAAGCTTACCGCCAGCACCGCAACACCCCGGCATGTGCAGGTTCGCACATGCTGATCCGTGGTACTTGCAACTGCGTATAGCATGTGTCTCGGATCAGCCACCTGCAGACGCACGGATATGATGCGACTTCAGCGCTGCATTATATTGAACGTCAAGTTTTCCACTTGGAGGGCCATGATCACCAACCAGCTCGCTTGTCTGCGCCAAGATTAAGCTGGCTCGGCATCGATCCGACTCATCATTGGCGGCTTGCATTGAAAGTCAGCAGCAGCATACTAGGTCTGCCTCTGGGACGTTCGTCGTCGGTAGCACTCTTTGTGATTGCTGGCTTGGACTTGACTGAAAGCTCGACCACCGTTGAGCAAAAGCATCCAGTCCCACCTAGTCTTGGCACTGATGCAGTTTGTTACTCTTCCCCCCCGGACCCCCTTGAGTTCAGACTTGCCCGCGTCACTCTCACACGGTTCAGACTCGTCCACAAGCTTTCTCAGCCCCCACCTCACTGGGCACTGTAGTTAATGTCGGCTGCCACTCTAGTCGGCCGCCGTCAGCATCCGACCAACCTTGGCCACAGGCAGTTGATTGCACGGCCGTCACACTTGGCGGCTCTCGCGGCTGATCGGCATCTTTTGTTGCCGTTCACCCCGAGGCTGGCAGCCGCGGTACTAATCTGCCCGGAAACGGACGAGCACGTCCGTAATCCACAGTACGTTGCAGTGCCGCAGATTGACGAGATTGCGATGTGAAGATGAAATTCGCTCGAGAACACGCTGCAAGGGCCTAGGTCACATGCCCCCGAGGTGCCGCCTGCGTGTTCGTGCGTGACTCTGCAAAGCCGCGCTCGAGACTCTTTTCGGAAGGATGGGAAAGATCAAGCAAAGTGATACACACTAAGTTGACTAACCTGCATCTCAGGTCTCAGGCCGACCTGTTTGTGTGACATCCACTTGGACGCGGACGGACGCGTTCCTTCGTCCTTAGCGAGCTCAAGGCCCATTTTTGTACGTACAGAATCGCCAACGGTCTCAGACCCGGCCAGGGTGCAGCACGCTGCATGAGGTCTATTGCATTGTTGTGGACGGCAGCGCGGATCCATCATCTCGCCGTTGGTGCGGTGCGAAGTTTTTTTCTCCCACAACCCCGATATGGACTGGCTGCGATGAAACGAGATCTCTAGTTCAGAAGCAGCGAAGGTTGCGAGACTCGTTGTTGTCGCTCGTGTGCTTCGAGAGGCCTACAAGCTGCTGCAGACAGCAGTGTATGACGGTCGAATCTAAGGCATCAGCTGCTCATCCACGTTCCGACGCAAGGAGAGGGAGCACACAGTAAGCTCGTCATACTGCACGGATCTCGCCCTTCCTTTTCGTCTATCTTTGTTCCTCCTTTTCCTCCTTTTTCTTTTTTTTTTTTTTTTTTTTTTTTGGGACAACGAGCGAGGACGGTGGAAGCGCAAAAGAGGCGTCGAGATGCAGGGACTCGATCTCGCTTGGGCCTTTTCTTTGGTGGCAGTGTGGGTCTGCCGAGGTGTGGGTCCTCCTTCTCTTTTCAAGTTCGAAACTTCCTCCTTGTTCCTCCGTGTGTTCTTGTCCGAGATCCTCCGCACCTAGAAGCGCTGTGAAACAAATCCACAAGACCGGGAAGATCACTTTCAGAAATGCACCTCGATGCAGGCCTCAGACACATCCGGACGCTCATCGTCTTAGACACCAGGTCGCTGCGTAATTCCAGAACTCTACGGTCCATGCAGGATTGTAGTAGAGCTGCAGGTGTAAAGAAACCGTCTTTCACGTACTTCGAGCGCAGTTTTCAGGCCATCAGATTGCCAGTGCCGCAAGAATGTGCAGTAACTTGGTGTCCTTGTCGTGCCGCCGTTGTTGAAAGCCAACAATGGCCTGTGAAAATCAAGATGGCTCGGCTGGAATTTGAAGCAGCACCCGGAGCTCAAGTTGCCTTCTGCAAGGGTCTGATGTTCTGCAGACCGACCTCGATGCCAAAACGGGCTCGGCGCCATGTCAAGAGGGCTGTTGCAAGGTCCACCAACAAATAATTGGCGTTTACACAGCTCGTCGTCGGCGCGCCCACTGTCGACGATACGCCAAAGATACCATGCTGCATGATCAATGTGTTACCGAGCCAAGGCTAGGACGTCGACGGCGTACCGCGTTGTCCTCGCTTGCGCCTCGCTCCCGGATACGCGGTGACTAGGCGAGCCAGAGAGCGAGCTTGTGTTGGCGAAGCGAGGCAAAACGAGGCGATGGGAAACGCCTACGTGTGAGGCTGCCATCCCAAGCCACCTTGCTCAACCTTATCGGCGATCGGTGTTCTTTGGCTTATTCTTCTCCGACATCCGTCTTTGTCTATTCTTCTCGCGAAGACTTGATCGTGCCCAGGCCGATGGCGTGGGACTCATATGCAACAGCTTGTTCTGACAGCAAAGAATCGTATCAACAGCTTAGCAACTCAGATCGGACAGACAGTCAGATATACAAAAGCGCAAGCAGTAGAAACTTTTGCGCACGCTCCGATATCGTACTCTCTACATGAGCCTTGGCTTAACTTTGCGAAGCGACTTGATGGACCTTTGCTTGCTTGCTTAGCGTGTGGTCAAGATATGCCTCGACGAATGGATTCGACCGCCGACACCAGACGCTACAGAGTCACATTGCACGCCCGAACAGACTTGACTGGTTGACCGTCTCAGCTCCATCCATCCATCGAACCCGAGGCTTGACTTACGCTGGGATTAGGTTGAGAGCTAGCTATTTCAGTTTTGCCTTTCTCACACAGAGGACCACGGCATTTCCAGGCTGTTCTGACTGCTTTCGAAGCTTCTGATTGTAGTAACCTTTGCTTGTCGCAGCTGGTCACGTCGGGCACAACGGCGAGGCTTCGATACCCGCTGCATTTCGGTCACATGGAAGCAGTCGATCGAAACTCCGCTGCGGACAAGCATGCGCGGGAGCCCCGATACTGTCCGCTATTGCGTGTAGAATTAGATTTGTAGTTGAGCATGGCCTTCGGCTGCTTGCTTCTCTTCTCTTCCTTCATCGTTCCCCGTCATTGCTTGGAGCATCACACGTCTCTGCAACTTGGACGGAAGAGATGGTCCCTGGGGTTGCATCGCCAAAAATAACCTTTGTTAGACCGCAACCTAAAAGTTATCATCGGGCGATCATCGCCTATCTTTGTTCCCTCTCGACTACACTATATCGGGGCAACATCCTGAAACCTCCACATGCGTGTCAAGAAGAAGCTCAGCTTTCGTTGGCAGGGCTTTGTTCGCCATCAGGCTTCCGCACCCACCAACACCCTCCGATGCTTCGAACGCGTTTCGTCCTGGACTAGCTGTCATATCCAGCAACAGCTATGCTACATGTACAATTTATAATCTCGTAGCGAGCGTCCGAGTCGCCAATCATGGTCCATCTTCGTCTCAACGATCCAGACACCTCGCGCAACAAGCACATCAACTACATCACTGCGCTGCCCCGGTATGCCAACCACGAGCAGGCGCATCATCGCTTACAGCAACTTGCAGCTCAGGTGCAGCCGGTGATGAAAAAGCATGGCTTCCAGATCAACTCGCTCGAAGAGTTCGAATGGAATCGCGAGTTTGCTGGACGTAACTGGAACAACGGCGAGACGGTGGAGCTGGTGCTTCGACGGCAAGATGGAAGCTTTGCGCCGCTTCAGTGGGTGCTTATGGTGTTCTGCCATGAATTGGCGCACATCAGGTACATGAACCATATACCTTCGCAGCACGGGAAACTGGATCGAGAGCTGCGCGACCACTGTCGCCAACTACAAGCTCGAGGCTACTACGGCGATGGATTCTGGTCCGCAGGTCAACGTCTCCAGGACAACGCCTTTGTAGCCGGATCGGGCCTCAACTCGCTCCAGGGCTTGCCAGAGTATTCGTGCGGTGGCGCCTTCCGGAGCAAGCCGAGCAAGAGTCGTACAAGAAAGCGTCGCCGCACTGGCACCGGCTCGGGCTCGCGCAAACGAGGCTTCAAAGGACCCAGCCTTCATACTGGAGCTCAGACTGCGGCCAACACCAAAGGCGGACGACGCAACCAGATCTCGCTCCCCGGGCAGGGCTCGCGCGTCGATGGCAATAACCACTTCCCCACCGCTTCTGCTTTCAGCTCCTCGTACAAAGATGACGCAAACTCTACCTTTCGCAAAAGGACGCAAACCGCCTCGGCTCGTGAGCTCCGAGCCCAAGCTGCTCTGCGGCGCTTGAATGCACTCAAAACAGAGCAAGTCGATACAAAGCCCAAGAGCGAAGCCGAAGCTTTCTGGCCTCACCAATGGCAAGATGCCGAATCGAGCTCGGGCGCTACCACTCCAGCCGGTAGCGACTTCAAGGAGGAAGAAGACACCGAATCCGAAAGCGAAACCGAGGACGAAGGCGACAGCAAAGATGGCGGCCTCGTGATCCGTTTGGACGACTCATCATCAGACGGAGCCGATGTGTCAAAGGACGACCCTACAGCATCTTCCGGCTCGTCGCAGAAGGACACGGTGCGCATCAAGCAAGAACAAGACCACTCGACATTCGCGAGCACCGAGTCCAACCAGCAACGCCTCGATCGAGCACGCCTCTACCGTCAGCACGAGCTGAAACAGGGCGGCACCCTCCGTTCCACCAACGACGACTGGCAAGACTTTTGCTCCATCGCCTCGCTCCCCACGCCCAGCTCCAAGCCCATGCGCAACTCTAAAGACGATCCCATAGAGCTCCTCTCCTCGGAAGAGGACGAGCAAATACCCTCAGCACCGTCAAAAACGGCTCAGGCGCGGTCTAGAGCAAGCCGGCCATCGCCGGAGCAACACTGGCCGTGTCAAGTGTGTACGCTCCTCAATCCACCTACCGCCATGCGATGCGACGCTTGTCTCACCACCAGAGGATCTTTCTTAGTCGGTCACTGATCCAGTCTTCCTCAGCGGACCCTCCGAGCAATGCTTCACATCTTCAGACCCTCGGCGACATCAGCATTGCATACTTTTGTCGACACAGACCACGCAAGGAAACAGACATGTCTGGACAGCCGCCCTCGCCCGAAGGCCTTTATCATTCGTTAAACCGCTCGGACAGCTGATTGGCCACCGCCTGACTCGGTAACCGTGCCAGATAGCCGTTGAACGCATTCCGGTCCGCCTTGTCCTGGATCTTGGGCACAAAGCGCATCGACTCCTGCACGTGATTGTACTCGACGAGCTTCACAACGAACGGCGTATACCCGATCGGACTTCGCTTGGAATTGGCAAAGGCCCACAAGCCGTCCCAGTCCTTGCTCTGCACCAGCGTATCCAGCTTGATGTTCCAGTACCGTTTGTCGGGCACCTTGAAATCGGATCGCAGTTTTTCGGCCTTCTTGCTCATGTTGCGGAAGAGCAGCTGGCGGATCGTCTCGTTGAGCGACAGACCGGTAAACTGACTGCGGTGTCCGTCCTCCTTCTCCAACGCCTGCTGGAAGGCGAGCAACCGGATCTGCTCATCCACGAGCTTGGCCTCTAACACGCGCTCCTTGTCCTCGCTGAAAAACTTCATGGCAGTCTTCAGCTTGAAGATCTTGTCCGGCAGCTTGCTCTCGGCGGCATTCCGAACCGCGTTGGCTTCCTGCAGCGCCATGATGGCCGAATCGGTCCTGCGATCGTCCTGGTAGTAGAAGTCCTTGAGCAGATCGCGGTCCACCTCCTTAGCGTACGCCTCGAGCAGATTCGAAGCGAGCGACAAGTGCTGCCGCGTCGAAGCCAGCTTGGAAGCGCTGCGTTGTGCATTCTGCCCCGGAGCACGTACCACCGCGTCCGAGACGGGCGCCTGGATGATGCGGAAAAAGTCGCCGCGCGACAGCTGGTTCTTGAGTCGCAGCAGCACATGATAGATGAGATCCGTATCTCCAGATTCGATCGCTTTGACCAGCGCCAGTTTGTCCTCGCGCATGTTGAGCAACAGCGGGACCTGGTCGATGGCACGCGCTTCGTGGTCGAGCAAGCGCGTAGCCAGATTGGCGCGCCCCGCCTTCCACGCCGTCCAAGCAACTTCGGCAAAGCTGACCGAGGCGCCGCGATCGCTTGTGGTCGAGTTGCTGCTCTTGGGGACAGCATCCGCATCGGTTGCACCGACGACTGCGCCGGCCGCCAGATGGTCATCGTCTGTGCCACCCAATTCTCCGATTCGCTCGTTGAGCGTGGTGGCGATGCGGAACTTGTGCACAATGTCGGCGCAGAGACGCTCCTCGGCCGCCGAGATAGCCGATGCGGGGCCTCCGAGCGCAGGTCTAGTGCGCGCGATCTTGGCTCTCGCCCAGTGTTTGAGAATGGGATCCGGCCGTATGTGCAGGTAGCGGGCAATTTTGAGAGACAAAAAGTGGTGGTTCTGTGCAGTCAACCGCGAAAGAAGAGCAGTGGGGCCTGCAGCAATGTACTGCTCGTACGAGATGGGGATGCCGATCTGGTAATTGCGAGCTGCATTGAGCACACGTAGCGTCCTTGCCATGTCGATGTAGGCGGTAGGGTCGTACAGCTCGATGAAGCTTTTACCGAAGGAGGCCGCTTTGAGCAGACGTTTCTGCCAGGTGAGGTCCCATTCGTAGGCAGCGGCACGAAGACAGCAGTCGACGGCGTCTGGGAGACTGCTGCGGATGGCACGAATGCCTTCGTCTGCGCGGCTGCTCTTTGCGCTGAACTGTTCGGCTGCCTCGAAGAGCAAAGCGGCAGGGTCGTTGGAACCTGGACGAAAAACGCGGCTGGAAACGTCCGAGACCTTTTGGAGAAACTCGTGTCGATCGGAAGCGATGATGCGGAGCCCGTCGATCTCGCCGACCAAATGTGTGGGGCCGGCGTACGGATAGCGGATCGAGTCACCAAAGGGTCCGACCATGACGACTTCGTCGTTGAAAGCGAGAGCGATGGCGTTGTTGCCGCACCATTGTACCTCGCGCACACCACTGCCACCGATGCCTCCTTTGCCGCTCGGCGCTTCCGAGGAAGCTGTGTCTGCAGTTGCGGAGCTGAACGGGTCGCCGATGGACGTAGCATCCTGATAGGCTTCACTCGATCGGATGTCGAACTCGCTGAGGCTGCGCGAGAAGTCGGAGCTGACGACCCAGAGGACAAGATCTACCGTCATGAGGGCGAGCAGCTTGCCACTGGGTGATGGACGGATCACGTGGAACGGACCGCGGGACAAGCGCATGTCCTGGCACGCCGTGTCGATGGAGGAAGGTCCCGCAGCCGAGCGTGTGAGGGAGAACAGCGTGGGACCTTGTGCGATAAGCACAGTGGTACGTCCGGACTGAGAGACGTTGGGAGGAACCACGGCCCAGGATGTAGGCAGCGAGGATGCATCGCTGGAGGAGGATGCCGACGCATCATAGGGCGGCAAAAGCTCAGGCGAGGGCGACCGCACCGCGTCGTCGTCAAAGGAAGGAAGCGCAAAGCCAAACTCGCCGCCACCGCTGAGGCTGACGGCCCCAGCGTACTCGCCAGACTCTGCATCGACGTCAAGACCTGGAAAGCGCCACTCTACAAAGCGTTTGGCTCCTACCAGCGCTACAAGACCTCCAGCCCAAACCCGAGCATCGATGATGCCCGTCTCTGTGGCTTCTGTGCCAAGCGAATGCTGGGTGTAGTAGGAGCTGGATGTGGCTTCGACGGGTGCTGCACGGTTGCGGGAGGTGGATGGGCTGGAGGCTGGATCGGCGGGAGCTGGACATGGTGAGAGGAGAGTATAGAGACGGACATTGCCCTCTTCGAGCACGACTACGAGCTGTTCCAGTGCATTAAAATCGAGGGCGACGATGCGGAGGGAAGGGTCCCATGGGATGCTTTCGATCAGCTGACCTGCTGCAGTGTAGACGAGGATCTTAGGTTTGAGCAGCGAGGCTTTGCCCAGCGAGACAAGACGCGTTGGATCGCGGATGAGAGCGACGAGTCCTGCATTGCTGGATGCTGCTACGACGTAGTCTGCAAGGTTATCGATGCCCCAATTGAGTGCGTAGAGCTCCGTGCGTCGGTAGAAGATGTCCTGAAGACTGGTCCACTCGGTGATCGGGTGATTGGGTTGCACCATTGCAGGCACGCGGCAGCACCTGCTGAGTTGCAGCTGGAACAGCCGTGTGCTATGTAGGTGTTTACGTGGATGCTGATGGTGCAAGTGAAGAAGGAACAGGGAAGAGCAAAAGGTCGTCAACTCGAGTCACAGTGGTCTGTGCTGTCCAGCGGCGTGGTTTCCGAGCCAAACCCTGAAATACGGGACTCGGACGATCCGGCTCGCTCGAGTGGAGCAAAAAGTGTGCATTGCCAAACTTGGTCATTCCTTGCTTGAAATCACACCGTACTCTTGCTTGGCATCCTCCCATCGGAAGCCACCAGCATCGACTCACAGCCCAGTACAGCATGTCGTTGTCACCGCAACCAAACGAAGCGTCGTCGTCACGCAGCACCGTGCACAGCGTCGATCTGCCCGCGTCCGGCAAGAAAGGCAAGCTGTCTGCGCACGAGAGGCAAGCGCAAGCCATCTCAAAGCTGCTGGCCAACCCAGACAAAGAGATTCGAATCCCCGAAGGTCCCAAGGGAAAGACGATACGGCCGCCACGCGACGTCATGAAGAACGTCACCGGCTCGAGCGCGGGTGCAGGATCAGGCGAGTTCCACGTCTACAAGCAGCAGCGTCGGCGAGAATACGAACGTATCCAACTCATGGAGGAGCAGAATCAAAAGGTAAGTAACATTCGGCTCTCAATCAGTCCAAACCAACGTGACTGTATCAACAGCTTACTGACCCCCCGTCTCACCCTTGATTGAATCAGCTCAAGGAACAAGAAGAGTTTGATCGGAAGCGCGCACAGGTCCAGCACAAGGACGATGCGAAAACAGACAAGAATCGCGCAAAGCGAGAGAAAAAGAAGCTCGCTGCTCTGAAGGCACAAGCAGCAGTCAAGGGCAAGCCTGCACCCACTACAAAAACAGAAACCGGAGAGCCCGAAGCGAAAAAGCAGCGATTACACAACGAAGCCGTTCAACGAATCGAGTTTCGGCACAAAGACGAATCGGACGACGGGGACGGGGACGGCGGAGAGGCATGAAGACCTGACGGACGCAATTCGTCGTTCTGTTATTGCAACAAGTATGCACATAGTCCAAAAAAAGGGTCAGGGCAAAGCACTGAAGTTACGTGATTTCATACGATCGTTTTGTTCATTTCAGTGTTAAAGGGCGGAAAGGCGGCTGGAGACAGGGGAGTGCGCTCCCCGACGGCCGCCGCCCTTCGTCAGTCTTGGGCAAGGCGAGCACCTCCTCGGCGACAGCGCGCGGAAAGGCGGTGACGACAGTTGGCTCCGCACGAGTCCGTGCCAGCTGTCCGGGCGGGTTGTCCCACAGGGGCCGAGACTCTCAAGGGGAAGCGCCAGGTCCCTATGCCGCACAGCGCGGTACCCAGAACCCCGCAGGAACGTCGGCAGGCTAGCTCGCGGGAAAAGACGGGGCACACCGAAGAATCACGCAATGGGACGAACCGTTTTCGAATGAATGGAGAAGACAGGCTGAAGGGAGCAACTACATGGGAGCACCGGGGCGAGAGGGGCAGGCGAGGGTGCGCCCGAAGGCCCTTAGTCACAGAAGGTAATCTCCGGCTTCAAAATGTCGCCGAGCGGGAGAGGAACAGACGGTCGCAGAATGGCGAAGGGGTGTTGAGAGTCCGGGGCACTGGAACCCGAGCCCGTCCGGCTCGAGGAGCTGTCATAAGGGTCAGAGTCGTGCGGGGTGGTGGGTCGGCCGAGGCCCAGGTCAGAGCCGTAGCAGGCCCTGGTTGAGATCTTCCTAGCCGAATCGGGATAGTCCATCCACGCCAGGCGCGCGCAGTAGTCCCCAGGCAGCCATCCGTTCCAGATGCTGCCGAAAGAGAAGAGATCTCGGTCTGTGATACGCTCGTTGGCCGGTCGGCGGGATAGAGCGGCCGTGTGATCCCTGACACTGCGAATGCACGGCTGGCTAAGCTTCGGCGAGTAGGGAATGACCGCGCAGAGGATGCGAAGGAGCTCCTCTTTCTTGAACGGGATGGCAACCGTGGACTCGTCCAGAGCCAGGAAGCGTTCGATCTCCTCCCTGCCTTTAAGGTGAGAGTCGCCAAGGGCAGCGAGAAGGCGGTCGTTGAGGTTGGTGTTGGAAGCCGCGGTGGAGGAGGGGGCATCCGTTGCCCGGGAAGAACGCGCCTGATTGGCACGGCGGGGTCTGTTGGAGTTGCGAGCCGGTTGGCGTCTGGACCCGTTATAGGCGTCCGTGTCCGAACCGGGAGGGCCACTGCCGTTCGCACCGGGAGGGCCACTGCCGTTCGCACCGGGAGGGCCACTGCCGTCCGAGTAGTCCCCATCGTTCGGATCCTCCCTGTCAACGAAGTCGTCTGGGCCAAGGTCGACGGACTGGCCAGCCTGGACGATCTCCGAGGCGTACTGAGCATGTTTCCTGGCTAGGTCCATGAGGACCCGCTCGAAGATCTGGATCGGGACCAGGCCCCGTGCGAGCTGGAGAACCGCCGTACAGAGGCCGTACTTGAAGAAATCCGAATCGTGCACCGGTTCGGCAGGAATAGAAGCACCACCCCGACAGTCGATCAGCGTAAAGCTGGCGTGCTGACCTGGGTGCGTGGCGTGGTGCCAATCAATCGTCAAGGTGAGAAGCCATTCGGATGTGGACAGGGCGCCGTACGTCTGTCGTTTGTACAACATTTCCGAGTAAAGGTGGCCAATGGATTGGAGGGGCCCCTCCGCGTCCGGGTCAAGAAGGGCGTCCCCGAGACAATAAGCGAAGCGGAAGCGGATAACCTTTTGCCGTTCGAACAACTCCTGGTCCTCCTCGAAGTCGAAGAAATTCGAGAAGTCAGTGAGTACCCGATACATGAGGTCGTAGGAGAGGC
Source organism: Sporisorium exsertum (assembly GCA_928724755.1). NCBI lineage: Eukaryota > Fungi > Basidiomycota > Ustilaginomycetes > Ustilaginales > Ustilaginaceae > Sporisorium > Sporisorium exsertum. The sequence continues at coordinate 537,089 of CAKMXK010000007.1, forward strand.
GATTCGGATCCTTCACCTCGAGCACGTAAAAGGGGACGTCGCCGCCCGCCTCACCCATGTCCTGGCAGCCGATCCAGCTGAGGCTGCAGTCGGCCCGCGGCTTGGTGATCTTGCGCTTTGCCTCCCGAATCGCCGCGTCATCCGGTTGACCGTAAAGGGTGGTGTCCGGGCTGTCAGGTCGCGCGCGAGCCTCCTCCATAACCTCCGTGTGAAGGGCGGCGACCTCCTCGTTGTGGCGAATGGCGCCGACGAGGCTAGTAGCGTCAAGGGGGGGGACCCGGAGGTATTGAGCGTCGTGAGTCGGCGTGTGGAAGGGGCCGCGATCATCCTCGCCACGAAGGACCACTCGAGTGACACGAGAAAGGGCATCGAGGATGGAGCGGTCGATGCGCGGGTCGATCGAAGCTGGGTCCCTGAGTAAATTGTTAGCGCAGGCCGCCAGGCTGTTGATCGTGTGCAAGATGGGAGTGAGGAAATGGTGGTCGAGGTGTCTCTTGGCGGCGGACTCATTGGAGAGGTATCCAGGTGGATCATGAAGCAAGGGCGAGTCCCCAAACACTATCTGGTCGTTGCTGATCAGTAGGATCTGAGACCACATCAGATCCAACTGCGGATGGATGGTGTGGTTTCGCCCCAGCGTCATGGGAACAAGGCGGGTGAGCTTCATCGCCGGTGTGTGAGGCCCCAAGGACAAGGCGTTGTCAGGGTGCTTCAATGTCGAAACGCTTGTAAAAAGGAACGAGTAGGGGAGAAACGGGTGGAAAGGGGGCGACGGGACGCGTACAGTAGCTCCCTAGTGCGGCGCAACCAATCCGGCCCCTCGAAAAAAAGCGGGGTCCTTGACGCCCAAAGGCGGTATGGCCACAGCGAATGAGGATGGGAAAGACGGAGGATGATGTGGAAGAGAGCGGATCCGAAGGAGGTTCGTAAGAATAGGAGGAAGAAGGTGGGCGGGGGGAGGGGATGCAGACGCGTCGTAGATGGTAGAAGGAAAGGAAGAGGGGAAGAAGGAGGAAGACGCGGCAAAAAGGGAGTGAGAGGGGGAGTCCCCGATTCCTATTTAGAGAAAGGAGGTGGCAGTGTGTTAGATGGGCACACGATATATGCGCATATAACGAAGTAACGATGAGTGAATATAATATACTAGCCTCCGTACAGTGTGTAAGCGGACAGTTGTGGAAGCGGAGCGTGAACCTAGGGGCGGCCGGAATGTGACTCTCTCGTGCGAGAGAAGCATCCTGCCGTAACACAGTGCGTGCCGCAAACGGCCCATCGTCGCCCACTCAATGTCTCGGTACACTGACTCACAGGCCCCGCATTGGCGCCGTAATGGCGCTCACTTGGTCAGAAAGAGAAGCAAGGGGGCAGTCGGGCCCCGTAGAACGTGCGTCCGAGGCCAATGAGTACAGCAGCAGCCCTGAGGACGCCGCAAGTAGGCGTCGCGGTCCCGCTCCTCATGCAGACCTGCGTGGGGAAAGAAACAAACCTGTATTGAAAGAGCAGGCGAACAGCGGTGAAAAGCAGGGTAGAGTGGTGGTGTGGGACGCATGGCCGAGATGGGTCGCGGTGAGTCGTATGAGAAGGGAGCAGACTGGCGGCAGTGCCAGTCCGCCCATAGGAGAGCGCACCAGGGGGATGTGAGGTATTCGGGAAGCACGAGAGCACAGGTAGCACGGGAGGAAGCCAAGAGCCGGGGCACCCCGGGAACTCGACGTTCTGTTATTGGAACAAGTATGGTACAACGAGCATCATCTAATTGAGACAGCACGAAGCAGTATTACAGCAGCAGCAGCAGCTCAAACCAGCGTCTGAGTGTATCTGATCCACGTACCGATCTGCTTGTATACCTTGATGGCCTTGGAGATCTCCGAATCCACAGTCCAATAATCATGAACCTCGTCTGGATACACATGGTGGACGACCTTGCAATTGAGCTCGCCAGGGCTCAGCACGATGCGCTGGCTGGACGTCGACGTGGGCAGGCCCTTGGCCTTGCGCAGCTGGTTGGCAAAGTGCGTGCCCTCGTCGAGCAGCGTCTCGCATCCTCCGTTGGCGACGAAGCACGGGGGCAGAGCGGCCAATTCGGCCACGCTCTTGTTCGAGTGTGTGCTCCATGGGTCCGACATCGGGAACGGAAGCTTGTGCAGGCCCTGGGCTGACACTCCCCACGATTCGTAAGAGAGGTCAATGATGTCCTGCCCCACATTGCGCTCGCGGCTCTTGAACGACAAGTCCTGTGGTGCGATCCACGGAGACAGCAGCACCAGTCCTGGGATCTGGAACGAGTCGGCGTCGTCGCCAAACAAGAGGTGCTTGTAGGAACGCAGGTAGCGCTCGAGCTGCAGCGTCAACCATGAACCGTGACTGTCGCCTCCCATGTAGATCTGCTTGGGAGAGTAGCCCAGCTCGTTGACTAGGTACAGGTACGCCGACACGGCCTGGTACAGCTGCACAGGCGCAGGGGCAAACGGTGCCAGGTTGTAGTCGACCGAAAACACATCGATGCCTGCGGTGCGAGCAAACGTCTTGGCCAGGTTCTGACCCATGTGCAGATCGCCGGCATTGAACGTGACGCCGGCGCCTCCATGGAAGTAGCAGATGACGGGTCGAGTGGGTTTGGTGGCGGAACGAGGCTGCGAAGGCACCACGTGAGGCTTGTGGGTGAACCAGAGCGCACGAACGCTCCATTTGAGCCACTTGGCATCCAGCAGCGGCGGACCCGTGTAGGCTTCCGTGACGATCTTGCGTCGGTCGTTGGGTGCCGTCTTGACGGCAAGGATGCCATCGAGATATTCGGGGCCAGCGGGTGGGATCCACACCTTGTCCGGTCGACCGTGCGTAGCGTTGAGCTTGAGCGCCTTGATGTTTTCCTTTGCCAGCACCACCGAGCCGCCTGGGCCCGAGAGGTTGAGGCACGCTGCCACCGTAGCAACGAGTGTGTTGCGGTCGCGCAGGCCACCCTGGCGTGGCGCGATGGGTTGCACGCCAAAGCGGATGAGGTTGCGCATCACACGTCGTACTACTAGAATGTAGACCGCAGAGACGTAGCTCCAATTGCGGTTGAGTCGGAAGCGTGGCAGCAAGCATCGGAGCATGAAGAGTGGGATCGCAATGAACGATGTGGGCAAGAAGTAGACCTGGAACAGCAGCAGGCGCAGCAGCGGCAACAGGATCTTGGGCTTGGGCGGCGAGGCGCGTCGAATGGCAGCCAAGACGTTTGGATCGACTTCCCGCTTTTCAACGGACAGGCTCGAGTGGGCCGACGACTTGGTATCCAACGAGGCGGTGGAAGACATCTTTGACTTTGTTTGGCGCAGAACTCGATGTTGATGTTGAAGGAGATGGAGATGGATGATCTCGAGAGCAGCTTGTTCGAGGACAAAGAGAGGATGCTTATTAGAGAGACTTGAGAAGGATCCTTGCCGGGAATGGCGGTCAAGGCCATCCCCACCTCTGAGGTTCAACGCTCGTCCATCTCAGAAAGCGAGAGAGTCAGAGCCAAAGTCACACTCAATCAAAGTTCCCCACACACCGTACCAGGGCGGTCTAAGAGCGGCGTCGGCCATGCAGGCGGCAACTTTGCATCGGCTCTGCAGCGACGATTCCGCGGCTGCCCAGCGGTAACCCATGTGAAAGGCCTTCTCGCAAGATGTCACCCCTTTGGTATATAGCGTATGACAGCCCTTTACTCCATATACGTCCGTCCCAGTTAGTACAATGGTTAGTATAGGGCACTCTCAGTTTACCGTTGTACGTCCTGTACAGGGGTAGTGCTACTGCTCAGATCAGGGTTCGATTCCCTGGCCGGGAACTTTTTTTGTGGAAACATATAAAAGATGTTAGGTTGAGATGGTGGGGGTCCCTCCTTGTGGCTGAGCTCGCGTGTCATTCGGTTCATCTCTTGTGACCAACCTTGACCCTCGGCAGCCATACCTTCTAGTTCTTCCGACCACCTCGACTCTGCTTGACAATCCCGCGACAACCACATTGGCCTACGACGAAAGCACCGTCGACAGCATACTCTGTCTGCGCACTAACGAGCTTACTGTCTGTAAGGACTTGCACTAAATCATGGCGAGCAAGGCTGCAATCAAGCGAGTAAGTAGAGAGTAGGATAGACGTGCTGTGCGCGGGGACTCGCTTCTCTGACTCGTACCTCCACTTCTTTGCGCGCGCCGCAGCTCACCAAGGAGGCGCAGCTCATGGACAAGGATCCTCCGCCGCTGGTCTATGCTCGTCCTCGTGAGGACAACATCCTCGAGTGGTAAGTTCAAGCAAGCTCAAGTGGGCACTCTGCATTATGCGTTCGCGTATATGTCCGCTGTGCTCATCCGCGCGTACATCACTGACCCAATGCTTCCGTCAAATGTCGACAGGCACTACATCCTTCGTGGGCCTCCCGACACACCGTATGCCGGAGGCGAATACCACGGCCAGCTGCTCTTCCCGCCCGAATTCCCGTTCAAGCCGCCGGGGATCAAGATGCAGACGCCAAGCGGACGGTTTGCGCCCAACACCAAGATCTGCACCTCGATGAGCGACTACCATCCGCACACGTGGCAGCCCGGCTGGAACACGTCGACCATCCTGATCGGCTTGCTGTCGTTCATGTGCTCGGACGAGATGACCACGGGCTCGGTCACGGCGTCGGATGCGGATCGTCGCAAGTTGGCTGCGCAGTCGCATGCGTTCAACTTGACGCAGAAGAAGTTCTGCCAGATCTTCCCCGAGTATGCCGATGCGCAGATCAAGGACTTGCCCAATATGGGCGACAAGACGGCCGCTGCGTCCACGAGCGCCGATGGCGGTGCGGGCGGTGCTGGCAAAGCGGCGAGCAAGACTGAAAAGGTGGGATCCGATCCCCGTGTTTCTTCTTCGGCATCGGGTTCTACTGCATCGCAGGGTGCGTTGAAATAGACGTCGTTCTGCGACGACGAACGATATCCCAAGGACCGATCGGCTTTGTACAACGGGTCCGTCGATGGTTGCAATTTGTGGGAAGCGTACTGACTATGGTAAACTTTGCTCCTTGGTCTTTGCGGCTCGCAACAACAGGCTTGAGAAGACGTAGCGAAGCATCGTCCCCAAATCCCGCAGCTCCACTCCCAACAACGGCCGGCACGGGAACAGACACTGCGAAGCGAGTCGACGACGCAGCAGCAGCAGCAGCAAGACCACGTAACAACAACAACAATAATGGCCGTCGAGATCTGTTTGGGGTACGCAGCTCCCTGGTGGTGCTCGCTGTACTAGCATACCTCTTCATTAGCCGTGTGATGAACGCCACTGCCAACGGCATCATCTGAAGAAAGCGATGGTTGTCGTTGTGCATACTCGATTTCTCTTCTTTCACATACCATCCCAATCGTCACCGTATCAATATCCTCGCATAGCATTCACTTTCAGCATTTGTTTTCTTCCCTTGTATTGCGCGCGTTACTGGGTGCTGTGAGGCGGCGATGTTCAGGTGACTGGCAGATGTTGGGGCTTGATAGAAGTGGGCTGTGAGAGAGGGAGATGCAGCGGGCGGGAAGAGCGTTAGCCGGGCGAGCAGCGGCGTTGATCAAGATTCCACGCCAGTTAGACGCGCATTGCAGACCCGGTGAAGCGAGCTTAAGCATTTGAGGCGCGCAGCACGAAACAACACTTTTTCGAGAAACTCCACCTGCTTGCTGCATCTCACCATCCTCACCATCACCACCATCACTACTGTCCTTGTCAACGCCGTCTGTGCTCGCCACGCACTCTCACGCATACGACGCACTCAGACTTCTGCTTACACCTGTGCGATACAGACGACTGCTTCGGGACTCCGTCACTGGATCGAAACGCGCAAGGGATTCTGGCACGCATCATGACGCTGTGCGGGCTGGTAGGCGGTGAATCGTCCTCCTCTCGACAAAATGCGGGGAGAATAGCGCGAAAAGTGCTCGTACTCGGCGATGGAGCATGCGGTAAAACTAGTCTGCTGTTTGTTCTCATCAAGCACGAGTTTCCACAGTCTTAGTAAGATCCACTGCAGTTCGCCGCAGCCCTCAGCCTGTAAGATGCAAAAACACTGACGATGGACATCTCTTGTTCTTTCTCTCGAATCTTTGGTAATGGCGGTGGTGGTGTTTCTGTAGCGAGCCAACGGTATTCGAAAACTACGTACACATCATGCAGCCTTCACCCCATAGCCCACCCGTGGAGCTGACGCTGTGGGATACAGCGGGGCAGGAGGAGTTCGACAAGTTACGGAGTTTGTCCTATGCTGATACGCACGTCGTCGTGCTGTGCTTCTCCGCAGACAACCCGGTCAGCCTGGAGAACGTCGAGTCGCGGGTAAGTTGGCGCCCAAACCCACCCCACATCCGCAGTTCCCCACTAAGCCGCTCCCATCTGCTTCACTTTCTGTCAGTGGTTACCAGAGATCCGAGAACATTGCCCAGGAGTCAAAATTGTCCTCGTCGCACTCAAATGCGACCTGCGCAACTCTCCCTCCACCATCGAAAAACGTCTGACAAACGCTCCACCACCGCTGACGTACAACGACGGCGTGGCAGTAGCCAAACGCATCAAAGCCTCGCGCTACCTCGAATGCTCCGCCAAGATGAACCGTGGCGTTCACGAGGCGTTTGTCGAAATCGCCAACGTTGCCATTGCCAGCAGCGCCAAGGGCTCCAGCAGGCGTGCAAGTAGCGGTTGTGTCATTGCTTGATAACTCCACCGGGCAGGACGCGTCCCAACGCCTTGTATTCTCTCGATCGAAAGACTGTATTCTACGCTCCCCGCTCTCACTCGCTCTCCCGCGATGTCATGCACGGATTGATACCCCCGCCCTCACCCGACGTCCCGCCCGCTCACGATACACAGCGTCTGTCAAATCTACAACTCTTCGGCATTGCAACGCATCGCTTCGTGAACACTTGCTGTCTTTGCTCGTCAATCGTCCATATTCTTGCGCTTGGCTTTATCCGCCCGTTTCTGGAACATCTTATGCCGCCCTTGCTCCTTGTTGAGCGTCTTGTTGACCGACCTGTTTCGCTCGATATACGACATGTGCTGTGCACCACTCAGCGCGTTGAGCGACCCCGTCGTCCTCGATGCCTTGGCTACAGAGTTGCCATTCAATCCGGATCCCGAGCCTCCCGCTCCACCCCCACCACCTCCGCCTCCTCCCCAACCTCCACCCCCCAAATCAGAGCCGAGGTCAGCATCCGACTCATTGGCAATGAGCACGCTCTGCAGCAGCTCAATCTGTTCCGCCTGGCTCTTGTACACCAATCCCGGCATGTCCTGCATCCCCACAAGATGCGTGATCACCCTAAACGCGTATCCTTGGTCGATGAGGAACTGCTGCCTCTTGGTCGAGTAGAACATCTCGGCGGTGTCCTTGCTGACCAAGCTGTAGAAAAACGCGTTGAACCCTTCGTCGTTTCTGCGCTTGGCTCGCAGGATTCGCCCGAGTCGCTGTGCCTCTTGCCTTCGCGAGCCGAAATGCGACGAGATCTGAATCAGACACGTTGCCTCGGGCAGGTCGATCGAGGTATCGCCAACCTTGGAGAGGAAGATGGTGTTGACCATGGGGTTGTGCTGGAAGTTCTGCAGGATACGCATACGTTCCAGGTGCGCTGTACCGCCATGAATGAAAGGCTTCTTGAGCTTGAATGCGTACGCCTCGAGTGCGTAGACGTTGTCGGAGAAGACAATGATCTTGTCGCCCCGATTCTCGTGATAGTCGATGAGAAATTGACACGCCTGGAACTTGTTCGGGTTCATGCAGTAGAGCAGCATCTTCTTGCGACTTTTCTCGCGCAGATACTCGCGGTAGAACTCGGGCGTCATGGGACACCACACCTCGGCACACTGCACCGTAGCGATATGCCCCTTGGCAGCAAGATCCATCCAGTTGGCCTCGTACAGCTTGGGCCCCACCAGGAAATTCAACTCGTCGATCTTTTCGTCCTCACGCACCAGCGTCGCCGTCAAACCCAACTTGGAGTGCGCCTTGATCTTGGTCAGTACACGTCGGAACATGCTCGCCGGCACGACGTGTACCTCGTCCAGCAGGATAAAACCCCACTCGCGACTCTCGAGGAAGTTCATCATCTTTTGCGACGTGTGCGAGCGCTTGCCCGTGTTGGCCACCATCGAGTAGGTCGACACGACGATACCGGATGCGCCCGAGAATTTTTCCTTCTGGTCTGCGGTGAAAACGCTGATCTGATTGTCCTGGATGTTGCTCCACTGCAGAAACTGCTGCCTCCACTGCATGACGCTGACACTGCTGGTGCATAGCACCAGGCAGCTCTTCTTGATGGTGCAGGCAGCCGTGATGCCGACGAGCGTCTTGCCAGCACCGCACGGCAGCACAATAATACCGCTGCGGGCACGACCGTTACCGAACATCTTGGCCAGACTCTTCTCCTGATACGGTCGGATATGGGTGATGGGTTTGAGGTCGATCTCGAGGTCGGCGTTGAGCTGGTCGTTGCGAAAATCGTACTCTTCGAGCATGGGGAAGCCGATCTCGTTGCAACGCTTCTTGACTTGCTCGATGTACTCCTCGGCGATCTCGAAGCTGTGCACCGTGTCGTCCTCATCGAGCTCGTCCGCCTCGTCGACGCCAATGATGGCCGAAAATAGGTCGGCCTCGTCTTCCCGGCGTGCGGCTTCTGCACTCTCGGGTGGCGGTCCAGAAGCGCCTGCGCCCGTTGCCAACCGACCGGCATTCGATGCACCGGGTATTTGACCGTTGGCGGCAGCAGCGGCTTGTCGTGCCTTGCGAGCCGCACTCTCGGTTCCTGGAATGACGAGATCACCCCGAGTAGGCGCTTGCGTCTTTCCCAGGACCTCCATGCGCCCTGATTTGGAAGCGTTTGGATCTTCGCGCACGCGAGCTGCTCCGATGGTGCTATCCTGCAGCAGCGTCTGGAGGATCTCGGGATGCGCACTCTCGACAAAGTACTTGTTCTGCTTGAGCACGAGCTTGATCTTGCCGAAACTGGCCGTGTACTCGCGGATGAAGTCGAGCACGGCGTCAGGCACGGGCACCTTGGAAAGCCGGTTGAGCACCTCGATGATGTCGTTGGGCTGCAGGCCGACTGAGACGGCGGCATACAGCGAATACGGTGTGAGCTTGTATTCGTGGATATAAGCGGGTCGACTGACGGGCTCGGCGATGGCGATCAGGAAATCTTGCGCCTGTTCTGCCAGGGGACTGAAGCCTTCGAGGATGATGTGACCGTCGTCGGGAGAGATCCACAGAGGTCGGCTTGCATGGTCGAGCTTGAGCGGCATCTTTGTAAAATCGCGCGTGTGGAAGCGCAGCTCGCCCGCTTCGTAGCGTGCCTGCTCGTCGTCTTCGTCCATGGCGGGGCCGTTGAAGCGAGGCGCCGCCCCCGACAATGGATGCTGTCGGGCAATCGCATTGGTCGGAGCTACTTGTGAGCCATCGCTCGCCTTCGCCTTTCCCTTTTTGGACTGAACCGCTGTCTTGCCTGCCCTTCTGCTGCTGCCATAATCCTCGCCAGAATCCTCGGAAACAAAACCGTCGTCGAGGGCAAACGCTTGCTCTGCATCGTCGTCGTCGTCGTCGTCGTCGTCGCGGCCGCGTGTAGGAGTGTTGCGGGAGCTCTGCGCTCGGGATGCTGAGGTGGAGTTGGGCGTATTGGAGCCGTTGCTGGCTGCATTCGAGTTGGGTCGCAGCTTGACAGTCAAACGAGGTCGAGAGCCTTGGCCCTGGTCGTTGCCCGACATGGTTGGTCAAATCTCTGAGCACGCAATGACGAGAAGGCTCCTAATATACTAAGGCCTACGTCGTTGCAGTCACACTGTCGCAAATACGAGGCGTCTGGAGAGACAAGTGGTCGCTTCGTTCAGGCTGAAGTACTTTGCAGAGAAGTGACGACTTTGCCCGACGTCCAGGGGCCTACTTTTGATTCACAATGATGCGCAAGCCATGCAAAAGGTCGATTTTACAGCAGCAACTTGATGTGGAGCTGCTGTGGTCGAATCTGGGTGGCGATGGTAAGAAGGAAAGGAAGTGACAACGAGAGAGGCGAATATTCTCGATCTGGACGGCACTTTCTCCACACACTACTTGGCGGACGACAGATTTGACTCAGCCAGAATCCGGCGACTTATTCACCCGGCCGAAAGGCGCGTTCTCGACTGAGCTCTTATCGAGCCTCTCTCCTTGCCTCGGCCCAAGCACACCTTCATCATGCCTCAAACACAGCTACACTGCTCATCATCACCATCACCATCACAACCGCAGTCGCACACAGCGCTACAGCCTGCGAGGATGAGATTTGTATATCCATAAAAATACATTTTGGTGAGGCTAGCTTGCAATTGCCTCTTTCTACTGCAGGAGATGATTCCAAGATCTTGCAGCTCGATGTCCTTTCTACTTGCGAACAAGATCAATGAGAGGCTGACCGTCTGCCTTCATGCGACGTTGTCGCTCGATGGCTTCTTCTCTTCTACGCGCCTCGTTCGAGCGCACTATGCTGCGTTCCATCAGGGTCAGATCGTTGAAAGCCCCCGTGGGAGGCGCAACAGCCGCATGGCCTCGAAGCGCCTCTTTGGCATCGCTGATCGCCTTGTCAGCCAGTAGACTGCCTTTAGCGAACGGCCCCGCGAAGGCACTGCTGTCGATGAGCGGCGTCGGCGGTGATGGGCCTGTGGCACTGGTGTTGCCTACTTCGACATTTGATGCTGCCGCTGCCCCCGCCGGTCGACCGTTAGGACGCCGCGAAGTGTTTTTCCTCGAAAGTCCTCCTCCAGTTCCGACGTCTTGACTCGTGGGCGGAGAGTCGACTTGGAACAGCACCGCCTTCTCTTGCTTCAAGATATAGGTGCGTGCATTCAGAATCGCACGCACCCAGTCGCGGTGAGCCGCCGGGTCCGTAAGACAAAAGTAGTGCATGTAGTCCTGCTCCGGCTTCTCAAACATCGTGATCGGATCCTGCGACCTGAGCGCAAACCCGTTGGTTTTCGGCATCTTGATCGCCGCGCTGTCCACCAGGTAGACGTCAAACGTCGAGATCTGACAGATCGGCGTCTCGTCCTTGCCTTTCTCGTTCTTGGCATGGTACAGTCCATGGTCACGCAGCTCGAGCCAGCGTTTGTTCCACTTCTTCTTGCGATCCTGCACATAAACCCAACCAGCGAGAGCCGGCGAGCTCGAGGGCACCGAGCGGATCGAGAGGTACGGCGACAGCTCGGTGCGCTTGATGAGGAAGTAGTCGGTCCTCGGATGGGCGCGCACGTTGACCACGTCCGTAATCATCTCGTATTCGCGCAGAGGACGCTCGATGCCCAGCTGGGCAGAACAGTCAAATACCACCCAGCCGCCCTTGCTGTCGTCCGTCGGCAGCCTCTCGCGGTCCACCACCTCCAAAGCAAGATCACGGGCGCGTGCAGAGACGGGCACCTCGACCACGGTGAATCGCTGCCTCGAGAGGATGAACACTTTGTGCGGCTGCCTCGGCTCCGACGTTGCAGCGCTGTGAGCGAAGCTGCCATCGTGCGAAGCTGATACGTTGCCTGCAAGCGCCGACGGCATCCTATGCATCGAAGCATCACCGTGCGCGGTCGACGAATCGACAGAGGGGCGCCCGTGGTGCATGGCTGCCTGCGGCAATGCGGCAAACGTGGTGGCATGCGAACTGTGCGGCGAGCTCGACGCTTGCGAGTCTTTCGAGGCGGTGCTGGGTCGAGGCAAGTCAGGCATCGGGGGTGCGGCGGCGGTGTTGATGGGCATCGGAACCTGGTTGCGCGAGACGGATCGCGAACGAAGCCGTTGCAGCATGCCGGGCTGGTGAGTCGAAGCCAAAGCAGGAGAGGCAGCTCCAGCGCCGCTCGAAGAGGGCATGGGCAGAGCATGTCCTCGCGAGTTGGCACGACGCCTGGCGCCAGGGAACTCTAGACTATCTGTCATGCGTGGAGATGTGGCCGTCTGTGCCATGGGCTCGCCGGGGCTGAAGGTGGGCGAGATGGGCGACGATCCGTTCCTTTTGACATGAGCAGTTGCTGCGTTCAAAGCTGCAGTGGCCGTGGTCGCCAGAGCCTGTGCTTGAGCCAATGCGACGGGTGACGGATTCGCCTGCGCGTGCGCCATCGCCTTCTGAGCAGCGACGACCGTCGCCATGGCATTGGACGGCAGCTCTGGCATCTTGGCCATGTTGGGCAGCGTCGGACTGATGGGGGAAGGTCCATGCGGCATCGCCTGAGCCATCGCGTTGGCACACAAGGCAGCTTCGGATGGGGTCCTCGCGCGCATGCCTGGATGATTGTAACGCTCGGCCGGCGTTGTTCGCACCGACTTGGATCTCGAGACGGCCGCTGGTGCGGAGCGTCCAACATCCTGACGTGCGACCGTCTGCGATCGCTGCATGAAGGTTGCATTGGGAGCTTGCGCATGCGCTCGCTCTCGGCGCCCTTGCACCTTGGCTAGCCGCTGCGACAGCTCGTTCGGATTGACAGGGGCCTCGTTGGATTGACCTTGGCCTGGGCGCTGTACTGCATGCCGAGTATGGCCGCTTGCCGACGTGCTGGCGCTCGAGTTGCCCTTTCCTTCAAGCGCTTGCGCGGCCAGATCAAAGTGACGCTTGCGCTCCTTGGCTCGCAAAACCTTTTGCAGGGCTTTGGGATCGTGGACAAGCTCGCCCAACGGTCGATCGTCGGACGAGTCGGAGTCGGCTGCGTTTTCAGCTTGAGCTCCAGACGCTGGCATCGAGGCGTTGCGGGAAGGAACGGCAGGTATGGCCCCTGCTTGACGAGCACGAGCGGTAGCAGATTGCTCAAGAGCACCGTAGTCGTCTTCCGAGTCTTCGTCTGTCATGGCCTCAGGAACTTCGTCCTCGTCGGACTCCTCTTCTTCATCGTCTTCCAAATCGTCTGCGTCGTTGCGGCCCTTGCCTGGGTGCCTGCCGCCACCTGCGCCTCCTGCACCTCCAAAGCCGCCTCCGCCACCTCCTCCGCCGTCGCTCGATCCGTAGTCGTCCGTGTCGCTTCCATCCGAGTCGTCATCACCGCCTCCGCGTCCGCCCCCGGCGGACCGGGTCTGATGCGATCGACCGGAAGAAGCGCCAGCTGCAGCCAAGATGGCCGATGAAGGGAGACCCTCGGCAGCCAATCGATCAAACGCATCATGGCCATGTTCGGCGAGCCAGTGCAGACCATACTCGGACCACGAGTTGTATCGCGCAAAGCGATCGTTCTGCTTGCGGATGCTTCGAGCCTTTTTCAGCTTGGCCTGCTTCCGATCGACAAGGATTGGGATCAAAGCTGCAAGCTTGTCCCCGTCGATGGGTTTCGAGATGTGCTTGTCATCTGAGGCAGCCTGCGTCGCAGACTCGGAAATTGTTGGCAGCTTCTCATCGTCCGCAGCAGAAACATCCAGGCGCGAACGCGGCATACTGCCTTCTAGCTCGGCGACCGATGCAGGCGTGACTTGGCCGAGTCGGAAGAGGTCAGAAGGAACATCCCTAAACATCTTGTCAAGGTTGGAATTCGATGAGGACTGGCGGATGTGACGCAAGTTCTTGGGTGGGGCAATCTCAGCCGTGCGCGAGCGAGAACGAGGCTTGGCCGGAACCTCTTCGACAGGTTTTCCTGGCAACGACTTGTCCTGCAACGCCGTGCCAGCAAAGCGCGGGCTCTGTGGCACCGGTGGTGTGTGCGGAGCCGATGTCCAGCCCAGACGAGTGGCCGAACCAGAGTAAGGCGGAGTCGGCGCGAGTCTTGAAGGCGCAAAGCTGTGCTTGAACGTATCGTAAGTCGCTGACAGATACGGAGACGTCATGCCCGCTGCGCTGACGCTGGTGCCGATGTAGTTCTCGGGCCAAACATTGTTTCGGGCTTGTGCCAGAATCTGCTGCGTGGTGAGGGGACCAGAAGCACCAATCGATGAAGTAAAGCCCGGCGTCAAGACGGGGCTTCGCGGCGTTTGGACTGGTTGGAGATTCGCTGACACGAGAGTGGATGCAAATGCCGTCTGGATCGAGAGTCGCGGCGGTTCGACGCGGTCCAAGGGTCGGCTCGTCATGCCGGGAAGGGGAGGAGCGCTGATGGGTTGCGGCGGATCCGACGGCGGCGGGAAGGGGAACTCTGTCGCACCAGGGACAGGCAGACCGGCAGAGACTGGATCACGCAAAGAGATTGGCGTCGAGGGGGACGCCGACTGACCGCTGAGGTTCGAGAAGCTCTTCTTTCTCAAAGACGGCAAGCCGTTCAGAAGCAGGCGCTTCGACATGGAAGGCTTTGATGGCGCTGACTGCGTTAGCGCGAATGCAGGCGCAGATGAGCCAGAGAGACGGGTCTTGCTGGACCTCGACTGCCTCCTCCCATTCTCGGGCACCGAATCGAAAGTCGGAGCGTTTGTGGTGTCGCGCACAAACGGCACGCTATTCTTGCGGCTGCTAGAGAAGCTCTTCCTACCCTTGGAGAAAGATTTGCGACCACTCTTGATCGACATGGCTCCCTCCCCGTCCGACTCAGACCCGGAGCTCCATCGGCTGTTGCCCAAGTCGTTGCTGTTGGCTCGTGCCATGGCTGTGGATTGGTTGTCGATGCCTGGGGTGGCTGGGAGAAGAATGCCTGATCCCGCCGCCTGCTCTTCGACACGCGGGGCATCGTGGATGGCAAACGAAGGCGGAGCGGGTACGATGCTCTGTTTGCGAGAGGGGAGGACACGAGCACCGCGCGAGGGCGGCACGGATGCTGATGCTTCTTGCGCCTCTTGCGAGCTGTCCTTGGGATCGAGCGAGGGTAGAAGGGAGACAGCATCGATCGCTTCACTGCTCTGGCTGGGGCCGAAGATGGCAATGTTGAAGCTTGGGACTGCCGAGGCAGCGGATGCCGTGGGAAGTGTCTGTGCGCGTTCGTCCTGCTTTGTTGTCGGCGATGCTGTTGTGGGAGAGACAGACGGCGCTTGCGTGATGGTCGAATCGGCTGCGTTTTGTGCGACTTGCTCTTGGGGGTGAGGCTCCGGGCGAGCGTCCTCTACTGATGAAGCATTGGAAGTTTTGTGAGAATCCTGACGCTGGAGGAAGCCCATCATTGTCTCGAGGCTGAGACTCTCGCTGGCAGACTCAACCTCGAGATCGTCGAATTCGAATGCTGCTGCTGGTGAACGCGAACCAGAGCTCCGAAGATCTTGGGCCTCGCTTCTGAGTGAAGAGATGCGGCTGCTCATGGCAGAGAATTGCGTGTTGTTGAGGTCCAGGGTGGCGACACGGCTTAGATGCGCCGAGTCAGCCGAGTCGGTGGTGCCAGCTGATGGGGGCAGTGCTGCACCTTTACTGCTATCGAACTCGCTGCTGGGTTTTGAAGCAATGCCATGCTCGTCTGCTTCGTCCTCAGTGTCGAAATCGTAATACGCCGTGCGGAGAGGCTCAGAGTAGTCTGACACGCTGTCCTGGTGATGGTGCTTGGAGGCGGAGGCAGAGGAAACAGGTGTCTGGACGGGAGATTGTGCATCGGCATCCGCCGAAAGGGGCGATCTCTGGATGATGGTGGCAGAGAGGGAGCGTCTGCGCTGCCCGCCGGCTGAGCCGGGAAGAGTATCTGAAGCGCTGGTAGCCGGCGAAGAGGTGAGGACCAGCGGTGCAGGTGGCGGTTTCCTCTTGCTGAGAGACGCAGCCCTTGAACGCTGCGTCCAAGAGAAGCCGGGAGCTTTGGCGGTCAACACAGAGGCAGCGGCTACAGAGGACGCTGTCAACGTGGGCGTTCCTTCTGACCTTGCTTCGCTTGAGTTTGGATCGTCACTTCGATCGAGAATGGCGCCCAATTCATGCGGAGCGGAAGACGGCAACGCAGGCGAGGCACCGACGGCTGCCGAATCAAAGTATTCGCTGGCCTGGTATTCTGGAGTGGATGCGATCTGTGCCAAGAACTCTTGCGCTGAGAGGCCAGCTTGTTTCTCGGCGGTGGACATCGTAGCGACGTCGGGAGACAAGGCTCGATTCGCGACAAAGGCGGGTCCGCTGGGCAGGACGGGGATCGCAGATCGCATCTGAGGCGTAGTGCTGCGGGAAGAGGCAGCCTCTGAAGCGGGAGGAGGCGTGTGCGACGAGGAGGATTCGAGGGGGCCTTCGCTGAGTTTTCGACCAGGGAAGCGTCGCACAGCTGGTGGGCCGCCGGAAGAGACGAGAATGAGCTGCTTTGGCCCTTGGTGAGCAGCAGACGTTGAGGCGACGTTCGAGTAGGCATGCGCATCTCGCGAAAAGGCTGCGCTTGAGATGAGCTGCGGCGATTTGGAACGCGAGGATACACTTGATTGTTGCGTGGTCGCACTCGAGGGCGCCGGCGAGGGTACAGGATCAAGGCTGACCCCGCCAAGGCCGAGGCCTATGAGAAGCGCATTATGGTCGCCACTGATGGTGGTGGTGGGCGTGGCATTGCAAGGTGTTGCCTGAGGCAAAGGCAGCGACAACTCTGGTGGTGCAGGCGCCTGGCGTTTGCGAACAAGGTTGAGTTCCTTGGGTCTCCAAGCCTGTGCAGGACCGTTGGGAGTGAGTGGAGTGAAGGGACTCGCGTGTTCGTGAGAATCGACCTCGGAGGCTTGCGACTGGGCACGTCCGCTGGATACGCTGTGGTCGGTGTCTGCGCTGTTGACATCGCTGATGGCAGGGCTGTAGTAGTCTATTGAGCTGTCGGTGGAAGCCTGCTTTTTGGGGTGTATGCTGTGCAGTAGCGAGAGGGAGGATGTAGACGAAGGATAGGACGACAGCGAGTTGACGGATTCGACCGAGTTGGAGGAAGAGAAAGGCTGTGCTGTGGATCGGGACGAGTCGGCAGAGTCGAGATGGAGCGAAGGTTTGAGGGATGGTAGCGATGGGCGTGCCAGACGCTCTGCCTGTAGACGTGATCGAGGAGGAGGCTGTGGGAAGAGCGTGTCGAAAAGATCCTCATCGTTGCGATACGATGTTCTGGCATGAGACGAGTGTGCCAAATCGTATGACTCGAACGAGGGATGTGGCATCGGCCCGCTGTCGCCGCGACTGTATCGACGTGACTTTATGGAGGTCGACATGTCGAGCCAGCCGTCTATGGGGACGCTCAGCAGCGGGCGCGGACTCTGTTCAAAAACGAAGGCGGTGATCTCTTGAGGTCGACTTCATCGAATAGTCGGGTCTGCGCCTGGTCGAGTCGAACTGAAATGGGAATTGTCGGATCAAGTGTTGGTGGGAAAGTGCTTTCTTCCGTGAGAATGGTCCAGAATGATTTGCTGAAACTGCTGCTCGGGTCGTCCGAGGCTACTGACAGCCAGAATGGTGAGGATGAAGGGATGATCCGAGGAGAAAACGCGACTAGAAAAGATGAAGCGGGAGCCACGACGAAGATTTGCGGACAAGGAAGACGGTGCAAAGAAAAAGAGGTGCAATGGTGGGCGAGGGACAAGACAAGTTGCAGCAAACGAATGAGGTCGAAGAGGAAAAAAAAAGGAGCGTCGGATCGACAAAAGGAAGCCGAGGGTTGAGTTGATGATGGTGTTGGTGGCGTTGCGGGAGAAAAGGTCGACAGGCAGTGAAGAGGAAGAGGAAGGTGAAGAGAAAGGGTGAGGATGAAGCTCACGAGGCTGCACCGTCGCAGCGCAGACGAGCGGATCCAAGCAAGGTAAGGGGCGAGCGAGCGAGCGGCAGATCGCACGGCGAGAAAGGAATTCAGGGTTCTCTCGCCGCCAACATGCGCTCGCTCGCTCTATACACTGCGAAGCTCGTCTCTGTCTCTCTCTCTCTCTCACTTCTTCAACCGAGACACAGATAAGATACAGCCTATCCCAGCTTCGTCTACTGGCTGCTCATCACACCGATCGTACTTTCCCATCATAGCAACGGGTGGCAGAGATGGGAGTATACGTGTCGACAAGCAACGGACGGTCAAGTGCTGTCATATCAAGGCTGCTGTTTTGCGCTCATGGCAACGAAGACAAGCCAAGCAAGGGCACCAGCATCGCCCTTTGCTTGCCTTGCGACTGTGTGCACACGCAAAGGCAGGAGACTGTGGAAGTAGCAGCAGCAGCAGAAACAACAACAGCAAGGTTTGCCTGCTTCGGGTACAGGTAGCGAGTCCAAGCGCCAGCATCGCAATCGGCCTCAAGAAAACAGGGAAGCCAAGGCACACGACGGGTAGACGGGCGATCCCCCGCTTCTTTTGAGTCCAAGGCCAGCACAAGCACGAGTGCACGCAGATCCATGCATCTCTGCGGTTGTTTTTTTTTTTTTTTTGGTGCGTGGGAGGTGACATCTCAAACTGTGTTTTCAAGTGCCGACTGAGATCCATCAATTTCAGGCTCGGAAGCAGAGGGCAGGTCTTGTTTTTTTTTTCCCCTCGACGTTCCAAGAAGAACGCGAAAACCAGGGTGCAGGCTGAATCTCGAAATCCAAAACACACAGAGACACACACACCGGCACAAGTCGACGACACGCACATGCAATGCAGAAACACAGACATGCGTGTGGGTGTGCGTGTTGCATGTGCAGCCGAGTTTGGCAGGGGTTTGCAGGTGCTTTGCAGCTTTTTGCAGCACGGGAACGAGTGACGAGGAGCATTCATAAGCCGCACACCGGCCATGATTGCAGATCTGTGTGCTCGCAGCACCTCCCCTCTCGTTCTGAAGACCTCTTCCCGCAACATTATCGAACCTTGTCCATCAATGTGGCAGTGCTTCATATGCAATCGCAGCTTGCTTTGTCCACCCACGTTGCCGCGTACCTTGTCAATGGGAAAATCGTCCCGAATGATCGACGAGGAGCAGCAAGATGCTTTAGAAGGTGGTCTCGGGTGGATCTTTGCCTTCTGAACCTGAACATGAATCGGAAACACAAGAAAGAGGCACTTCAACTGTGTTTGTTTTTCTGAACCCCTTTTTCTGGGCCGATTTTCCCGCGGGCTTTTCTGGTTTTGCGTCTTGTTTACTTTTCTTGCTCTCGTCAGGGTCGGAGGTCTGCTTAGCATAGCATAGTACGATCGCAAAAAGAAACTGCAGCACCTAGGATTCCCGCGTGGTCCCCCACCGCAGTACTGACTAGGCGATACCTTGCTTAACTTCGCAGATCGGACGGGATGCGGTGCTTTCAAGGTTCTATGGCCGCAGATGTTGATACTCCTTCTCAATGTGTACACGACTGACGCAGCAGGTGCCGTCTTCTGCATCTCAGACGCTTGTGCAAATTTTTGAATTGTGTTAGATTCATCGTCGAATGCATTCCTGCTTTCCGAAACCCGAGAAAAAAAGTCGAGCAAATGGAAAATTTCGTTGTTTCATAGCATTTTCGCCAAAGCTTCTTCCTCGAGCCTACCCTGCCGCTATCACTAACAACCTTTATATCCAGGAACAATGCCGGCACAAAAGCGAGGACGATCCAACGGCGGAGCTAGCAGCTCGCAGCCTAGCGGAGGTGTGCCATCTGCCACCGTCTACCGCAAGTCGGCCAAGAAGCAACGATCCGATCAGCAGCAAGAAGCGGCTCAACCAGCCAAAAAGCCGGTTCCACAACGCACACGATCCAAGGACGATCCCAAGCCCAGAACCAAACACGAGTTTATCCAAGCAAAGAAGGCCGCAGCGCTCAAGAAAAGGGACGCCGCTACTGCCGCTCGTCGAGCTGAAGAGGCGGCTGAAAAGCAGCTGCGCAAGAAGCAGCAACAGCAGAAGGGCAAAAGTGTTTCGTCTAAAGCAGCAGCAGCAGCAGCAGCAGCACAACCACCAACGATCCTCATCAAGCCGCCTCAACCCACTTCCTCGTTCAAGATCGTAGCCGGGTCGTACGAGCGTCTTCTCTACGGTCTCGAGGCAACGGTCGAACCTGTCGTGGACGCCTCTACCTCTGCATCCACCTCGACCTTGACTGCGTTCAACGTCTCGCTCAAACCGATCTTTACATTCCCTGCACACATCTCGTCGATCCGCACGGTAGCCACGGCAGGAGCCGACTCCAAGTGGCTCGCCACCGGAGGCACGGATGAGATCGTCAAGGTGTGGGACCTGCGCAAGCGACGCGAGGTCGGACAGCTGACGGGTCACGAAGGCACCATCACTTCTCTTGTATTTGCATCACGCACGTACCTGCTCACCACCAGCGCGGATTCGCACATCAACCTGTACCGCACGCGCGACTGGGCGCTGCTCCGCACGCTCAAGGGCCACATCGGACGCATCAACAGCGCTGCTCCGCACCCGACGGGGCGGCTCGCGCTGAGTGTGGGCGCGGATCGGACGATCCGTATGTGGGATCTGATGCGTGGGCAGGCGGCTGCGTCGACGAGGATCGGGATCGAGGCGGATCTGGTAAGGTGGGATACACTGGGTTCGAGGTTTGTCGTGCTCGCCTATCGGCAGGCTATGGTGTTTAAGACGGATATGAGTAAGGTGGCGGAATTGGAGGAGAAGCGTAGGATTGGCGATGTGTGTTTCTTCCGTGTTAGCGATAAGGAGGGGAAGGAGCGCGAGCTGTTCTTTGCCGGGTTGGAGGATGGGTTTGTGAAGGTGTTTGATCTCGATGCGAGTGTGACCGAGGAGGCAAACGGCGAAGAACAGAGCAAGAGCAACAAGGTCAAGGATGACGACGAGGAGGACAGCGAATCCGGTTCAGAGGACGACGAGGAAGACGACGACCTGGCCCCGCTCGTCGAAGTGGGACGATTGGTGGGCCACAAGAACCGCGTGCGTTCCGTCGCCGTCCTTCCCGTCTCGATCGCCTCCTCGAAAGGCAAACAAAAGGCACCCGCACGATCTTACGTCGCCATCACCATCTCCTCGGACGGCTTGATCCGCACTTTCGATCTGAGCACCATCGTCAACAGCCTCTCGTCGACCGAACGCACGCTTGCGCAGTACGCAGAACAGGTGGTCTCGGCGGAGAGCAACGCGCAGTTCGATACCAAGGGAACGCGACTGACGTGTCTGACTGCGGTCGGTGTTGCTGCTGGAAATGCCAATGGAGCTGCAGACCGAGACGAACCGGAGGATGCGGATGTTATTGGTAGCGATGAGGAGCAAGAGAACGAGGAGGAGAGCGATGTGGATGTGGAAGCTGAGGATGAGGAGCTCAAGGCGCTGGAACGTGCGCTCAAGGATGCTCAGGAGAAAGGCTTGGATCTGGAAGATCTTGAAGGTCTGCTGGAAAGCGACGGTGAAGACGAGGATGAGGACGAGAAAGTTAGCGATGACGACGAAGTAGTTGAGGATGAGCAAGAGGACGAAGACGAAGGTGAACTCGAGTAATGCCCCATACTCTTTCACAGCGCCAATCTCAGCATCAGCAGTTAATGTAGTAGCTGTATTTGCGACGCATCTGTACTTGCGACGCAGATGCTTTGTTTGAGAATATGTCACAGACACCTTTGACATGATGCTTGATGCAGAAGTGATCACCTCCAAACACTGATATTCTGCCTAAAGTGATTCGGGTAGTGCCGGTCCAGACGTAAGCAATGGTCCACAACTGCGATTTCCACAAAGTTCAGTTGCTGTCCGCCTTGACTGAAAATTGAGCCTCGCTTTCTTCAACAGGCTTTTCTGCTTGGTAGAAAGTCATCCAATGCTCCTGAAGTTTTGGGCCATAACAGCCTGGTATAGCAAACAGCGTATCGTGCTACTCTGATGTACAGTTGAGCTTGCAAAGACAAGGCAAAAGGGTAGATCGGAAATAGAGTAACGACCACTACGCTGTGCACAAAAAGCGTGACAAGGGAACGTAGATTTCAGCTATGTGACCAGAGTGACGCCGAGACAAAAGGGAATGACGAGGGCTAAAAGTACAGGTTGCGAGAGATGGGGTATGCAGGAGGTGGGGAAGCGGGGACGATTGGCAGAAGAGCGACGACAGGATTGCAGAGGCGCCGAAGAGGAAGACAAGAGATAAGAACCATGCGTTGAAAATGCTGCGAGGAACAAGGAACCAAGGAAACTGCACATGCTGCAAAACCAGTCGAAAAGGCGAGAATGCGAATGTGAGGAAGGCTGATCAACAGATGACACAGCTGCAACCTGGAGTGTCATCTCGGTCGCGATTGCTTGGAGATGGAGGTGCATCCGAGACAGTAGCCTTGACGGGCGTCTGCTGCTCGACCTTGACAGGCTCTGGGGGAGGGATGGAGCGAACGATGATATGCACCACAGTCGTCGCCCCGGACTTGCAGCCGCGAGAAGCGAGTGTCGTCGACGGGTTGTCGAGGATATGCCCGAGGTGCAACAGCCTAAGATAAGCAGCCGACTCGGGTTTGGGTTGCGGCCAAGACTCGGGCCAGTTGTTCCAGACATGCGTTCGAACAACGTCGACGGTATCGTTCGGGTCGAATCTCCACGACTTGCGCTGACCGGTGGTGGTGAGGAGTGTGGTGAGGTGGGTGGGCGCTGCCGACGGGCCAGTGCCACTTTGGGGTTGTGTTGCGTGCGTGCAAGTGGCGGTCAAGTGGGGAGCGTCCGAAGTGGAGACCGAGACGGCGGGGGGCCCCGTGTCCTTGTTCTTGGCGCCAGAGGACGAGATGGAGAGGTTGGATACGACCGTGGTGAGACGGGTTTCTTCATGTGCATGAGACGAACCATTGTCGGTCGAGCAGGTGGAGACGCGGCTCCTTTCTGTTGCGTGCATCGTAGATAGAACGTCCCTATGGTGTTGGTGTGGATGATGGTGATGGGACGGAGAGGTGGAGAGCGGAAAGGAGCGAGCGAGGGTCTGTTGAATGGCGACAGGGAGACGGGCCAAAAGAGGCTGTCGACAGACGGGGAGCCGACTTGCCGCTGCAGGACACGTGAAATCGTGCAGCTGCAGCACCCGTCTGCTGACCGACGCTGTCTGACTCTTACTACTGTATTTTTATGGTCGCCGTTGAAAATTTATGATGATGACTTTTTGGCTCAAGTCGATGCTGACCTTACCTACTCTACTCTCTCTTCTCGCCATGGAGCTTGATTGAGCTGACAGGATGATTGACCGGGATTGTCAGCAGTTCCGAGCGCTCGAGTCTCATTCCCGTCCCGCAAGAATTGCTGCATTCATGCAGCACGAAGGGGACGAGCAAGCGAGCAGTAAGCAAGCAAGGAGACACAGCCAGCCAGCCAGACATTCAAGTGGCGCAATCGGGTTGAAGCTCATTATGCTGTGCGACTGATATATTCGCCAAGCCATCCTGTTACAATTGTTTGTGTGTGCCTGACCAAAAGGTCTAGAGTCGGTCCGTCGCGTGGCTCTGCAGCAGCAGCAGCAGCAGCAATGCGATAACGCCATGCGCCCCTTCGAGACCATGCCAAGCATTTCTGTACGGTCAACGTGGATGTCCGCTCTCCATGGCGCCAAGACTCGCGTAGCTTGGGCACTTTGTACCCCGCAAGATTGTTTCAGCACGAGTATCTGGTGTGATCGAATCTGGTATCTTGTCAGCCGATTCAACGTCATCTCGCTGAAAGCAAAAATTGATCGCGATGTTAGACCTCCATTCCAGTTGTTTTATTGCGAAAAATTCCCTTATCGAGGCGCTCTTCTCGCCTAAAAATCGGCTCAAAATTGAGACTTCTAGAAATAGCCGACTCAAGTTTCATTTTCCTGCTGCAGAACCAGAAATTTTTGACAGGAACAGCAACTGCAACGACGACGATCAGAGAGAGTGCTTTGCCGCCGGAGAGCCAATTTCTTCGCGAATTTGGTCCTGCTCGCACGACCTTGTTGATAGCTACCAGCCACTTTCTCTCACCACCAACACCACCATCTCGCCACCCTACCACCTTCAGCCTCTCGCGCCTCCCCCCGGACCAGTCGCCAGCCATGTCCAACACTAGCCCTCTCGAACCTTGCCCTCCCGATGGCGCCATCCACGCTGCTACGACCTTCATCCTCCTCGAACCTCTCCACGATTCCGACCTGTCCAAGCAGCAGCTGGTGCTCCAGCCTGAGTCGCTCACAGAGCCCTCACGCACTTCCAAGGAAACTGCTCTCACCACCACCGACTGCGACAGCATCGATGAGATCCCGGATCATCATTTGCCTCCGCGCCCCGAGCTGCTCGAGCTCGCTCAACGCGCCAAACGTGATTCTCGCATCTCCATCTCCACTTCCCAAGATGCTGCCACCTCCCCTGACAACACCCGTCAAGACATCTACTTGGCTGACGAGGACATCCAGCTCCACCTCCGCTTCTACCGCAGACAGCTCTCCTTGATGCTAATCTGGTACTCGCTCTGCATCCTCTCCGCCGGCATTCTCTTTATTGCAGACGCCTGGGCAAACAACAAGTTCTGGACCCGTTTCAACACTACTCCTACTTCCTTGGACCACCCCAAATCCAACAACAAGGACAAGCTCGTCCGTATCAAGAGCAAACATGGAGAGGTCGACATCTTGCCCCTCAAACGTATCACATTTCCCTCTCCCATTGCCTTCCCTACTGTCTTCCCGCCTACGCTTGCCCAACCCTACCGCACGCCAGAAGAAGCTGCGGCTACTCTCAACCACCCTTCCCAACACTCTCACTCCTCTACGACCAAGTCTCAACGCGAGTCATTGACACACATCGACATCCTCGAGTACCGTGCTACCACCTTCCTCCTACATCCGCACTCGGGCAAGTTTTACCTTCTCGGCGCATGGCATGATCCCAACTGGCGTTCTCTCGATCCCAACTCCGGCCTTTCTGCCGACCATGTGCGTGACAGACAGGCTCTCTTTGGCGACAACCAGGTCACCGTCAAGGGTAAATCTGTCGTCGATCTCTTGGTCGAGGAGGTGCTTCATCCCTTCTACATCTTCCAGATCTACTCTATCATCCTCTGGTGCAACGACGAATACGTCCCCTACGCCATCGTTATTGGCGTCGTCTCTGTCATTGGTATCGTCGCCACCACCGTCACCACCAAGGCTGCCATCCAGAAGCTCAAGAAGATGAGCCGCTTCAGCTGCCCTATCTCTGTCCTTCGGCCTACTTCATCCGTCGACGAAAAGGGCGCCACGATAGACTCTGAAGAAAAACGGATCGCTTCTTCAACATCTGCATCCGCTTCGAGCTATAGCGTACTCGACAGCCAAGCGCTCGTCCCCGGTGACATTGTCGATCTTGGTGCTATCGATGAGACGACCCACCACGGTCACCGCCTCATCGAGACCTTGCCGTGCGACGTCGTGCTTCTCGAAGGCGACTGCATCGTCAACGAGGCCATGATGACCGGTGAGTCCGTCCCCGTGATCAAGGCACCCATCTCCAGAGCCGATATCGCCAACGTCCTCTCTGCCGGCAAAGATCTCTCGCCTCTCGACAAGCACATCCTCTACTCGGGCACCAAGCTTGTCCGCGTCCGACCGGGCAGCAACAACGACGGCAGCAACACTACACGCGCTCTCGTCATCCGCACCGGCTTTTCTACTGCCAAAGGTTCGCTCGTGCGACAGATGCTCTTCCCCCGCCCTATCAGCCACAAATTCTACCGGGATGCCTTCCTTTTCATCGGCAACCTCTTCATCATCGCCATCATCGGCATGATTGCTACCATCATCTACTTCAAAATCATCGGCGTCAGCAGCGACGAGATCGCCCTCCGTTCCTTGGACGTCTTGACCATCGCCGTGCCTCCCGCCTTGCCTGCAACTCTGTCGATCTGCATCACGTTCTCGATCGCACGTCTCAAGCGCAGCCAGATCTTCTGCCTCAGCCCGCAGAGGATCAATGTTGCTGGCATGGTCAACATGTTTGTATTCGACAAGACCGGTACGCTAACCGAAGAAGGGCTCGACGTTATGGGCATTCGCGTGGTCAAGGGCGGCAAGTTTACCGAGCTTGTTCAGCGCGAGCAGGCGCAAGAGGCCAAGCCCAAAAGCGGCGAGTTAGGCCTGGTCGAGGCTATGGCGACGGCGCATGATTTGAATTTGCTAGATGGAGAGCCGATCGGCGAACCGCTCGAGGTCAAGATGCTTGAATGGACCGGTCGAAAGCTGCAAGATGACGCCTCGCTTGCACCCGTACACTTGGCGAAGGAGGAATCCGAGGTTTCGGCCGAAGACCGTCGACCCTTGACCAAAGACGGTGCACTTGCACGTGTGCCCGTCATCCTTCCCGACGGCAACCACCCATCTCTAGCCGTCGTCCGTACCTTCGAGTTCTCCGCCGCCCTTCGCCGCATGAGCGTCGTCGTCAAACGCAACAACGACCTCTCGGCAGCAATCTACTGCAAAGGCGCCGCCGAGTCCATCGCCACGCTCTGCGACCCATCCTCCCTCCCCACCGACTACGCTACCATCCTCGACCGGTGCACGCGCGCGGGCTTCCGCGTGCTCGCCGTCGCCGGCAAGCGCATCGACGCGCTCTCCTGGCAGGGCGCACAGGACCTTACCCGTCCGCAGGCTGAGTGCGAGCTGCAGTTTCTGGGGCTGATTGTGTTCGAGAACAAGCTCAAGCCGGCGACTACTGCGTCGATTGCTACGATCCGGGACGATGCGCAGCTGCCCATGAAGATGTGCACGGGCGACTCGGTGCTCACTGCCGTCTCTGTTGCAAGGGAGTGCGGGATCTTGGGCGCAAATGCGGAAGTGTTTACGCCGAGGATGCTGCACAAACAGTCGAACGAGAAGGCCGACGACGAGGCGGCGGTCGAGTGGGTGAGTGTCGATGATGATCGAAGCAGACTCGATCCGTACACGCTACACCCCGTCAACGGCTCCGATGCAAGGTCGCTCAAGGACATCGAACTCGCCGTATCCGGAGAAATGCTGCGTACGCTCTTTGACACGTGTTCTGCCGAGACCGTGGCGCGTGTGCTGGTGCACTGCAAAGTATTTGGCCGCTTCTCACCCGAGCAAAAGCAAGAGCTCGTCGAGCGGTTGCAGACCCTCGGCTACGTCGTGGCGATGACGGGCGATGGCGCCAACGACTGCGGCGCGCTCAAGTCGGCCGACGTCGGCCTTTCCCTGTCTGAAGCAGAAGCGTCGGTTGCTGCACCCTTCACTTCGAGGGTGAAAGACATTTCCGCCATCACCCAGCTCATCCGCGAAGGCCGTTCGACGCTCACCGTCTCATTCGCCATGTTCTTGTTCATGAGCGTCTACTCGTTGTCCGAGTACTTCACCGTGCTGCTGCTGTACGGCAAAGCGACGTCGCTCGACAATGCGGAGTATCTGTTCATTGACATCTTCTGCGTGTTGCCCGTAGCTGTGGGGCTGGCCAACACACTGCCTGCCAAAAAGCTGTTCAGGGTCCCGCCAGAGATGCGCCTCTCGTCTGCGAGACCCATCGTGTCAATGCTCGGCCAGGCAATCTTGGGCTACATCGCTCAAACGATCGTATATCTCGTCTTGCACGCTAGATCCTTCTACGAGAGCCCAGAATTCGAACCAGAGGACCTCACGCTCAACGATATGGACAATACTGCCCTCTTCCGCACATCAGTCTTCACCTACATCATCGCCGGATTGGCCTTCTCTCTCGGCCCGCCGCACAGACAGCTGCTTTGGTTCAACTGGATCCTTGCGCCCGCGCTCGTGATCCTGGCGATCTTCTCGTTCTACTTTTTGTTCTTGACGGGGGGACCGTTCTTCACGCTGTTCGGGTTTGTCGACATGCCCAAGCACTTCAGCTGGATCATCTTTGGGGTTGTAGTCGCTCAGTTTGTGTTGGCGATGGTGTTTGAGTTTGTTTGCGTTGCAATGGTGGCAAGATGGGTGGCGAAGCCGTTTAATGGGATGGCGAGGAGGTTGGGTCGACAGAGGAGAGCGCCGTACAAGGCGGTGGAGAAGGCTATCTACTCGTAAAGGACGCTTTTGTGATTCGGAATCTTAGAGCATCGCATGCATACATTTGTCATTGTCCAAAACACACTGCAGCCATGTTGACGTTGTGGTGACTTTGTGATGGCGCATGCCGAGGATGATCAGTTGACAAGAAACTTGCCCTGAGCAGCGAGATCGTTCGAAACAAAGGCAGCATACGACCACGTCAGATCCCTGGCTCCCTGATTGAACCCGTTGTTGCGGTTAAACTCCTCGTTCAACGACGCATTGCTCCAAGCGTGCGAATTCACAATGTCGACAAACCCGTTCGCCATCGCCTTCATGCCCGAAGTCAAAGCCGTATACTGGCTCGAACCCGAATTGTAGTTGCCCGTGGCAGCGGAGCTCGAAAACTGCTTGTAGAAGGGCAGCGAGGTTGCGGTCACTGCGAGGGAGCCGCGCGAGTTGGCGACGGCGACGGCGGTGTTGAGCACCTCGGCTGCGGCCAGAGTACAGATGTACCACGGGTTGCCCTGCGATGTTCCGTCGCCATCGTAGACGTCCGAGGGGTAGCGACCCGTGCCGACGGCGTTGGGAGCAGCGGCGTTGTTGTTGATCGCATACAGCGAGCGGAAGGCGTCGACGTACTTTTTGTGCGTTGCCAGCAGCTTGTCCGACGCAGGCCCGAACTGGCTAGCGTCGACGGCAGCAGCGGTGTCCGTCGTATCCCACCCTTTCAGTGCTCCGAGTAACACGGAACAGTCGATGCCGTTGCGACCACTGACGCCCTGGTACGCCTGGACAAAGTTGTTGGTGGAATCCCAAAAGCTCTGCAGCTTGGACTTGATGGCCCCAGCCTGCTGGTTGTAGTAGCTTGCCGCACCGGCGTCGTTCATCGCACTGGCAAACTTGGCGCCATCGACCATGCTGCGGTACTGCACGATGAGCGTGAAAAAGTGCGTACCTTGCACTTCTTCCCACAGATCAAACGAGCTATCCTGCCAGTGGTGTGCGACGTACTCCAAATCCGTCTTGATCAGACTGCCCGCACTCGGGTCGGGATTGTACAGCGTGCCCGTGGTAAACGCATCGCCCAACCCGATGCGCTTGGCAAACGCCATCAGCGCCGACGCCCGCAGTGCAGGCCCGTCGTTCTGCGGCCTCCCCCACGGACCCGTGAAAAGACTACCATCCACGTTGAACTTGGGCTCGCCCTGGCCGGAGCTCGAAGCCGCCGCGTTCTGCCGGTGCACATTCTCGGCCTTCGCGTAGTTGGTCACCAGCGTGCGATCCAGCGTCGGCTGCGAGATGACAACCTTGATCGTGAGTGCAGCATCACGCACCCACGAGTAAAAGTAGTTCGGTCCCGCGGTGGAGGGCGAGGCGATGACTGCTCCCGTTTGGACGTTGGGCACCTGGTTGCCGCCAGCGGTGGAGGATGCGCCGCCGATGTTGGCGATCATGCGCTGGTAGGCGTACGAGGAGCTGACGGCGCGAGGGGCGAGACGAGCGCCAGAGGAGCTGTCGAGGCCGACAAGCGAGCGGGCGATGGCAGCGGCGTCGGCGTCGGTGCTGAAGGCGCATAGGCAGAGGAGGAGAAGGCACAGACCGGCACTGCCAAGCAACGCTATGGGCTTACAGCGCCGTTGCGCGGCGGAGGTGGATGTCTTGGTCATCTTTTCAATGTCGTCTAGGGAGGAAGAATGATAGGGCAAGTCGCTGGATGAGAATGAGGAGAGTAGAGGCGTCGATTCATCGCCGGCTTTTATACTTTCGAGGCGTGTCATCTTGAGCTAGAGGAGCGTATACGAGATGGACCTCGAGGCGAGCGTCGCAGAGCCTAGAAGGGAAGAATTCGTTCCTTGCGAGACCATGGCCTACATGCAATGAAGCGAGATGGATGGAAAGCGGGCAGGGCGTGCAGGCGCTTTTCGGATCCTGGGTGTTGAATCCTACGTTAGAAGATGTGGTGCACTTGCCGACCGCCTGACACAATGGCGAGTTAGAGATCGCTGCTGTGGCGAAAGGCGAGGATGGAAAGGGGGACCACGGACATCAAAGAGGCAGGGCCAGACCTGGCTCGAGCGTCGCCTGTGTAGAAATGCGAAATGGAGCGGATATTAGTAAGCACAAGGGGGTATCAAATTTTCGAGTAACTGACTTACTCGAGTAAATTTGTGCTCGTCCGGGCGGAAGCCCAGTTTGCAGTGTCAAAGCTCAGCCGGACGGTGGTGCAGAGGACCCTGACTCTGATCATTTGCAGGAGTGGAGTTCACCACCATCGTCATCACAAACGAGCATCAACATCACATCATCAGCGTCGCCTGCAACGAGGACCAGTAAGTACAAGGTCGACGTACAAGATAGCGAATGGTGCGGAAACGATCCTGACTGTTTCTTCTTCCATTTCTTACGGGGGTGGAGTCTTCAGCTGACGCCCGGCCATCATCGTCATCAAGATTCGCTTGCAGAGCAGCAATGTACGAGGCAGTGGACAACGTAGTGGGCGAGGCGATGGACGAGGATGACCAGCAATGCCGACTTCGCGGCGTGCTCTTAGCAATCCTTGTCCACAATCCCGTTCTCTTGCCTTTGCTCGTGGCCCTTTTCAATGCCCTTGAAAGCAACAACACGTCGAATGCTGGCCAAATGTTCGGTCATGTGGCCGCAGCGCTCATCAGCACACTCCAAGACGCGTTCGACCAAGTGGATCAGTCCGAGGGATGCCGCGGTGTCCCCACCGACACTTGCCAGTGCGGCCTCATCTGGCATAGCGCCGAGTCGGGCTCTCGACGCGCGCAATGCGATGGCCAACAACTCGTTCAACGCATCCTTCAAGATAACCGCCTCACGCATCACTTCCAGCAAGCATGCCAAGGCGGCCGACGCCTTTCCGTGGACCATGCATCGCAGCTAATCTGGATGCTCATCCCGGCCATCTTCGAGCAAGTCGATTCCGCTGCTCGCGCCTCGTCCCCTTGCCCCACCAGGCCTACCGCCGATCAGGTGCGCGTCGACTTTGAGCACGTCTTCCTCGGATCCGCGCTCCATTTGCTCCAGCAGTACATCCTCGGGGCAAACGCGTTCATCGACACCGCCGACAACACCAAAAGGATCTATTCCAAGGCTGTGCCGATCCTGCAATCATCTGGAACGGGCAAGACCAAGCTCGTCGTCCAGCTCTCGGCCCATCAAGCTGGCATGCTCGTCTGCACGCGCCACACCAACTCTCTCCCCACCTCGTTTCCCCCTCACGATGCACCTGTCTACAATTACTTTGTCGACACGCAGCGATGCGTTTGGCCATCTGTGCCTTGCGAGCAACGAAACCAGCTCGCCGTACAGCACTACCGTCTCGCATTCTGGCTTGGCGCCTATTTCTCTCTTCTGGCCGATTGCGTCAACGAGCTCAAATTGCTCAGTGGCTGCTTTGACGCACAAGGCAATGGTCTTCACCCCGACGTCACACGCTGTTGGCAAACCGTGGTGTACGACCTTGCCTGCAGGGTCCATAGCGGCACCGACTTCATTCGCAACTACAAGTTCCAAGACCGCGCTCAGTCCGAGATGCGATTCTGTCCAGACAGCGCAATCCGACCAAAAGCAGCTCCAGCGCCAGCGCCAGCGTTGGCTTCATCTCCAGTCTTGCCCAAATCGCCCGCGTCCTCCCATGGCGCCCATTCCGTCATCGATGACGACGACGCTCACCTGCCTTCCTCGCAGCAAAGCGGCAGCTCTGCGCCCGGTCCCACAATCTCGCTTTCAGTTCACGATCCCAAATTTCGCACCAAATTTTTTCGACAGGTCACCGCTATTGCACGAGCAAAGGTCGTCGCCGCCGTCGATCAGAATCTTCTTCCCGACATGGACGACGACGACCCTTACGCACACCAGGACGCGGACCTGGGACCGGCCAAGGGCAAGGGCAAGGGCAAGGGCAAGGGCAAGGGCAAGGGCGAGGGAAAGGGTACTCTTGGGTCAAGCGATGGACGGACGAAGGCCATCGTGACCTCTGTCATCAACAAGAAGGACAAGGACCAGCGGAACAGACCCGCAGACATAGCTTCTCGAGCAGCCGCGGAAGAAATTCATTCGCCCCTTGACAAGCTCGAAGCCACGCTTCCGCCTTGCTTGGCCAAGCAAGGAAAGTTCTTCTTCTTTCTCGCTGTCGACGAAGTGGTCGCTTTCGGCTCTTTAACACCCATTCTACGTCGACTCTGGAGAGAGTCTAAACCGCAACGCACCTGGCTCATCTTGATCGACACCGACTCCAGCATTTCGGATCTAGCAGGCAACAACGTCGTTGATGCATCGCTTCGCCTCGGTGATGACGAGGGCCTTGTCGTTGTGCCTCCTTTCACCTACCTGCCCTTCGACGTTCACTTTGCCGCCCAACACGACGAGTGGTCCAGGCAGCTCCGTGCCGGCAGCCTTCGATTCTGCAACCTCATCGAATCGCTCTCGTCGTACGGAAGGCCGCTGTGGGGCACAGGCTTGTATGTCCAACAGATGCGCAGTCACGACGAGATATTGCAGATGCCGCACTTGGACAACATTATCAAGAAGCTTCTCAAGGGACGCATGGACCGCACCCGTTTCTGGCCTCAGCACGTCACCATGGACCATGAAGCCTTTGAGATTGTCATGGCAGCCGTCGGTCAGCGTCTCCCTCTCATCTTCGTTGGTCACCAAGGCGCTCGCATCCTCAGCTCAGCCTCCATCGACCTCCAAAACCCTAAACGAGTCGAGACAAGCGAGGAAGCCTTTTGGAAACAGCGCTTCGAGGAGAGTCGCAACTTTCTACAGGCACAGGTTTCGGGCTATCTGCGCATCGTGAGCGAAGTCAACCGCACCGACTCGTACGTCACTGCAACTCCGTCCGAGCCTGCGCTCTCGCTCGCCGTCACATCTATGTTCCGCGGTCGTACCTCATCTTCTGTGGACGAGTGCCGACAGAAATGGTCCGATGTTGTTCAAGCACTTGCAAAAGCCCATCGCAGCGTCGGTTTAATGCTTGGCGAGGAAGGTGAAGAATGCGTACGGCTACTGATGACCGTTGCCACCGATCTTGTTGCCGCCAAGCGAGTTCGCAGTGCCATTGGGCTCCGAGATGCCAACCCACAAACCCGTTCGAACGAAAATGATCTTGCCTTGTTCCGGGCCCAATGCGACCCCATCTGCCTTCTAGATTGGCTTGAAATGCTCTTCAAATCGGACGCCAATGACGCCGAATGCGAGTGGGGCAAATTGAGTGGCGGCTCTGGGCACGACCTCTTGGACTGGGCTTCCCGACACTACCTCAACTTTACACACTTCGTCCACCTCGGTTCGACGGTTGCGCCCGACAAAGCAGATCCGGCACTCCTTCTCGAGTACTGGTGCCGTCAAGCAGGCTTGTACGGCATCTCAAACCAACACGGTTGGGACTTGCTGATCCCCATCTATTGCTCGACTACTGGCGCTGCACCAAAGCTGAGCGACGCTTTT
Source organism: Sporisorium exsertum (assembly GCA_928724755.1). Taxonomy (NCBI): domain Eukaryota; kingdom Fungi; phylum Basidiomycota; class Ustilaginomycetes; order Ustilaginales; family Ustilaginaceae; genus Sporisorium; species Sporisorium exsertum. The sequence continues at coordinate 570,262 of CAKMXK010000007.1, forward strand.
GATCCGAATCAGCTCTCCTATGTAGTCGTACAAGTCAAAAACAGCTACACGGCCATCACAGCCACTGACCGATTTGGACCGTCCTGCGTCTATCCAGAGCCTTCGCAGGTCTCGGCTGACTCGACGACGGCCGGGTCCGCCTCGTCAAGTGAGTCAGAGCCGTGGCCCCGAATGCTCAACTCCTGTTTAGAACTCTTCTTCGATCTGCGGGGCGCCGGTGGCCTGAATCTTCGAGACTTTGACGAGACAAGACCACCCTACCAGACGATGACGGAAAAGGGCAAGAGGCCGAGGAACAAGACGAGCAAAGACCCGAGCAAGAAAGCGAGGAGCAGCGGCGAGTCTCCAGGCACCCCAGACGCGGAGATGGTAGAGACCGCGTCGAGGCCATCGCAACCCCTCGTCATGGCCATGGACGACGGCGCAACACGGTCGGCAGGCGAGCTGAGCAGGGGCAGGCTGCTTCCAGACAGATGTTTCAACCTTGTTGTCAGTGGCACAGGCGCTCATGTCTTGCCGATCATCAGCCAATTCAACAGAGATGCGCGCAAGTGCCTCAAGGTGCTGTTTGCATTCGACGACGACGGTTTGCAGCAGACTTGGAAGGCCATCTCAAAGGCATGCACAGGCGCGCGAGGCGACGCGACCAGCCAAGAGTTCGAAATCGTTTCCCGCGTATTGCACGGCATCGGTCCTAACCACATGCTCAAGAAGGGTATGGGCAAGGCGAGGCGCGTGCGAGGCAGAACGGGGATTCCCGGCATCAGCAACGCGGACAGAAAGCGCGAGCTTGACGGCGACCATGATTCCGATGATGATGTCGGTGTTGGTGTTGGTGGCGAACAAGGCTCGTAGCATGATCCGTCGAAGCCGCCAAGAAGGGGAAACAAACGGCAACGTAATCACAATAGGTTAGGGGGTTAGGAAGTCCTAATTACAATAGTACCGACGCATATGTAGTGCCGACACGCTTGAAATTCGAGACAGTCACCCCAATGTGATGGAGTGAGCTGCATGATGGTGAAGCCTGAGTCCGCTCCTTGCCGGAGCCCCATCATCTGAGTTTTCAAAAGTTACTGGCAACATTGCATCTACAGCTAACACCGCACATATCCAGGGGGGAAGGCCCCGTCGTACAGTGGTTATACTGCTTCAAAAGACCGTCTGTTCAACACAGCGGGTGAGACAGGAAACAATTTTCCCCAAATCACAGCCCTAGGCCGTGGTCTGGCAGCATTAATAATCTCTCCGAGAACTGGATGGTGAGTGTGGGGCTTAGCTTAGCGGCGCTAGTAGTGAGGTTTTGAGCGACGAGCCGCGTACTCGGCTCGCCCTAGCGCGATCGCTCCGACGCGGCTCGGGGATAAGGTGCATCTCCGAGCTGCGTCTGACGCTGACGAAGACTAGAACGAACAAGAGAACAAGGAACAAGAACAAGTCAATTGCTGCGATGCGTGCGGGATGCGTGCCGAGAGATGGTGGTAAGATACAAAGAGAGCGATCGCGTGAGATCAGCCAAAGGCTGATCTCACCGATCCTCGGAACCGAAATCGGGGATCACTGCGGGATACGGAAATCGGGAATCGAGACTCGACCCCGTGACAGATGTAAAATTGAGAACGCAACTAATATTTCGAATTGGGGGACATAGAGGCAAATCTACTTATATACATATAGGCCAGCTACATGATATCGTGAGACTTCGCTACTACTTGTCTTTTGCTGTTGAAGCGAATTCGCTAAGGTAGATCGGGAGGCCTAAAATGAGAGCTAATGCGAGACGGGAGCACTAACTATTTTTGTGCTTTTCTATTTTTCTCGACCAAAACAAGAGTCTCCAAAACTAACACTCCCCCTTGAGGAAAATGTGTTCCGGGACGTCGCTATCATGAGTCACTTATGAAACTAGAGAAGTCAGAGCCATTCTAAGTTGATGTTGATGTTGTCGAAGTCGTATTAGACCTTGTCGTCAGACTCCACAAAGACGTTGTTATAAGCTCGGGATGGTGGGGGTAGTCATGGAGCTCTCGGTTTCGGCAGCGATGATCGGGACCCCGGGAGGGTGGCTGGCTCCCGGCCGAGTGATCCGGACCCCAGGCGGGGGCCAGTAGATCGGGGCGATTGGCGAGGCCAGGGGGGGACTGCGGCACCGCCCGGAGCTCCGGTCAGAGGGGGCGGGGGGCCAAGAGGAGCCCCGGATGCCCCAATCATCCTTAGAGAGCTTCGTCGATTGTATTTTATTCTACACTCACTGTAGGACAGAATCCAAGACCTTCTTCGAGAATCTCATACCCCAATACCATGGTCGATGGCGTCCTGGATTTCCAAGCATCCGGCGCACTACCCTTGGCCTCCAAGGAGACCGACCCGTTCATGTTGGATTCGATACACGAATCCAGAGTCATCTCGTATTCAGAGCACTCTCACTCAGCGACACCCAACTCCCGGCATCGGGAGTTGACACTCACCCACGAAACCAAGTTGCAACACGCGGGTTTGCGGACCATTTACCGAAAAATCCTCTCGGACGATATATCCCAGCGCCACCTATGATTCGTTGACGGACTTCAACTCCCGACAGCGGGAGTTGAACATCATTGACGAATCACAGAAGTGCCATACGGGAACTCCTGAATCACCAACCAATCATGGATTGACGATAACATACATTGCAGTCCGGACCACGCCGGACCAATCAAGACGCTAGAAGGTTGACACGGATGGATATGGAGCAGGGAACTCCGGACGAATCAGAAAAGAGGAAACAGGATCGAGGGACGAAACGACTTGTCGAGTAGGCAAAGTCAATCCCCGACACCCGGAATAGGCAGCCGTGTCCAGGAGGAATCACACTCTGACGACAGTAGGAAGAACGGCTCGTATAGTGTAGCATCCAAGGAAACACACATGTATATAAGTCGTCGGTTTTGGTCCGACAAAGGACTTGCAATTTATCGAATCATTGACCCGTAAAGAACACTCGACACCTACCTACAGAGACATCACTCCCGACAACAGGAGTTACTGTCTCAATAGGTGCAGTCTCGTACGACTTCCAGCTACTGTGTTACGCATTGTCAAGTATTGTCCAACCGTAGCATAGCAAGTGGACCTCAACGTCCACACTCTATTACGGTTGTGACCTAACAACTAACGGCACTCCCCAAAGATCACAACTTAGGAGTACAGGTATAGGGACTCTAGTCCCGATATCGGGTGTCGGTAAGTAATACTTAACAATCGTGTCGACTGACCCTCATTCACTTGATTCCAGTCGGCAGAACCCTAGCTTCCAATACACGCGACCCTTGACAGTCTCCCTATACAGCGCCCTAGGACTTGTCCTTCCTCCATGGAGTGCAACGCCCGACGTCGGGTGTTGCCTCCCTTCGAGTTCTCAACGTCCCGTTTTCTTCCTTCTCTCGTCCTATGATTGGTCCGGTCCACATGTGCCCGACCATCGTCCCTTCCTGTTGTCCTGGATGATTCGTCATCAGCAGGTGTTGGAATCAAGCACTTGTTGTCGAGTCTTGTCATTGGTCGAGAGGTGTATCCTTGCGTCATCACGGGGTGTGATTCGTTGAAAACGCTCAACACCCATTGCCGGGTGATGAGGTTCGTCCAGCCAATGAGCGTGTCTGTCTGTGTGCCATGTGTAAAGGTATTTTCCAGTTGGCCCGAAAGTTTCCCCGACGTCAGCCTCTTGAATTAGTCCCATCGGAGTTAAACACCCCTTAGTGGGTGAAGTACCTCATGAATGAAACGCTGAAGTGGGAGACGAATTCAGATTCACATTGTCGAATCCAACAGTCCCCCTCGTCGAACACTTCTCTTCACAGGCAAAGGGTCTTCGATTGACTAAGGTTTTCTACTTGTCTACGCCTTGTCTTCGCTGTCGTCGATGTACTTGGAGATGAGTTTTTCGCGCTCATCAACAACCTTTCGCAATGTGCCGGCGATGTGAATGATATTGAGAGGCGTCCAAAGCTTCGGTCGGCATTCTCCCTTGAGTCCTGCCGACGCCGCCTCCTCCAATTCTCCAATGAGATCCAGCGCTGTTGATCCCAGCGTTCTTCTCTTCGTCTGCTTGCCCTTGTATCCCGTGCCTCGGCACATTTTCCCAGCAACGATACAATAGTCGCAACACCCTTTATCGGGTGTGCGAGCCCGTCCCTTGTGGTTGCGACCCACCCCGTAGGTGCAATACACTCCACGCTGCTGGCAGAGATTGCACCCCGGGTTTGCAACCACGAAGGCTGGGTTGAGGCTTTCGCCGTGCCTGGGGAAGTGATCGAGCTGGTATTGAGCTTCACCCGCAGGCACAACAAACCGATGCTGCCTGTCAAGACCTTTGGACTCGTCCATCGGTCCCGACCAGGCCTGATCGGCCGCCAAGGGCCACTTTGCGTTTCCTCCAGCGGGTTGTGCACCCGGTAGAGGGATCTGGTGTGAGGACTCCGCGTCCCCAACACCATCGTCATCGTATGGGCCGTCGAGCTCTTCCATGAGGAAGAGAGCTCGATCGGCGTCATAGGGGCGGGCCATACCTCTAGCGGTAGAGGGCCCTGGTTCGTTCGCCATGCTCTCGTGAGCAGAGGGCGCATCGTTGATGAGTGCCATGCCGACGGAGGCAGAGGGCGTTGAGGTAGAGGGGCTGACTGTGCCTGCCTGCACTAGTCCAGCCGTCGTGTCAGCCGTGCTCTCGGGAGCAGAGGGCGCGAGTGTGGGGTCGGTCGCCATGTCTTCGTTGACAGAGGGCGCAATCGAGGGGGTAGCCGTGCTCTCCCGAGCAGAGGGCATCATAGTCACCATGCCGTCGTCGGCAGAGGGCGCGGGGGAAGTTGGATTGTCGACGTCCATGGCATCTCGTATGCCAGAGGGACCGGGGATGGGCGCGTTGTTGGTGGTGGTGTTGTTCGCGGCGGCCCTTCTTGCGGCCGACGCAGCGGTCGCCTTCCGTAGGGCCGCCCGTTGCTTCTGTGAAACCATCTTGAATCGATTTGGTGAGGAGGGTGTTCGTATGGGTGATGGTTGTGGTGGAAGGGAAAGAGGAGAGAGAGGAGGAGAGCGGAAGGAATTGATTGAGTGCTGAGTCCGCTCTCCCTTGATTGTCTGATTGTTCTTGACCTGTCAGGGACCTGATCCTCTTCTGATTGTTCCTTCGTCTTCTTTGTTCCTCGTCACCCGCATACGGGTGAGCTTATACGAAGAAGGTTTGGGCAGCAAGATGAAGGGGATGATTCGCCCACGGGTTGTGCAATTCGTTCACTAGTTTCAACACCCGACGCCGAGTGTTCATTTTCGAGATCTGTTTTTGGGTGACCACAGCGGGTCTTTTAATCCTTTTACTGGTTTTTTGTTTGATGAGTTATGTATTTTCGTTCTTGACTGATCCTCGTTCAGGTATTTACATCCCTCGTCGTAAGAGGGGAATTCGTTTCGTATGTCGTAGCTTATTGTTGAGTATTTTGACCCGTTGATGGGGCTTCGCACTTGATCCTGAGTGTGTCCCTGTTCACGAGGACTTTATTCTTTTCCAACGCCTTGGTAAGAATGTCTGCGAGTTGTTGATTTGTCGATACGGGTTTGACGATGAGGATTCGGTTCGCCTGATACTCCCTGGTGATATGGTATTTCAGCCTGAAGTGCTTAGTCCGATTGTGGAACTTCGGCTCCTTGCTAAGCTCTATGGCTGCCCTATTATTGACCATGAGTTGCGTTGCTGCTTTGACCCGCAGTCCTAGCTCTGCTATCACCCAGCATGTCCAGATGATTTCCTTGCCGGCCTCCGCCATTGCGATGTATTCAGCGTATGTGGTCGAGTCTGTGATGATGGACTGAAGTTTTGAGACCCAACTATACGGCATTGATGCGATGGTGTTCACGATTCCTGATGTTGATCGCGAAGTCTCTGTGTCCCCCGCGTGATCTGCATCAGTGAATGTCTGCAACCATGCTCCAAAATCAACACCCGACGTTGGGTGTTGCGTTGCGTCGATAGGGGTGTACATTAGTCCATACGTGTCCGTCCCCTTCAGGTACCGAAGCAGATGCTTCGCCTGGACCATGGCATTCGCATGCGGGTGTGCGAGCTCCCTGCTGAGCTTCTGCACTGCATATGCAATGTCAGGACGCGTGCACGTGGCTATGTAAAGGATCTGACCAATGATGCTCCGATACGTGGAGTGGTCCTTGTCGGAGAGCGGTTTGCCGCCCTTGAGATCGCTGCTGGGATTCAACAGCGTGTACACGATATTGGCATTCTCGAGGCCATACGTCGTGAGCAGTCGTTGAATATAGCTCGACTGTGTCAGGTGGATCATGCTTGGGGTCTGTTTGACCTGGATGCCAAGAATATAATCCAGCAGATCGCCACCTGTCATCTTGAAATGCTGGCGAAGCTGATTCATGACACCCGTCGCTGACTCTTTGGTCTTCGTGAAGATCAATATGTCATCGACGTAAAGTGTCAATATCGTTGGGTGAACTTCAACACCCAACGCTGTGTGTTTGAAGTACAGCACCGAATCATGCCTGCTTCGCGTGAAACCCATGGACCTCAAGGTAGAATCAGCTTTATGATACCAGGTCCGTCCTGCCTGCTTGAGTCCGTAGAGGGATTTATTGAGTTTGCACACCCGACCGTCCATTGGTCCGCGAGGGCAATCTGGTGTCGGGGGAGGGCGCATATAGAGATCTTTGTCAATCTCGCCGTTCAAGTAGGCTGTGGTGACGTCCATCTGGTGGATGCTCCAACCCATCTGCAAGCTGATGATCATCAACAGCCGCAGGGTCGAGATCTTCACCACTGGGGCGAACGTCTCGTCGTAGTCAATGCCATGCTTCTGTGCGAATCCTTGGGCGACCAACCTTGCCTTGTACTTGTCGATGGTGCCATCGGACTTCCGCTTGATCTTGAAGACCCATCTGCTACCGATGATGTTACACCTGTGAGGTGGTTGCACCATCGTCCAAGTATTGTTGTCTTGGTGCGACGCAAGTTCTTTGTCGATCACTGCCTTCCAAAGACTCCAATCTGGTCGTCGAAAGGCTTGGGCTATTGTTCTCGGTTCATCGTCGAGCAATCCAATTGGATCTGGGGATTCGACACCCGTCGATGGGTGTTCCAGCTCATTGGCGATTTCCATAATCGCGTTTGCTTGCAGCCGAGGTGACCCTGGTGGTGATATCGGTGGCGTTTCCAAACCTTGCTGCCTTTCCTCTGGCGTGAGGTAAGGCCATTTGTCGAGTTCCGACACTGGCTCAGGGGTATCATTAATGCCCTCCTGGAGCTCAACACTCTGCAGCGGGGTATAATACTCGTCGCTGTGTGTCGATAACTCGACCTGCTTTTCTGGGATCCCGGCAAAGGGAAAAGCTTCTTTGTCGAAGGTTGCATGGATCTGGGTGAGGTATTTCTCCTCTGCTTGATCGTACAACTTATACGCCTTCGTGCCTGGCATCACGCCAAGGTAAATGCAGGGTACGGCTCTATCGTCCAGAGCCGATCGTCGTTCCTCTGGGATGTGAGCGTATGCTGCACATCCGAACGTGCGAATCATGGTAAGGTCAGCGGGTCTTCCATGCAGCGCCTCGTACGGCGTCTTCATGTTGATGCTCTTGGTCGGCAGCCAATTATTGAGGTATATGGCATGCAGGAGTGCATCTCCCCACATAGTGTTGGGTGCGCTCGCCTGTATCATCATGCATCGCACTATATTGAACAATGTCCTGTTCATGTGTTCTGCGACCCCATTCTGCTCTGGAGTGAATGGCGAGGTCTTCTCGTGCAGTATACCGTGCTGACCCAGATAGACAGCCATCTCGTTGCTTGAGTACTCGCCGCCATTATCAGAGCGGAGTCTCTTGAGCTGGTGTCCAGTCTGTTTCTCCATCACCGTTTTGTACTCTTGCAAGCAGCCGAACACTTCACTCTTGCGTGCGATTAAGTAAGCCATTGTGAAACGGCTACAATCGTCAATGAATGTGACGGCATACCTGTGCCCTTGAGGAGTCAGGTCCGGGATTGGACCTTTGACGTCGGAATGTACGAGTTCCAGTGGGGCCTCAACACCCGTCGATGAGTGTTGGAAAGGTCTTTTGGTTGACTTTCCCACTTCGCAGGTTTCGCATTTCGCCTGCGCTTTCTTAGTGTTGATGGTGATTCCTGGGATCGACTTTGCGATTTCTTCCAATCGCTGCTTGCCTGGGTGTCCCAAGCGCTTATGCCAGTCCTGATGCTTCGACGACTGGTCAGCAGCCAGCCCTGCGAAGTCCGTTCCGATCTGGTCCACGTATGTGAGGGGGCCGATATGCACACCTCTACATGTAATCCGTCCATCCTTCGTCTGTGCGATGGTCTCTTTGTGATTCGTGATGATCCTGACCTTCTTTCGCATTATACCCATCGAGACGAGGTTGACGCTAAAGGATGGTATATACGCAACGTTGGTTAGGGTAATCTTATTCGTTTTCCCATTCCTGACGTTGACTTCCATATGCACCGTGCCTAAGCCTTCAATCTTAACCGGGACGTCATTGGCGACCCAGATTGGCTTCATCGATACGCCGAGTCGGAGGTCCGAGAACAAATCTCGGTTACAGCATATGTGCCTACTTGCACCAGAGTCCATTAACCACATAGTCGTCCGTGAGTATGTGGATTCTGTGATGGAATATGCATTTTCACTTGAGGACGACGACACCCGCTGTTGGGTGTTATCCTTCGTTTTCTCGACCTTTGGGTTCGTGCACGTGCTCTTGTAATGCCCTTTCTGTTGGCAATTATAGCAGGTAACTTGTTCGATTGGGACCTTTTTCTTCTTGTCTTTCGACGCCCGACGTTGGGTGTTCTTCTTCCCTTTTGACTTGTCGTTCCTGGTGTAGAACGCCGAGGAACTGTTCTTCGATTTGGTTTCCAGCCCGTGGGAATTAAGTCCCAGGCGAAGTTCTTCACCTCGCAGTCTTGTCACGATAGAGTCGAACTCGACTTTCTCGTCTATGACTTCGGTTGCGACTGTGAACCTCTCGTCTTCATTCCCGATCCTGTGAATGATCATCTGTCCCTTTTCATGATGAGCCCTATAGGTCTCCTGAATTTGAGATGAGATGTTTTCATACTCCTTTCGGAGTCCCTTGATCAGGACGCTGTACTTCTTGTGGAAGGTAATCTGGTATCCAGCCAGCATGAGATGGTCTGCAAGCTGGCTGATTCGTCCCACGAAGCCGTCGATGCTTCGTTTCTCCTGCTTGAGGCTATTGAATTCGGCCTCCATTTCTTCTAGCTGCCATCGCATCGATTTGGCGAATTGGTCCTCGAGCATCGTCCAGATTTCGCGAGCGTCTTCAAGGTCATTGATGGTGTGCTTAATATCACTTGACAAACTACTCCTCAACATGCCGCATGCAGTGAGGTTTGCGTTGAGCCAGTCGCCATACGTCAGATCATTTTCCGATGGGCGGGGTGAGGATCCTTTAATGATTCCGTAGACCCGTATGCCCTTCTGCATCAATATATCGATGCACTTATCTTTCCAAGTGTAGTAGTCCTTCGCTTGTTCGAGTTTCGGCAACCGATGGCTGTTCTGAGAGTTCTCTTCCCCCATCGTAAACCCGTCAGTGAGTGTTGACCAAATTGAGCGGGGTCCGGGGATTTGTGTGAGAGGTTCAAGGATCGTACTATCCGAACTTGTACTTTTGTTTACGTTTTGTTCGTTGTCCCTACTGGGCAATCCAGTAATCGAATCGAGGGGACGAGATCGTGAGCGAGTTACTCGGTAGCTACCTTCCTGGTTTCCATCAGGCATTGGGCTCATAACCTATTAGATGATAGCAGCTGAAACCACGTCGACTAATACGAAGGCAACGTTAGTTTTATCAATACTTGTATACGACTTACAACATCCGATGCTGGGTGTTGATACCCAGTACCTTGTTTCCCAAGTTGCGATCTTGGGAGGACGTTGCAAGGATCTTAAACCAATATCCAAGGGCGATCCGACTCTGATGTCTAAGATCCGTCCTTGACAAAGACAATATAAAGTAGTGAGATAGCGCAGTCGGCTGGAAGCCTGGGGTACAACCGTAGACTATAGACACCTGACGATGGGTGTGGGATATCACTCTGGGATCTAGGGATGTGTTAGAGAGGTGGAAGATTCGATAATTCTATTTCTGCTCTTCGGTGCTACAAAACTGGACCTTATATACACATGCGTCGCTGGTTGGTTTTACACTAAGTCATGCTACTCTCTCCAGCAAAGTCTCCCTATACAACGTTTGGGAACCTGTCCTTCCTCTATGGAGTGCAACGCCCGATGTTGGGTGTTGCCTCCCTTCGAGTTCTCAACGTCCCATTTTCTTCCTTCTCTCGTCCTATGATTGGTCCGGTCCACATATGCCCGACCATTGTTCCTTCTCGTTGTCCTGGATGACTCGTCATCAGCAGGTGTCGGAAGCAAGCACTCGTCGTCGAGTCTTGTCATTGGTCGAGAGGTATATCGTTCCGTTGAGGTGGAATGTGATTCGCTGGCATCGCTCAACACCCATTGTCGGGTAATGAGGTCCACGAACCAATGAGCGCGTCCGTCTGCGCGCCATGTGTAAAGGTATTTTCCAGTTGGCCCGAAAGTTTCCCCGACGTCGGCCTCTTGAATTAGTCCCGTCGGAGTTAAACACCCGTTAGTGGGTGAAGTACCTCGTGAATGAAATGCCGAAGTGGGAGACGAATTCAGATTCGCATTGTCGAATCCAACAAGGCATCGATGGTCTGGGCGGTGCTCCCCATGGAGCTCAAGCCTCATCTCGGACCTATGCATAGCAGCGTCCGTGAGGTCGTCTCTGCCTGTTTGTTGCTCCCTACAAGTGTCTACGACGATGTTCTCACGCAGTACGATGCGCAGCAATGACTCCAAGGCAAGGTTAAGCGTGACTTCGACGGACTCGTAAAGATCGTCGAAGATCTGCAGCGACGTGCAGCTTTTCCTCCTTCGCCGCCGGAGGAGAAGATTGCGCGCTTCGAGAGTCAGCAAGCGAGACCTGCCCAGCAGGCCAATACGACGTCGACCATCCCGATTTCCGCCATTCCTCAGCTTGTCTTCCCTGACACTGACCAAGGCCACCGCGAATACCACGAGGCCCTCAAGAAGTATGTCCAAGAGCACCCTCGAGTATCGGTCTCGCCACCAGCCAACGTTCCTTATCCCTTGACTCTGGGCACTGCTCCGCCTGGCACTGCTGAATGTCATCGCTGTGGACAACACGGCCATATGTACAGCGATTGTCAGTCAGAGCGGCCTATCCCCCAAGCGGAACAGAACTATCGTCGTAGTTTCGCGGCAGCTCTGTCTCGACGACAGGGAAACAACTAAGGCCGACGAACAATCGAGACCCAACTCGTTCGGCCGTCCCTTTAGCATCGGGTCTCCCTAGTAGGTCGACTTCCCCTCAATTCTCGTCATCTCATGTTCTTCAGTCGACAGTGCCTTTAGTATCGCAAGTCTCGCAAGAAATGTATCAACAACATCAAGTCTCAGTTACAGACTCTAGTTCTCGACAAGAATCTCGGCTCGGCAATGACCACGTTCAAGTGGCTGCCCTAAACCCAAAAACATCCGACTCTGATCTCATCGCTCTGACAACAGACGATGTTGCGACCCCGATCGTTAGGTTACCATCGCCTCAACTTGAGTCCACTACGGCTCCTGATACGGACGATCTTTACCTCTTGGCTCAAACTTCTGACTCTGAGTCCCCGACTCTCGACCTCGACGCATCAACTCCGCTGGGCAGTGATGACTCAATCCAGTCTGACCCGACCGGGTACGACACCACCGACCCCACCTTGCCGCCATCAGAACCTCAACATGTTCAGCAAGCGACGTTGGCATCGACACCTCTTCTGCGCAGTCGTTCGCAGTCAATTATGACACCGCCGCTGCCGGACAGCCCAACACCAAGAAGACCGTGACGGAGAGGACATCCTCGCCCCAAGGTCGACTTCCGAGCTCTCCAGCATAAAGCTTACAGCACTAGGAGGAGCACTTTCGACGTTGTTGCCTGTCTATCAGCGGCAGACAAAGACGAACAAGTCGTCGACACCACCGCAAGTCTGGACGAAGGCGCGATGGTCAATACCATCTCTTCGTCGCTGGTCTCGACGAACGGATTGGAGCCCGTGCCATCGGCCATCCATCTGCGAATGGCGAATGGTCAAGTTGTCAGGTCTCAAGGCACGGTCAAGCTTCGCACCAGTGTCAGAGACTTGGATGGTGCGTATACACAACTGCACGAAGTTGACTATGAGGTCATGCCCATGTCGACAAACCATATACTTCTTGGTCGACCCTGGAAGGTGGCTGTAGGTGCGCTCCACTTCTACGAGCTCGACCTCGTGTTCATCCCGCAGTTCGATTCCACCTCTCAGATCCGACAGTGGAGTCGACTGGTTCCACTCCATCAACAGGCTTCGCCGCTCTTAGTACCCGACTCACCGATGACAGCCCTCAAGCTCTCCCTCGCTGCTTACCCTTATGCTAGTGTCGAACAACTTGAGCTGCTAGTCACTCAGGCGGATGTTGGCAATGTCACGACTGAGGACGAGCTGGAGCTGGGTTGTGGTTCGTTTAATGAGCTCAGTTCGGCGACAGACTTGGAGCTCGAAGGCTATGATGCGCTTATGATGTTCACTCAAGATCACTTTGACTCTGAGGATGTCGTGATCTGTTCGCTCGACACCGAATGTCCGGTGAACGAGAGTGAGCTCAAGGACCTTCAACAACGCTTGCCCGTCGATCTCGATGACGCCGACTATCTTCAAGCCAGACAGGACACACGCAATAGGTTCCGACCTTACCGAGTCAGTGGTCGGCCCGATGAAGATACACCACAGCGAGCCGATCGAGTGGTGTCAGCTCTCGCAACTCGCTTCGGTTCAGTAGGCACTACGGCCCAACAACGACATCTGTTGAATCTTCTACGAGCTAAACATCTGGCTTTCGCCGAGACAACTGCCGAATGCAAGCAGAACCGAGTTGTCATCTGTGATCCTGTCTTAGTTCGAGAGCCCCCTCCGACCAAACGACGCGCCAAGACCCAAGCACTCTCGCCGCCTCAGAAGGAGTTCTTGCACACTAAGGTGCGCGAACTACTCGACAGCGGATTCATGGTCCGGGTGCCAGAAAACGAGGTCCGGTGGATCTCAGAGACTCGTATCGTTCCAAAGGCCGCTGCCGAGGTTGATGTCGATGTCTCCCTCTACGAACTTCGCCTTCAGGCCAACGCGGCGCTAAAGGCTGTGGGCCTGGAGTATGACGAGACCTTGCCACCACCTTCGACTTCGACCGCACCTCCAATTCAGTCGGCCAACAAGAAGTTCCGGCTGGTCCACAACTACGCCCCCATCAATCACTATATGAAGGACAATGCCTTTGTCCCTGGAGATATCGAGGTCAAGGCTTCCAAGCTCTCGGGCAAGGAGTTCCTCTTCAAGGGCGATGGTTGTGCTGGCTTCTTTATCATGGCCAATTCGCGTATTGCGACCTTGCTGTCAGTCACATACGTCGAAGACTTTGGGTTCGTCGGCTACACAGTCATGCCTTTCGGCTTCAAGGTTGGACCGTCCCTTTACTACCGATTCATCACGACGGCTTTTGGCAACCTCTTTGACCGAGACTTGGACTTCTGGATGGATGACGTTGCGGCAGGCCATCAAGACTATGGTGCGTATTTCGATTGGCTTCGCTCATTCCTCGACAGAGCCATCGACACGGGCTTCACCTTGTCAGTCCAGAAGTGTCAGTTCATGCACAAGAACATCACTTTCTGTGGTCAACTGGTCGGCCGAGATGGCATTCGAGCCGATCCGGCTAGGCTTAAGGCAATCCTCGAGTGGCCGACACCCAAAACAGTTCGCAATGTAATGACCTTCCGTGGTGTTTGCTCCTATCTTCGATCGAAGGTCCCTAACTTCGCGAAGATCTTTGCGCCACTGGATGCGCTTACTACCAACATTGACAACTACGACATGGAGCTGTCTGGCAACTGGACGCCGGATCATCAAGCTGCCTTCCTTCGAGTCAAGAACGCTTTGGTCAATAGTCGTGTATTGAAGGAGCCGTTGTACGATCGGCCATTCATTGTCCAATCCGACTGGAGCGCAGACGGACTTGGTGCTGTGTTGCTCCAAGAGCATTATATGATCAAGGAAGCCGACGGGGCATGGTCTCTGCTCAAAGACCCCGACCCTGAGAGGAAGCCAGGCGTGACACTTAAGAAAGTAGTCTTTCCGGTTGCGTATGCCTCCAAGAAGTGCACGCTGTCGGAGTCGCGATACTCGGCACACCTCGGTGAGCTAGTGGCAGCGAAGTTTGCTCTCTCACGCTTCTTGCCATTCACGTTTGGACAACCGATCATCCTGGTCACCGACTGCATGGCACTGCGCGATATCCTACACAACGACAAAATGCCCGCTGCACATGCTCGATGGAGAGAGCAACTGTTGGCTCACAACATCGTGAAAGTGTTGCACTGTGCTGGTCGACGACATCAACTTGCTCACGGGCTTTCGCATCGACCCAGATCGTCCGAAAGCATCGATGTCGACCCAGAGTCGGTGACGCCGGATGAACGACTCTTACAATGAGCAGACATCGACTTTGGCACTTTCGATCCCCATGATACCTTGACCGATCCCATGGCCTTCAATGTTCCTCAGTACGCCCATGACCTCGCGGAACGCTATCTGGTGATCGATAAAGATGCAGCGCCACTGTTGGAAAGATTCAAGGATGATGAGCTCGGTCCAGTCCTTCGGTTCCTACTACTACTAGAAATGCCAAGTACCACGGACGAGCGGGAGAAGATCAAGAGGATGAAGAACTACCGGTTGATTGACGGGCGCCTATGCTACCTTCAGGACGACGCTATTCTCGACACTCTTCCTCGCTCCGAGGGACAGGCCCAGCTCGCCGAGCTTCATAATCGTGGTCATGCCGGCGTCAATATGCTCGTCAAGAAGCTTCGACTCCAGCTGACAGTCACCTGGCCCAAGCTCTATGCCAACGCTCGTAACCTCGTCAAGACATGCCCGACCTGTCAGCTTTTTGGTCCACGACGCCGATCACAACTCGACCCGATTGTTGTGGCGTCGCCGATGGAGACCTGGGCTATGGATTTCGTCTCGATGCCGAACTCACGCAACAAGAGTAAGCTTCTCGTGGTCGTCAACTACTTTTCGAGGTTTTTGTGGACTTTCTCGCTCGCTCAAGCTCGAGGGCAGGACATTGTGCGATGCTTGACGTTCCTGCGCGATTATCTTTCGTCACTGCTGTCCACGATCATCACCAATGGTGGTAGTCACTTCGACTGCACGGAGGTATTTGACTTCTTGTCCCAGAACGACGTCGGTCACCATATCACCCCGGCGTATGCGCCCTGGGTGAACGGCTTAGTTGAGCAGAATAACGGCCTACTTCTTCAAGTACTTCGACGACTGTGTGCTGCCGATACCGATGGGTCTCCGACGCATTTCCCTTGGGCAGATCACCTAGCAGCAGCAACGCGAGAACTGAATCGTCGCCCGATCCCAGACCTGTCTAACCTCTCACCGACCGAGCTCATTTTCGGATACGTCCTCTCAGATCAAGTCTCTCAGGCAACGGGTACTCCATGTTACCGGAGACGGCTTCAGGGACAGCCCAAGCCGTCGAGGCGACGTCTGGGTACGAGGAAGTCGAAGGAGGTGGATGACGAGGAAACACGGAGGAGTTGTTGGATATACGAAGGCCAGTTCGAAGAGAAGATCTTGCGGACATACGAACTGACGCCAGTTCGAAGATGAGATCTTGTGGATATACGAACTGACGCCAGTTCGCAGATAAGCAAGGCCTACCTTCGAACCCCCAAACAGGATGTTCTCGACGTGGCCAAGGAAGCAGGGGGACGGGTATGAGGCCGCAACGGAGGGGCTAGCTCCCAGGACCGGTTAAGGAGGCCGACGGAGGCTCGGGTATTGACGGGAGAGACAAGGAGCTGTCAAAGAGGGCGGATGGACGGCAGGAGCCGGAGTACGGCGGCAGGTGACGCGCCTGCGTGCTTCATGCGGCCACTAGGGGCTTCATGCAGGAGCCGAAGCGATTCGGGAGGTTTGGGGCCTGCGGCCTCGAATCTATATATACAGCTTGTTTTCACGATGGTGGATCGAGCGGGGGCTCATCCACTCTATTATATACTTTCTTTACTGTAAGCTTTGCTTTTCAGTCTTATAGTCTCGTAGCTGCAATCGAATCGACATTGCAGCTTATATGCTCGTGTGATCGACAGTATCGACTAGCTAGAACCTACACTAGCATACGGCACCTCCACCGTAGCGGAACCTCAACCGCAGTCTGGAACCTCCACCAGGCCATAGTATATTGTACGACGTCGGATGCACACCCTCTAGTGCAGCCGACACTAGTTACTCTTTTACAACGCTCCAAGAACGCCCGAGCGAAGTAGAAGAACCTCTTCGACATCATAGAACGTGCCACGCTACCTCTGAGCGGGGTGTTCACAGGAGTCAGCCGACTTCATAACTAAAGCGCCCTTATATTCGACATCAGCTCATCTCGAAGATAGGTGCTCAGTGTTTGCGAGCCCACACAGTCCTTTCGAGGCCGCGCCACTTCGAATCTAGCCATACACTTATTCTCGAGCTGGCACGATCTCGAATTCAGGGATTTACGGAACTTCGAAGTCAGGCGCGCGACCCCTGACACTCCAGCCATAAACGACATCCGAGTCCAACGAGCTTTTGTTGACGTACGCCGGGAAGAAGCTCTGTCAACTTACGAGACGGCCCAAGGATGAAGGACGGAGAAGTCCAAGTCCAGAGTCTCAGTCCCCGACCTCGACGTCGGTGATCTGGTTCTTCGCCACCAGACGATATACGAGTCCACTTACTCGACACAAGCTAAGTTCGCGCCGAAGTGGATTGGACTGTTCGTGGTGATGAGCAAGCAACGCAAATCCTACATCGTCCGATCATTGGATGGCGCGGTCGAGGAACGAGTTCATCGAGATCATCTCAAGAAGTACTGGCAGCCGTCCCCTTCGACCGATAATGGACACGATGATGTTAACGACCTGCGCGCCATTTGACTGTGAAGCTCGCTCATCACTATCCGACCCCGCCGTCCATGCCACCGTCTTCGTCGTTCTCATGATTTGACCGACTTCAAGGTTTTCACCCCACTCCCCTCTCAACGATATCATGATTTCGTCAACGTTCCAGTTGTTTCATTGCGATCCAACTGTCTAAGACGATCGAGATTACTTCTTTCTCCAGATCTGTACTTTCCTTTCACTTACCTTCTACTTGGCTTCGGGACGAAGCCTCTTTTGAGGTGGCCCTGTCCCGAGGGAGCTGGAGCGACCGTGCACTAGCGCGATCGCGAAGCTTGCGCCAGTTTTGATTTTTTGGGTCCGAGCTCAGTTCAGTCTTTTGGCTGAGCTGACCCCTCGCGATCACTTGTTTCAATACCATCATCTTTTCTCTCTCGACTCGAAGAATCAAAGTCATTGTTGAGACTGGCTTTACTTTAACCCGTCTAAGCTCGTTACAACGGCCCATTCCAGCAATGGCGAACTGGTCACCGGCGGAACTTCTCTACGGCTTCACAATTCGGGACTCACGAGAGCAACAAGGCGAGTATCTGCCAGATATAGCAACAGCACGAAGTCAGCGAGCATTCGTCGATGCCATGCGGGTAGAAGCCTCGGCCAGTCTCGAAGAGGAGCAAAGCAAACGAGTTGCTCGCAGCATGCCTTATCATAGCTCGCGGACATACGAGGCAGGTGATCTAGTCCTCAAGCACCGCACGCAGCTTGAGTCGACTTATTCGACCGCAGCGAAGATGGCACTGCGCTGGGAGGGTCCATACGCCATTCAGTCAAAGCAACGGAAGTCGTACATTATCCATAGCCTGATAGACGGGCGAGAAGAGCGGGTCCATCAAGACCGTCTCAAACCTTACTGGCCAGCACACGAGTCCAACGCGCCCGACGAGGAGGCCATGTAGCACCGAGCTTAAAGTTCCCGGCTTTGTTGCTGAGCTTGGATTTTCTCTCTCCGCATCTCAACCTTCTAACCACACCACTCTGTCGTCGGCGTATTCACTAGCATCGAAGTCCTATTTGTATTCGCATCTACACCCGATCGGCATCGCATCTACCCGCAGCGGCCCCATTCACCAGCAGCAGCATTGGCATCACATTTTCGCCTCTACGCCGTATCCATATCGCATCGCCTTTGTCAGCGTCGTAGCATCGCACTCATTCAGCCCCCGAATCCGCATCACTGCATCACAATCGCAACCGCTTCATCGCATTCCCCTAGCAGCCCAGTCGCATCGCAACGTCGCATCTCAGCGTTGCATACCTCGTCCGCCCATTGCAGCAACCCACAGCTTGATCCACGACAATGCCAACTACCAGCCATCTGCTGACGATTTGGATCCACGGTTTCGATTGGCAGTGGAGCCTCGATCCGCCCACTCTGTCAGTGACTCACCGTCTCTCCGGCCTATCTTTGGCTCTGTCAGCGACCCTTATGCCGAGGAAGCCACTGCCGGTCCCGTTGGCAGTTTTAATCGCAGTTCCCTTCCGTTTCGGCTCTGTCAACCTGCTCCTCGCCTTGCGCTACAACTACAACTGATGCTACGGTAGTGCAGCAATAGTTCTCGTACGGCGTTCCCGCAAGTTCGAACGGCGCCATGGAGAGCTACGATCGTCAGGCTCCGACCCTCTTGTCTACCCTTCCACCAATCGCGTTATCGCTTTCCTATGCCCATCGAGAGGTCTGCTGATCGCCTCGACTGCAGCAGAGACATCGCGAATCATCTCTTCGGCCCTAACCTTAGCTAACAGCGGCGATGGTTCGTTCAGTATGGTGACAGATCTTTGCATTGCTCGGTTGACGGTGATGAAGTGTCCTTTCGTTGGCTGTCCTCTTGTACTTCCCAGGTATCATTCCGCAGCCTCGACTCCGAGGACGGAGCCTGTCTCTGTTCGGGCCTCTGTCCTGGGAGTCGGGAGCTAGTGCTCCCGGCTGATTTCCGGCTTTTGTACTTTAGTTTCTCGCGCGAGAGCTGAACTCGGCCTTCGGCCGAGTCAGCCTCTTTCCTTCAATTCACCATCTTTTCTCGTCCCGTTTTCTTTATATTTAGCTTAGTAAGTCGTTTAGTCATTGTCAACGGATGATGTTGAGTGGGGTCCAGAGCTTTGGTCTGGGTTCCCCTTTGAGCCTGGCGGACACGGCCTGTTCCAGCTCATCGATGAGCGAGTGCGTCGTAGAGGCTAGCGCCCTCTTTTTCGTTGTCTTGCCCTTGTATCCAGTGCCGTGGCATAGCTTGCCGAGCACGATACAGCCGTCGCAGTACCCTTTCTCGGGGGCACACACCCTACCGAGATGGTTTCGTCCGACGCCGTAGGTGCAGATGATCCCGTGTTCCTCGCAGGGATTGCACCCAGGCTCGGCCACGACGAAACCGGGGTGGAGGTCTTCGCCGTACCTCGGGAAGTGCTCCAGGTGGCTGTTGGATTTGACAATGTGAATCTGAACCCGTCTCCCACTTCGGTGTTTCATGCACGTGGCGAACCACCCACCAACGGGTGTTGGAGCAACGACGAATTAGATCAAGAAAACGACAACGGGAAAACTTTCGGGCCAACTGGAAAATACCTTTACACATGGCGCGCAGACGGACGCGCTCATTGGTTCGTGGACCTCATTACCCGACAATGGGTGTTGAGCGATGCCAGCGAATCACATTCCACCTCAACGGAACGATATACCTCTCGACCAATGACAAGACTCGACGACGAGTGCTTGCTTCCGACACCTGCTGATGACGAGTCATCCAGGACAACGAGAAGGAACAATGGTCGGGCATATGTGGACCGGACCAATCATAGGACGAGAGAAGGAAGAAAATGGGACGTTGAGAACTCGAAGGGAGGCAACACCCAACATCGGGCGTTGCACTCCATAGAGGAAGGACAGGTTCCCAAACGTTGTATAGGGAGACTTTGCTGGAGAGAGTAGCATGACTTAGTGTAAAACCAACCAGCGACGCATGTGTATATAAGGTCCAGTTTTGTAGCACCGAAGAGCAGAAATAGAATTATCGAATCTTCCACCTCTCTAACACATCCCTAGATCCCAGAGTGATATCCCACACCCATCGTCAGGTGTCTATAGTCTACGGTTGTACCCCAGGCTTCCAGCCGACTGCGCTATCTCACTACTTTATATTGTCTTTGTCAAGGACGGATCTTAGACATCAGAGTCGGATCGCCCTTGGATATTGGTTTAAGATCCTTGCAACGTCCTCCCAAGATCACAACTTAGGAAACAAGGTACTGGGTATCAACACCCAGCATCGGATGTTGTAAGTCGTATACAAGTATTGATAAAACTAACGTTGCCTTCATATTAGTCGACGTGGTTTCAGCTGCTATCATCTAACATCTCGACACTATGGTTGTTCGCTTCACTGGGTCGAACAACTTGTATGCCTTGGTATCGGCGGCGGTGCCCACGTAGGCGGTTTTGATAGCGTGCTCGTCGAGCTTGTCGCGCCTTTCTTCGGGGATGTGTGTTGGCTTCACCAAGTGAAACCGACGTTCATCTTGCACTCAGAGTTTCTCACTTTACGAAGCCCAACACTCAGCCGTGAGTGTTGGAACCAATTGGAATAATTCTGGCATTTTACCAGAGTTCTTCTGAACCAAGCTGGACACAAATTCCCTGCATGCGGTCGCACAAATGGATGTGACTCATTGGCCATCAACGAGAAAAGGATTAACACCCAGCACTGGGTGTTGATCGTTGTCGGCCAATTACAGGCCACGATTGCACAACGAGGCCACCTTCGACCAATGACATGCCCCGACGGTAAGTCCTCCCTCCCCGAAGTTCCACCGCGGTCGAACTGCACACCCAGCAAGCTAAAGGAGTGTCAGACCAAGGAGGACCAAGCCAATCAGGGAACGACAGCAGACGACGAAGAGTTCGGGATTAACGGTGAAGGGTAGCGACACTCAGCACTGAGTGCCGCACAGCCACCGTAGGGCAATGGGATCTATGATATTGGACAAAGTCCCACGACCGGTAGAAGGAGGAACGTCTCATAGAAGGGAATAATCACTGATCAAAGTGTATATATAGACCAGCTTGCGCACACAAGAGAACTGAAATATCATCGAATCTCTAACACATCAAAGGTGTCTTTAGATCGTCGAGCGACTGCTAACACTCAGTACTGAGTGTTGGCTCTTGACGGTAAAACCTTAGAAGCTTCCAACCACTGCGCTACAATCTCCACTCGATATTACCACACTGAGAACGAGTCTTCGGCATAACAGCCTGGATCACTCCCACGTGTCGGCTTCGGAACCAATCAACGTTCTCCCAAGATCACAACTTAGGAATCATAGTACTGAGTCTAAACACTCAGTACTGAATGTTGTAAGTCATATACGAGTGGTCGATTAACTGACATCGCCTTGTCCCCACAAGCTCTGTCTTAGCACTTCTACTTTCTAATAGCTTTCTCGGGGTTGCTTCTGCGTTTTCCTCTCGGATCGAATCTTGCGAAGCCTCGATGGTTGATTCCGACTGAGATCAGGTATTGTAACGGCGGGTAGCAGGAGTCCATGCACTTGGGCTCATAACCTGTGAAAGATTGTAGAGGCGAGCGGGGTCTTGCTGTCGATCGGGGGATCGGCAGATCTAATGTTTGATGCTCCATCCGCTGATAGTCAGAGCTGATAATAGATAACCTTAGATTGGAATTGACACTCTCGGGCACGTCTCACTGTTCTTATACCAGTGGCCTAGTAACGCAGGGAGAGTGGATTCCGGATGCCTCGTCCTTATTGAAGGGTCTAGGTAGCTTGGACCTAGCGACTTACCGTTTGATGAAGGGACTCGTTGAAGGAGCTGACTCTACGTTGTCGGCGCCTACAATGAGTTTGCGGTAGAGGAAATGGATGATTGATTCGATGAGAACTAAAACGGTAAGGATAATACATGGGTGTCATATATATACGCATTCACAGTTCCTCCTATCCATTATGTCCTCCTAGGTTCTCCTCTTGTTCCTTTCGTGAGGTGAGCTCCCTTGTCCTCCTATAGCGTCATTCTCTCCCCTTCCGGCATTTGTTGTTGTGCGTACACCTTCAGTCGTGTACGCGCCGG
Organism: Sporisorium exsertum; assembly: GCA_928724755.1. Classification (NCBI taxonomy): domain Eukaryota; kingdom Fungi; phylum Basidiomycota; class Ustilaginomycetes; order Ustilaginales; family Ustilaginaceae; genus Sporisorium; species Sporisorium exsertum. The sequence goes on from CAKMXK010000007.1 coordinate 592,502, forward strand.
AAGCACCATTGTAGGTACAGAGAACGCGCTCCTTGCCCGGTATCCTCCTTATTCCCAAGGACATTTGCGAACGCTCACCAGTAATGTTGTTCCCTGACCCGAATATCCCTTATCTCATTGGTTGCCTCTTGCTTCGCCACCCGGTTGGTCAATGCGTGAGTCCGACCTGACTCGACGCTACCCAATCGTATGGTTCTAGACGTGTTGTCTTGGTGTCCTCAGAGGATCGTGTGGAAGCTCTGCTCGCTGTCGCACACCTCTGGTGCGATATTCCATTGTCGACACTGACAATGGCCAATCAGCGGTGTGAACGCCACCCATCGCGTCGGGCCCTTCCGGACCCTTGATTGTACTTATCTCCTATTGGCTAATGCTGTTGGGTATTGCCTTCCGGTGGCTAGGGTCGGCTATCATTGGCCATTATACGATTTCGGCTGGTATTTCGAGTGTTCTGCGCGTCTGATGCATTGTCCGCACCGATAATGCAAAGTGTGTGGTGAGACCAGTTGACGCTGAAAAGGTGAAGGTAAATCTTACGATTTCCAACAACCCCAAGCGGAGGCCAGCGGATCGGGGTAGACCAATCGCCCGCCGAAGACAGGGGGACTGCGGCATTGGCCGGAGCCCCGGCCAGGAGGTCGTTGGGGCCCAAGAGGAGCCCTGGGCATCCAATCATCCTAGAAGAGCTTTGTCGATTGTATTTTATTCTACACTCAATAGTAGGACGAAATCCAAGACCTTTCCCGAGAATCTCGCATTCCCACTCAGTAGCCAATGGCGTCCCGGATCCCAAGCATCCGGCGCATCACCCTTGGCCTCCAAGATCATCGACACTCACACCCCGGAGGTTGCCAGACCCCAAGGGCCTAACAGAGGCGAGCAAGGTCTTGCTGTTGATCGGGAGGTTGGCAGATCTAATGTTCGTTGCTCTGACTGGTGATAATTGGTGCCGATAATAGATAACCTTAGATTGGAATTGACAGTCTCAGGCGCGTCTCACTGTTCTTATACCAGTGGCCTAGTAATGCGGGGAGAATGGATTCTGGACGCCTTGTCCTTATTGAAGGGTCTAGGTAGCTTGGACCTTTGTGACTTACCGTTCGATGAAGAGACTCATTGAAGGAGTCGACTGTGAGTTGTCGGCACCTACAATGAGTTTGTGGTAGAGGAAATGGATGATTGATTCGATAAAGACTAAGATGGTGAGGACGATACATGAGCGTCATATATATGTGCATTTGCAGTCCCTACTATCCATTCTGTCCTCCTAGATCCCTTTCTTCCCCTTTTGTGAGGTGAGCTCCCTTCTCCTCCTATAGCGTCGTTCTCTCTCCTTCCAGCGTTCGTTGCTGTGCGTGCGCCTTCAGTCATGTGTGCACTGGAAACACCATTGTCGGTACAGAGAACACGCTCTTTGCCCGGTATCCTCCTTATTCCCAAGGACGTTTGCGAATGTTTGTTGATAACGTTGTTCCCTGACTCAAGTATCCCTTGTCTCATTGGTTGCCCCTCCCTTCGCCACCCGATTGGTCGATGCATGAGTCCGACCTGACTCGACGCTACCCAATCATATGGCTCTAGACACGTTGTCTTGGTATCCTCGGAGGGTCGTATGGATGTTCCGCTCGCTGTCGTGCACCTCTGGCACGATATTCCATTGTCGGTACCAACAATGGCCAATCAGCGGCAAGGACGCCACCTTTAGCGCAGAAGGCTTAGATTCATCACCATTATGACTAAGGCCATCAGTATCGATCTTGGTACTACCTATTCGTGTGTTACCGTCTGGCAAAATGTCGGACCTCTCCAAGCCCTTGACTTTACTCATCTCCTATTGGCTAACACTGTTGAGTGTTGCCTTCCTGTGGCTAGAATAAACCTTCATTGGCCATTATACGATTTTGGCCAGTATTTCGAGTGTTTGGCGCGTCTGATGCATTGTCCGCACCGATAATGCAAAGTGTTGTTATAAGCTCGGGATGGTGGGTTTAGGCGTAGGGCTCGCGGTTGCGGCAGCAGCGATCGGACCCCGGGAGGGTGGCTGGTTCCCGGCCGAATGACCCGGGCCCCCGGTGGAGGCCAGTAGATCGGGGCGATTGGCGGGGCCGGAGGGGACTGCGGCATCGCCCAGAGCTCCGGCCAGAGGGTGTCGGGGAGCCAAGAGGAGCCCCGGACGCCCCAATCATCCTTAGAGAGCTTCGTCGATTGTATTTTATTCTACACTCACTGTAGGACAGAATCCAAGACCTTTCCCGAGAACCTCGTACTCCGATACCGTAGCCGACGGCGTCCCGGATCCCAAGCATCTGGCGCATCCCCCTTGGCCTCCAGGGAGATCTGACCCGTTCAATCCCGCTCACTCATATCCACTACTCTCCCCGGAGGTCCTCAGACCCCAAGGGCATAACAAGTGTGTGGTGAGACCAGTTGACGCTGAAAAGTGTTAGGCCCTTGGGGTCTGGCAACCTCCAGGGTGTGAGTGTCGGTGATCTTGGAGGCCAAGGGGGATGCGCCAGATGCTTGGGATCCGGGATGCCGTCGGCTACTGAGTGGGGATGCGAGATTCTCAGGGAAGGTCTTGGATTTCGTCCTACTTAGGAGTGTAGAATCGTTATGCCCTTGGGGTCTGGCAACCTCCAGGGTGTGAGTGTCGATGGTCTTGGAGGCCAAGGGTGATGCACCGGATGCTTGGGATCCGGGACGCCATTGGCTACTGAGTGGGAATGCGAGATTCTCGGGAAAGGTCTTGGATTTCGTCCTACTATTGAGTGTAGAATAAAATACAATCGACAAAGCTCTTCTAGGATGATTGGACGCCCAGGGCTCCTCTTGGGCCCCAACGACCTCCTGGCCGGGGTTCCGGCCGATGCCGCAGTCCCCCTGTCCTCGGCCGGCGATCGGCCTACCCCGATCCGCTGGCCTCCGCTTGGGGTCCGAACCTCTTGGCTGGGAGCCGGTCGCTCTCACAGGGTCCCGATCATCGTTCCCGACATCGCTGACTCCATAACTAAACCCACCATCCCAAGCTTATAACAGCCTCTACAATCTTTCACAGATAGATATGGTAAAGACTCGATAATATTATGTTCTCTCTGCGCATGTAACCTGGAGTTTATATATACATGCATTCAGCCAGCTGTCCTCCTCTGAGGTATGTTACATAGGTCGTCTTTGTGGTATTCAATGTCCAGTTGCTCATCATAGCGACACAACACTCGGTGCTGGGTGTTGTCTCCTTCCACGGCATCCCTTGGTCCTTTGCTGCCTCCTGTCACTCCCTGATTTGGCTCGGCCTTTCGTGGTCCAAGGGTAGCTTTCCTGCATTGGTCCAGGTGACTCAACATCAATAAGGTGGGAACAAATGTTCATCCTTGGGATCTGTGATTGGTTGGTGAGGTGTTCGTGCCATCATTGTTGTCCCAGGATTTGTGGATAGTGTCCAACACCCAGTACTGAGTGTTGGTGAATCCATGCATGCAGTTGTGCAGCTGCATGGGAAAAATGTGTCAAACTCCACTCAGAGAAACTTTGACACACATCATGAGTTCCTCCGATTGGTTCCAATGCTCTGTGCTGAGTGTTGGGCCTCATGAAGTGAAATACTTTGAGTATGAGATGAATGCAGGTTTTCATCTATCTAAACCAACAGTTAATGGTAGCGTATGGGCGACGTATAGCGTCACAGCCCGATGTTGTTATTTCACAGATCTCACAGTAAATCGCACGATCACGCTATCGCACGAAAAAAGGAATAAATCCTACGATTTCCAACAATATGCCCGAGTGCATCGAGCCGGGTAGGAACGATCGCGCTAGGTCGAGCCCGGTACCCGGCTCGTCGCCCAAAACCTCACTATTAGTAAGCACAGTGTAAAAGCTCAGCCGGACGGTGGTGCAGAGGAAAGTGACTCTGATCATTTGCAGGAGTGGAGGTCACCCTGCGCAACGCTCTCTGCCGACTGCCACCCACCATCGTCATCACAAACGAGCATCAACATCACATCATCAGCGTCGCCTGCAACGAGGACCAGTAAGTACAAGGTCGACGTACAAGATAGCGAATGGTGCGGAAACGATCCTGACTGTTTCTTCTTCCATTTCTTACGGGGGTGGAGTCTTCAGCTGACGCCCGGCCATCATCGTCATCAAGATTCGCTTGCAGAGCAGCAATGTACGAGGCAGTGGACAACGTAGTGGGCGAGGCGATGGACGAGGATGACCAGCAATGCCGACTTCGCGGCGTGCTCTTAGCAATCCTTGTCCACAATCCCGTTCTCTTGCCTTCGCTCGAGACCCTCTTCACTGCCCTTGAAAGCAACAACACGTCGGATGCTGGCCAAAAGTTCGGTCATGTGACCGCAGCGCTCATCAGCACAGCACTCCAAGACGCGTTCGACCAAGTGGATCAGTCCGAGGGATGCCGCGGTGTCCCCACCGACACTTGCCAGTGCGGCCTCATCTGGCATAGCGCCGAGTCGGGCTCTCGACGCGCGCAATGCGATGGCCAACAACTCGTTCAACGCATCCTTCAAGATAACCGCCTCACGCATCACTTCCAGCAAGCATGCCAAGGCGGCCGACGCCTTTCCGTGGACCATGCATCGCAGCTAATCTGGATGCTCATCCCGGCCATCTTCGAGCAAGTCGATTCCGCTGCTCGCGCCTCGTCCCCTTGCCCCACCAGGCCTACCGCCGATCAGGTGCGCGTCGACTTTGAGCACGTCTTCCTCGGATCCGCGCTCCATTTGCTCCAGCAGTACATCCTCGGGGCAAACGCGTTCATCGACACCGCCGACAACACCAAAAGGATCTATTCCAAGGCTGTGCCGATCCTGCAATCATCTGGAACGGGCAAGACCAAGCTCGTCGTCCAGCTCTCGGCCCATCAAGCTGGCATGCTCGTCTGCACGCGCCACACCAACTCTCTCCCCACCTCGTTTCCCCCTCACGATGCACCTGTCTACAATTACTTTGTCGACACGCAGCGATGCGTTTGGCCATCTGTGCCTTGCGAGCAACGAAACCAGCTCGCCGTACAGCACTACCGTCTCGCATTCTGGCTTGGCGCCTATTTCTCTCTTCTGGCCGATTGCGTCAACGAGCTCAAATTGCTCAGTGGCTGCTTTGACGCACAAGGCAATGGTCTTCACCCCGACGTCACACGCTGTTGGCAAACCGTGGTGTACGACCTTGCCTGCAGGGTCCATAGCGGCACCGACTTCATTCGCAACTACAAGTTCCAAGACCGCGCTCAGTCCGAGATGCGATTCTGTCCAGACAGCGCAATCCGACCAAAAGCAGCTCCAGCGCCAGCGCCAGCGTTGGCTTCATCTCCAGTCTTGCCCAAATCGCCCGCGTCCTCCCATGGCGCCCATTCCGTCATCGATGACGACGACGCTCACCTGCCTTCCTCGCAGCAAAGCGGCAGCTCTGCGCCCGGTCCCACAATCTCGCTTTCAGTTCACGATCCCAAATTTCGCACCAAATTTTTTCGACAGGTCACCGCTATTGCACGAGCAAAGGTCGTCGCCGCCGTCGATCAGAATCTTCTTCCCGACATGGACGACGACGACCCTTACGCACACCAGGACGCGGACCTGGGACCGGCCAAGGGCAAGGGCAAGGGCAAGGGCAAGGGCAAGGGCAAGGGCGAGGGAAAGGGTACTCTTGGGTCAAGCGATGGACGGACGAAGGCCATCGTGACCTCTGTCATCAACAAGAAGGACAAGGACCAGCGGAACAGACCCGCAGACATAGCTTCTCGAGCAGCCGCGGAAGAAATTCATTCGCCCCTTGACAAGCTCGAAGCCACGCTTCCGCCTTGCTTGGCCAAGCAAGGAAAGTTCTTCTTCTTTCTCGCTGTCGACGAAGTGGTCGCTTTCGGCTCTTTAACACCCATTCTACGTCGACTCTGGAGAGAGTCTAAACCGCAACGCACCTGGCTCATCTTGATCGACACCGACTCCAGCATTTCGGATCTAGCAGGCAACAACGTCGTTGATGCATCGCTTCGCCTCGGTGATGACGAGGGCCTTGTCGTTGTGCCTCCTTTCACCTACCTGCCCTTCGACGTTCACTTTGCCGCCCAACACGACGAGTGGTCCAGGCAGCTCCGTGCCGGCAGCCTTCGATTCTGCAACCTCATCGAATCGCTCTCGTCGTACGGAAGGCCGCTGTGGGGCACAGGCTTGTATGTCCAACAGATGCGCAGTCACGACGAGATATTGCAGATGCCGCACTTGGACAACATTATCAAGAAGCTTCTCAAGGGACGCATGGACCGCACCCGTTTCTGGCCTCAGCACGTCACCATGGACCATGAAGCCTTTGAGATTGTCATGGCAGCCGTCGGTCAGCGTCTCCCTCTCATCTTCGTTGGTCACCAAGGCGCTCGCATCCTCAGCTCAGCCTCCATCGACCTCCAAAACCCTAAACGAGTCGAGACAAGCGAGGAAGCCTTTTGGAAACAGCGCTTCGAGGAGAGTCGCAACTTTCTACAGGCACAGGTTTCGGGCTATCTGCGCATCGTGAGCGAAGTCAACCGCACCGACTCGTACGTCACTGCAACTCCGTCCGAGCCTGCGCTCTCGCTCGCCGTCACATCTATGTTCCGCGGTCGTACCTCATCTTCTGTGGACGAGTGCCGACAGAAATGGTCCGATGTTGTTCAAGCACTTGCAAAAGCCCATCGCAGCGTCGGTTTAATGCTTGGCGAGGAAGGTGAAGAATGCGTACGGCTACTGATGACCGTTGCCACCGATCTTGTTGCCGCCAAGCGAGTTCGCAGTGCCATTGGGCTCCGAGATGCCAACCCACAAACCCGTTCGAACGAAAATGATCTTGCCTTGTTCCGGGCCCAATGCGACCCCATCTGCCTTCTAGATTGGCTTGAAATGCTCTTCAAATCGGACGCCAATGACGCCGAATGCGAGTGGGGCAAATTGAGTGGCGGCTCTGGGCACGACCTCTTGGACTGGGCTTCCCGACACTACCTCAACTTTACACACTTCGTCCACCTCGGTTCGACGGTTGCGCCCGACAAAGCAGATCCGGCACTCCTTCTCGAGTACTGGTGCCGTCAAGCAGGCTTGTACGGCATCTCAAACCAACACGGTTGGGACTTGCTGATCCCCATCTATTGCTCGACTACTGGCGCTGCACCAAAGCTGAGCGACGCTTTTGATCCGAATCAGCTCTCCTATGTAGTCGTACAAGTCAAAAACAGCTACACGGCCATCACAGCCACTGACCGATTTGGACCGTCCTGCGTCTATCCAGAGCCTTCGCAGGTCTCGGCTGACTCGACGACGGCCGGGTCCGCCTCGTCAAGTGAGTCAGAGCCGTGGCCCCGAATGCTCAACTCCTGTTTAGAACTCTTCTTCGATCTGCGGGGCGCCGGTGGCCTGAATCTTCGAGACTTTGACGAGACAAGACCACCCTACCAGACGATGACGGAAAAGGGCAAGAGGCCGAGGAACAAGACGAGCAAAGACCCGAGC